>CM031237.1:68987021-69644049 GCA_018340775.1 Taxus wallichiana var. yunnanensis | reverse complement strand
ATGGATGCACTTTGGATATAAGAGTCCCTTAAGCCTTGCTAAGATACTATATATCAAATCAATTTCAAATAAAGGTCATTGATATGATATTTGACATCTACAAATGAAAGCAAATCCCTTGTCACCGTTATTGAGTGTCTTGAGCCTTTACTCATAACATTACCTAATATGTATAAGTGGGAATAAATCATATTAATATTCAATTTTATTCAATCCCTGAGAAATACTTTTGAAATAATCAAAGTTTAGGTGACAATCTACCTCATACAATCTGTGAATACAAAAGAAAATCTTATAATATGGCTTAAATTTTAAATCTAATTGAGAAGGTTGGCTTGCATGGGAATGTATTTAGAAAGATACTATAAGCGGGCCCATTCATTGTAATATTTTGGAATGAGAGATGATATGTCAAATTACACAACACGACATTGGTGTAATATTTTAAAAACTAACGATGAAGTGGAACATGATATTTCCAAATTCAACACAATATCAAACAAGAAACAATTTTTACATGCTAGAAATATTTGTGGACATTTAAATAAAAAAGGATCTTCCAATTTTGGACATGGTTTTGGCCATATACGCACTTTTACGCACTCTTCTATATCTTCCAGATGACACATCTAATATAAATTTCTAAGCTTAGCATATTTGCAAAGGGGTTAATTTATCCTTTGTCTTAAGTTTGGCATTTAACATCCAATGAGTAGATAACACGTGGACTAAGACAATGCAATTTGGTGTAGTGAAAATTCTTACTGCATGTGACTTGTTTTTCTTTCAAAACATTTAATGCAAGCCTATTTTTGTGATAGATAGTCAAAGCACATGACTATGATAAGATTTGGTGGGCCCCTAGAGAATCAAACTCATATGAAGGACATTGATATGATAATAATATATGATATTTATATGCTCAATTTTATTACCTCAACCTCACTCATATTATTTACGTGAGTTTAATTCGTGCTTAATGGGGGAAAATAATAAACATGGAAAATTCAATAGGTTCCAGGTTCGGAACCCGAATGCAATGTTGGATTTTTATCACACTTTGTGGTGACACTTTTAAATTTTTATCTCAACTAATTGGAGGATAACATGGGATGCTCAAGTAATAAAAGATAATTGAGCCCATTCAACAAATGGTCATATGAATGGTTATTGGTACGATGTCACAGGAGGATGGTCCTAAGGTCAAGTTCTGGGCACTCAATGTTTGTTCACAACCAATGATTAAAACAAGGTGTTGATGTTGTTATGGATGTATGCAGTTGATGAAGTCAATGCCATTATGCGGGCCTTGCTGATCATAGTGACAAACCTTCTCCTCAGATGAGTGGAGGCGGGAAATAATGAAAATTGAAAGGGTGAGGCTTATTTTCCTCTTTGACTATGTCTTATCCCCAAGTTATTCCACTAATTTGAATAAATATCTTCTTTTGACCTTTCCTATAAAATTAGAACAATGAAACCATTGAAGGTTGTATAGAAGCACCTCAACAAGACAAAAGGAAAGTGTGATTAAATAATTTTTTAATGATCATATACCTATGGTTCTAAATATGGCATATAGGTGGTTATAGGGTCTTCAATTTTTCATCATATTGGTGAGCCATAAAGAGCCCAACCCAACCAAATTTGATTTGTTTGTTGACAAAGAAATTATCGTCGTGAACCCATGTGACTTGTCTTATTAAATACATTACGTGTCTACACGACGACATCCTTTTAGTCTAAAGGAATTGAAGTTTTAGGATAATGAACGGGAAAAGAACGCTAATAAATCAAGGATCCCATATAGCCCTTATTTGTATGATGTATTTAGTGCTACTAATCAGCAAGCCCATCTATTGATGGAGCATGTATTCTATATTTGTTAATGGGAGGATGTGATGCCCACAATGCTTGCCTTGATACATTTCAATATTTTCTCCATGCTCTATTAAATGCTAAAAAAAACATATAATAATTATATGTAGATGTTTACACAAGCCTAAATCAATGCTCGTACATCCATCAAAAAATACCTTTGACATTGGGAACATGCCACCTGAGTGGTCCCCACAACCAATAAAATAATGAAATGAATATGCATCCAATGAATACCACTAGGAAGGAGTATCCCTTCGACATCTCTATCTGCCCTGTTGTTCCCAATTTCACTCCCAACAAAATCACAATCAATACATGCATTACATCACTGTTAAATTTAGCCTATCATGTCCTCTCTTTCCTTGAGTGGAAATGAAGAATTTAAGAAACATAAATTATAGTTACTTGAGAGAATGCCATTTGAATACTACCTTGGATGGATAGAAATCTCTATCCATTTTTTTATGGTGAAAACAGAGATAATGGTGGGAAAACTTTTGTTAATTTGTGGACCTGTTTTCATGTGTGAAAGTGTTGAAGACTGTACACTAAAAGTACTATACAATCTCCACATTTTTCTCGCCGGGGTTCGGCGGGCCCCAAGCAAGGGTTTGGGGGCAGGATCCTCCAAGGAAAAAATTTGACCTCGAAAAATGTGCCAAATATATCGGAAAACGTGTTCTTTTCATATGGGCAGGATTTTTGACCCATACGTTTATGGGGTGGTTTTGGCCCATGGTTTTGATACTCACGATATTGTAAAACTGCTTAAGCAGTTGCCTATTGATGTACTTTTGAGCTTTTGATAGTGTAGACATATCATTGTAGGTGTGTGAGTATAGCTCTCAATAGATTTGGGTATCGTATTGAGACAAAGAGGTGGCTTGTAATAAAAATTTGAGGAAGTGATTTTTGGTGGACATAGCTCATATTGGGTGAACCACGTTAAATACTATCTCCGTGTTCTATTTTTTTATTTTCTACACTTTTATTTCAGATCTGTGTTATTATTCTGCATATTAGTTTCTAATATTAAGACTCGTGTGTGGTATTATTCCACATATTTTATCCCTTATTTCCTAACAACTTTCACCAACCCCATTATCACTGAGAGAAGCATTGTTTCCAAACCTTGTTCTATTGAAAATAACAAGAGCATAAAACATGATAGTGTTTATTCCAATGAACTCGGTAGAAAAATGAGATTTCTATAGACATCACCAAACAGAGTCTGTATCTTCTCTATATAATGTTACGGAACAAATGTTTCACTATTTTCCAGATTTCATTGGCCTCTCCCATGTCCTAAAATTTGACATCCACATCACCAATCCTGCGAATTGAAAGGGAGAAACACACATACATGGACGACATGTATTGTGTCCTACTATGAATGTCTTCCTAGAAACTCCATTCTAACTGTCCCAATATCTTTTGATGTGTTCTTTGATGTCTAAAAGAACACTGATATTGCATATTGAGCATCCTAGTGAATTAAACAAAATACTACATCTTCTAGGAGTAATAATTTAGTGAAAATGAATAACATAATCACCTGAAAAAAATTCAAAATTTTAATGTGAATGACCCAAAACAAACTATAAAATAGCTTTGGAACGATACCAATTGTGAGTACCTATTGGCAACAAAAAGATGAAATTATTTACCAATTTCTGCAGCTCGCTCATGTTTACTCAAACCCCAACATTGAAATCACTTTCCACTTCCATCCCATGCCTTAGAAAATGTTATCAATTTTCGTTCAACTTTATAATCGCCAAATCTTTAAGCATGCGTTGTTCTTCTTGTTCTTCGTGTATTCCAAATAATATTTGGAGAAGCAGATCTTTCTGATGTCCATCATCTTGCAGTTGCATCAAATGCAAGATTAGACTGAGCAGATCCGACGACTTTAGAGAGAGAGAGAGAAGAGTTTCTCCAAGTCTATTTGTAGATTCTGCAAGTTTTTTAAGCATCGAAGTTGCTCTAGATACCGCAATTTATCGGAAACGCCTCCATGTCAGGAACTTGTGAGGGGAAATCAGATGCTGCAATATTCTAGGAGATGAATCCGCACAAGAAATTGCCTGCAGCACCGTATCAATATCCAAATCATCATCGAATTCAAAAGGTTTTTCCCTTGTATACATATTGCTTGCTGCTAGTGGAAAAATGGTGTCTCCAATATCTAAATCTGTATAGCAAACAAGCTTCTATCATGGCTCCGTAAAGGTTTAATCACCACAGGACCAATATAATTTTTGGAATATCTTGTGACCCATATCCTCTGAGAAAATAGGTAGAAAGATCAAAGTTACCATGCCTCTTCTGTCGGTCGAGATTCGTGGATTTATTATAAAAAATTATTGAATATATTGCTTTGATCATAGCGCACATTTGTTTGGATGGCTTTGATTATAACCAAAAGAGCCACCTGCCATGTCAGAAGAAGAGGAAGCGTCTAAATTTGTATCTTGGCTTCTTTTTATTTTTATCACAAAGTATTTTTTAAGCTATTAGATGACATAGACAATATAAAAGTCATTAGGCCTATCCGCCAAATATAAAAATCATTCACAATTTCTCTATTGATGTAACCATAACATCTTTGGATGCAATTGTTGATTTTATTAAACCAGTACAATGAGGACATTAAAAGGGAGGCGTAAAAAAAGTTAAAGTTGATGCAATGAAGGAGGAACAATACAAAGAAGGGGGAGATGAAGAAGGGAATAGAGAGTGGAGATTTGTAGACAACGACATTTCATCTATGAAATACGTTTTTATGACCGCACTTGGATGTCGTAAGAGGGTGTGATCGGGGGAAGGTGTAGATGTGCACGACTCACAATTTGAACCATGGATCCTTTGTGAAAGTTCTTGGTGTTGTCTTCACCAACAAGGAAGATAGTCACATAATGATACAACGAGAGCATAAGGGACATTAACTCCTATCACACAACCAATGAAAAATTTAATATGACTGTAGTAAAACTGATAACACCACAAAAATATTCATAAAATTAAATCTTAAGCGTTGTTCAAAGGTTCAGAAGACAAAACATGTGTACATAAAACTCTTATGAGGTCCACATCCTTGATGTGACCAAGATTCCACAAGAAGGGTAGTAATGACATTAAAGGGTGCATATAAATCGTAACTTGTCTCTCTCTTCATTATAGTTGATTGACGTGAGTTGAGGACAAAACGTTTGAGTTGTCCTATGAAAAATGTATAATCACAATTTGTGTAAGGGTAAAGATAATGGGTTGAAGCCAAAATTTAATAATTGCAGGATGTAACTAATGGTCAAGGGAATTTACGTGAAAATTGAGGGTTAGCTATTGTGTAAATTGAGCCCTTATAACTCCATTCCTTGGGTAAACCTGATATTATAAAAAAGGTTGCGTTGGGGTTTATAGGAAACCAAGATTATGACCTACCCATTACTACTACTATTGTGACCTCCCGTCAATGATGCTTCTTATTTTTGTTGACATAAACTAAAAACCAACCTAAATAAATAAATCTCAGGTATTTTATTACATAATAAAATGGATGGTGAGTGGCAAGCCAAATGGGTTTAAATCCTCTACATTAAGACTCAAATCCCAAACAATCCTCATTAGAAGTATAATTATAGAACATGTCACCATCATGAGACAAATTACTTTAAACTTTGAAGAATAATTATTTTAAATTTAACCCAAGATCTAACATACTCTCATAAAATGCATGTGTAAAGCAACTAACACAAAGTCGGTCAAAAAATGAGATGATGACGCTTTACAAATAAAGAACTTGCTTGGATTTTTCTGGGTTTTTTTCTTTGCTAAAGACTAAAAACAATGTCGTTAATTCTTAAGCTCCCATCCATGTGGCCAATGATGGATTGCATACTTTAACGGTCAATTATTGTGTAGTTGTTAGCACACCTGCTCATTGCTCTAGTATATGGGAATCCTTTTACTTGCAACATAAAAATTACTTTTCTTTTCCCACAAAACAATCAATCCTAGTCACAACTCACTATCGATTTTCAAGGAATGAAAACTCACACATTCTATTGTTAAGGATGGTTGATGAAATACAATAAATGTAGGTCACCCACATCCACTATATAGAACACCTTCAACGTAAATATATTTGAATAAATATTAAAAAAAGGTTGAATAAATATGTAATAGTAATGTATAAATAATATTTTTTTGACGAACATAGATGGCCAACTAATTTAACCCGAGGATGACTATGTCTAAGTCTCCTTGAAATAAGAAATTTTAAAAATACGAAATTATAAATTATGTATAGTTTAAAATACGTAAACACATGTTCTTTATGTCAACATGAAACACAAATGGAAGGCGTGACCACAAAGTCCTCCTTACGTGAGCCAAATTTATCTCACCTTCATAAACCCCAATCTAGAAACAATACAAATACATTCAATTAGGATTTGATTAATTTTACAAAACACACATGAAACATTAAAGTTAATATGGATTAATTCCTCCCAAAGTGTGGCGTAGGTAAGGAGGAAAACATGCAAAGAGGCCGTATGGAGGATTCTTAATTAGTTGATAGGCTATATTATCCTATCGGCTAATTAGATTTTTATAATTCTTAAATACTTAAGTTTTTAACCAATCAACTATTTACCCAAAGGATATTAAATATATAGATCTATGTTCAAATGAGTGAAATACATTTTATTAAATTTATTTAATTTCTCGCCAGTTCAAGTTTAATCTTTTGTGGTAAAGATATTCTATTTTTTGTCGAGATCTGTTCTCCGGTGAGTTAATTTGTAAAAATAACCACATCCAAACCACACCAAAATATCAAACTAAGGTGTTCAGTAAGGCATTTAAATTTGTTTGGCTTATTAACACCAAACCCATGATGTATGATAAGGAACTTACTAGCAACTGACTTCTTATAACCTATTTCAAATGAAGCTTTAAGCTTGCTTGGCATAGACATTTGGATTTGAGCTCACGTCGGTTTACTATAAATGTAAGTCCATACAAAAGAACTAAACTATTGTGCTTAGTAAGGTGCTTACAAAAAATCCAAAAACATCTTGTAAATTTGTCTCTAAATACATGACTTACTACCCGAATTAGATATGGCTCTAATTGGTGGACACTTTCAATACTATCTCAAAATTGCTCATCGGACTTATAACCGTGAGCGGATAGCGATAGATTCAACCATGCCATTTTCAAGATTTCGGAGGTAAGTCCCCGATTGTAATCATTTTTTTGCATTTTAGGTTTTTTTTTTTTTTGCATTTTAGGTTTTTTTTTTTGTGATTTTTAGGTTTTTTTTTTGGCATTTTCATGGGTTTTGTGAATTGTTTGTTTATGTATACAATTTTATTATTTTATCAGTTGGTCGGCAAGCTCGGGCTCATGCAAACCGTCAAAACATTCCTCAAAACCCACCGAACATTCCTCAAAACCCTCCGAACATTCCTCAAAACCCTCCTCCAAACATAGATCCGCCCCCTGTGGCTCCTTCTGTCCCCACTGAGCCAACAGGAACGCAAGATAATATCATTGGAAGAATCCAAGAAAATAAAATTGTCATTGAGAACCTAATTCAAACTATAAGACAAAATCATGCTACAAATCCATCCCGCATGACTTTAGCCAATACATTGCAAACATTGATTGGCGAAGTCGAGTCTGCAACCAACCAAATACATAGATGGAACACCTTTAGAAGTGACTGTAGGCGGTGGTATGCAGATAAACTATCTCATGCGGCCGTCAAAGACAAAAAAATTGGAAAAGACCTCATTTGTGCATTATTTACCGACCCTAGAACCAATGCCCCCTCAGTTACTTGCAAATGGTTCCCAATCCATTGGTGCCATGATGATAGAATCAAAAACAATTTTTGGGACCGATGGTGGATGGTTTTTGATTATCCACCATGCAACAACAATGAGGTTCCTCTTTATTTTTTGAAGAAATTATATTGTGAGTTCGTGCTCAATGAGGTCCCGAATTATTTTGACTTTTCAGACTTTTTTGGTCGAGGAGGTGGCTCTGCACAGAGCAGACCTGGTGCACGCGTAGGTCAGCCTAGGATCCCCCATGCCCCAAAACCCCCACTGCCTTCAGTTATCCCTCCTACAGTGAAGGAGGTTGTGGAGATTGATACATTGCATGCATTGAGGAGCTCACGACACTCACCCAACATAGCACCCAGATTACATCCGGTGATGTTGGTGGAGGCGCCAGTTCTAGTGCACCACACCACTGTGGATCATGTGGTGCCGTATGCACTGCAGGCGAGACATCATTTGCTGGTTCACAGGATTTTTTTTCTATAGATGAGATGCTGGGGAATGTTTTTGGAACTGGAGCCACTGATATTGGTCTTTCACAGGTAAATTTTAAATAAATTTAAATAATATATATATGTACAATAGTTTAATTCACATGTTTGAGATATTAATATATATATGATTGTACGTCATGTACATACATGTAAAAAACTAATTTTTTATTTTATTTTAAATAGCAAGAGCATGTGAAGGAAACATCCGGGTGTCGACATGCTAGCTACTGCGGTTGGGCATGTTTCAAACGTAAGTTTCAAGTTGTACAAACTTACATTTTTAATAAATCATTTAATTGCACTAGATTATTATTATAATTTGTTTCACGTGTATGTTGTACATGTATTAATATTTTTCTCTTTTATACACAGGAGCCTGGCGGGTCATCATCTGCTCAGTGGAATCAAGCTACGCACGCCTCGCATGAGTTTTACGCAAGTTAGTTACAAATCTCTTTACACTTTGTTTCTAATTCTTGGACCTCTATACATGAGTTTCACTTTCTTATACTCAACGTATATAAAATACATACAACAACTACATAAAAATGCAAGCACTAACTTGCATGGACAACTGTCCTTAGTATGTCCCTCAACCTCACAATCTATGTACCATATTACACTACACATCTCATGTGTTGAGTTTACATATAAATTATCTAATTACTTCGCCATGACTGTGATTTTCTCCTCCAAGAATGGGATCACTTATGTATCAACAATTCCAACCGTATAATCATAAAAAACTACTTCTATAGCCTCGTGTGGATCCACATACATCTTATGAGATAAATCCCTCCTGAATGGGGTCAGAAATCCTCCAATAAACCACTGTGCATGCTAACTCATATGAGCATCATAAGATAGTTTGGACAATAAATTATTAAAATACATGTCATGCTCCCTCATGCGTTCTGATAATCCCTGCTTGATTTTATTGAGCGTGATGATGCTTTTTTTTAAACTATGGGATGTGAAACTCATCCAAAAACATAGTTCACAAAGCACTATAGTACACTACATTCTTATGTGGGTCATACTTTCTATACTAGCTATGTACACTCCCTTGAAGAGTAGTAGAAAATTGACTTTCCTTCCTATCTAAAGTTGTAATTTGCTTAGAATACCATAGTATCTCACACTTGTACACATGCTCTCACTGCATTTTCAATACCTCTATAATTTTTGTAATTGGAGATACATGTCATATATAGACTTGAGGTGCTTACTTTAGGTGAAGAGGATTATTAAGTGATTATTATGGATGTGGACCCTATCCTCTAGATCCGTAAATAGAAATCTCATAAGTATTTTTTTCTAGGTGGTTACTTGACCCAATCCTCTTGATCTTCTTGATCCTCTCGGGCGCTTGATAAATTCCCTTATGTCTCGTTTGTAGTACTAAACTGGATACACATGGTCTACATGTTCCCAACATCCAAAATAATGACACGTACTGCACTGTCATAGGTATATTATTTGTATGATGAACTTCTCAATCCAATGTAAAATGATATCTTCCCATATCTACTTATTTACCTAGACTATATCTTGATTCTCAATAACTACCTCTAGATATGTAACACCATGTGTAAGGGCTAGGTGGCTAGCCCGGGATCAGATGTGTGCCTTTGGTCCTCACTCTTTCACCTAATGCACTCTTATCCAAACTTGAAGGTGATATCTACTATGATTTCTAAAAGTTGGGAGATCCTGATGTTGTGGCTCCTCATCTTCCATAAGAGCTTCAAAACATTTGTAAACCATCATCCTCCACAACTCTATTGACTCCTCAGCATCCCACACTTGTGTAATTTCCCATTCACGCACTTCAAATTATATACTCAAGCCATATTTCCTCTCTCTCTCTCTCTCTATATATATATATTCTTCTTCCTGAGATTCCACCATATTTCATCACACTTTCTCCTACCCCTACGTGTGGTGGGGGTTTAGCTAGCCATGGGTAGCCTCTCTAAATCCAGTTCTACCATCAAAATCTTTATTTCCAAAGGGATAATGTCACAAGTAAGATCCTCTAGGCTCGTGCACCAAAACTCAAACTCAGCTACCTTTGGACACAAATACATATAAATAGTGCATTATAATCTATATATTTGCAACACACTTGCCCACCAAGGATATACAACTCTAGTCTACTCTTCGTCTGATCTATATGTTTGGTCTGGTGATGTTAGATTTAAAAGTCCTTCAAATTTGAATGATGCTCTAATTGTCATAGAAGATGACTATGGGTTACCTTGATTAAATACAAAAGTTTGTCAAAATCTTATGAAGATAGATGGCCTCCGTGCTAACATTTATAGATCCTATGTATTTAGCCTAAATAGAAGATAAAATTTAATAACATTTTTATTCTTTCTTGAGTAACTAAATATTGATTTGTACATGTTTTTTGTATAGCTCTTAAGTAGATTTTAATAAATTGATTTGTACATGTTTTTGTATAGCTTATGACTCTAGAGAGACTCCTCCACATATGCAAACTGTGGAGGCTCTTTGTAGATACTTTGCCATAGCATCTCGCAAATCCACTAACCGAGGTACACAATTTTTTAAATTTGTTAAATTTTGGAGGTTCATTATTTCTTATTAAACTTAAATCTACAATATCAAATTTTGTAGGTATATATATGTGTGAAATATTTAATTTGAAAATTAATTATTTGTATGTAGCTTACCCCTCATGAGTCTATTGTTGTCCCTGCGACGCGTCAACAACAAATCGATAGGGATCATGACATTGCGGTAAGATTGCACATGCATTTTAACTAAATTGTACAAGTTTCTAAATTTTGAAGGTATTTTAAAATTTTGGGTGTTAAAAACTTGTTGTTTATGAATGTGCAGGTTAGGTTGCAGGCATGCTTAGAGACACCTAGGACCACACGGATGAAATCCGTAGTGGCATCTCCCTCCACTACATCCCCAGGTCGTGGACGTGCTACTTCTAGCAGGGCGAAGAGAGGGAAGATGTTTCATGAGTAGATTTATAGTCCACTTGGATGCCACATATATGTGGTCATGAGTATCTATTCACAGTCCATTGTATATATATATATATATATATATATATATATATAGCCTTTTGTGACCGCATGTGGTCCCATATGTACATTATGACACGTGCTTAGTTCGAGATGTATACATACATTATGAACTTATACATGTACATATATATTTTCAGAGACGTGCGTGTCTGGAGCACACTTTATTTGATTCTTATATATATATATATATATATATATATATGTATATATATATATATGTGTGTTGGTTAAATCATATTTATTTTGGTTATTTTGGTATTATTGCTAACTCTGAGAAAGTGGATTGCTGAGAGTCTAGAGATGTGCTATGTATAACGTGCATTGATTCTTGAGGTACCAATATGAAGAAAAAGTAATGAAATGGCGGACTTAGAATTTGGGAGTGAGAAAGATGCTTTAAGCATAGTCAATAAATGTGTAAATAGGATAATAATAAGATAACTTGTATTAATTGTCATTACAAAGTGATGAGATCCTTTTTTCATATCCCTCTTTTATAATTTGCATCTTTCACCTTTTGATCTCACTTTTACTTTTGCACTTTGCATTCTTCGTAATTACAAGTAAAAGTGCATATTCTTATAATTTGCTCTTCTTTTTAATTCACCTTTCTTTTTTTCTCACCTTTCTTGGCTTGAAACTTGGAATAATTTTCCTTTTCATAAAATTTCATCCTCTAGGAATCGTCTTACTAGGTTAAATTAGTATATCTTCATTTTATTTATAGTTTTTGACTTCCTTAATAATTATATTGGCTAGCATATTGCTTCTCTCCCTCTCTTCAATCATTTGTAGTTTTACATGTTGGATATTTTTTGTAGGTTGATTACTTTCTCTCTAAGCATCTCATTATTTTTCTCTAGTTTTTTATTTTGTTTACATGTCACTTCTAAAAATATGAATTATTATATTGATTCCATAACTTCCACACCTTATTTATAATATTGGATGCTCAATGAACCAATTATATTACTATGTTAACAAAAAAGTGGTGTTGATGTAAGGCTATAAATTTGATCTGATAAACAAATATGAGAGAAACAATTTACTTAGGATATAACACCATGCCATGCCATATAGAACACCATGCTGGATATAATGTGTATTTGTGTCAATTTTTAGGATATCTTTAATATATAAAATTCACTAAAATATTCTGATCAAAAGGGTTGTAATTTAATTGGTGCATGCAATAGTAAAAGTGTCATGTAGTGTTGAATTCATTAAGATATAAATGTTTAGTACCCAAAATTTGGTTTGGGAACTTGGAAATATAGAATTTTGTACTTATTTTGATATACACTTCATTTATGCATTGTTTTAACAACCATAGGCGCCTTCTTGATCTATCTCGCACCGTATATCCACTAGATAAAAACCAATCTCTAGCTCAACCCTCTAAAATCACTGCACATGTTATTGAACATCAATCTAGACCTCTAAAATACTCATACCTAATTTTTGTCATACTCTAGACACATTAATAGGTCCTAGAAATGTATGGATATGAAGGTCTATCTACATCATATTAACCAATGCCATTGCATTTTAATGGCCAATTTTTCAAAAGTTTCATTTGGATTAGTTGAATTAGATTATACATTTAGGTTAGTTGAGAGAGAAAACTCACAAAGGTCTCCTATAAATATAAACACACACTAACCTATTAGGGGCATCTAGGAATCTTGTAAACAATACTTCACTTTACTTGTCCAGCACATCATATACACATCTGAATACAACTAACCACATCCTAGATCACACTCATAGAGCTGAATTTCAAAGTACACAAGTTTATGAATTTTAAAGTACAAAAGTTTAAAGCTCATTTTGTCAAGTTGAGGGATGAATCAAGAGATAATTTTCTATTCTATATTTTTCTATATCCCAACATATGTTTGGAGAAATATAAGTATTTTATCCCTCCATAACTTAGTGGTATACATAAAAAAACTCATAAAATTAATGGGGGTGTGAGGAGGTAGTCCAAACCAAATTACACTTTTTTCAAGTCAAAGACAAAGTATCCATGATTTTGAGACAATTAGAGGCAGTGAAAATGGTTCAATATCCAACCAAAGTTCCTTATGCACAAGATGCACCCAAACCATGATGGTATAGAGATCACATGACTACTGTGATTTTCATCGTGTCAAGGGAAAAAAACCAGATAAATGTTTAAAAATGAGAAACTTTATTGAAGACCTCATTGAGGATGGGAAGAAAATAAGATTCATGAGCCCTGGATGTATATCATCCTACCAAGGACAAGATGACAACAAGAGATAACATAACAACCAAGTCATTGTAATTTAATTTAAATAAATAAGGAAACGCTGTATTTTGCAAACGGTGGGCCATGGCACCAAACCGCTTTCTGCACGCACGTCCGGTGGCCAGGTGAATGCTAGAGGAGGTGGTGTTTTGGTGCGCGAAAGGGTCGTTGCTTCCGGGCTACTTTGTTCGGGCGTAGTCCCTTAAGAGCCTTGAGACCAAAATATCGTTCAAATTCGACGGTGACTACTCGGACTCCATGGCACCTAGAGAGGCCTCGTCTTGATCCGGCACCTCGGCATACGGACCCTCTACAATAGCCTCTCTCATTTTTTTCCTTCTCATTTCGGTCCTCTCGCTGTCCTAATATTTGCAAACGCGTGAAATAGTGCGATTGGAGCCGAGTGTAATGTTGTTGTCAAAACGCCGTATTTTGCAAACGGTGGGTCAGGAACCGAACCGCCTATGTCGGCACATCCGGGTGGCCAGTGAATGCTAGAGGAGGTGGTGTTTCGGTCGCGAAATGGTCGTTGCTTCCGGCTACTTCGTTTAGTCCCTTAAGAGCCCCGAGACCAAAATATCATTCAAATTCGCATGACTACTTGGACTCCATGGCACCTAGAGAGGCCTCATCTGATCCGACACCTCGGCATACGGACCCTCTACAATAGCCTCTCTCATTTTTTTCCTTCTCATTTCGGTGCTCTCGCTGTCCTAATGTTTGCAAACACGCGAAATAGTGCGATTGGAGCCGGTTGGAGCAGTGTAAGGTTGTCAAATGGCTGTATTTTGCAAACGGTGGGCCGTGGCACCGAACCACCTACGCCGGAAGCACGTCCGGGTGGCCAGGTGAACGCTAGAGGAGGTGGTGTTTCGGTGGGCGAAAGGGTCGTTGCTTCCGGGCTACTTTTCGGGCGTAGTCCCTTAAGAGCCCTGAGACCAAAATATCGCTCAAATTCGACGGGTGACTACTCAGGACTCAGTGGCACCTAGAGGAGTCGTTTTCAAAATTTACAACTTTTTCAAAATTTACAACATTTTCAAAATTTACAATATTTTCAAAATTTACAAACTTGACTTTTTCAAAATTTACAAATTTTTCAAACAATGTTCAAGCTTCTCTTAGCTTCGAGAATTTAAAATTCTCTACTAACGATACCAACCACGTGAAGGTGGAAGCTTTTCTGGCACCACTAACCTAAACATAAAATTGTTAGTCAAAGAAATTTAAGTTTCAAATCAAAACCATATACTAGATCTATATACATGACACACAAAATACACAAATTTAAAATAAAATATATTCAAACTTAAATCTAGATCTTTAAACTAAAAAAATTATATATATATATATATATATATATATATATATATAAAAATTGAAACTTGAAATTAAATATATACTGAGCATTGTAAATTCATTCCAATGAACCATCAGGATCGGATCTACTCTGAATAGCAGACAAGATTGCTTCATGATCTGACTCTCGAACCTTCCAAAGAATCTTGTTATTAGGTCTTCCTCGATATCTATACAACTGAATATTTGTCGCTAGAACTAGATGTGAATATAGGAGTATTTTCCTGTGTGTCTCAAAGTCTTCAAACACCCAAACAGAGGAGTTTTTTAATGGATACCGTCGAAGCCAAGTTCCAGTAACTACCACTGACCCTGTAGGATACTCAATCTCTTCGCCATCTATAATAGGAGAAGTCAACTTCTTTCTTTCCTCGATGCAACGACATAAGAAATAGTCTGTTCCTTCTTCATTGTCTTCTGTCGCAATTACTGCAAACACATGTCCTACAAAAAAATAACCAAGGTTGAAAAACTCAAATTTAAATTACATATTAAAATTTCAATGGACATAACTCAATACAAAAATTAAATAAATAACTGGATAAATACCTTGTCGCACCAAAATCAAAATTTCATCAAAGTCCTTGGATGTTGTAACTTCATCTGCAGAAACAAGTTGTAATGCTTGTGGAGGTTGATAACTAGGAAGCGGAGTTAGAGGCCTACAAATCCATCCTTCCACCCATTCTTGTGAATCACACTCAGCAGTGACAAATTCGATACAAGATGCACAAAAACATGTCAACTTTCTTGTCCATACGGCCCACGAAGTAGCGTCTGAGCTACAAAATGAGTGCATATCACTGACCCAGTGAGTGTCATACAATCCTCGTAGTTAGCAATATGTTTTTCCTCTATCAACCAAAAATATCTGCAAACTGTGGAATTTTCTTGAGAACCTCGGGCCATGTTGTCAGTACACCATTCCACTATGCTCTTTGCATCTTTTAATTTAGCACCATCTTTGTACTTCAACTCTTCTCTTACAAGAGCTCTTTTCACACATGCCCCTGCACCGTCATGCTCTCCTTTTCCATGTCCAACTTCAGTGAAACTCCAAATATGTTGCACACCCATCTTGACATGCATTCTGCTCATCCAATAAAACATTCGTGCATTCTTAAACTGAGACGTGCAATTATCTGACCATATATAATGTTGTTTGAAGTGGATGTCCCTATCGACAAGTTTCCATAAAATAACTGGAAACACCCTTGCACAAATTCAATAGAATGAGTACGATCATCACTGATATAAAAGTGGTACTCTCTTAAAAAAATTTCGATCATTCTCTGTACTGTCAGGAGAATGTAGAAATGCTATATGCACAAAAATGGCAACTTGTACTGAGTTGTAATATTGTGATTGAACCTCCATTTGTGGTTGCAATGTGTAATTCTCTGCAAAATCGACCACTGAAACAATAGTACCAATAGGAAATGTGTCTTTGCATAGCTTGAATTGTTCATCCAACCATCGAGCTCTATGTGTATGCCTCGCATACTCATAAACAATTTCATCCTTAAATTTTCTCATAAATTGAAAAATGGGCATTTGTTCTGTAACTAGCTCACACCGTTTCGACTCTTTTCCATCTTTCAACTAGTATGCAACTGATTTATATTTATCAAATTCAACTAAATTATGTCCTATTGTACCTTCAATTTTCTCATGGATGCAACTTTCCAATTTAGGTAATCCGCCGCATGTACTACAACTTCCATCTAAACAATCCTGACTATAAAAAAATTGTCCAACTTCTTTTTCACAAAATATAGTAGGAATGAAATCCCTAGAAGATATTGGTGGAACTTGAACACCACATTCAGATAACATAGTTTCAGAATGAAAAATAGAACGAATACGTAAAAATTTAGCATAATGCATCGCAAATTCAACATGTTGCCTACAACAACAAGTGGTGCGAGCATGGTTGATTTTCACATAGAATGGTTTCAACATTTCAAAAAAACGTTGACTAATTTTAATTTCCAGATTCTCTTGTTCAAACTTACGAAAAAATTGAGTTTGAGTCATATCTAAGAAATGCTTTGGATGTGGTTCACGATTAGTAGAACCAACTCTCCGTTTTATAACATCTCTTGTATTAGGTGAAACTCTAGTGTTATCATGCCAAAATTTAATAACAACTTCTCTTATAGCATCAGAATTATTTTTGTCCTTACGCGGTGCTCTAGCAGAAAATGCCCAAAAATCGACATTATTGAGTGATTGAAGGATATTACGTCTTTCAATTGCTTTCATTAGAGTTTTTCGATTAACTTGCAACATTCGACTTGTTTGCGTAATCAAACGTTGTTTTTTTATTGATTCACTTACAACACTAGTAGCAAGTACACGACGCACAATATTACTATCCCTAGTGCTCTTGACACCAACAGTGTGATATGCATCATGAAGGTTTTCAACAATTGTAGAGGTTTGACCACGTATGTTAGATGTTGTCAATCCTAAGGTGTTTAATGTAGGTCTCATTTTAATCAATTTCATCAAACTAACCAACAACTGACATCTTTGGGAATCATTTAAAATTTCAAAATGATTATCCCAAATTTCAGTGGCTTTTCTTCTGATTTGTCGTTCAGAAAGTTTGTCAGACATTGGTTTCAAAATGTTTTCATCAATTTCAATCAAAAAATTAGGTTTCTTATGTAAAATCCTAGGAGGTGTTTTTGTCAAATTTTGCTTGTCTATAGTTTCAACATGAATTTCCTTATTCACATTTTCATTGTCTCCTTCAATTTCAACATTTGCTACATCATGAGTATTTAATTCTTCTTCAACATTGACAGTAAAAAAATCTTCATCACGAGTATTTAATTCAACTTCAACATTGACAGTAGAAACATTACCTAATTCTTCATTGCTTACAATAGTTGGGATTGAAGATGAACCTCTTCTAGATTCACGAAGTTTCCGCATTCGCTCAGCATTTTCAATTTTGTTGGCCTCTAATTCGTCTGGTGTTTTTTTACTTAATGACTTCCTTTTTTGACTTCGTTTTTTGTCTCCCATGATGTTTTGCTTTCGGTGATAAAAAAACGTGCCTGGAAAAAGATAGAATTTCACAGTAATTCGTACGGTAAGGTCAGAGAGTAAAAATCACATGGTAATTCAGACATTGGGATGTGTGTAAATATGATTTATAAACCGCGCGCTTTATAAACCGCGAGCATGCTTTATAAACCACGTTTATAAAGCGCGTTCACGGTATTTTTACAAAAACCGCGATCGCGGATCTATTTTCCGAACCTAAGCCTCGGAAAATCTTTGTTTTTCCCCAACCAAAGCTATAGAAGGTCATTATGAAGTGCAAAAGGTCAAAAAACCTCAAATCTGCTCTTCCAAAGACTTGAACCATGCTAAAAAACTGAAAACATTTCACAAAAATGGTGCCATCACGTAGGGTAGACTCTTAGCTTTGTAAAAATATTGTTTTTAAAGTGAATAGAATAAGATAAATATCATTTTATAATTTATTACTAACAATAGGTCCTTAAGACATTTTTTCTCGTGAATGTTCATGTCTACGTTTAAGACTGTAACTTTTGTTTCGCTTATCAAAATATGATAAAAATTATACCATCCCAAGCGTGGACAAATTCTATACACCTTAAAAAAATAAAAAAATTGATTTCGATATTTTTTGATATAGTTATGGCGGGCAAACGAAAGCGCTCCATTTTCTAAATATTTTCAGACCACTTTCACGGAAAAAATCATTAAAAAAAAATATTGCTAAAAAAATACAAAATAAAATCCATCCCAAGATAGACAACTACATCTAACATTTCACCAAAGGAAAAAAAAAAAAACAAGATTTGGTCATCCAAAATGCGGGCAAACGGACTACAATCTTATAAGTTTTTTCAAAAAAAATAAGTCATATAATTTTAAGTGTTTAATATAGCTAAACTTGTCCATTTTTTACAAAAATTAGTATTTTAGAAACTAGATTCCGAATGCTACGATTCATATTTATATAAATTTTTCTAATTTAGAGTGCATGTATAGCTAATAATCCCTACAAGTTGAGATTTCATTGTTTTTTGCAATATGACGTCCACGGATGACCCTATATTTGTCCATCAACTTCCTGCACTTACCCACACTCTAACATGAATGACCCTCTTATTAATATAATGGTTTATTGGTTGCAAGATTAATATATTTTCTCACTTGATCTTCAAAAATAAATGGGTCTTAACCCTTTTGAACTGAGGAGAAAATTTTCCTATGACACCTCTAAAAATGGCACTGACTATATTTCCATGTTAATTACCCACGCTCTTGTGACATTCATAATTTCATGGCACAATAACATATTCAACTATCTTATCTACCAATAGCCTAAGAATTATGGTTGGTCAATGCCATGTGCAAGCTAAACCAAACCTTCATTAGTCTAATGACAAGGGCCTTCATCAAAGTTGGTACACATGAGCAAGAGATAGATAAAATACAACCCCCACTCCTTCATCTTCAGCTTAGGAAATGTCATCGACATTGCCAGAGGCTATGGTAGTAGACATGATTTGTTATGTGGACTCGGTGCATCTTCAAATTGCTTCTATAAATTTAAAAATACACATTTAGTCAAAACGTCATTCCTGCCTTGGTTGGTGGCTTGGTCCATGATAATAAATTATGATTCTTATGTTAATAGGGGTAAGGTCTCACTAGAGGTGCTCCTCTCACTAACATAATGGTTGATTGTTGACATGATATGTATGTTTGTTTCCTTGCTATCTAGGTGATTTATTAAAAAACCTCAATATCAAATCTAATATTAGAGTCAATACTATAGTAAAATACAACATGATATAAATGATAAGCACTCTAAAGATACAACTAAATAAGAAAATAAGAAAGATATGAAACTTATCTAATTTACGCTTATCCCAAAGTAGATTGGAATTAGAGCAACTCATGAACATGATGTGTAGAGTGTCGAAAATGTTTGATATCAATTATGGAACATGCAAATAAAGATGAACATGGGAGCTTAGGTTAGGGTGGGGTAAGTGCACCAAGTTGGGGGACAATTAAGTGGACATCAAATCCTGAATTTTACATTAAAAACAAAAAAACATCAAATTTAGTCTTCCACGGACTTGAACCATGCCAAAAAGTAAAAATATGTCATAAAAATGGTACCATTGCATAGGGGAGACTATTAGCTTTGTAGAAATACTGATTTTAAAGTGAATACAATAGGATAAATATCCTTTTATAATTTTTTATTAATAGTAGGTCTTTTCACTTTTTCCCATGAATGTTTATGTCTAGGTTTAAGACTGCAAATTTTGTTTCACTTATCAGAATGTGATAAAACTTATACCATCCCAACCGTGGTGAAATTATATACATGTTCAAAAAAAAATATTTGATTTCAATATTTTTTGATGAAGTTATGGCGGGCAAACGGAAAGTGCTCTGTTTTCTTTATGTTTTCATACCACTTTCACGGAAAAAATCATAAAAAATAAAATATTACTCAAAAAAATAAAAATAAAATCCATCCCAAGATAGATAGTGGCATCTAACTTCTCACCAAAGGAGAAAAATATATATCAATTTTTGGTCATCCAAATCGTGGGCAAACGGACTATAATTTTATAGGCGTTTTAAAAAAAAAATACCAAGTCATTGAATTTTGAGTGTTTAATATAGCTAATCTTGTCCATTTTTAAAAAAATTAGTATTTTAGAAACTAGATTCCGGATGCTATGATTCATATTAATATAATTTTTTCTAATTTTGAGTGTATGTATTGCTAATAATCCCTACAAGTTGATATTATGTTGTTATTTACAATATGACGTCCACTTATGACCCCCTTTTATAAGTCCCCCAACTTGCTTTGCACTTACCCGGTGAGGGTACCTAGGCACCATAGACCTTCTGTAAGCTCCATTGACTATAGGGTTAGACAATCTCTAATTTTTCCTATGTCACTAGGGTTTCTCTATCACTTCTGTTGATCACTTGATATTTAGACTTGGATCGCCGATATACTTGAACTGTGCAACACAAACCCTAGGTACAACAAGCTTGCAAAACACATCAAATTGGAATGAAAAAGTAATATATGAAGTTGTATTGATCCTCGAAGGTCATCCAAAGGATGAAATTACGACCAAGCTCTGCACTACATTCCAAAATCGATGTAGTTTGGTGTGCTTGTGTGTGAAATAGAGTCATTAGGTTGCCATCACACCAATGATTGCAAGATAACGGGTTTTATCTAGTTAAAAGGAAAATGTGTGGGATGGATATCATAAATTCCCCTTCATATGTAGTGTATGTAGAGTGATCAACCCAAAAATGTAGTCCCTTTGATAGTATGTAGATATGCTTTCCATTAAGAATTTCCTGCCATTATAATGATATGTATGTTGTGTATATACATGGATCTCTTGTTTGAATTTTGACATTACATACATGACATGCCAACTAGGATCTTAGGATAGGAGTAAGAAAACCAAAAAGGCTGACCACAAATGTCAAAAATGTGAATAAGAACAAAGAGGACAAGAGCACCCAGGGTGGACAAGAAGGCCTCAGGCACTAGTGTCCAGGCCCGGGTCTAGTGTCTTGGGATAATTAACGACAAATGTGAGAAAATAGACAAATAGGGATCCTTGTGACCTGACCAGAAATGGGTGCAGAAGTGAAAAATGTGAGAGATAAAGACAATAGAAATAACCAAAGCAAGCAGATGGATTAGGGAGTGTGCCACCTGTGAATATTTTTCTTACTCATGATCTATGCATATAACAACATACTTAGCAGTATAGTAACATAGTAATTTGTGCATGATTTTGTGTCTACATTTCCCCCCCTTTATGATATTTGAATCAAATTCAAGTAGTGTAAAGGAAGTAAGGAAAATACCTATGAGAATTCCAGAGAATCCCTGACACATAAGTACGCATAGAATATAAGAACATATAGCGTGGTGAACAATGGATCAGTGTATCGATCCATGTGGTGTAAATGGAGACAATGAACCATTGTAAGGAGCACTTGGAGAAATTGATGACTTGATTTAGAGAATTTGGATATTTTGATTGTTGCCAATGGAGATTTGAAGGGGTAGGGAGTGCTCGATTCCCAACCCAATTTTGTAAAGTTTCGATCTAGGGAGGATTTGTGCATCCTACCGCCAGAGGAAGAGTGTTGGGGAGAGAGGTCTAGTTTTAATCTCCATCTATGACTACATCCCAAAAATGTCCTACCGTTGCAGATGAATAATGACCAAATTTAGTTCCTATGTTGAATAACCCATATAAGAGCAGTATATGCAAGCCAATGACATCTCATTGTCCCCACTCCCATGGGTGTTCCAATTTGTATAGTGATAGGTAACTTACATGGGTCATCTGGAAGTGATGTAAAATGATTCTCATGTTAGGTTATCTAGGAAATATAATGAAGTAATTTGTAACTCCCAAGTTAGGTCATCTAGAAGAGATAGTAAAGTATGCTATGTTATACCGATCGATTGATTTGATTCGAATATTGAAATATTTCTTTGAGATTGAATGTATGCGATAGATTATTCATGAAGATATTTTTATGTTTTCCCCCCAAATTAGGTCATTACCTGGGGAATAGATAGAAAATATTTGAATAGATTGATTTGTTCCTTTTTTTGAGTAGTGTTCAAGAAACATTTTCGATAATGATGCATTAGGAGTATCAAATGATTGTATAGTAGCCTAAGAGGTATCATAGGGTGATCCTAATTGTATGCCCCCCTTTCAGAAAAGGGTGAGGGTGAAAATAATGAGCATTGAGCCGAAAGTAAAGGTGAAACGATGTAATGGTGAATAAGATGTAGTATAGAAGATGTTGCAAGATCACATGTATGTTGAGTAATGTATGTGCCAGAGTGGAATGTAACTTTGTGGAATATGTAAACTACAGTGGTAGGAGAGATTTTAAACTGAAAGGTGCAAACAAGGAAGAAAATGGAGTAATGAAGCTCAAGATATGAGAAAAATTGTGTGTTGTGTATTAGTTGGAAGAATGAGTGTAAATGGTAACTATAGTCAATGGAAAATTTCTATATATAGTAATAGTAAAAAGTGGATAGTAATGTCATTTATACTGTGGTTGAGTGAAAATATGAGCTTTGAGCTTGTGAGGATTTCGTAGGTTAGGGAAACGAGGTTGACGAGGTTCAAGAGAGTAGTGGAGGCCCTAAATTCACAGATGATCGATGATCTAGTGAGTAAGGTTATTTTTTAAAAATGCAGAGAATTTTGCTTGAATTTGTTGATTTTTTTAAAAATAAATATTTATGTTTTTGTGCATTTCTGACCTGGGTGGGAATGGCTAGGGTGTTGATGTATTTTAAGATGCCAATGCCCAGTTCCAGGCGTTGATGACCTGTTTCTAGGCACCCCGACTTACTCCTGGGAGATGGTGACCCAGGAGGGGGCTTTGATAGTGCAACTTGGAATATGAGTATTTTTATTATTTTTGGACGATGATTAGCTAGTTTTGAATATGTATGAGGTACTATTGGAAAATTTTTACTGGTGTTTGTGTTGCATAGAGAGACATACATTTGAGATAGTTCCATGGGGCTGACATTTGAGCACATTGTTGACCTTGGGGTTATATGATGTTGAGTGGGACATACTAGACCATGCCGGCCAATGAAACATAGCGAGATTGGGTGAGGTTCCCATAATATGCCTATGATGACTGCATTGTGTGAGACGTGGTGTACTGATACATGTACATTTTGGTTAACTACTGGGGAGATGCAAGTGACCCTAGAGGATGTATATCACATATTGTGACTACTAGTTGTGGGTGAGAGGGTACAAGTGATGGATGTAGTGGATGCTCGGAGGCGGTGTGCAGGGTAGCTAGATGATGCTTTATTAAGACATGGGTACAGAACAAAGACCCATATTAGTCTAGATGCTATATTGAGATCGGTGTTCCATGGTTGTGGAAGTTCATTGCAATGGTTATTGCTTCATCAGTAACGATAGAGGGTGGTAAAGTGGGTATATTATATAAGATGCACTATATCTATCAATGCATAAAGGAGCATGGGACAAGATTTATATGTGCATAATGTGCGTTGCCCCATTTATATAAAGATCTATATAGGTTTACTCAGGATGACCATGGGGGTGGACTAGAAACCACACCATTGTTACACGTGTGGGCATATGAGCACATTGTTATATTGAGGCCACTTAGTGGGCCACATACGATTGGGATAGACTTGATACATTTATAGTGAGGTGGGTAGGAACCCAGAGAAGAAGACTAGATACGACCACTTATAGGTTGATTATTGATCGGGTGGGACTAGGGGCCATCATATGGAGGAAATATAGAGACTACGGTGGGTGGTTAGAGGATGGAATAAAGTTGTGGTGCATTCGATGCACCATGTGGTTGGTAGATCAATTCCTAGGAGTGACCAAGATGTTTTGGGCTGAGAGAGCATCGAGACATTTTGACATAGCTTAGAATGTGCCCCCAGAGCCATATGTACGGGTGAGAGCTACTAGAGCACCGAGACATCCAGGAGTGAGGTCGGGTCCCACAAAAGCACTGCTAGTGCACCCAGGTCCAAATGAGGTAGATGTAGACATAGAGCCAATATAGGTGGATGATGCGGGGTGTACCCAGGCCTACAACGAGTGGTGGGAAACACATCAATGGGTGCTATTATTTATAGTTACCGTAGATGCAGTGGGTGCACCATCGATTGGAGGAGTAGAAGGGCAGGCACCTACCCCTAATGGATATGGTCTAACAACGACATTAGATGAGTGTAAGTATTGTGCATTGCTATTTGTTGATTATTACTTAGTTTTTGTAGTTGTGTAAATGTGTGTAGTAACTAATGTGGTGTTGGATGGTTGCGAGGTGATGCTTTTTAAGCATTAATGTCTGCATGGCACATTAAATGTGGATGTTTCACTTGGAGGCACATTAGGCATGGATGCCTCACTAGGAATGATTAGAGTTGTAAGTGGGGTGAGAGTCTCACTTGGAGGAACATTAAGCGTGGATGTCTGAATGGAAGAAAATTTAATGGATGGTGTGGATGTGGTCATAGATTATGATGGTGGTATGGGTATAGTCGTAGTATTAGATGTGTTTGGTGTGGAAGTGGGAATGTGAGATGGAGATGTTAAAGTGGATGTTGGATTAGATATAGGTGAAGGATTAGATGCGATAGGTGAGGATGCGGTAGGCATGAATGGAGGGGTGGATGTAATTGATATTGATGCGGAAGTGTTAGTTGTGGACATAGTCGATGTGGATATAATGGGTATAGAAAGATGTGTAGATGTTGATGAAGTTGTGGGTGTGGGAGAAGAGTCTAAAATAGATGTCAATTTGATGGATGACGAGATGATGGTTGTAGCTAATGGTAGTAGATATTAATTTATAGTATTGATTGTATGAATGTTAGGTTCCTGTGATGTGGAGGGTGGAGTTTGATTATTGGGTAGATGACTAGGAAAAGGTTGTTTGAATACGTCAAGAGGCTGATTAGGTGGTGCATTAGGATTGTCCACTTGGAGGTCACTAGAGTCTATGAGTTTTTGGATGAGGTATTTAAAAGTGTGACACTTCTCAATGTCATAACCATAAAATTGGTGATACTTACAATAATGCTCCTCATGATACCATGATGGTTTG
Source organism: Taxus wallichiana var. yunnanensis (assembly GCA_018340775.1). Classification (NCBI taxonomy): domain Eukaryota; kingdom Viridiplantae; phylum Streptophyta; class Pinopsida; order Cupressales; family Taxaceae; genus Taxus; species Taxus wallichiana. The sequence continues at coordinate 69,618,401 of CM031237.1, read as the reverse complement.
GGTCATGATTCATCAAAGGGCCAGATGGGAGGAAGTCAAATAAGATGGAATGCCATTAACTTATCAAATATTATACTATAGGATTCCCGAGATGGGTATAGTTAAGAGGCAACCTAGGATCTCTTTGGGGAGGTTTCCTATGATAAGTGGATTTGGAGGATTATTTAACAACAATGACGTTAGCGAAGTTCTTGGATTTGTCACCATGCATGGAGGATTTAGTGAATTCAAACTTGAAATTTTCAATTAATTAAATATGTGGAAGGGAGAATGATAGTTGGTTGATTATGCCATGCCATCATATGATGAAGTCTGCGATAGTTTCTTCATCATACTTGTCTAATGGCATAGAGGTATGTGATAGTGATATTACATGAAATATTGATTGAGAAATGTTCTAGGAATATTTGTGTGAGTTTAGTGAAAGAGAATAAAGAATTTTGTGGGATGCCATTGTACCAATCCAACATGGGTCCGGATAACGACATGGGGAATATGTGAAGCATAATCTCTTAAGCATGGGTGATGAGGTAACATACATGTCTAAAGGCACAAAGATGTTGATGTGGGTCCTCTTGGCTATTGAACTTGGAAATTTTTGGTAATTTTCAATGAGGAGGATAAGGCTTCACGGGGATGAATGGATTGATTGGTTCGTTGCAGATTTTTTCATATGAAAAGGTGGTTTTGGATCTCAAGGTAGCCGCTTAAAGATTAACCATTCTACTTAATAACACTTATATGGGGTTGTTATATGGATGGGGTTGAGAAGTTTAATGATGAGATTGTGATGCATATGAGGTATATGGGTTAGGTTGTTAATAATTTTGATATGTTCGAGGATGATTTGGTGTTGGTAGAAGTGGTTGATAAGGGGGATGTAATTGAAAGATTCTGATTGAATGGGTTGAGATAAAGGTTGTTGTTGAGAAATGGGGATGTGATAAGATTGTGTTGGGTGTTGAGAGATGGGGACACTTGATTGGTTTGATATGGGATGAGTTGGGATGTAAGTAATGGGTGGTTGGGATGCTTAAGTTGATTGATTGGAAAGTATGTAGTGATAAGCACCTCGAGGAGGAGGTTGATGGATTTGATTTGATTCAGAAGGATGGGGCTGTAAAGTGATCACATTGGCATGGATATGGGAAGTGGAAATAAGGGGTAATGTTGAATTATGTTGTTCGGATGGAGGCGGGTGTAAGTGAAACTATTGAGATGATTAGATAGGAGAACAAGTAATGGTGGTAGATGATGAGGTGATGGGGTTAAAAGAGGTGATAATAGTGTTAACACGAGGTAAATTAGGGGGAATGAGGACCACTAATTGAGTGGTTCGGTGATTATGAGGAATGAAGGATGATTTTTTATGTTAATCAAGGTCATATTGGGCCATGACAAGTTCATTCATAGCTCGAGGGAAGAATACGGAAATTTTTGATGCGAGGACTTGTGCAGATTCAGGATTGGAATGGTAGGTGTAATTTTTTTACAAAGGAGGTCCATCAACAAGGAGGTTGGTGGTCTTATGAAGGATATAGTCATGGAGAGAAACTATATTAGCATCAAGAATCTCTTGAAATTCTACACATCCACGAGGGATGATAGGAGGCCCAAAAGCTTCAATAGAGATGGTAGAAGGGGGTGTTACTGGTCTAGATGGAACAAAGTGTTGATAAAGAGATGGATTAGTTTCAACATGGATGGTAGGTTGAACAATTTGGGATTCTTAAAGAGGGGAAATGGGAACTATAGGTTAGGTAACTGCATAAGAAGTGACCAAAGGGGTGGAGGTAATGATAGAAAGAGCAGAATTTTTTGTGAGGAGATAACGGAGATAGGAATGTTATTGGATGACATGTTTTGTTCCATTTTTTTTCTTGGGATCGTGTAATAATTGTCATGAAACAAATAATGATAACAAACCTATGTTTATTTTTAATTAGATCAAACAAGTTACACACAATTTTTTTATCATCTTGATTATTAAAGATGTGAAAAAGAAATGAAAATGGGCTTTAAGGGAGCCTAGGAAATAGTCGTCCTATGGATGGTTTCAGGTAGTTATGGATGGAGTCCTTGATATACACAAATGTACGTGAGGTAAAAATATTTGATGAATACTGGTGCGGGGCTTGGGATTGGGGCCTACCCCCTCACTTCACGGTCCCACAATGATAAGGGAGTTAGGTGCTTAGCCAATATACTACTAGAATTGTAACATGACCAAAATATGCGTGTGGAATTTCCTATTGGGTGATGAAATCCCAGTAGTTCCACCTAGTAGGAAATGTTTAGATGTGTAGTTTTGATGTGTGTGATAAGAGTGTATGAAAAGTGTTAACTCCCTAATTAAACTAAATTTCCAAGTAGATATGAAAGGTTATTTTAGATCCAAAATGAAATGTGTAGATTTGATGAGGAAAATCAAGTAAGAAAGGTAAGTACAATACAAAAGGAGAAACTAAAAAAGAGGAATACCTGGATGCAATTTTCATTTTTATTACTTTTATTTTTAAGAAAATAATCAAATCCAAAAAAATAAACCCATACACACAAGAAAGAAAGCAACAATCCTTCCTACGAGGTTAGTGGATAGATATAAGAGAATGAAAATGAAAGAAAAATAAAAAGACTCACCAAGAAAGGGTGCATCGCACTGTGTGCCAAAACGGTGAACAAGTTTCCTTGTTATCTATTTTAGATTAGTGAAATCACAACAAGGGAACAAACAACTCCAAGTATGAGAGGGTTTAAGTTACCTCTAGATGGGATGTCGATGTATACGGGAAAAAATGAGAGATCCTCCTTCGTAACAAGCTAGATGACCTCCAAATCAAGTGAACTCAACACAAAAAAATGGATTAGTAAATACATGGGTAGGTTGCTTGACAAATTCAATCCCGAGAAGTGAAAACTTTGTACCCACGTTTTTGACAAAGATAAGATAAAATATTGATAAATTAGATATAATAGAATATGAAGTGTAACATAAACTAAAATGCAATAAAAGTGATAAGACATAGATATGATCTAACAAAATTAAACCAAACCTATGCGGGTCGACGATGAATCAATATTGTAGGGTCCATTCGATGGTGACAGGAGAAGATCAATTGAAAAAATGATGAAAAATGTATCTCTAAAGGCTTCAGAGGTAGATCTTGAGCTGGTGATGCATTGAGATGAAATGACAAGAATCTACAAGAAATATGGAACTGGATCTAACAGAAAGGATGTAATAAAATTATGAAATCCGAAGGTAAATACAAGAAAACTGATCTAGTCAATGACGAATGGGCCGAGTCGGTGAGGCTGAGTCGGCGAGGCTTGTGTGGCTTGTGTGGAATCAAAAAAGGGGTGACTGAGGATCTAAATGACAAGAGAGGCTAACAAAAATGGAAGCTGAGTCGATGATGATCAAGAAGGGTCGATGATGACTGGTGCTAATCTAGAGTTGGATGAAAATGGATGGATGAGAACAAAGACCTGCAGATGAAAAATGAAGGCTTGGGAAGGTAGAGACAAGACTCTTGATGATAACCAGACCTGGATAAGATCTTGGTGAAGGATATGGTGAAAATATTTCAACAAAGGACCTAAACATGCAAGGGTGAAAAAAATCTCCAAACTCAAAAGTTGAAGCATAAAATATCCAAGGTGATGATGGCAGCTGTAAGAGAAAGCACAAAATGAAGGAAAAATTACATGAAAGCCCGAAATCTCCAAAATTGCATCTTTAGAAAAGGAGGGATAAGGGCGGTTTTTTAGGGTTGATGGTGACCCAGATGGGTCACCGCTAATCACTGATATCCATCCATTTGTGTAGTAGAAAGGTGATGAGCTCGAGGCAATGAATCCATAAGGGGCGATTAGGGTTTTGAAGTGTTAGGACGAGTTAGGGTTGCATAGAATGGATAAATGGCTAGGTGGAGGGTGGAAAATATTAAATAAAGGTAAAGGGAGGTGAATTTATTAAACGAGGGCATAGGAAGGATAAAATGGAGGATTTAAGGAGAGAAAATGAATTAAATGAGGGTTTAGAATTGATTAAAGATGATTAATATATGATTAATTTAAGGGTGATTAAGGAGAATTAAGATGGGAAATAATGGTAAGTGGAATAAATTTAATTTAGGAAGGAAAATGGAAGGGAGTTATGTAGGTATAAAAAGACGACGACGAGCGAACACGGGGTGAGGGGAATCGATACCAAAAATTGGTGTCTACATCAGTAAATCTTACTATATCTCTTTCAAATTGCTTATTACTACACAATGATGTATTGTCACATTCTAAATACAAATGCATGATATAATTAGTTAACCTTTACTTATCATGTTATTCTTGTCACTCTGAGATTACACCCCATAAGATTTAACTTACTCTTAGTTACAACATTGCGTTATTTAAAGGTGTGGGACTTAATTTCTCAGAAATAACTCTCCGAGATGGCTGGTTCCCTTCTAAATATGCTTTAATATAATAAAAACTTAATCCTAACGTAAATATACTACTCTTTGTGGTGAAAAGAGAGAAATATATACTAAATCAAGATGTGGTGATGCACCAATATCTATAATATCTTAGAAATGATGTAAACTCACACAACTTTCACATAAACATTACATAAAGGTAAGGAAAAAAGATAACCAACACTATAAGGGATAATAAATGTCTACAATTTCACCTCAAAACATGCTTAATGATAACATTAATCCACAAACATACTTGAAATTCAGATATATACATAATATTGTAGTAATGAAAGAGGAAAAAGTTTTTTTATTGATTTCAAGGCTAATGTTGTTCTAGTTACAAAATGAGAAAAAAACATTTTTCTATTGCAATCCCCAACATGTTTTTCTGTCTAAAACAATCCTATATTCCATCCAAATTCCAATCCAAAGAGGGACTAGTCCCTAATTTACACATACCCAAGAATTGAGGGAAGAAGTTTGAATGAGAACCTTCTTGAATTCCTTGACTCTTGTTTGTTGACCAAATCCAAACTTTTAGGGAATATTAGATGAGGTGTGCTCCTATATTATTTCTCCTTTATCTTCTCATGGTGAGTTTTCATGATTTCTTGAATGCAAAAATAGTCTCTCAATTGAGAAGATCCATAAAAATCTCTAGAACTCACCATTTTCAACTAGAAATCTATACTTAACTTCTCATTATTGATTGGTTTAGACTTATTATTCTCTCTTGGATACTTCACTAGATTTTTTCAATGGAAGAGGGCTTAAACTACCATAACAGTCCCCTAAAAATTCTCACAACATGGTTTAGAATGTTGCACCAGACTAGGAGCATGTTTCTCCATTGATCTTGGGAATTATGAAGAGGCCTTTAAACATTAAACACCTTATTGATCCTTATATGGCATATGAGTAACCTTTTTGTAAACCTAAAGTGGCTATAACACTTCATAACATCTTACAAACTATCCTATCTTAACACATTCAACTTTATCAAGTTTGCTACAAATTGAGTGAGATAGATAAACCTTCTATTCTCTCTAATCTTTAGATAACCATCATACCAACTATGTTGCCATCCTTAATAACATAAGAGGGTTCTTGATCATTCATTTTATGTTTTCCTCTTGAATATCTCATTAGGATTGTACACGATTGTAATGGATCTTGTAGACATGTAGGCGATCTTTTCATACTTATGGATAATTCAAAAAAACTCTTGTAAGCTTATTTAATAGCTCTGATTGGTGGTTGGAAACAATGCTAACCTTAAGGATTTATGAGGTCACTATCTCCTCATTTTCCAAAATATATAATAACCCTCTCACGATGTCTTGATACTACCATTATTCTCAAAATAGGGTTTATATTTTCATATCAACTCTAAGCTTTATGAAAGACCATGTAGTCATTATATAAGGTTGTTTTTAGATAGTTTTCAACTTCATATTATTGAAAAAGGGTCGACAAACTTGTTAAACACCTTAGGTCATGAATATCTCTAGAAAGCTTGTAGATGGGTTCAAACATCTTCACATATACCTAAAAACCTTTTGATGAATTTTGGAAGCCACATTAACAAACTCTAGCACAATATGGGACTCTGAATTTCCCTTTTAAACCTCTACTGAGAATTTTAAAGTGCATCATGAAGATAACCTTGTAGGGTGAATCAAGAATGCAGGTGTCTTAAGGTATTCTATCAAGATTGTAGTATATCTAAAACTCTTACATGACTTTTAAGCTATCCTCACCTATATATATCCTTTTTAGGCCTTTCAAATCTATTAACCCCATCAAGAAGTCATGTAATCCATTGTAATAAATTCTAACAAAGGTGTTTCAAAACATATTATCAATGAATATCAAGCCTTTAACAACATTTTAAATAATTTAAGAAGGGTAAACCAAACCTGTAGTATCTTATGATCATAAAACAAAATCATAAATGACTTAAAAACCCTTACATGCATGTAGATGATTGAAAAAAATTCATTGTTTTCTTTGAGGAAAAATCCCTCCATACACTTACTAGTCCTAGTCATAGGCTCTTCCAAGACCCTACAACTTTATAAAGCACCTTACAACCACTTTTTGGACCTCTGTATGACCAACAAGGGGGATTACAACTTACCAAGATTTTTGTAGCATGCAGACCATGTTTAATCAGTATTTGAGGTTGTGTGGTTCCTAAATACCCTACTGAGCTATCAACAATGTCTAAAAACCCCTTCATACCAATAGATGGGCTTTTAGCCTCTTATAAACTTATTTTAATCATCTTGAGCTGTCTTATATCCCTGTAAGCTTTTCTAAGGACCTTACAAGCCTTTCACAATATTTGCAGACTCGTCCTAATCTCTGCAAGATTTGTACATGGCATTTCAAACATATGTAGGCTTATATCTTCAAGAAAAAAACCTTTTGACTATTTCCTTGGGAAAATGCAGGTTTGTTAAAGGATTTAAAACCCTACTAAGATCCTCATCCTACCTTAAAACCCATCAAAATGCACCAACGTGATCTAAGGTTTAGGGAGGGTTTTAAACTATTGAGTTAAAGTTTAATTTACTATCTTGGGTATTGAATATAATTTGTGTTGTAGGTTTCATTTTGAAGTGTGCCAATACAAACACAACGAGATCTACAAAATAAAGTTATTGCAAGTAAATACAAAGTGTGTCTATAGAATCAGGCTTCTTTTTCTTCTTTAAACATGTAATTTCATTTCATACTTAAAGGGGGATAAATGTAGACACTCAAATTTAGTAATCTATCATTTGACACTATTGATCTTGACAATGCAAATTTTCATACATACAAATGTACTCTCCTCACTCTTTCTTAACATACCTTGATAGCTCTTCAATTACTTGATTATATTTATACACCCCTTTCTCATCATTTTCTGAATTTTAACTGCATTAAAAACATAGAATCATTCATCCTCCACCCCATAAAGTAAAAACATGATTTTTCCCTCCACGGTTGAAAGCACTATTTTCAATCGGGTTGTATAAATCTACAAACTGACCCTACTTTAAGGTTTTAGACTAAGATGTTTTGTGTTAATTATTTTGATTCTATCACATTCTTAAGAGAAAATATATCCCCTTGTTCATACTTTCATGGAATAATAACCTTTGGAAGTATATATAAGAAAGTAAATCATACCTCATTTGAGAAACAAACACATTAAGAACTCCTCATGTGAAATAAAGCAGAAAAGGCACCCCAAGTTCCATAAACTATAAAATAACTCATGCAAATCCATTAGGGCAACAACCTCTATAGGTATGAAGTATCCTTCTAGGTCTAGGATTCTTCATCTTCATTTCAAAATAAAGAAAAGTGACTGTTCCCAAGTATTTTAACAAGGGTGAAACTCAAACAAAGCATTGTCAAAACACGATTGTCAAGTTTTGATTGCACTACAATAGATATTACATGCTAGGAGAATGACATGTGGTTTGATCCCTCTTTGGATTAGTGGTGATGTCGGTGGTGAATAGGGGTTTCCACAACTCACCTAACTTTGTTTTGTAGGAAATCCTTCTTACACTATAAGGGTTCTAGGGTTTGAACAGAGTTTACAGAGCCATCCTGAAGGTGCATGAAGAATAATAAAACATAGTGACATACATTTATAGGTAGGTGAAGCACTTATGAAGTTGTAGACCCAAATTATAATTAGGTCCAAGACCATACGAAGGTTCACGACCATACAGACACTTTCAACCTAGTTGTATGGTTTTGACCATGTTTATTTTTTAGATGCCAGTTTTAGTAATGAAGAATTTTTAGTCTCAAATCATCCTATTCCTATACTTAGATCACCCAAACTCTTCCAAATCCACAAAGAATCATCCAAGTGAAAATTATCCCTTATGTTTTGATAGTTGGTAGATCAAAAGTCACTTTGAAAATGTAGACACAAAATCACGCACTTAACTCTATTATTATACCGCTAAGTATGTTGTTTTATATATGGATCTTACGTAAGAAAAGTATTCATTGATGAACCATTCCATAGTCCATCCATCTATCTTGTTGGTCATTATTATTTTCTGTCTTGCACACTTGTCACTCACACACATAGGTCTAGTTAGATCTCAGGGATCCCTGTTTGTCAGTTATCACTCATTTTTTGTCACCTATCTTTGGAATATAGCACCTAGGTCTGGATGGGAGTGCCAAACACTCCTATCCATCCTGGGTACCCTTGCCCTCATTTTGTTTGATCTTATTTTTGACATTTGAGGTCTATATTTTAGTTTTCCTCCCATCTCCCGAGGTAATAGTTGGCATGTCGGGTCATTAGTGTTGAAATTTGAACAAAATATCCCTATATAAACACAACATACATACCATTATAGGGGAAGACTATTCTTATCAAGGGCTAACTATCTACATAGAGCAAGGGACCAAATTTGGGCTACTATTATGCATACACACTACATAGGAAGGGGAGTTCATTCTATTCCATCCACCATTTTGCATTTTATCTAGTTATTACCCCCTATCTTGGCGTCATTGGTGCTAGTGCAACCTAGGAGAACTATTGCACAAAAAAGCACACAAAACTTAATTGGGTTTGAGATGTAGTGCAACGCTCAGCTAAAAGATCACCATTGTGGCATCTGAGGACAATCCGACCCCTTCATTTTCTTCTTTCTTTTTTAGGATTTGATGATTTGTGTGGGGTTTTGCAGGTGATATTTCATTATAGATTTATGGAGACATCAGTGAACCAAGTGCGACACTCACACGATTAAAGGAGAATAATTATGAAGACCTATTAACCATATCAAAATTAGATTTCAACCTATCCCGAAGACCAGGGTGCCCAAATTTTAGACCAAGGAACCCTAGGGGCCCTCATCCTTCCCCAGGTGCCCTAGTCTATCTAGATCCACCTCTACCACAATTTTATAAGTTTTGTTGTGATGCTTTGTTCCACCATTTCACCACATTGTATAGCAGTCCCATGTCATAGCGAGTTAAGTAAAATTTAGGTATCTTATCATTTTTATTTCCTTTCATTTATAAAATCAAATAAATTACCTAGCATTTATATTTCAGTATATTTCATTTTCAAACTCTTAGGTTCATTATAAAATTCATATTTTATTGAATCATTTTGGTGAACCCATAGATTAGAACTATTTTCCCTAGGATCCACTAAAACCCTAATGGCTAAGGATATCTCCTCTCCTTCTTGGCTAGTCATGCCTCATGCCTCATGTCACTATCAATCCCATTTATAATGAGGCAACTATAACTGAGCTCACTACTCTATATCATGATGTTACTATGTCGGATCATATTCAACAATAACTCTTAGCTAATGAATGTAATGTGCCTACTAGCTTTGATAATTCTACCATTGGCATTGTTTCTAATCCGATGAGCTTCACTCATTGTACACCATGTTATACCATTAGCCATGATCCTCATTCTGAAATTTCCAAAGAAAATCTAGATGATACTCTCATTAATTTCATGCTTGGCCTTGATGATAATACACATGTGCATGTTGATTCTCATACTAGTCAAGACACTACTCTAGCTACATCTCATGTTGCTTCTATTTCTGAAAATGCTTCTCATGATACATCACATACTAGTTCGCATTCTCCTTCATACTATGTTGATGATACACTTAATGAAATTATTCTATTTGAGTCTCTCTTTAATTTTGATGAAATAATTAATAGTCATGATTCTACTTCCTTGCATACTATTGAGTGGGAATCCCTGGATCCATTTTTATCTTCTTCTAAGGTTGTATCTAATAACATGCATAAGTCTTCTCCATATATTATTTCATCTCCTTATATCACTTCATCTCCATCTCTTACTTCATCTCCTACTATTACTTTGTCTCCTCTTACCACCACATCTCCATTTGATGCTTCATCTCCTAGGTATGTTTCCGATGCTAGTTTTACTTTTCTATGGATGTTCCATGTCCTTCGTCACCTATTACTCCTTTGGAACCACCTTCTAGTGTGCCCTTAGCATCAAAATCTCATTTGTCTCCTCTTGATATCCCTATGATTACTCATAATGGAAAATTACAACCGCTTAACACATTATTTCCATCCTCTACTATTCCTTCACAAGATATCTTGTCCCTCATGCATGTTTTTGGTCACTTACAGTCTCAGGTCTAATCTCTTACATTAGAAAGCAAGGCCTATTATGCTTCAATTGATAATAATTCATTACATGGTAATCCCATTCCCAAAAAGATTCACAACTCAAAATTTCCTAAGGATTTTATCATGCCTACCTTTTCATGTCTCGATGCTACTAAAAACCCCTACATGCATCTCAAGCATTACCATATGGCTATGGATTCATATTCTAATGATTGATTATTACTTAAATCCTTTCACCACAATCTTATGGATGACGCTCTCTAATGGTATACTCATCTACCATTTGGATCTATTAGCACTTATTGTGAGATGGAAGAAGATTTTCTTTGTCACTTTATCATCAACAATGACCCTCGAGTTACATATGATCATTTACCTAATTTGCATCAGGGTAAAACATAACCTATCATGGACTATATTTTGTGATTCAATACTTGTATGCATCAACTAGTATTTCAACCTATCGACTTAGAGATGTAATTTATCTTTTTCTCGTGGTTTGATTCCAACATTAAAACAAAGATTGCAATATAACACATGTGAATCATTCACGCTTCTATACTATAGAGTCATTGATCTAGAACAAGACCTCATTGCTACACATGTTATAGATCCTCCACCTATTGTTACTACTACTACATCATCTAGTTCTTCTCCACTTCCATCTATTGAGTATCCTACACGATCTCCATATCCTCCTCACAAAAAAGTTCAATCTACTCCATTACATATGCATCCACCATCTCCTACTCCAAGTTAGGCTACACCTCTGATTTCTACACCTGTTTCACAAGGACCATTACATTTATCTCACCACGCTAGGCCTTATGATGTGTTGCATGCATTTCTTGATAGGAACTTGATTTTCTTACCTTCTAACCAACACCATCCACAACATCTCTTACAACTCCAACATGATAGACCCTACTGTAATTATCACCGTATCAATGGTCATAGGGATAATGACTGTTACACCTTCCATGATCACTTGAAACAATTAGAAGACAAAGGTGTCATTTATTTTGGTTATTTCTCATGTGAAAAATCTATATACCCTCTCTTTTATAGGCATGTTGTTACTTCAGTTGAGTTATCTCCTTCATCTAGTTCTAAGGTCATTATTCATCTACCACCGCAGGTTGTTACTCATACGTGATTTTCATCACATCCATCCATCACTGCACCATCTCACCTACCACATCATGCTATTGCTACACATTGGATTCCACAACCCTTATAATTTGCACTTCCCACCACCGCTTCACCCATCATTGGCACTACTCCACATGACATTCAATTTGGCTCCTACACTCATGTGCTTTTTCCATTCCACATGCTTTCATGGCTTCATGCCGACTTTGTCTTTGGTAGGTGATTTCTATCACCTTACCCCACGATGATGCACTCATGTTCTTATGGTTCTTACATGACTTGTTGAGGGATCTATTACAATAAGAACCTCTCTTCACGTGCTTTCTCGATTCATCTAGCCACATTATCGAATCATTTCCTGATGACGTACTCTTTCTTTACAATTCATTCTTAAATGCTAAGGGGTCTTATCTAAATGAACCTCATCATTTATACACTGGGGGGGTATAGCTAATCTCCCCCTTCTATATCCTCATCATATTAACATGTGATCATCTCTTACTCTTACAAATTATTCATTTTTAATCACAACTTTATTCATAAATACAATTCAACTTTGTGAAATCACATTACATACATCATCTTTCATCATCTATGCTATCTCATTATCTATATATCCATAATCACACTAATCATCCATTATTTCCTTATTTCAACATCACCAACAGTGCATTGCGAATCAAAACACACACACAATATTCAACACATTACATATCACACATCATGACAAAAATCAATGGATCAATACATCATCATCACAACAACACAACAATATACATCAAATACCATACATCGTGACTCTCTATATATATTTTACAATCATAGTTACAAAAATATCTCATCATTGGGGGCAACTCCCTTATGTCAAATACATCAATACAATAGTACATATCATATCTCAACAGTGCTATCACTATCTACAAGTGTAAGATCTCTAGAACTCAAAGCCTTGCCACTAACTCTACATCACTGATCATGACCTCTATACCTCTCTACCTACATAGTAGTGTAACCTTTGTTGACTAATCTACAAAGAAGATCGGTAACTGACAAAATGTGTAAATACATCCTGTGCTAGAGGACGACCACTAATGGCCTATCTAGCTCATCATGTATCCTTGCGTGCCTCATCCCTCTCACCCAAAAACATGGTACATGTCACTACTACTATTGCCACGTGCTCGAATAAAGGGGAATGATCACCCACAATATCATCTACATGCTCTAATGTACCTCCACCCACGAGTATATCGGTGGGAACATTCCATGTCAATGTTTAGATAGATGTGTCCACAATTAATGACTAATACACATCACCTACAACCATAAGGACAATACATTAGACAACCATGATCATTACACAACCAAATCAAAAATTATAAAATATCACACCATAAAAATACTTACGCTTTGCTATTACTACTGCTACACTATCAGGGCCATGTGCTTGCCCATCCGCTCCTCCTCCTGGTGGTAATCCCATTGCATCTACAAATACTAGATGTAAACTTACCCACCGATGTGAGGCCCACCATGCTCGGTATGCCTTGGTACACCCTATGTCATCCACATCTATCAACACAATCACTGCATCCACCTCATCCGGTCTTGGAGGTACTAACTACTCTCTAGTGAGCCCTGGTCTAACTCCTACCCTCCTCGATGCCCTAACAAATCTTAACCATATATATGGCTCTGGGGGCACATCCTAGGCCATGTCAAAGTGTCGTGACACCTACTCAACCTAAAACAACTCATTCACCCTTGAAAATCGATCCTCTAACCACGTTGTCCACCATATGTATCATAACTCTACGACATCGTGAGGACATCCTCCATAGTCTCAATATGGCCTCCATACCATATCCTCTACCCCCATGTGATCTATCATCACCCTATAGGCATCAATATCCAACCTCTTGCCACGTACACATACCCATATCCCAACGAATATATCTGGCCTCACCCAATCTCCACACACTCCACCAACTGGCCTTAATATTGCAATATGCTCATAGGCCCATACATGCAATAATTTTGTAGCTCTAATACCACCACCATAATCCTCATGTGTAAATCTATATAGATCCCTATATAGGTGGGCCAACATGCATCATGCCCAAACATACCTAGTGCTCTCCTCCTCTATCCGATGGAAATATATCGAATCTTATATAATATGCATATGTCACCAACCTCTATTACAATCGACGATGCTATCACCATGGAAATAAACTTCCATAACCTTGATCTCATAATGGCATCTAGGATAATATGGGCCTCGACAGGAACTCGAGTCCCCACAAAATACCACGTAGTGGTCCTCATTTGTCTTTGCATATCCTCCACTTCCATAACATGTACCCTCTCACTAAATTGGAAATCACAGTATACGATACACATCATTTAGTGTCAATGTCATCTCACTTGTAGGAAACCAAAATGTGCAAGTGTCTGCACTCTACCTCTCACACAAAGCTATAAGCATAGACATATTATGGGGCACATCCCCATCCTCGTTATGTGTTGTAATCCGGCATATTCCAACACATCCCTCAACTCATCATAAAACCCTAATCCAAGCAACATACTCAAGTGGTAGTCACCTCGAAAGTCCCTCAAATGGATATTCCTCTACACAACAAAAATGACAACAAAGAACGTGTTAGAACATCATACATATACAACACTACCAACTTACAACATCAACACACACATCCACTCTCACATTTACAGTACTCTAAAATCAACACAATACTTTTTAGACACGGGTGCCTAAGACACATGACAAGGGAACCCGGGAGCAGGACACTAGCGCACATGTCGGGTGCTCCTATCCCGAAGGTCATTAGCGCCTTCACTTCTTTGTCTAGGCCTTCATCGATTTTGTCTAGGTATAAAATTTTCACAAAAATCATCCAAAGTGACTAGTGTCAACACTATTTTTGTAAAAAATCATGCTTGCCAACTCCGTCATTGCATGTGACGCCACGTGGTCGCCACCATCTCGAATCGAACTCGATTGCGGAGCTGTAATTTACATCATCATCACACACTTAGAGCTCACTATCACACTCACAAAAAAATACGACGAGTTTCCTAATCACTTTGTCACACTACTATTTATAGTAACTTTTCATTATTCACTTTATTATGGTCATTCTTCACACTCATTTTCCCAACTAATACACACCACATGATTTCACACATATCTTGAGTGTTCTTACTCCGATTTCTATCCTATTTGTGGCATTCTTTTTAGAATTCCACTCACTATCATATTGTATACATTATATGCACCATATTACTATTTGAAATCCTTCTAAAATCAATATACACACACTTTTTGATACCTATCACACATACTTTATCATGCGCTTACTTTCGGCTCAATGTTCATTCTCATTATCGCTCCCCCTTTCGCTAAAAGGCGGGGCATAAAATTGGGGTCATCCTATAATTCCCCTGACATCACTACGTAACCAATATACATTTATATTTCATCATTATTGAAAAATTACTCATACACCATACGATATTTCACATCATTTTCTAGCGAATCCCCCTAATGACCTAACCTAGGGGAAACAATCGTAAAATCTCTCTATGAGTAACCTATCAATCAATCACATATATTTCAATCTCTAAACTAATAAAAATCACATCAACCAATCAACATGAACACAACATATTTATCCTCCGATATGAACTAACTTGGGAGTTACGTCACCATTTTCCCAGATGACCTAGCATGGGAAGTTATTCTACATTTGCGATTACTTTCATATGACCTAACATAGAAGCCAAACACATACGCATTGTGGTGACACCCTATGAGTGGGGGCAATGAGATGTCATTTCCTTTCCTATACTACTCCTATATGGGTCAACACATTTGATTGAAAAATTTGGATCCAAAATCACAAAAATTGATCTGTGCCCATCTGCGGCTAGATATTTTGAGGATGTAGTTAAAGTTGGAGAGACACTAGAATTCTCTCCCTACACTCTTCCTCTGGTAGTAGGATGCCCAAATCCCCAATTTCTCACACATACACATGTGCAATCGGGTTGGGAATTGATCACTCCCTTCCCCATCACATCTCCATCAATGACGACAATCAAAATATTCAATTGTTCAACTCTATAGTCATCAAATATCACTTGGCACTCTTTATAATGGTCTCACATCTCTCGTTATGCCGCATGAATCAACACATTGATCCATGGTTCTTCACGCTAATCCATGGTTCACCACGCTATATGTTCTCACTCTCCATGTATTTCTACTACACTCTTCGCGTACTTCAGTGACATGGGCTTCTTTGGAATTCTTAGGTATGCATCTCTATCTACTTTATGTTACCAAGATTTTGCTAACCAACATAAAGTAGGGGAAAATGTAAACACAAAATCACACACTTAACACTATTATTATACTGCTAAGTATGTTATTTTATTTATGGATCTTGCGTAAGGAAACGTATTCATTGATGATCCATTCACTAGTTCATCTATCTATCTTGTTGGTCATTATTATTGTTTGTCTTGCACACTTTTCACTCACACACATAGTTTTAGTCAGGTCTTAGGGATCCATGTCTGTCAGTTATCACTCATTTTCATCACTTGTCTTTGGACAATAGTGCCCATGGATAGAAGGGAGCCCTGTGTGCTCCTTTCCATCTTAGGATTCCTTATTGTCTTTGTGTTTGATCTTATTTTTGACATTTGAGGTTGGCCTTTTCAGTTTTACCTCCCATTTCCCAAGGTACTAGTCGGCATGTCGAGTCATTAGTGTTGAAATTTGAACAAGAGATCCCTATATAAACACAACATACATACCATTATAGGGTAAAACTATTCTTATCAAGGGCTAGCTATCTACATTGAGAAAGAGATTGCATTTGGGATACTATTCTACATACACATTACATATGAAGGGGAGTTCATTCTATTCCATCCACCATTTTGCATTTTATCTAGTTATTGCCCCCTATCTTGGCATCATTGGCGCTAGGGAAACCTAGGAGCACTATTGCATACACAAGCACACATAACTACATTGGGTCTGAGGTGTAGTGTAACACTCAATTAGTAAGACCACCATTGTGGCATTTGAGGACAATCTGACCCCTCCATTTCCATCTTTATTTTCTTAGGGTTTAATGCTTTGTGTGAGGTTTTTTAGGTGATCCTTAATTGCAAGTTTATGATGACATCAACGAACCAAGTGCGATACTCATGTGATCAAAGGTGAATAATTATGAAGATCTAGATACCATATCAAAATTAGATTTCAACCTATCCCATAGACCAGGGCATCTTAGGCACTCTCATCCCTTCCCCGAGGCACCCCGGTCTGTCCGAGATCCACCTCTCTTGTAATTTTCGAGTTTTGTTTTACACTTTGTTCTATTGTTTCACCACATTACACACCCAAGTCATCGTGAGGTAAGTAAAATTCAAGTAATTATCTTATCATCTTATTTCTTTTCATTTATAAAATCAAATAAATTACCTAGCATTTATATTTTAGTATATTTCATTTATTGCATTTCTATACTCTTAGATTCATTATAAAATTTAGATTTTATTGAATCGGAAAAGCATTATTTTGATTTTTGGAATTAATGTTGTAATTTAATTAAACTAAAATATCCATCTGTAATATTATTTCATCCTTTTTATATATGTTAATTAGAAATGTTCTAAACTTCAAAAGGAATGAAAAAATTCACAATAATAAATGAAATCAATTAAATAGTTGCTCCTATTGAAGATATGAGTTTTCTTAACATGTCTAGTGTCTCCCATCATACTCTCCACATGAATTTTCTAGATCAGGGCCAACCTTTTTGAAATGACCACTTTACCGCAGTTGACACAACCTAATATTTCTCCCTTCACCAATTAGGACATAGATATGGGGATTTATACCGCTATCATCCTTGACCATACCATCCACCGATATAAATCTCACATGAGTTTCATGGACCTACATGAGGAAGTCTTACTTTCTCGAGAGCATAGGTAGTGGGATATCCTTCTCGGTTTGCTTGCATTCCTACACCCGAGTCATACCATCTTGACACTATTTATATCCCTTGTCCAAAACTATCCTTTCATCTTTACGTTAACTAGCTTGTCTTGCACTCACGAGGAGTCCATGCACCCAAATAGCCCTAAACTTTCTTACATGTATAGGGTCACCCTAGTAATCATTGGATCCCATGTCAAAAATTGCATCAAAAGAGACTTTGACTAAGAAGAGAATAATGTTACATCACTTTTCTTGATTCAAATGGAATTATTTAGACACCTAGGTTAATGTGGTTGAGAATTTTAAAATTCTCAAATTCTATCATTGCCTTCTTCAGTGGAAGTTGGAAAATTTATGCTCTTACCTCTCTAACTCAACAATTACATCTCCCATGGCATATTCACCCCAATCATTCTCCAATAAAGTTCTTGAGGGGAGTTTTTGTTTGTATAAACGCATGTGTATTCATTCCTAAATTCATTTCAATTTCAATATTTTTCTATGGTTCATCGATTTCAGTTTTCTTATCAATATAAAACCTTAATTTAAACATGTTTTCTTATAGATCATCACGTGGGATGAATGAAACATTATCATTAGTTTCTTCAATACCCATACTATCTCAAATTACCACCCAAGAGACATCCGAATTGGGACCAATTTATGCTATGATGTATTGATTTGCTTCATTCTTGAATTGATAATATTTTGATAAAGAACCATGAGAAAGTTGACGCTTTGTGTCCATTTGTGGATCAATTAGGTTTGTTCACTCTTCCCTCTCCAATAAACATGCCCAGTGACTCGAAAGAGGTGTTACTGACGCGACAATAAAACCTTGAACAAATAGATTCATTTGATCAATTTGAACATATTTTCATTACCAAATAGATAATAAAAAGTAATGTTTTGTGTCCATACTTTCTATTAGGGAAGCACAAATGGAGAAACTTTTAGAGTGACTTAAAATCTAAAGAAAAAAACCCAAGAATTTCTATGTCATGGATGCAAACAGGTCTATTTCCTATAATTGAATACAATAATGAAATAGTTTTTTATTATGGCATGTACTTTTGTTTTAACTTCAAAACATATACAAAACATTATTTAGGTAAATGATTGTCCATCAAGGAGGAAAAAGTGCATGAATATGCAATGCATAAAATGCAATACCATGATGGAAGATTTAGTAGCCATCCAAGGTTTAATTTTTTCTTTCTAAACTATAGTTTGCATAATTAGAGTTAGGCAATCGTTGTTGTTTATGTCAAGAACAATATGTAAGAAACGTTTGTAGCCAAGAAATATATGTATTTTTGGTAATGTTCAATACGATATTCTATTGGAAAAATTATCATAGTGAGTTGTAAGATTCAACCATAAAATTAAGTTACGCAACATTTTTCTTCATAATAACAATTGTAGATATATAATGGTTAGATTTTCACATAGATATGTCTAATTTCACTCTAGTTAGTGGCCACAATAATTTTATTGGATAATATGTATTATCAATACAAACCCACTCTTCAAAACTCTTTACACACATCAATGATTTACGATATTTTATAAAGAAATACTAAGAAAACATATTCATACATCAAATTAGTGATACATGTAGATTTGCATAACAACTCTTTTACCTTGCATTTTATTTCCATTACAACATGTTCAAAAACTTTACATAGTTTCTTAAAATTAGGTATGATTGACATCATCGGAATCTATCCATATATATATGATATCTTTTGATTTGACAATTACCAAAGATTGTTACGTTAGAAAGGTTCAAACCTATCGAAGTCAAAGTGCCCAAATAATTGCTTGAAAATTATTTTTATATATTCAACACTAATAATTTAGACTTAAATAAGAGTCTAGTATATATCTCTAACAGAATCGCAATTGTGAAGTAATGTAAATTCGAAGGCGTTATTTCTTTGAGAGGGAGACAGGTGAATGCACTATCGTTTTCGCCCTTGGCCCAAGGGACAAGTAAGGATTAATATTCAAACCAAACCAATTGGAGTTCATACCCATTCTTCTTGGATTGCTTACTGTATCTTTTTAGGTGGTGGAAGTGGAGACATGCTTCGTTTAGATATTTTCTTCTCTTGAATACAATGGTGGAAGAAACTGCAAAGCAGGGTTTAATGGCAATAAACTGTTTTGAATATTTTCTATTGGCTATTTCCATGTTTACATTACTTCACAATTGCGATTCATTTGGAGGGCAGAGCCTAACCATCACGCAAGTTAGCGTGTATTGAACTCGCGACCTCCAAAAATATGTGTCTCATGCCCAACCACTGCGCTGCAATACATTTTTGTAATTATTTTGACAAAATATAAATATGATGTCAGCCGCGAACGTGCGTGACAGTTAGGAGAACGCATTTGGAGATGTGCTTGGATTGGGGACCTTTCTCACCGGAAATCAGACTATAGTTTCAAAGAATGGAACATTTGAATTGGGATTTTTCAATGCGAATGGAACCAATAACTGGTACATCGGCATATGGTATGCCCAAGTCTCAGAGAAGGCCATTGTCTGGGTGGCTAACAGAGAATCTCCCCTTGTTAACATGCCAGGCATATTCAAGCTGGAAGAAGATGGTTATCTCACACTCTCTGATATCAACAATCGAACTATTTGGTTGAGTAACAAGAGTGATCAGAAAGCTAAAGCTTCCAAAGCTTTGATATTGGACTCGGGTAATTTTATCATGGTATGTGGTCGAAACACTTCTGAGATTTGTTGGGAAAGCTTCGGAAATCCTACAGATACATTGTTGCCCGGGATGAAGTTTTGGAAAGGCATGAAACTAACCCCGTGGAAAAGTTCAGTAGATCCAGCACCCGGACACTTTTCCCTAGAAATGGATCCAGCTCCAGGGAAGACACAGCTTATGTTAGTTTATAATAACAGTGTTCGTTATTGGAGCACCGGAGAGTGGAGAGGTGACGATTTTTCCAGCATTCAAGCCTCAATACAACCGTCGCTAAATACTGTAGAAATAAAGCAGATTTCTCCGACAAGAATGTATTACATATTTACGGTAACAAATAATCTGCTTGCACGGATGGTTGTAAACAGTAATGGCGTCGTAACAACGTATTGGTTGTTCGACAATACAATCTGGACACTTGTTAAATCGGTGCCCCAACAAGTGTGCGATATTTATGCTGTGTGCGGCGCTTTTGGAGTGTGCATGAACAATGTCATCCTCTCCTGCACCTGTGTAAATGGCTTCAAACCAGCAGACGACCACGCCTGGAATGTATACAAGTCATGGTCAAACGGTTGTGTTCGGGTTAGCCCATTACAATGCTCTGTTACAAATGGCACCACCGATGGTTTCCTCCAACTCAGCGACAGGACCTTACCGGATGACAAAGCTGTTATATATATCCAAGAGCACACACAAGAGCGATGTAAAATTGCGTGTCTCAGCAATTGCTCCTGCACAGCCTTTGCTTTCATTGATTCTAATCCTGCAATTTGTAGTTTGTGGTTTGGGGATCTGTTAAACATGCGTCCTTCAACAGATGGGCTGCCATTGTTCATCCGGTCGGCTGCTTCTGAGTTGATAAGCTCCTCATCCAAGGCAGGAGGAAGAACTAATAGAGTCGGCACCCATCCAATTTGGCTTGCTGTAGTGGCCGCTGGTGCTATTTTAGCTTTCTTGGTCACCTATCGAAGATGGCGCAATAAACACAGAGAGGATGACATGCCAACTTTGCTAAGGACATTCACTTACAAAGAGCTCAAAATAGCGACCAAGAATTTCAGCCATAAGTTGGGGAGTGGAGCATTCGGCTCGGTATTCAAAGGAACTCTTGTAGACGGTACAATTGTGGCCGTCAAGAAATTAGAGAGCTCTTCGAAAGGAGAGAAGCAATTTCGTGCTGAAATAAGCACCATAGGAAACATACAGCATGTGAATTTGGTCAGGCTTCGGGGATTTTGCACAGAGAGATCTCGAAGGTTACTGGTTTATGAGTATATGCCCAACGGATCTCTCAATTCTTTACTATTCTGTGAGTCTGCAGGAGCACAGATCGTGCTGGGTTGGAAAACCAGATTTGAGATTGCTACGGGAATTACAAAAGGATTAATTTATCTGCACGAGGAATGCAGAGACCGAATCATTCACTGCGACATCAAACCAGAAAATATTCTGCTCAACACAGATTTCTGTCCAAAAATAGCTGATTTTGGTCTGGCAAAGCTGGTGGGGAGAGAGTTCAGCGGCGTACTCACAACTACTAGAGGAACCAGGGGCTACTTGGCTCCAGAATGGATCTCCGGCCTTCCCATCACTGCGAAAGTGGATGTATACAGTTTTGGCATGATGCTGCTGGAAATAATATCTGGCCGGAGAAATCTGGACATGACTGTGGAGGAACCCAGTAGGTATTACTTTCCCTCGTGGGTTGCAACTCAAATTGAGAAAGAAAACAATATTATGGATATTGTTGATGAAAGGATATCAAAGAACGCAGATGTCGAAGAGGTTAGGAGGTCTGTTCTAGTAAGCATGTTGTGCATTCAGGAGAATGAAAATTTACGGCCAAGCATGGGCCAGGTTCTTCTCTTGCTCGAAGGTAAAACTGAGATTAGTACAAATAACGTTGAGAGGTCTGTACAGGTACTCGTGGAGGAGCATGTAGAGAATGATTCAGACACAATTAGTTCTCTTTGAAATTTTATAGGCATAGAGGTAAGGGACTATACAAATAGGAACTTAAATTTATCGAACTCAATGTTGTATATAATTATATTTTCAGGTTTTTTTTATGTTAAATTACACAGTTGATGATTCGTTTTATATTATGCAGAAATGATTCTAAAAATTTACACAGCTGATGATTTGTTTTATATTATAGAGACATGATTCTTATATGGTTTTTATGAGTTTTTTATTCTTACAAATTAAGTAAGTTAAATGTGTATTTTTAGGATCTCAACGACCATCCTTTATGAAAAGTAATCATATTGTCATTTCAATTATTCATGCATTTTTCATATGCTTGAGTCTCTAAACAAAGATGTAATATTATAATAACAAAAAAGGGTGTACAAGAAGATAACCAAAATATGTTTTCATTGTAGGATATTGAAGTGCCCAACAAGCAAACAAACGAAAATAAAAATAGAAAAAAAAAAAAAAAACTTGGGGATTCGTGGGTTGGTGGGCAAGTGGACGGAGACGTGGGGGGATGGGTGTCCCAAAAAGGCTTCAGACCTGTCTTTTTCCCTTGCATAAAAATAATAGCACTTTGTTCGAGGTCTAGAGGAGTAACCACATTGGAACCCAAGTTAACGTGGTAAAGCAAGTGCGAGATAATCCAATAATTGGATGGTCGAAGCAAGTGCAAATAATCATAACATTTCATGGAACTGTGCTAAACAGAGCTACAACTAATAGCCATCCTTCAATCAATACCATTATGGGTTAAATAAGTCTTGCACACTGAGAGAAATCAAAACCCAATATCCAGTCATTTTTCTATGCACAAATTGATTGATCTAGAGTTGTATCTATGTTTAAAGCGGGTTCATTTGGCTATGAGAGGAACTACTACCTGTCGCTGGTTTGTTTGTTGTATAAAGAAGAAAGAGGAAAATATTGAGTAATAGGAGGCTCTGTATTCATGCGTTTTGTTTAGCTGTATTGATTTTACTCATTCTACTTCTGAGCTGTGCTACATGCACTGTAACCTTGCTGCACTATTCTCTGGTAGACATCGGCTACCACTTCCTTCCTACTCCTTGTCTTTATTCTATGTAGTGGTTGTATTGTCAAAGACTTTGAAAGTGCAACCTGACCATTTATGTGTCTCTACAATGTCTATCTCCTTCACTCTCTCTCTGCTTTCCATTCTTAGCCGTTGTTTCACCAATGCAACTCACAGGTGTGCAACCTGACCATATCACCTTTGCCACCATAAAACCAACTTGTGCCAAAATAAGAGATGTAGAGCAGGGTATGGGAGTTAGTCAAGCATAGAAAGAATGAGAGATTTTCCAGATGCTATAGTTGTAAATGCACTCTTAGTAATGTATGCAGATGTGGGAGCATTTCCAAGGCACGTGGACTATTGGATGAAATGATTCAACCATATGTAGTCCCATGTAATGCCTTATTTGCAGGACATGCACAAATGGTGCTCTAGACAACGCTATAAGATTTCCCAAGAAATGCCCTAGGAAAGCGTGGCCTCATGGAATGCAACCATTTCTGGGTATGCACTTTTTAGGTTTGTTGAAAAAGTTTTAGAAACTTCCAAGTGAATGCAATCAGTAAAGGGAAGTCCTTTTTCCATAGTTGTCACCAGTATCCTCCCTATTCTATGTCAAATGGGGAATTTGGAGTAAGTCAATCAACCACATACGCATATGACCTAGTGGTCATTGGCGAGAGTAATAGCTTGTTGAGTGGCTGCGGTCACGTTGAATTCTTCTCTTGACAATGTGTATTGGAATTCGAATGTGGCAATCACTATGTTTAGTGGGAGATAATGTGTTGGGTTGGAAAATGTGTTTTTTGTGGCCAATTTTTTCGGTTGGAGGTATAACAAGTTGGTTGATTTTATGGAAATTTTGTTGGTTTAGTGGAGTTCATCATGCTTAGTGGAATAACGCATATGTGGCCTTGATATTGTCTTGAATGGTACAAATGGAGGAGTTTTGGGTGCATGCGAACTATTTGTGAATGAATTCTAAAAGAGAGTTGGAGCCTTGTAAAATGTGGGGAAACCCACCTAGAGCACCACTTGCACTACGGACACTAGTAGTTCTAGGCATGGTCTCCTTACCTTAATATTTTATAATTTTCGTATAGTTTGGTTCTTCATTTGTAGTATAATAGAAATATCAAATAATTAGATACTTAAACAACTAGATATTTTAACTAGAATGTTAGTGCGAAACAATTAAAAAAATTCACACATTGTGATTTATGTTACCGATTTACAATTTAATAATCATAAAATGTGTTTCTACCACAACCTTATGCATTGTTAAAACAAGGTATCATAATTAGGTTCTCACATCCACTTAGTACCAACGATATTTAGATGAGTAATCAACTAAAACAACCATTTTTGTCTACCTTGCAAAGTTAGAAAACGTAATATTCAAATACTCACAAAACAACATTTTGAAACCCAAAAAGAGATGTTGAGTTTTGTTTTTGTCCCTTGTTATATGGGGAGTCATATCAAGATTTAGATTAACCCCAATTGACCATTTGTGCTCTCATCCCCGCCCTCTAGATCCCCTGTACCCCATTTTGCACTTTTAAGAAGCTAATAAAATTGAAAAGTGGGTTTCCATTTTGTCTCACTGTTTGGACCCTAAGGGAAGGAACGCTTTTCTTCTTTGCAAACCTCTAGTATTTCTACTAGAAAATATCTTACAATCTTCCATATGGAGAAAACATATTTCTAGCTAGTTTTACAAAGGGGTTTTGTAGGCCTTCGGTTGTTTGACTAGGTCAAATCCGAACCAACTACGACCAAGTGGCTCGGAAAACCCATCGCTATTTGTAACCTATTTGCCATTCTCGGCTCCAACCCCGATGAATTCTCCATATATAGAGGGAATGTAGGAATCTTCCTTCGCTGGAGATTCCATCCATCGAAACCGAGTTTTTGGATGAGGCTTTCTTAGCCTCGAGCTAAAATTGGTTGTTGTTGCAACTAGCCCAATTACGATCGATGGCCTTGGAAAACTAGCCACCAATTGTAAACCATTTGCTAGTTCTCGAATTCCATCAGGTTCTCGTGAATTGGTATATAGGAGTACACATAGGAACTTATTAACCATTGTGCATCTATCCATTAGAAGATAATTTTTGAGCAGTAGTCCTCTTAGCCTCTCCGAGCCAAAATTAGACATTTTCGCAACTAGTAGAAAAATGTAAAATAAGGCCGTATGACCTTAGTCAAGACAATAAACCATCGTGAAAACTTATTGAAACTTATAAATAACTATATGAAACTCTCCCTTGTGGCTTTTTGTGTGAAATGTGACTTTTAGAAAAATAGTGTTTCTCTCTATTCTCTCTCTTCCCTATCACTTTCTCTATCCTCCCTTGGGTAAGAAATAAAAATAATATATGTACCTAACCCTCTCTTATTACGTTTGAATTATTTCTATTATGTAAATGGAAAACTAAAAATGATAATTATACTAGATTTAGGTGGATTTCATGGTAACGATTTTCATTGACTCATGCTCACATGGTTTTGTAGAGGGTACAAGCAAGATGGCGAAAACTTGACGTAGTTGTAATTTATTTGTAATTTATATATGATTATATATATATATATGTTGTGTATGAAGTTTTATCCTTCTATTGCTTTAAATAAATTTGTAATTTTCTTTATTATCTAGTTTTAAGAGTTATCCAAATATTACTTAATGCTCTTCTTGACTTCATTTATAGCTATGTTGTGAAACCTACATCAAGTAAGGTAGAAAGAAGTATCTCTATATAAATTAAAATGGAATTATGTTCTAAACCCTTCAATTTTGCATCTTCCCTCAATTATTGCATGATTAGTAGAGCTTTGACACTAGACGGTTGAGAACTTGAGATTTCCTTCTAGATTGAATGATCCTCACTCCGACCATGACCATCCTAAGTACGGGTGCTAGTGTTTACCAACTAGTAGTTCTTCTCTCAAGTGTCATGCTTCGATAGAACCTCGTGATGATGGGTTGTGCCCTTGTGTTTCACCTTGCAAATCTCGTATCTAGTATAAACCTCTAGACTTGGTCCTAATGAGGTGTTGAACCTAATGTAAATTAAAACTCATGATTTATTCCATGGAATTAGCATTAATCATGTTATGTACCTATGAAATGAGGGTTTGAACCATGAGTGGAACCCACATCGTAAGATACCTATGCATGAAACCCTTGATTTTGAAGCCATGTCTCTTCACAAATAGGGTGTTATCCTGGGATGGAGTCCTCTAGTTGTGCATAAGCTATGAGGTAGGCATAATTGTTTTATCTAGTTTTTCCTATTGGTATGGTGTAAGCCCCTTTTAGTGTCAATTGAAATTAGTTGAATGTGGACCTCTTATAGGAATTAGGATGAATCACACACACTAATATATATTTTCCAATGAGAAGGGTAGTCACTAAAACATAATAGGGTGTATAAAATTATAATTGCATATCACCTTGTAATACACATTTAATACTTAAATTGCCCAATAATAATCCAAGCTTGCTTAAGTGTGAAATCATACCCCTTAGGAGCCCTCATGACTCGCTAAAGGGAAAATAATATATGCACCTTAGTTGTTTTAACAAGATGTCACTATGAAGTCAAATGTAATGATGTAAGGGTTACAAGAACATGAGAGGAGACTTTGGAAACTATTGTTCAATGTCGCTTACACTTGTATGATGTCAACATTCTAAGATGACTAAGATGACTTTATAGAAAATAAAAGTAATGTAATGTCTCCTTAGTGAAATTTTAACCTAGTAAATGGGGAAACTTGAGATTTGTTAGGGACTAAACACAATCACCACACCACAACATGGTTTAATCAATATTGTTAAATGATTAAAAATTAAGAAAAATGAAATTTGAGGATTGACTCCTTTGACTCGAGGAGAATCCTTTACTATGTATCATGATCAATGCAAACTAAGTATCTAAGAGAAGTAGTTATAATATATAGCTAGTCGTAATAACTCAAAACAAAATAGGGTAACCCTAGTGATTAAATGTTATCATGAAAGGAACTTGTAATCTATTTACCTTTGAACTAATAAACTTCCTTTGTTCCATGTGAACCTTCCTGGTTGCATCTAAGATAAATTGCAAAACCAAATGAACATACAACTTAGAAAACAAATATGTAGGACAAACACTAGGAGCCTCATGTATGCACTTATGTTCCTACCAACAATCAAGCTAGATCATTTTATTGCGGTAAAGGGAAACAAACAAAATTAGATGGAATCATCACCAACAAAATGTTAAGAAAAATAAAGATAATGTAGTCTAGCTTGAAGAAAAATGAAGGACTCGCATAATAAAAAGTTATTATCAAATGATTAAGGTCAATAACAAAATACGAATGTAATAAATATGTAAACCGGGAAAGTGTTGTGTCATGGATGGTGCCTATACGGGAGTTTATACTGTAGTTGGATTGTTATGTTGTGCCTTGTCATTTGGGAAAAAGTGGCCTTGTTGTTCATCATGTATTTTCATGTTATCTATGTGGATTAATGTATGTGCAAACATATCATGTGTTGTGCATTGTCCTAAGTAATCTCATGTGGTGTCATGTATAAAAAAATGTCAAGATTGTTTTTTGGATAATTGTACTGTTGTATTTTGGTATTGAAAATGTGGGCATTACAGATATGATGTAGGTGCAAAAAGAATATTCATAATTGATAGAACAATCCTATTGAAATCTGGATTTAAGCATGCAAAATAAGACAAATAAAATTTCAAATCATATGTATGAATATAATTACAAAATTTTAACAAATAAAATATCAAATAATTTAGTGTCACTTAATCAAATAACCAACTTTGTTTTATGATATATATCATAGTGCATAAATTTGAGCTTTCCATGTTAGGAAATCACATACTTACAATAATTGATAATTAAAATGTTAAATATCATAATAATAGTTTACAGAGATACGAGATAAAACAAATCTACAAAATACCAAATATGCAAGAGATAAAACACCTAATTTATGTGGTAATATAAAAGCTAAGGAAATATCGATGGTGCAAGATATCAAGATTTTAATAACTCAAGATGAACATATTACATGTGAACTCATATTGAGATAATTTAGATCTCTATAAGGATAAATACACCTAATTGGTAGAGTACTATTAAGATTCCTCCTCCTAAAAATAGAGATAAAAATGCCATTAGGATTTTCCTTCCTACAAATAGAATATTGTAGAATTCATCTTTCTAGAAACAATAAACTTGACTCCTTTAATTTTGGCTACAAAGCTCCACCACAAAGGGAGCTAACATTCAAATTCGTTATCATATATCCAACAATATTCACCTTAACAAAAATTTCTACTTGATATCTTGTTGACTGTAGACAAAAAATCATGCACTTTAGACATTATTTAGTCCCGGTCTCATACTACTATTTAGATGGTTTTTGAGTGAAGAAAGTACTAATTAACCCTCGTCTTTTGACCATCTTACTTTATTTTCTTTCTTCATTCCCGACCTCTTGCACTGTATGCCTAGTCATCTTTTGTCATTTCACATTATTTTAGCTTTGATTGAGGCACCTAGGCTAGTACTTAGGGTACCCATTGGCACCCAGGTCCACCAGGGGCGCCCGATCCTTTTGAACTTTCCCACCACATTTTTTACACTTTATAACTGTTTTAGCTTCTTATCTTTTTCGTTGTCATCCATTTTGGGGTTAATTACGAAATTAGATCAAGATAACCCTATAAATATGAAGTTATGAGATCATAATTAGGGACCAAGAACTAGTCACTACTATCATCCACCTAGGGTTGCATCTAACAAAGGCATTTGGAGATCATTTACATTCACTTAGCCCCATCACAAAGGACAAGGCTAGTTAATTTGTATCACACAAGCATAGGAGAGGATTCTATTCTATTCCATCCAACATTTTACTACATTTTTACATCTAGTTATTGCTTTAGCATTCACTTCACAAAGTGCGATGACGCAAGAACACCTAGGGCACATGATTCACACACACACTAGAACTACATTTGGGTATGAAATGTAGTGAAAATCTCAGATTAGTAAGCCCACTATTATGGTAGCCGAGGTCAATCTGACCTATCATTTCATTCTCTTGTTTAAGGTTTTGATACTTCTTCCGGTATTTTACGTGTCTTTCTTTCATCTTGGATTATCAATGACATCTCAAGCAAGTCTGTGTCGATGCGACACACGAGGGTTTCTGACGACCTTAGCCGAACCTATAAAACATAGTTTTGGACCTCTGCATAGACTAGAGCACCTATACTTCAGATCGGGGTGCCCATACGTACCCCCAATTCTCTAGGTGCCTAGTCTAGAGAATCAATCCAAATCATTACCTGCTTTAGTACCTCTGCATAGTCATTCCCGCTTCCGCATTTTTTTTTTATTCTCGACATAGTCCCACAAGTTCATCAAATTAGCTAAGTCATTTCAAGATCTTGCTTCTTGCATATTAGGTTTCTACTTTCATTAGATTAATTTCTTAGGTCATTTTTTCATAGTCATTTACTTGAATTTATTTATTGTATTTACACGTTATTCTAGATTTGATTAACTACTATTATTCCACATTTTTAGTTAATCATTTTGGTGAACCCGACATATTTCACGCTTAGGATCCTCATTTTTCCTCTATCATGGCTCCCAAAGTTACTCAAGTTTCTTTATCTGATTTACTTAAGATATATCCCAACCTGTCAGTCCTTTGTAAAGATCCCTGAGATAGGTTGTATCTTGATGACAATATGTTGCCACATAAAATAAGTTCTATATTCACTCGTCTATTTGACAACCTAGTGATCCTCCATCTAATCAACCCCTATTGGACTCAATCCATGATCTACATGCTTTATTTCAACATAAAATTAAGGCCATGGAATCCATGATTATATATCTCAAATTTAAAATTCAACAGCTTAAGGATGCTTCTTAATCACATATTTATGCTCCTTCTACATCTTATATGCAATCTATGTCCACTACATGTCATCTAGTTGAACCTCAAGACATGCCATTGCTTGAGCCTCTCATATTTGAGCATAATATTATGCAACATGACATTCTTATTCAACTCCTTAGTCATCAGTTGATCACTCTACCACCTACTCATTACTATTCTCCTTATTGGTTAGCAAAATATCAAGGTCATCCATATTGCAATTATCATTGAATCAATGGACATAATGAAAATGATTGCCACACTTTTCCATGAATAATCAAACATATTGAGTGTCAAGGATTTATTTCATTTGCTACACAATATTCTAATAAAAATGATAAATCCTATTGGGTTCCTAAATCCGATTCATCTATATCTAATGACCACCGGGTAGTGTTACTCAAGCACCTCCTAAGCAACAACCTCTCACAATTAGTTCACCATCTCCTCCTACTCAACCATCTATGACATCACCAAGTCAATCACCTACCAATATTAGTACACGGTCACCTACTAATAAGTCATCTATCATATCACCAAGTCAACCTAAGAAATCTCCTTTAAAAGTCAATGCAACTTGGCCTCCTCTCAAGTATAAGCTCCAACCAATTACTTTTGTCAAAACAACTAATCCTCATACTAGCAATCATGACACATTAGACCTTCCACTACAATTGGATGGTCCTATTGTTACTTCTTCCAACCATGCTTCCATCCGTTAAACGTAAAATTGGTCTTTGGTAGGTGACTCTTGTCACTCTACCTACCCGATGACACACTCTTGTGGTTCGGTTCACACTTGACTATTGAGGGATTACTACACATGAACCTCACACACTAAACTATAGGGCTTACACACCGCATTTATTCACACATTACACGTCATACACCATACTTTCTACATTTATTTTGGCATTTATGCATTTATACATCATACATCATACTAGTCTTCATCATACTCACATAAAACATTGAATCCTATATACTATACGCTCTTAGTCACACTACACATATTACATTTAATCATATACACTACATACACATCACATGGTCATTTATCATCTTCATTACATATGCTTCATCATCTTCTACATGCTACACTCATTACCCTATGACACACTTTAGTTCCTTCCATCCATACTCGAATGTCGAGGGTTTACAAATAAAATAGACCTTATCATACTCACATGTCCATCATTTGACATTTAATAATGTAACATCCCAAGGTTAGTGAAATACGCTATAGGATAAATGGTCACCTATTCTATCATCTTGTAGTGGTATATGCTTTAGGATACATCACCACTCCTCTTTATTCATCTAGTAGTGATATACGCTTTAGGATACATCATTACTCCTACATTAATCTTGTTGTGATATATGCTTTGATATAAGGTTCATGTTATCCAAAATGTGCCCCGCTCATTTTTGTGGCTAACTCCTTGTGTTCTTACCTATCTTGTGCCTCAGTCTCAATTTTTTATTTTTTGGAACTCAAATATTTCTAAAATGGCACCATTGGATAGAGCTCTCTCTCAGCTTTCCAGAAAGGTAAAGTTTTCTTCCTAACTCCTCATATTTTTCAAGTTATGGCTCATGGAGTTTTGTCGAAATTTCCCTTAGAGGCCAAAGACCAATAGAAGCCACCACATGGCACCTGGAGTGGCAGAGTGTGGGGAAAATTTGAAATTTTTCCAAAGACCAAACGGGTAAAAATTCAAACTTTTGCCCGCCGATCCGATTTTGGCCTATTTTTGCCCTAAATTTTCAAATCGCCATATCTTTCGATCCAGAGCTCGGATTTTCACGTTCTTTATATCAATGGAAAGCTGGTGAAATTATCTACAAGATTCCATGGTCATTTTTGCATTTTGGTTTAGTTTGGAGAGAGAAAATCAAGAAACGTCTCTGGCACGTGGTAATGGCCAGAAATGACGTTTCAACAACCAATTTTAATGCAAAATGGGTCACATTCTTCTTCAGCATGGCCAAAAATGTCAGGGCATGGGTCTGTAAGGACGCCCATGCTATTTTAATGCATCTTCATTTAATGGGGAATGGCTCCCACATTTTTACACGTTTTCTCTCTCCTGGGCTCGACCCATGCATTGTAAAAGCCAGATTTGGCTCATTTTTTTAGGTTGAACATTTTTTTGGATAGCAAGCTTCTTCTTTCACCTTCAACAAGTGATTTTTGCAAGTATCAGACCTTCTTCATGATTGTAATAGGTTTCTTCCTCTTTGATGTTGCAAATGCAAGGATTTTGATGAAAGAAAATGACAATGTAGCAGACTGTGATCAATTTTCAGTCCTTTGTTTGTATTGTCTTGCTTCATTTCAGACCTCTAATTGCATCTTATCAGCCTATGTATGATGTTTCATGTTGCATTTCATGAAATTGTGTCAATTTTCATGAACAAGAAGTGTTCACCACTCCTTTGGTGTATCACCTATTAGTTTAGTTTCAATTTTTGCACTTTCTATCTCTGTCTCCTTGGAATTTAGAGTAGGATTAGGATTCAAACCTCTGCAATTATGTAAATAACAGATCTAATCAGAGGAGTTTGAGGAACCAGCCTCTAATCTAGAGATTCCTCTCTCATTTTACAAGTCCCACACTTGGAGAGAGGTTTCAATGTTGTGCAATCACACTAGATGCCTGAAACATCAACTTAGAAACCTGATTTGCATCCAGGGGTGCTGCTGATTTGTAACAATAGTTTTGGCATGCCTGGTGGGACCTTAGAGGTTTCATTTTCATTGCAGAAAAATTTGATGTGCATCTGCTGCAATTTTCTTGCTTAAAAGAGCTATAAATTGCACATCTGGCAACTCCAAGGGGAAGAATCAGCTGGTTTTGGCAGTGCAGACCTAAAAACTCATGAGAAGAATCAACACAAGGTCAAGAGCTGGAGAGGAAGAGGTGTTGTTTGAATATCTGTAGTTATCTCCAAGAATAAGGCAAAGTGGGAGGAGAATCCAAAGGTCTCCATCTCCACCAAATATAACTCTCTCAACTCCTCCACCTGGTAGGCCTTTCATTCAGTCAACAAGGGTTCTAAGACCAATTAGAATGGCACAAAACAACCCCTATGTCAATTTCACTGGGCAAAGCCCACTTGCTCTCAATGCACAAAATCCAATCCCAGTTGCAGCATTGAAGAACATTCCATACTTCACCGGAAAATCGACCTCACCGGTGATCATGTTAAGGATATTGCTAACATTTGTGCAATCCATGAGATCAATGAGATGCAAGTTGCTGTCAAACTGCTGGCATCCTCATTCAAAGGGAAAGCTTTGCAATGGTTCAGGAGTCTTGCCTCAGGTTCTATTCAAAATTAGAATCAGCTATGTATAGCCCTCCATGAGCAGTTTGGGGAAAAGGGAGACAACTTGTCCCTTTTGGAGAAGTTCGACAACTATCAAAAGAGCTCCCAATGAGTAGGCCGACTTTTTTAATTTCAGATTTCAAAGGACTTGGGAGAATTCCAATGGCAATCAAAGCAACAAAGAAGGTGCTTTTCTTTACTATCTCAAAGCTCTAAATTCTGATATTTCTATGTTGATTCAGTCCATGGGAGGCATAACTATCCCTATGGCTTATAGCATTGCCATTAGGGCTGAAAATTATTTGATCCAAGCTAGCAAACTAGCCCCTAGACCTCCCATGCCATTGTTTCCAAGTTTAGAGAGCCCAAACACTAATCAAGCACCTAATTTGGCTCCTTCTCCCACTCCTAGAAATCAAAGTTCAAATGAAGCTTCTACTTCATCTCCAAGTGCCCCAAATGAGCTTCAAGAAGTCATGAAGCAATTGCAAAATTTAGGTAATGAGCTAGTTACTCTCAAGAGGCAACAAGCCCAAAGTTTTAGACCTTCCTTCCAACCTCAAGCTCAGCCTAACAGGTAGCCATATCAACCTCATAGACCACCCAATCTAGCTGCAAATCTAAATCAAGCAAGGCCTCCTGCCAACAGACCATTTCAGCCCTATAATCCAAATGCTATATCTGCCTCTAAGGCATTGGTGCCAACACAAAACAACATTGCTCAGGAGTATGATTGGTGTTTTCCATGCAATGAACCTCACAACCAATCTATGTGCTTCAACGGTGCCTTGAATCAAGCATTAATGGTGACAACTACTAGTGTGGAGGGTGAGGGCAGTCAAGGAAACAACCAACAACAAGAAACATTCCAACAGCAATCAGCCCCAAATGACACCACACTTGTAAACTGGCAGGCAGAAGATTTTTGTGGCATGAACCAGATAGTTTCCCAAAGTGTTGCAGCCAACACAAGGTCAAAAAGAAGGAATTTGGGTGAAGAACAACCATTAGCTCCAACCAATCCACAACCTTTTATGGCTCCACAAATGGTTGGCAAACAAAATCTAGTTGTAAATGCACAAGGGCAGCCAAGAACAACTCCTAGACCAACTCAAATACCAGTTGTTGCTGCCCACATGCAAGGGATGAATATGTAAACCAAGGGACAACAAAGAGATCCTTCATCACCATTTAGTATCATTGATCAGATGAAGAAGACAAATGTAAATATATCAATGTGGGAATCCCTATCTATCCTAGGCCAGAGAGATTTGCTACAAGCTGCCATGAAGGACTGGCCAACTTCAAATCAGCAAGTCCAAATGCAAGAGAAGGTGCTCACAAATGCTGCCCAGCTTGAAGGGAATCATGGAGGACAACAAGGTAAAATGTTGAAGCCCCCTCCTTTTTATGTCTCATTAATCATTGGAAACCAATTGGTGCACAATTGCATGATTGATTCCGGGGCAAGTAGCTCAGTGATGCCCAAGCAAATAGCTGATCAGCTAGGACTTCAATATGAAACCATATCCAAAGGGGTAGTGCAGTTGGATGGGACAGCAGTAACAACAGTTGGGGTGATTAGAAACTTGAGTCTTACCTTGCATGCATGTCCAAATGTTGTTGTTTTACAAGATGTATCAGTTATAGACCTTCCACCACTCTTTTCCCTATGTTTGTCAAGAGATTTCATAGCCAAGATTGGAGGATATTTTTCTATTGATTGGTCACACATGCTGTTCAGAATGAGGTATGGAACCAAAGCTACAATCAGGTCTGAACCTATTGCAAACTTCCACATTGAGCCCTACACTCCAAGTCAGATCAATGCCAACTGTTCAACATTTGATCAAGAAGATCACCCAAGCACTGATGAAGCTGACACCAAGGTTGGAAGCATCCCGGATCTAACTCTTGATGAATGGGCAAACAAGGTGCATGCTTTTGATCCTTATCAAGAAGTAGAAGAATCTAAGCTAGGGGTCTATTGCATACATCAAGAAGATCAGCCCATTCCTAGCATCACCAAGCCAAACCACAAGGATGACAATGAGGTATGGCAGCTATTTTTTGATGGATCAAGGAGTAGACAAGGTGCGGGAGGTGGAGCTATGCTTATTTCACCTCAAGGAGTAAAGTACTATTCATCTTTTAGATTTCAGTTTGCATGCTCCAATAACACTGCTGAATATGAAGCCTTGGTGCAAGGGATGCATTGGGCAATAAAGAGAGGAATAAAGAACTTGTAAGTCTTTGGTGACAATGAATTGATTATAAACCAAGTTAAGGGGCAGCATGCTATCAAGAATAATCTACTCAAGTGCTACAAGAATAGGGTGTGGGACCTCATTGAAGATTTTGAGGGCTTTAGCATAAAATCCATTCCTAGAAAAGAAAACCAAGCTGCTGATAGGCTTGCAGCAGTTGGGGCAGCCTTTGATATTGTGGAAAGCATTCAAAAGGACAAGGTACAGCCAAACATCCATGTGATTGTGAGGCCTTCAGTGCGGATAACAATGTAAGTTGGCAAGTGTTTGAGAATGACCAATAAATCATCCATTTCTTACAAGAAGAAGCTGAGTTCTCAGCTAAAAATCAGGAAAAATTGGAACAACAGTATGGTGACCAAGTGGTACAGCTGAGAACTAACAAGCTGCCCAAGGGACTTATCACTTTGGAGTCCATTTTCAATCCCAATGATCAGTTTAGGAAAGAGAAAGCAAACATTCAGGTCAAGAGAGAAGATTCAGTATCCATCTTGGTGGAAGAGAACAAACCATTGCAAATTGGAAAGATGACAACTGAACAAGAAAGGTATGAGTTCATACAGCTGTGTCAAGAGTTCCTTGATGTGTTTTCTTGGAGCTACGAAGATTTGAAAGGTTTCAATCCCAAGTTAGCTCAGCACACCATTGAGTTGGATCCAAATACTAAGCCCATCAGGTAGAAACAAAGGCCAGTCAATCCACACATGGAACCTCTCATGAGGAAGGAATTGAACAAGTTGATTGAGTCAAGAATCATATTCCCAATCAAGCATTCTAGTTGGGTTGCCAACTTAGTTCCAGTCAGAAAGAAGAGTGGAGAGATCAGATTGTGCGTTGATTTCAGAGATTTGAATAGAGCATCTCTCAAGGACCATTACCCACTTCCTTCTATGGAGCAGATTTTACAAGTTGTTCTGGCTCCGAAGGTTTTCACTTTTGATGGCTACTTGGGCTACAATCGATTATGGTGAAGGAAGAAGATCAGTTCAAGACAGCCTTCACAACCAAATGGGGAACTTATGCATACAGGAAAATGCCATTTGGGCTGTCCAACGCTGGAGCTACCTTCCAAAGAGCAATGGACATGGCGTTCAAAGGTTTGATTAACAACATGGTGCTGATATATCTTGATGATATCACTATTTTTCAAAGAATGCAGCGTAGACCACCTCTCTCATTTGAGACAAGTCTTCCAAAGGTGCAGAGATTTGGAGTGTCTTTGAATCCTAAGAAGTGTATCTTCCTAGCACATGAAGGAAAGCTCCTTGGCCATATTGTCTCCAAAGAAGGATTAGAAATTGATCTAGAGATTTGAAGCCATAAGAGCACTACCATTGCAAGTAAGCCACAAGAAGGCACTTCGAGTTTCTTGGGGAGAATAAATTTTGTTTGAAGGTTTGTCCCATTTTCACAAAGGCACCCTTGTCAAACCTATCACCAAGATGTTGAAGAAAAGCATGGCTTTCAAATGGGACTTGTAGAAGGCAAGGAGAGTTTTGAAGCAATCAAAGAAGCCGTCTCTCAAGCACCAACTCTCATCAACCTAGACTTCTCCAAGGATTTCATCCTCTCTATGCATTTAAGCTATTCCGGGGGTAATGATACCATTTAACCACCATTTTGAGACATGGAAATGAGAACAAGGACAATGATGACAAAAATTGCTTTCTTCAAACCAAAGCCTAGATGACTATGAGGTGAGATATTCTTTTATTGAGAAACATGTACTTGGGACAAGAATTAGGTTGAAGAAATTCAAGGATCTAGTCTCAAACAACAAGGTTCGATTGTTGGTCTCTCATGCGGGAGTAAAGGACTTCCTCCTCAACAAGCATTTGAATGAGAAAAGGGCAGGTTGGATCACTGTGTCATGCAGTATGACATTGAGATCAAGGTCACCAAGCTAGTAAGAGGAAAAGGATTGTGTGAGCAAGCTGATTCTGGAAGCGAAAAAGGAGTATGCAAAAAGAAGAGGTTTTTGACAGCTTGCAAGACACCATGTCAAGGTAGCACTCAAGAAGAGGATAATGTTGTCCCACTCCTTGCTGGACCCAAATTATAATACACTTTCTAAGCACGGAGCCTATGCCCTCTAGAGATGAACAAGACCTAAAGAAGACTACTTTAAAAATGAGCCAAATCTGTCCCATATGCCCTTGTGATGGTGTCTTGCTCAGAGAGAGAAATGTGAAAAGAGTACGTGCAAGCAGATGCATTGGTACAAATCGTGATTCTCTTAACCAATGCAAGTCTTCTTAAATCAAAAATTGATTAAATTATGATTATTTTTCATCCATGTCAAGAAGAATGAAAACTTGTGTATGCGAAAAATCGTTGTTGAAACGCCACTTCGGCCATGTTGAAAAGAGATTGCGACCCATGTGCATTAAAATTCCTAAACGTCCCCTTCCATTACCACACCGAGAGGCATTAATAATATTGAAATGCAAGTACAATAACTCTTACAAACACCAATAATGCAATCAAAACCTGGGAATCATGCGCTGATCAATGTCCCAAGAACTTTGAAAATAAAGAACTTGTCCCAAGAACGATCCGTGGCTCCTAAATGTTTTCACAATGTGATTGAAGATTTAGGGAAAAAACCCACAACTATGTTAAAAAAACCTACAAATGGAGATTTAAAAACATTATGTGAAAACAAATCATGATTGGATGAAAAATCTGAATCTCACTTTTCATGTTTACACCAAGTCACAATTTTGACTTTTCTTACATTTGGAAAAAATTTCATTTTTCCAACCGCGCCCGTCTTGGGATCACGTGGCATCTGCATTCAAAGCTTCCAAAAATAGGTTAAAAATAATCCACAAAGAAAACCTTACCTCATTAGTTTCCTCTCAAAACTTTCCTGTCATTTCCTAAGTTTTCCTGCTCAAACTCCCCGCCTTAGGAACATGTCTCTCGTAACTGCCTCCTTAGCTCTCCCACACTGCCTGTCAAATAACACCCTTTGAAATTGTCTTATCTCATCCGGGCTTGTAGCCGAATTGGTTGGGCGGATAGGTCTTTGGGAGTAGAGGTCGTGGGTTCAAAACCCAGCGGTCTTCATTTTATTGCGGCCTTTGTTATCTCTCATGTGGGAAGATCCCACATCCTCGGCGTGAAAGGTGAGTTGGTAGTTTAAAAATACAAAGGGCCGCCTTTTAAAACGTGGCTTTGGCCACACATACCACCGTTTTGTTTGGCTACATTATAGTGGTGAGTTGGCTGTTTATTCACCCATGCGTATTTTTGTCCCGTGATATCCCAAACGAAGTCTTATTTTGGAATCCCAACCATTCGAGGGGATTCAAATCCCAAACCATGTGGTATACATTCCAAACCCGTCCCAAATAATATGGGATAAATCTTGAACCACCCAAAATGGAAATCACACTTGCGCAAACATAGTAAGAACTCTCAGCGTACAATTCCAAACGTCCTGACATGGAAACAAGACTTAGGCAATTTTCTTCATTTTTGAATAATTACTTTTAAAGCCTATGCGTCCCGACCCCAACTGCTATTTCAATAATGAAATATGCAATAAATACCACTTGTCGACCCTCCGATAGGAAATTCGACGAACTGGCAAGCCACGTGGTGGCTTGTGGACTTAGCCGGCGATAATTTCGTATTTCACACGGAGCTTGGCTTTTCCGTAATTTTTTTGACATTTTTAAAATGCACCATTTTTCTTCTTGGAAAGGAGAGTTAGATCAAGAAGCCGAACCAACAAACATGATTTTTTTCCTTTCAATATACTTTCTTGGGACCAATAATCAATGCATTGTTATCATTATTGACCAGCTTGGGTGAATTTCCCATAACAAGTTTGTCCGGACATTCAGAGCTCCCGATGTTCAAACCTATCACCAAGATGTTGAAGAAAAGCATGATCTTTCTGGATAGTAGAAGGCATTTAGGAGATGTTTTGGGAATTAATCAAAAAGCCATCTCTCAAGCACTAACTCTCATCAACCCGGACTTCTCCAAGGATTTCATCCTCTATGCTTTGGGGGTAATGATACCATTTCGCCATTTTGGTACAATAGAGAACAAGGACAATGATGAGCAGCCAATTACTTTCTTTAGCCAAAGCCTAGATGACTATGAGGTGAGATATTCTTTTATTGAAAAGCATGTACTTGCAGTAATCGAAGCTTGAAGAAATTCAAGCATCTAGTCTCAAACAACAAGGTTCGGTTTGTTGGTCTCTCATGCGGGAGTAAAGGACTTCCTCCTCAACAAGGATTTGAATGAGAAAAGGGCAGTTGGATCACTCATGTCATGGAGTATGACATTGAGATCAAGGTCACCAAGTTGGTAAGAGGAAAAGGATTGTGTGAGTAGCTGATTCTCGGGCAAGCAAAAAGGAGTATGCACAAAGAAGAGGCTGTTTTGAAAGTTCAAGACAGCCATGTGCAAGGTAGCACTCAAGAAGAGGATAATGCTGTCCCCACTCCTTGCTGGACCCAAGTTATAATGCACTTCCTAAGCACAGGCCTATGCCCTCCAGAGATGAACAAGACCCAAAGAAGACACTTCAGATTGCAGGTGTCCCATATGCCCTTGTTGATGGTGTCTTGTTCAAAAGAGATGTGAATAGAGTACTTTGCTTTGAGATGCATTAGTACAAATCAGATTCATAGGGTGTTGGAAGAGTTCCATGGTGGACCAGTTGGTGGTCATTTTGCACCAAGAGTGACAGCTCTAAAAATCATGAAGGTTGGTTATTATTGGCCCAATATTTTCAGTGATTGCTTTGCGTGGATCAAAAGGTGCAAGAATTGTGCATTCTTCATAGGTAAAGAGAGGCTTGTTGCCCTTCCATTGCATCCAATTTCAGTTGACCAGCCATTCATGCAATGGGGTTTGGACTTCATTGGAGTCATTAATCCCAATTCAAGCCAAGGGCATAAGTGGATTTTGATAGCCACATACTACTTCACCAAGTGGACTGAAGCAGTAGCACTCAAGGAAGCAAATGAGTCTAGCATCTTAGACTTCTATGAGGGGATAGTAACCAGATTTGGCATACCTGCTACAATAATCTCAGATAATGCATTAGCATTCATTGGATCCAAGGTGACTGAGTGGGATGTCAAGAATGAGATCTACCTAAGTACTTCATCAAACTACTACCCTCAGGGTAATGGCTAGGCTGAATCTACAAACAAGAACTTGTTGAGGATCATTAGGAGGACTCTTGATGAGAATCAGAGGTCTTGGCATACCAAATTGAAATCAGCCTTATGGGTTGATAGGATAACTCCCAAGAGATCCACAAGTAACTCTCCATTCAGGCTTGTTTATGGAAGAGAGGCAATCTTGCCCATGTCACTTGAGTTACCAACATTGGAACTCATGAAGTAGTTAGAGTTGCTAGAGTTTGGGCCCATGGAGGTGAGATATGTAGAGTTGATGGAGCTCCAAGAGATCAGAGATCAGGCATCCCAAGTAATGGAGAAGGATCAAGCTTTGATCAAGAAGACCTTTGATAGGAAGGCCAAGAGTAGATCTTTCCAAGTTGGAGATCTAGTGTTAAAATGGGATGCGAGATAGAGCAAAACCGGAAGGCATTCAAAATTTGATGCCATTTGGAGTGGCCCATACATGGTCACAAAGTGTAAGGACAACAATGCCTTCCAATTGTCTTCATTGGATGGTGAAGAACTACAGATTCCAGTCAATGGAATCTATCTAAAGCATTTCTACTAAAGGGAAATTCTCCACCTTGTAAATATTAGCTTAGGTTTTCATTCCTCCAAGTGCTTGTGCACATTGTTTTGTTGTAGGTTGTTTTGCTTTCCCTAAGTGCTTTGGCATAGGCTTGCTGTCCCTGGAGATGTTTTGCAGTCCTTGCTTCCATCAGGTGATATTCCATCTTCCTCCTTACAACATTCTAAGTCAGTTGGGGTTCCAAACAGAAAATTTTATGACTCCATGCCCAATGGGCTGCTTCAGGCAACTGGTATCTTCATCTAGTAGGCAGATGACCCCTCTGAGTCACCAAAATTGTTATCCAAAATGTGCCCCTGCTCATTTTTGTGGCTAACTCCTTGTGTTCTTACCTCTCTTGTGCCTCAGTCTCCATTTTTTATTTTTAGGCACTCAAATATTTCTAAAAATGGCACCATTGGATAGAGCTCTCTCTCATCTTTCCAGAAAGGTAAAGTTTTCCTCCTAACTCCTCATATTTTTCAAGTTATGGCTCGGCGGAGTTTTTGTGGGAAATTTTCCCTTAGGAGGCCCGCGGCCAATAGGAAGCTGCCACATGGCACCTAGAGTGGCGGAGCGTGGGGAAAATTTGAAAATTTTCCAAAGACCAAATGGGTAAAAATTCAAACTTTTGCCCGCCGATCCGATTTTGGCCTGTTTTTGCCCTAAATTTTCAAATCACCATATCTTTCAATCCAGAGCTCGGATTTTCACGTTCTTTATATCAATGGAAAGATGGTGAAATTATCTACAAGATGATTTTCATTTTTGCATTTTGGTTCAGTTTGGAGAGATAAAATCAAGAAACGTCTCTGCACGTGGTAATGGCTAGAAATGACGTTTTAACAACCAGTTTTAATGCAAAATGGGTCGCATTCTTCTTCAGCATGGCCAAAAATGTCAGGGCATGGGTCTGTAAGGATGCCCATGCTGTTTTAATGCATCTTCATTCAATGGGGAATGGCTTCCATGTTTTTTACATGTTTTCTCTCTCCTGGGCTCGACCCATGCATTGTAAAAGCCAGATTTGGCTCATTTTTGAGGGTTGAACATTTTTTTTGATAGCAAGCTTCTTCTTTCACCTTCAACAAGTGATTTTTGCAAGTATCAGACCTTCTTCATGATTGTAATAGGTTTCTACTCTTTGATGTTGTAAATGCAAGGATTTTGACAAAGTGAAAATGACAGTGCATGCTTTGTGATCAATTTTCATCCTTTGTTTGTATTGTCTTGCTTCATTTCAGACCTCTAATTGCATCTTATCAGCTTGTGTATGATGTTTCATGTTGCATTTCATGAAATTGTGTCAATTTTCATGAACAAGAAGTGTTCACCACTCCTTTGGTGTATCACCTATTAGTTTAGTTTCAATTTTTTGCACTTTATATCTCTCGTCTCCTTGGAATCTAGAGTAGGATTAGGATTCAAACCTCTGCAATTGTGCAAATAATAGATCTGATCAGAGGAGTTTGAGGAACTAGCCTCTAATCTAGAGATTCCTCTCTCATTTTACAAGTCCCACACTTGGAGAGAGGTTTC
The DNA here is from genome assembly GCA_018340775.1 of Taxus wallichiana var. yunnanensis. NCBI lineage: Eukaryota > Viridiplantae > Streptophyta > Pinopsida > Cupressales > Taxaceae > Taxus > Taxus wallichiana. The sequence goes on along the minus strand of CM031237.1, from coordinate 69,574,977 downwards.
AATGTTGTGCAATCACACTGGATGCTTGAAACATCAACTTAGAAACCTGATTTGCATCCAGGGGTGTTGCTTGATTTATAACAACAGTTCACGCACACATAATTTCTAGGTCACATTTCATCAATACACATACACAATCATCACAACACGTTAGACACAACATACACTTTGATTATTTCTTGATGATGCACTTTCATTTATATTTCATTCTTGTCTATTATTGTTTTCTCTTATATGTAGGCTTCTACCCTATGTTTAGTTTGCACACTTATTTGTTGTATGCAATCGTTATGGCCTTGCGTGGCTTTTATGACATCATGAGTGATGTACCATGTTTGTATCCCACTTTGTGCAGCTTACTTTGTCTTCTCCATGTTTACATTATGGCTTTGTTTGGTAGCTTTTACACTTTGTTTGTGTAGATTACACATTGATTTATACACGTATTCTTATACTAACACTTGTCTTGGGCTAGCCTTCTTGTTTGTGCATTCATTGGTTTCTACTAAGCGCATTCCCTTCCCCTCGCAAGGTAGAGTTTTAGATTAATTGTGGTTGGTCCTCTTTTGGGGCCGCATTCTCCTATCAGTGACATTGCATACACCCCCAAAGAGGGGGCATTAGTTAGGGTTTTACATTATACACTTTGGTTCGGCCTAGTGCACTTTCTACCCTTTGCATTGTGGATTATATATAGCGAGTGGGTTTAGACAAGTCTACAAACCCCATACACAATGAATTTTATACAACATGGTCATCCTTAGCATTCTGGGGAGTAGTTATAGGTTAGAGGATACAATAGATTTCCTCTCTACACTACTTTTGCCAGTGGTGTCGGATCACCCAAAAAACCAGTGAGTACAGAGATCTCTTCACACATGTTCAGGGACGCAGTTAAAGGTTGGAGAATACAATAGAATTCCTCTCTACACTTCTTCGGCCTATAACGCTCGGATTTCCCAAAAACCCTGATAGTAAAAGATATCCTTCTACACTCTCTTTCTCAACATGGATTAGGTGCACATGTTCCATTTAAATTTTTCATTTATGTATTTTACATTCACATGATTTTTACATTTCCACACATGCATATTTTATATTGAGTTTTTACACCTACATACATACATATTTGAATACTTGATCATTTTCTCCTTGCAGGTCCGACCATATGGGAAACAAGAAATAAAATGGGGTAACAACAACTTCAAAAATAACATTTTACAACAACACACACGATACTAAACATACAAGTACATCACATCAATAGCTACACACGTGTTTCCACCCTAGGTTCATTCTCATCACCTTTTTTGTGCTTTTTGATCTATAGTTTCCACGCTCAATCATATTTTTTTCATTCCACACTTTTTCTAGTCCTTCAAGCATGTTTCTATATCACTCTACATGGATTATCAGGTACACATCTCTATCTACTTTATGTTACCAAGCTTTCCACTCACCAACATAAAGTGGGGAGAATGTAGACACAAAATCATGCACTTTAGACATTATTTAGTCCCGGTCTCGTACTATTATTTAGAGGGTTTTGAGTGAATAAAGTACTAATTAACCCTCAATTTTCAACCATCTTAATTTATTTTCTTTCATCATTTCTAATCTATTGCACTGTATGCCTAGTTAGCTTTTGTCATTTCACATTTTTGAGCTTTGGTTTGGGGGCCCAGTTAGTATTGGGCCCCATGGGCACCCCGATCCCTTTGAACTTCCCCACCACTTTTTGGGAACTTTCTTTCCATTTTACTTTCTTATATTTTTAGTGGTTAGTCATTTTAGGGTTAATTAAGAAATTAGATCAAGGGAACCATATAAATATAAAGTTATGAGACCATAATGAGGGACCAAGCACTAGTCACTACTATCATCCACCTAGGGTTGCATCTATCAAAGGCATTTGGAGATCATTTGCATTCACTTAGCCCCATCAAAAGGGACAAATTTGGTTAATCTACATCACACAAGCATATGAGGGGATTCTATTCTATCCATCCACCATCAAGTTACATTTTTACATCTAGTTATTTTTCATTACTTCAAAAAGTCCAAATGACACAAACATAGGCACATGGCCACACACATTCACACACACACACACACACACACACACACACACACACACACACACACACACACACACACACACACACGCACATGCAAAGCACAAGGCGCCACACACACACACACACACCTATAACTACATTTGGGTTTGAAATGTAGTGAAATGTTCAATTAGTAAGCCCACTATTGTGTTAATCCGAGGTCAGTCTTACCTATTCATTTACATTATTCTTTTTTAGGGTTTTGATACTTATTCGGTATTTTACGAGTCTTTTTTTCATCTTGGATTATTAGGTACATCTAGTGTAGTACAATGAATCTGATGCAACACACAATAAGGGTTTCAAACCACCTCCCAAACCTATTAAAACTTAGTTTTGGACCTCCTACACAAATCAGTGCCCATACTATAGACTCAAGGCACCCTAGTCCTTCTTTAGTACCCCAGTCCAGCAGAATCACCCGAGATCTATCCTTTTAGGACCTTTGCATAGTCTCTCATGCATCCATATTATTTTACTTATTATGTGACATAGTCCCGAAGTTCATCAAATCAGCTAAGTCACTTTTATACTTCTCTTGCATATTAGTGTTTCTATTTTCATTAGATTAGTTGCTTGGGTCATTTTTCTGTAGTCATTTATTGTATTTATTTACTATATTTACATGATATTCTAGATTAGATTAACTATAATATATCCAAATTTTTAGTTAATCACTGACCAACTCATCACCTTTTTTGCAAGCCAAGAAAATCCAAACACCATTTTAGCTTCTCTAATAATACTGGTTTTTCAACATATGAGCATAATTTCATTTAATGTTGACCTTTTCTAGTGCTACTTTTCCTTCATCAATAAAATGTGTAAATGAATGGTACTTAACTATAATATGTTTTTATTATTGTGATACATTGGATTGTTAGCCAAATTAATAGCACTTTGATTGTTATCAAAATTACCTCTTGACAAAGCATAATAGGCATTTACATATTCTCGCCTTAGTAGTTGACATAATAGCAATCTTTTGAAGATTTGACATCCAACTGATAGGTCCACCTAAAAGAGTAAAAAAATAAATATAAGTTGATCTTTTTTGTCAAAATCACCTCGCAAAAATCTGAATCAACATATCCACAAATAGAATCACCACTTTGTGATGAAATAATCACTAGTGCCTCATAAGTAGTGAAACACCCACTTGAATGATACCCAATGTTCTTTACCTATATTTTCCATATATCTACTAACAAATCCAACTTCATATGAAATGTTATACCTTTTACATACCATAGCATACATTAAGCTCCATACTACAAAAACATATCATACATGAGAAATGTCCTTTTCTTATTTTTCTCTAGGACAAAAATTGAAAAAAGTTTGAAATGGGAGGAAAAATGGATGTTAACTAGTTTAAAATCTTTCATACCAAATATAGTTAGTATATTTTCTAAATAATTATTTTTTGATAACCAAATCTTACCATTTTTCTTGTCTCTATGTATCTCCATGGCTAGAAAAATGTTTTGCAGCTCTTAGATCCTTCATGTCAAATGTCCTAGCTAAATGAGCCTTTAAACTGTTGATTTTTGCGATGATTTTTCTTACAACAAACATATAATAAAAATATAATTCTAATATAGTGTAAAAAATATATCCAAAACTTGAAGTAAACACAATGGTCATACTAATTCCTAAAAAAAAAGATGGTCATGAAAGCATCAAAATTCTTGTACCATTTCCTGGGTGACTATTTCACGTCATACAATGATTTCCTAAACTTGCAAACAAACCTTTTTTTCTTTTTTGTATAAATCCTTTAGGATGTTCCATATAGACATCCTCTTATAAATATCCATACAAGAAATTTGTTTTAACATCTAACTTCTCCAACTCCAAATCAAATAATACAACTAGTGCTAAGAGCACTTGAATCAAACAAGTGTAAAATTGGTAAAGAGATATCATGAAAATAAATACTTTATTCTATACAAATCATTTTACCACAAATCTAGCCCTATACCTTTCAATTTTGTTATCAACACCTATCTTTCATTTGTAAACCCATTTTCAGCTAACATGACTTTTCCTTTTGGAACTTGTACTAAGTCACATGACCTTTTATTTTCCGTAGAGCATCCATCTCCTCCTAAATTTCTATTTTCCTCTTGGTACTTGTTATATTTATCTCCCTCCCCGGGTAAATATAGACAAACAGAAGAATATGGAAATCAAAGAAACTCTAAAGCATGATATTTATTGCGTCACCAAAAGCTAGGCGCAAAGCAAAAATGTCGACATGAAAATGGATGCCTTGCACAGTAGTAAGAAAAATGTCAACATGGAAAAATTGTGCTCTGGCGCAGTTGGAGGCGCAGAGAGCGAGAAAATGTCGACATGAAAATGCATGCACCCGGCACACATCGAAGGTGCCGACATGGGAAAATTCATGCCCTAGCGTAGGTTGGAGGTGCACATCGAGAGATGTTGACACGCCAAAAGTTGCCACACCCGCGCACATCGAAAGGTGCCCGACATGGGAAAATTCGTGCCACGACACACAGGTTGGAGGTGCACATCAAAAGATTTCAACACCAAATTTTAGCACCTATGGCCTTCTCAAGAGTATGTTGACATGAGGATGGATGCACCGAGGTGCACCTTCAAGAGGCACAACATTTTGAGCGCTGACACTCCGAACCCAACAGGAAGCAAACCCTGGCGTAGATATTCAAATGGCCATAACTTTTCACAGGGAGCTTGGATTCATGCAAGGTTGGAATTTTTGGAAATCTCACAAGGTCCTCTATCCAACTACAATTCACCATTTTTGGATATCTTTAATTGGGTGAGAACAAGTTCTTCAAAAATGCAAAATACAATTCGCCATTTTTGGGTTTGCTAGGGTTCTCACCTACCACCATAATGAGATGAATTAAATACAACCTTGAGGTGGTTGGGGTAGATTTGGAATTCCTCTCTCTTCCCTCTCTCATTCTTCCTATAAATTGTAAGGAGGGGCTTCTTTCTAAAGGTTGACATTCTTGTTTTGCCCCTCCCTTCTTCTCTTTGGCAGGTGAATTTGTGGAGTTCAAACCTCCCATCTAAAACTGTAATGCAACTTTGCCTCTTGGCATTTTGTAGTGTATTGTATCATCTTTGGAGCAAATAATGCATGTCTGTGGATGATTCTCAACCCTCTCTATGTTCATTTTCATCCTCCTGATCTTTCACTACAAATTTTGTTATCTATGCATGATCTTGCATTGCATTTTAATGGTTTGTGTTTATTGGCAAGATAGGTGTTCTTCATTCCTTAGTGCATCACCTTTGTTAGTTTAGGTTTTATTTTATGCATCTTCTTACCTTGTCTCCTTGGAAAGTTATTTTAGGTTTTTGAGTAAACCCTCTACATTTTTACATGTGCATCTAAACAGAGGAATAGGAACCGGCCTTCATCCGGAGAGCTTTTCCAATTCGCAAGGTCCCACACTTGGGAAAAGTTCCATGTTATGCAATCGCATTGAGAGTCTCAACCCATCGAGTTGCAGACATTCAGGGGTGTTGTGATTTTCCATCAATAGTTTTGGCATGCCGGTGGGACCAAGAGGTCATTCCACAAGATTTGAAGGAATTTTCAAGAAATTTGGACTTAGAAATTGCAAGTTTTACAATTTTAGATTTTTCACCTTCCAGGATGAACTCGAAATCAATTTTCAAGGGCTTAACTTGCTCAAAACAAGTCAAAATTTCACCAGCTTAATAGATCGGGGATAATCTTCAAGAGGGTATTCTTATATTTTGAGAATTTGACTTTTAAAATTTCATAGTTTTTAGTATTTTGGGTTTTCCTGTGTGTCTAAAGCATGTCCCAAGTTCGACAAAGTGTGTTTCAAGTTTTGTAAATTACCTTGCATGAATTGAGTTTCGTGCATAACCTTTCGGGGATTAGTAGCTACACAACAAGACCCGATAACCAAATTGAAGAGCTGTATCTTCCAGGTCCTTCAAAGTTTTAAATTCTATTTTTAATATTGTCAGGTTTGGTGTGTAACTTGACGAATCTAGCCTTTTGAGGCTCATTCTCTAACACATCTAGTGACTCCGAAGGGATAGAATTCAGCGGTGTAGCAGCAAAAGTTTCCTAGGCATATGAGAAGAATTCAAACCAGGTCTGATACTCGAGAAGAGGGGCTATTTGTCTACTTGCAACTATCACCAGGTAGAGGAAGGAGAGGAAGAGGACCACAAAGATCACCATCTCCACCTAACCGGACTTTGTCTACACCTCCACCTGGTAGACCTTTTCTCGCATCAACCAGAGTTCTTAGGCCAATCATAATGGCACATCTACCACCGAATCCCTTTGTCAATTTCACGGGTAGTAGTCCACTCGCCTAAATTCCCAAATCGATTCCGGTTGCAGTCGCTAAAGAATATCCCCTATTTCACGAGAGAAAATCATACTACTCCTATTGATCACATCGAGGATATTGCCAATGCATGTGCAATCCATGAAATAAATGAAATGGATATTGCGGTCAAGTTGTTGGCTTCATCTTTTAAAGGTAAAGCCTTATAGTGGTTTAGGAGCCTAGCAGTAGGGTCTATTATGAATTGGAACCAACTTTGTTCATCTCTTTACAACTGACCAGGTTCGGGAGAGGGTAGACAATTTGTCTTTGTTGGAACAACTGACGAAAATCAAAAGAGCTCCTAATGAATAAATGAAAGATTTCAACTTCAAATTCCAACGGACATGGGACAGGATTCCAATAGTTGTTAGACCAACCGCCAAGGTGTGCATTCCTTTATTTCTTAAAGGCTATAAATTTAGACATAGCCATGATGATCCAATCAATGGGAGGGGTAACGTGCTAGGATCCTATGACACAACTATCAGAGTAGAGAACTATTTGATCCAAGTGGCAAAGCTTGCACCGAGGCCACCAATGCCTCTCTATCCGGATATGGGAAATCCTACAACCAATCAAGCACTAGAGTTGAATCCCATTCCAACTCCTAGAAATCAAAGCAATAATGAGGCATCGACTTCTTTAAATACTTCAAAAGAATTACAGAGGTTATTAAATAGCTGCGAGAACCTTGAAATGAGCCGTGACTATCAAAATACGAGTAAGCTCAAAGTGCTAGACCATATCAGCCTCAAGCGCAGTACCAGGCTAGGCCCCCATACCAACAAAATAGACCACCAGCTCAGGCTATAAATCAAAACCAAAACCAAGGACAACCTCAAGTCTGCTAGGCCATTTTGACCATATGATCCAAATGCAATGACATCCTCAAGAGCCTTGGTTCCAACACAAAACAACATGGCACAGGAGTACGACTGGTGTTACCCTTGCAATCTACCTCACAATCAGTCAACGTGTTTCAATGGTGCACTAAATCAGGCCTTGATGGTACAAACCATTGGTGTGTCTCAAGAACCAAGCCAAGCAGGGAATCAATAGCAAGAAACACAACAAGAAGCACCTCCAATAGAAACCACGTTGGCCAATTGGAAAATGGAAGACTTCTGTGGAGTTAACCAACAACCTTTTCAAAGCGTGGCTGCCAACACACGGTCAAAGAAGAGAAGCATAGAAGAGGGAAAACTGTCTAATCCAATTGTTTCTCAGCCCACTCCTACACAACAAGGGGTCAGTAGACCAAATGTAGTTCCAAATGTGCAAAATCAGCCTAAGGTACCTGTTGTAGCAACACATGCACCTGTTCAAGCTCCAGAAAAGGTTGCGCCAAGTAAGGGACAACAAAAGGACACTTCATCCCCTTTCAACATCATTGATCAAATGAAGAAGACACATGTGAACATTTCCATGTGGGAATCACTGGCGATCCTAGGCCAAAGAGATCTTCTACAAGCTGCCATGAAGAATTGGTCAACTTCAAACCAACAGGTCCATATGCAAGAGAAGGTCCTCACAAATGCTTGCTCAGCCTGAAGGGAATCATGGAGGACAACAAGGTAAAGTTTTGAAACCCCCTCCATTCTATGTTTCATTAGTCATTGGGGATAAACTAGTACACAATTGCATGATTGATTCTGGGGCAAGTAGTTCTGTGATGCCGAAGCAAATAGCGGATCAACTGGGTCTGAAGTATGAGCCAGTGTTGAAAGGAGTAGTATAGTTGGATGGAACAACAGTTCAAATAGTTGGGGTCATAAAAGGGTTAAGCCTAACACTACATGCCTATCCTAATGTTACAGTTCTGCAAGATGTGTCTGTGATTGACCTTCCGCCACTCTTTGCGTTGTGTCTATCAAGAGACTTCACTGCAAAAATCGGTGGATATTTATCTGATTGGTCACACATGATTTTCAGGATGAGGTACGGGGCCAAAGCAACAATCAGGTCAGAACCAATTACCAATTTCCATATTGAACCTCATGTGCCAAGTCCTATCAATGCGAATTTCTCAGCCTTTAATCAGGAGGAGTGTTCAAATGATCTAGAAATAGGTACTAAGGTTGAGGGAATTCCTAATTTGACTTTAGATGAATGGGTAAACAAGAGTCATGAATTTGACCCATACAAGGAAATTGAAGAATCTAACTTGGGCGTGTATTATGTACACGAAAAAAATTCACCCATTCCTGACATCATTCAGCTTGAACAAAAGGATGAAAACAAAGTTTGGAAACTATTTTTCGATGGTTCGAGAAGCAGACAAGGTGCTGGAGGTGGTGCAATGTTGATTTCACCATGAGACATCAAATATTTTTCAGCTTTTCATTTCCAAATTTCTGTTCAAAAACATGGTTGAATACGAGGCCTTGATTCATGGACTTCATTGGGCGGAAAAAGGGCATAAAAACTTACAGTGTTCGGGATAGTGAGTTAATCATCAACCAAGTCAGGGGACAACATGCTACAAAGAATGACCTATTGAAGAACTACAAGAATAGGGTATGGGACCTCATTGAGGATTTCAGCTTTCAACATCGTGTCCATACCCAGGAAGAAAAATGAAGCCACGGATAGGCTCGCAGCAGTTGGAGAAATGTTTGATGTGGTTGACAACATCAGAAGGGAAAAAACACAACCACATATCCATGTGATTGTGAGGCCAACAGTTCCAGATAATAACACAAGTTGGCAGGTGTTTGAGAATGATCAACAGATCATCAATTTTTTACAAGAAGAGGCTAAATTCTCAGCTAGGAATCAAGACAGACTAGAGCAGCAGTACGGGGATCAAGTAGTGTAGCTACGGACAAACAAGCTTCCCAAGGGTTTAGTAACATTGGAGTCTATCTTCAACCTAACAACCAGCCCGTAAGGAAAAGGCTAACATACAGTCAAGAGAGAAGATTTAGAGCTAATTCTGGTTGGGTAAGGAAGAACACTTCAAATTGGTAAAGTGGCCATTGAGTAGAAGAAATTAGATTTCATACAGCTTTGCCAAGAATTTCTAGATGTCTTCGCTTGGAGCTATGAAGACTTGAGAGGATTTAATCGAAGTTGGCACAACATACCATAGAATTGGATCCGATGCTAAGCCCATCGTGTAGAAGCGAGACCATTCAACCCTCACATTGAGCCTCTAATGAAGAAAGAGCTAAACAAGCTAATAGAGGCAAGCATTATATTCCCAATCAAGCACTCAAGCTTGGGTTACTAACTTGGTTCCGGTCAAGAAGAAGAGCAGAGAAATCAGGTTGTGTGTGGACTTCGAGACTTCAACAGGCATCTCTCAAAGACCATTACCCACTTCCTTCAATGGAACAAATATTGCAAGTGGTATCCGGTTCGGAGAGATTCTCTCTCCTAGATGGCTACTCGGGGCATAATCAGATAATGGTGAAAGAAGATGACCAGTTTAAGACGGCTTTCACCACTAAATGGGGAACCTATGCCTATAGGAAGATTCCATTTGGGCTATCAAATGCTGGAGCTACTTTCCAAAGGGCAATGGATATGGCATTCAAGGGATTGATCAATAAAATAGTTTTGATATATCTTGACGACATCACTGTATTCTCCAAAAATGCAGTGGATCACCTCTTTCATCTGAGGCAGGTATTTCGAGGTGTAGAAGATTTAGGGTATCATTGAATCCCAAAAATGCATATTTTGGCTCACAAAAGAAAGCTTCTAGGCCATATTGTTTCAAAGGAGGGGTTGACAATTGACCCAGAAAGAGTTGAAGCAATTCGAGCGTTGCCATTGCCAAGTCACAAGAAGGCTCTTCAAAGCTTCTTAGGAAGGATCAATTTTGTCCGCAGGTTTGTTCCAAACTTTACAGCTCTTGTAAAGCCAATAACGCTGATGTTAAAGAAGAGCATAGCATTTAAGTGGACATCTCAAGGCAAGGAAAGTTTTGAGGCAATAAAAGAGGCTATATCTCAAGCTCGACTCTCATCAATCCGGACTTCTCCAAGTACTTCATGCTATATGCCTTCACCGGTGGAGACATACATTTCGTAATCTTGGTATAAAAAACAAAGAGGGATTAGAACAACTAGTTGCTTTCTTTAGTTAAGGCTTGGAGGAATACGAAATGAGGTACTCTTTCATTGAAAAGCATGTCCTTGCAGTGATCAGAAGCTTAAAGAAATTCAAGCACCTAGTCTCAAACAACAAGATCCAATTGTTGGTCTCTCATGCGGGAGTCAAGGACTTCCTTCTAAACAAGGATCTAAATGAGAAACGTGTAGGATGGATAACTCGTGTCATGGAATATGACATTGAGATCAAGGTCACAAAACTAGTACGTGGAAAATGACTATGTGAACAACTAGCTTTAAGTCAACAAGTTGAAGTAGGAGATGAAAAAGAGATTGTCTTAGTACTACAGGATGGTCAAGAATAGGAAAATGATGACGTGCCCACTCCTTGTTGGACTTAGAATATGATACACTTCCTACAAGACAGCCTATGCCCTCCAGAATTGAGCAAAGCAAAAAGGAGATACTTCATATTACAAGCCATTCCATATGTGCTTGTTGATGGTGTTTTGTTCAAGAAAGACATCAATGGAGTTCTATTGAGGTGCATTGGGACAGGTCAAATTGAGAGGGTGTTACAATATTTTCATGATGGAGATTCTAGAGGACATTTTACCCCATGGATAATAGCTCTCAAGATAATGAAGGCAGGGTATTATTGGCCCACAATGTTCAGTGACTGCTATACATGGATAAGAAAGTGCAAGAAATGTGCACTCTTCACAGGAAAAGAAAGACTAGCAGCACTTCCATTGCACCCAATTTTGGATGACCAACCATTTATGCAATGGGGATTGGACTTTGTCAGGGTCATCAACCCAAACTCAAGCCAAGGCCACAATTGGATTCTCATGAAAAGACTATTTCACCAAGTGGACCGAAGCGGTAGCACTCAAAGAAGCAAATGAGTCTAACATACTAGACTTTTATGAAGGAATAGTGACCAGGTTTGGTGTGCCGGCCACTATCATATCAGAAAATGCATTGGCATTCATAGGTTCCAAGATTAAAAAATGGGCTATCAAGAATGGAATCTATTTAAGCACCTCTTCAAACTATTACCCGTAGGGTAATGGAAAAGCAGAGTCCATGAACAAGAATTTGATAAGAATCATCAGAAGGACTCTAGATGAAAACCAAAGGACATGGCATACCAAGCTAAAATCAGCATTATGGGCTAACAGGATAACGCCAAAGAGGTCTACTAGTAATTCTCCCTACAAGTTAGTCTATGGGAAAGAGGCAGTATTGCCTATATCATTAGAATTGCCAGCATTGGAGCTCATGAAGCAAGTTGGAGTTGTTTGAGTTCGAACCAATGGAGGCCAGGTATGTAGAGTTGATGGAATTGGAAGAAATCAGAGAACATGTAATTGGATTTATTGAGAAAGATCGTGCCTTAGTAAAAGATGGTTTGATAAGAAATCAAAAGTAAGGACATTCCAGGAAGGGGACTTGGTTTTGAAATGGGATACAGATCGGGAAAAACCTAGAAGGCATTCCATGTTTGATGCCATTTGGAGTGGCCCCACATGGTCACAAGATGTAAAAGTAGTAATGCCTTCCAATTTTACATTGGATGGAGAAGAACTCCCGATTCTCAGTTAACTAATCTATCTTAAACATTCATTACTAAAAGGAAAAGGTTTACCCTTGTAAATATTAGCCTAGTTCTTAATTCCTCTAAGTGCGGATGCACATTGTCTTGTTGTAGTTAGGTTTCAATTTCCCTAAGTGCTTTGGCAACATAGTTTTTTTCTCTCGAGTTGAATTTCTATAGTTCAACATGCTCTCGAAGAAGGAGTTGTGACATTAGGCCTGGGATCGGAGATATCAGTTGGTTTTAGGTTATTTCTTATGACTCCATGCCCAATGGATTGCTAAGGCCACTGATCTTCTACCTAGCAGGTAGGTGATCCCGTTGAGTTGCTAAATTGTTGTATATATCTCCCTCCCTAGGTAAATATAGAAAAATAGAAGAATATGGAAATCAAAGAAACTCTAAAGCCCGATATTTATTGCATCACCAACAACCAGCATAGAGCAGAAAATGTTGACATGAAAATGGATGCGCCCTACGCAGGTAAGAAAATGTCGACATGGAAAAAATCGCGCCCTAGCGCGCAGTTGGAGGCACAGAGCGAGAAAATTTTGACATGAAAATGGATGCACCTTGGCACACATCAGAAGGTGCCAACATGGGAAAATTCATGCCTGCGCTGGTTGGAGGTGCACATCGAGAAGATGTTGACACACCAAAAGTTACGCCTCATACACATCGAAGGTGCCAACATGGGAGAATTCGAGCCACAGCGCGAGTTGGAGGCGCACATCAGAAGATGTCGACACCACATTTTCAAGCTAGTGCCTATGGCGCACTTAAGAGTATGTTAACATGAGGATGGATGCGCCGAGGCGCACCTTTAGGAGGCACAACATTTTGAGCACCGACACTCAAAACCTCCGATGAGAAGCAAACCCCAGCGCAGATATTCAAATGTCCATAACTTTTCACAGGAGCTCAGATTCACACAAGGTTGGACTTTTGGAAAGATTACAAGTTCTTCAAAATACAAAATACAATTCACCATTTTTTGGGTTTACTAAGGTTCTCACCTACCGCCATAATGAGATGAATTAAATACAACCTTGAGGTCGTTGGGGTAGATTTGAATTCCTCTCTCTTCCCTCTCTCATTCTTCCTATAAATTTTAAGGAGGGGCTTCTTTCTAAAGGTGTGACATTCTTGTTTTTCCCCTCCCTTCTTCTCTTTGGCAGGTGAATTTGTGGAGTTCAAACCTCCCATCTAAAACTGTAATGCAACTTTGTCTCTTGGCATTTTGTAGTGTATTGTATCATCTTTGGAGAAAATAATGCATGTCTATGGATGATTCTCAACCCTCTCTATGTTCATTTGCATCCTCTTGATCTTTCACTACAAATTTTGTTATCTGTGCATGATCTTGCATTGCATTTTAATGGTTTGTGTTTATTGGCAAGACAGGTGTTCTTCATTCCTCGGTGCATCACCTTTGTTAGTTTAGGTTTTATTTTATGCATCTTCTTACCCTATCTCCTTGGAAAGTTAGTTTAGGTTTTTTAGTAAACCCTCTGCATTTTTACATGTGCATCTGAATAGAGGAATAGGAACCACCTTCATCCGAGAGAGCTTTTCCAATTCGCAAGGTCCCACACTTGGGAAAAGTTCCATGTTATGCAATCGCACTGAGAGTCTCAAACCATCAAGTTATAGACATTTAGGGTGTTGTGATTCACCATCAACAATACTATCCAAATCATTCAATGATTCTTGATTAAAAAAACTAGGTTCTCCATCATTAGAAATCAAAACAATGGAAATATTGGGATTGTACTTACTAGGAGGATGCCTTACTCATCATCTCATGTAGATCTCCATAATGGATCCGGAGGTGTTTCCTCAAGTTTTTGTGACCTCCATACAATCTACTCGTGTGTTTCCTCATGTTTTTGAAGCTTCAACATCTTCAACATTGAAAAATGGTTGAATTTCTTTGTTTTTAGTATCTGAAAACAAATGGATTTCAACCTTGACAAGTTGATATTCAAGTTCCTGTTCTTTTTTCATTTTAGAATCTGATTTTAGGAAAGGGGATTTATCAAACTCTACATATTTTATGATGATGATTTGGTGGGAAGTAGGATCCCATAGTCTATATCCCTTAACACCATCTACTTCACCATACCCAACAAATATGTAATTCTTGGATCTTGGGTATAACTTTAAACATTGATTCTTATTAGTAAGAGCATAAGCATTACAACCAAAAATTTCAAATCTAAGTAGTCACGTGGATGACCTGTCCATACCTCTTCAAGAATCTTGTAGTCTATTACAACTGATGGTGAGAAATTTATAAGATAACAAGTTATAGAAACTCCTACTCATAAATTTTTATCCAAATTTGGATTACTAAGCATGCTACTTGATCTCTCTAGAAGATTCATATTCATTCATTCAGCAACCATGTTTTGTTGTTGAGTATAGTAGGTGGTTGTATGCATTTCAATCCTAACTTTAGTGTAATATTTCTAAAATTCCAAATATGTGAACTTTCTTCTAATGTTTGTTCTTAAACATTTCATAAATATGGTAGTGTGATTTTTGTTGGGTGATCCATAGGATCCAAAATAATTCCACTTCATTCAAATCAATCAACACAAAGAAAGAAAATCAATAAATGGAGGTTCTCAGTGTTTAAGTAATAGGACCATTGTCCTATGCAGGGTGGCATTATAGAATTGCCACCTAGCAGGGCAGCAAGGGGTCCTAGGACTCGCTGGTTTGCATAGGGACGGCTGGTCCTGCCATTATGGATGGAAAACAAAATTTGAAATGAACAACCTCTGAATTTGAAAGGATGTTCGCTTTCTCTTCTTCTTCATGACATTTCCCATTCTCTAGTGCATGGGAGGACATGAGAAAGGCTATAAATACATGATTGTAGAAGTGTATAAGATCATCAAAGCATGAAAGCAAGTGAGCAAGAAATTCTTATTGCTGGAATTGCATTTTGTAGAAGAAAGGACTGTGAGATAGAGCAAGAAAGTAATTGAGAGGAAGTGTAGGGATATTATCTACTTCTCTTTCATACTTATTGTAAATTCTGTACTTATTGATTTGAATTGGCCAATAGAAGTGGGAAGAAAGAGCAATTTCCCTTCCCGACTGGTTTTTCCTCCTTTGGGGGGTTTTCTAGATAAAAATTGTTGGTGTTTTGTGAGCTTATATTCTTTCCTTTACTACCATTGTTGATTCTAAGCACAATAATAATTCATTCACTAGTTATCTCTGTTATTTTCTAATAGAAAGTAAACAACAATGATTAATTGTGATTTTGTGAATAATTCCAAAGTTGAAGAGTTTATAGATCATTTTGGTTTCGAGATAACAAGTATCTAGGACTGTGGTATTCGTTCTTGAATTTGTATGATAGTGAAAAGATCTAAAGGTGAATAAGATTTACCTTGAGATCCAAAAATTTCTACAAAGAAGTGGAAACAGAGAATTCGGGGAAAATGGAGGAAGAGAACTTGGTCCATAGAATCACGATGGTAGAGACCATGATGGATAGGATATTTATAGGGTAAGAGGAACTTGCAGATTTGTAGAAGACAACTTTCGTCAAGCAAGACTCCATGGACTTGATGGTTTGAGGCTTAGCCAAAAAGTTTGGTATAGGAAAGAGCCACCATGAGGAAGATTATTGGGAAGATCATGAAGAAGAGACTTCTAACACAAGAGAAAAGGTAAAATCTGAACATGCTCCTTTTAAAGTTGAGACTAAAGTTGAGATCAAAAGCTTTGAAGGAAAAGTTAGATGCAAAGTTACTTGATAAATGGTTGAAACAGGTTAGAAGTCTATTTTAGTGTCCATAATGTCATTGAGGCACAAAGAATCACCTTTGCACATCTCAAAATGGAGGAACATGCTCTAGTTTGGTGGGAAACCCATCTAACCACTTGTGAGAAGAAGAAGCATCCTATTGTAAAATCTTGCAAGAATTTAAAGAATTACTTAGAGCTAATTTATATCCTATTGGCCACAAAGCTGACTAAATGATTAAATGGCATTTTTTAGACAAGGCAAAGGTAAAAGTGTGCAAGAATATACTATGAAGTTTCGAGGAAAGCCATGTTGCTAAACATGGATTTGGAGGATGAGGATATTCTGACCAAGTACTTGGGAGGACTTCACACTCACCTTCAAAGAAAGTTCATCTCCACAAAGCCCAAATATCTCAACGAAGCATGTGTACATGAATACTACATAGATGATGAAAAGAAGAAAGGAGAAGCAGAGCCAAGAGTAAATCACCAACAAATCATTAGAAAAACAGGATTATAGGAAAAAAGTAACAAGGTTTAGTGGAAAGGGAAAGGTAAACAAGCTACCACTACTTTAATACTTGTAAAGATCCCAAGAATTTTTGCAAGAATTGTGATATCAATGGTCATACTGATGCTACATGTTGGAAGTTACATTTGGAGTTACATCCGAAGAACCGAACCAAGGACTCCAAAAATTCCATGAAAATTGTAAAGACAGAAGGGGAGGTGGAAATCAAAGATGACTCGGATGTAGAAAAAGGATTGGATGCACCGCCACCAACATGGATAGTGAAGAAGAGATGAGTAAACTATTCCAGATCAAAATCTAGATCAAGAGAACTAAGGTAAATGCTTTGGTTGATACCGGTTCTCAATCTAACTTGATTTCTGAGGTAGTTGTAAAGAAGCATGGTCTTGAGACTTACGAGCATCCACACCCTTATCCTTTGGGTTGGGTGAAGAAGGGTGTTGAAATTCAGGTAACAAGAAGATGTAAGTTCAAGTTTGGGATAAATTCCCAATATATAGATGTTTTTAAAGCCGACGATATTCCACTTGATGCTTTTTATGTTGTATTCGGGAGTCCTTAATTGTATGTTAGGAATGCTATATTCATGAGAAGGGAAAACCGATATAGAAGGGTCAAGGATGAGATCAACTACAACATCCGAGCACACCAAATAGCGTAAGACACAGGTTACTATGGTAAGTGCCAACTAAGCAAAATGACTTATTCAGTAAATCATAATCATTTTTGTTTACTTTTGTTAAAGGATAAATAAGAATGGGTCATGGTACTTTAACATTTATGTGATTTCTGATCCTGAGATTAGGATGGCCACGCACTTAGTGACCAAGATGAATGGATAGGAGAGGTGGACATAGATCAACAAGTCCTAGTTACACATTTTCTAGAATATATCAGAAGGAACCATCTACAACCTCTTAACATTCATAGCAGAGGAGATCATTAGTGTCACACACGATGAAGAGAAGATCATGTTTGGTAATGTCCTACTTACCATCATGTTTTTAGAAATTGGAGTGCCCGATGGGCCAGACAAATTTGTATGGGAGTACCCAGGATGAGAACCCCTCCCCGCCAAGAGATTTGAGAAATATACTTGTGACACCATGATGACCACCCACAAGGTGCACCTAGAGAAATGGTATAAGTGAATGCATGACATGTTCAAGGTTGAGTGGAGGATACCCGAATGATTTCCAAAGACTAGTTCAAGAGAAGCTGAGTTTTATTTATACCAACACTTTTGCATTAGAAGGTTCACTCTGTAAGAAAGGACCAAGAGCCCATGGTGTAAACTATTGTTCTACTTCACTGCATAATATTTCCAAGCGGGTCAATCTCTTCAAGGAGGCCAAAATTCTAAGGTTCGACCTTAGTGAGGTGGACCAAGACCACCATGAGCTACACAGAAAGCTAGTATACCCCAAGAAGTGCACTTATGTGGAGAATTATGTCTCCCATGAGGTGCATATGATAAAACATGTGATGTTGCCAATTGCTAGAAGGACCACAAGGAGGGTATACCCGTGCATTAGGCCCAAGTATGAGAAAGGCGCCTACATGGAGAATGATGTTTCCATCCTAGAAGACCCCGCCAAAGGAAGAAGGTCATGCCAGGAAGAGGGAGAGAGATGAGACCCTCTAGAAGAAGGCACCGAGTGTACAAACAACACAATCTATTAGGGTGCGGAATTAGGCGTGAAGCCAAGCACATATGCACGGAGGAAGAATTCCCTCATTATGGAAAAATAAAAGACACTGAGGAAGAGGCACTAGAACAAGAATAGACCCTGCAAATGAAGAGTATCCAAGGAAGGAGTTTTCGATCAAGAAGATGAGAAGGAACAATCCCTTATACTAGAGTCGCCAGTTAGGAAGAAGTGAAAGGTAGCAGAGGAGGTAGACTCAAAAGGAATGGAGATCCTGGAAGCCTACAATGGAGAAATGGATGATGGTGAGCATGAAGAGGCTCAGGATCATCTTGTGTATGATGTACACGACTCGGAGGTGAAGGAGATGCTCATGGTAAGGGGGAAGTGAGGAGGTAAACACTAAGGATCAAAGGACCCCAAGCCTCACCAAGGAGCTAATAGAGAGGCCACGAAATGGAAGTAGCAGGCATAATAAAGGACTTGGTGGAGTAGGAGGTGGAGCGTAGCGTTGATGAAGTGTTCAAAGAAATAGATGAAGAGAGTGTAGGAAAGGAATATGGGAGCATGGGAAAAGATCCCATCTTAGCAATAAGATTTCTAAATTCAGCATGCACGGGAGGAAATAATGTGGTAGCGGAAGAGCAAGGGATTGGCTATATAAACAATCCAAATAAAGTACTACACAAACACTTCCAAAGTATCATGCCTAAAAAAAAATCCTTGCATTGTCTTCATTTGAAGAATAAGGTGCATACCCTCATACAAGAAAAATGATATCTTGGGATTTTAAGTCCCATGTTGATGAGTTGGAATTCGAGGTCAACCAAGAGGCATTGATGAAGATATCGATATTAAGGAGTAAAACCTTTGGTGAATGCTTAGAAACTATCGGATGAGCAAGTCTCAGTAATGCACTCAACAAGGTGTCAGTAGAGGTTGAGGTGAGACTCTTTGGGAGGAATGATAGAGTAAGGGTTTTGGAGGAGGAATTGGAGAAGAAGAACGAAGAAATCATTGAGAAAAGTAAGGATCTGAAGTAGGAAGAGTTGATCAATGCACAACTAAGGCACAAACTAAGGGAGGAGAAGGAAAAGGTGTGCGAGGTCTACAAAAATATAGAGATGATTACATATGCCATTATCTTTAAGCATCCAAACTGGCCCCCGAGCAAAAATACGAATCAACCTTGTAATGCTTGGAAGACTTAACTCTGCATCCTTACCATGGAAAGGTGGACGATTTCACTAGAATCAATAGAAGAGGAATTGGTGCACTAGAATGAGGAAGAAAGGATAAAGATCGGGAAGAAAATTACTCAAGATTCTCGAACTCCTTTCCGCTATGAAGACCGCCATGCAAATAGCTAAGGCTGTATATGATAACTGCACTAACAGAGATAGGGTGAAAAGTATATTAGTTGTTGCACATGAGGTGTATCTGAAATAATTATAATAAAAGAACAAAGGAAACATGGAAGAGTGGGATAAAATACTAGCCAAATTTGAGAAGAAAATGGAAGCAATTGAAATCTTGTGAGGTTTGGTTAAAAATCAGCTTAAGAAACTATACCTCTAGGTCACTCGCAGAATGGATGTCTTTGAATGAATTTAGCAAACAAGTGGGAGGGATTGTAGATATAATGAACGCTAAGGGTGATGAATTGATCTTTGAAGAGGTGAGTGCTCTAGTGGGTGACCTACTCCAACA
Organism: Taxus wallichiana var. yunnanensis; assembly: GCA_018340775.1. NCBI lineage: Eukaryota > Viridiplantae > Streptophyta > Pinopsida > Cupressales > Taxaceae > Taxus > Taxus wallichiana. The sequence continues at coordinate 69,555,167 of CM031237.1, read as the reverse complement.
GGCACATGGTGAAGTGGATTCATGGGAGAAGATTGAGGTGAAAATGAGGAAGGAGTTCCCACTCCTCTTACAACAATAACAGATTTTCCCATTCTTCCATTCTTTCATTCTTCATTCAAATTATCCAAGTCCCACCATTCTTTATTCTTTAGGGAAGCAGGATGTTTTCAAGGATGGAGAACAAGCTTAGTGTGGGGTGATGTTGGAACTGAATTATTGGCTAAGTACCAAAAGGTGTGCGCATGTAGGAGAAATAAGAAGAAGGGCATGTGGGAGAATACCGTAGGAAAAGAGGTTTTCAAGAGTTTAGAAGAGACTAGGGTGCACACGGGAGACAATACATAGGATTTAAGGACTTATCCATATTCAACAATTCTGAGGCACTTGAGAAAAATGTGACCCGAATAGGCATGCCAAGTGAATAAGATGCCAACTTGGAGAATTGATGGTCGAGAAAATGATATTCCATGTAGTGAATATTCTTAGGAAGCCATCATTACGGAAAGTGGAGAGCTCGAAGATGGTAAACAATCACAAATGAAGGACCACATGGACACTTGGCATGTGATATACTCTTGAAGGAAGGCATGGTGGTGGGTATTGCACCTATAAGAAGATATGCTCGGGTAGAAAAGGAGACACCAAGATATATATAGATAAACATATAGCATGGAAAAGGGGAATCTCTGCAGAAAGTATTATGAGGCCTTAGGGTTGGGGGTTTTCATTAGGGAGTTGCAAGAAGGTCATCATATCTAAGGGATGGGTCTGTAAAATTTATGTAATAAGGGGGGCATAGCTAGGACTCCTAATATATGAGTTAGATCTTTGTTTTAACATATATTGTATGGGTTGGATCCTTGGAATTTATCTGTATTTGACTTGGCATGGCCCTTTGAATGTAATGTGGTTATTTAGCACTCTTGATCAATATATATATATATATATATATCTTGTTCATGGGTGCAAACCCTAGTGTCATTTCTTCATATTATGAATTAGATATGTTCTTCATAATCCATGTTGTGTTGTTTCTCTCATTTTCATGTATGGGTATAAGGATATTATAGCTCAAGTTGTACTCTTACATGAATATCTACTTTTCTGCAACTAATCCTTTAACAATGGCAAGATATTCTCACAATGCTCACATAAACGAGGGGATCGGCACCTACGTGTGCCTCGAGTGAGCACCGAGTTCCCGCCGGGTGAAAGGCCGACGTGCACGGGGTTTGAAGATAGTAGGTGGATCACAATGACTTCACTTTTCAACCAAAGTTATGAATTTCTTAAATGTATGAAAACATCACATTTTGTTTTAATAAAGTAGACCCATACTTTTTTGGAGTATTCATCTATAAATGTAACTGAATACAATTCTCCACCATATGAAACTAAAGGTGTTTAACCCCAAATATCAAAATGAATATAACCAAGAATACTTTTACTTACATGACTTTCTAATTTAAACCTATATCTATAGTGTTCCACAAAAACAAAGTGCTTGAAGAAATTCAAGTCTTGAAACTTTATATTAGGGAGTAACTCATGATTCTTCAGTACCTTCAACCCTTTCTTTCTCATGCACCCTGAATGTAGATGCCATAAACAAGTCTGATATTTTTCTATTTTAAATACCATATCTATTTGACTAATATGCGTATTCCCTTACAATATGTAAATATTCCCAACCTTTAAATGTTTCATTACAACTAAACAAAAATTATACATGTTTACAAATCCACCTTCACCTGTGAATTTAAAACTACTAGAGTCTAATTCACTTGAGGAAATCAAATTTATTTTTAGTTATGGTACATGTCTTACTCCTGTTAGAGTCCTCATTATACCATTAAAATTTTTGATCTTGATGCTACAAATTCCATCAGTCTTACAAGAAAAATTATTTCCCAAAATAACAGAACTTTTGTCAAGGGTTATTAAGAAGAAAACCAACTTCTATGAGGAAACATGTGATGTGATGTTGTGCATTCAAGATAATGAAAATTTACAGCCAAATATCCAAACCATGTTCTTCTCATGCTCGAAGGTAAAATTAAGATTAATACAAATAACGCTCGAGGTTTCTATAAGTACGCATGGAGGAGGATGTAGAGAATGATTCATACATAATAAATTTGTGCTGAAAAGATGAAAATACATTACTTATATTTGAAATTTTATAGTCATAGAGGTAAGGGACTATAAAAATAGGAACTTAAATTTATCGAAGTGAATATTATGCGTTATTATATTTTGATGATTTTAAAAAACTACATATTTTATGATTTTTTTATATTATGAAGACATGTTTCTTATATGTTTTTTTATGTTATTATTACAACGAGAAATTAAATGTGCATTTTGAAGATTTCAATGACCATCCTTTATGAAAATAAATCATATTTTCATTGTTGGAATATGATAATTTCTCTCGCATGAATCTATTCTTGAGTTCACTTTTGCATGTTATCCATAGTTTGCATGATTTTTTGTAGCTACTTTAGATTAATTTAGTTCAATCCACTTTAATCTTAATTTTAAGAAAGTCAATAAATAATAAATAAGATAAAAGATATTATACATACACAAAAGCATGCACTATTTTCAGAAGATTGGATGCTCTATTTTTAGAGTTGTGTGTGGTTCTTTTTAGGATATGTCTTCTTATATTAGAGGCAGATTTGTTATCATTGTAGTATGAAGAATCAAATTCAGTAAGATGTTGCTTGAGGTGCACAAATGCAACAACAATTTATGTGTTTATTCTAATTTATTTATTTGAAGATTTTATTTTCTGTATTTTTATTCTAGTTTTATATGTTATTTTCTTCAAATTGGTATCACATCGAGGTTTTTAAATTGAAATAATTTTAATGGATTTTACACGTGGAGCATCTTTATCAAGTTTAGAGACTCCTCAATTCACATGGAATAATTATAAGTATTGGTCTCTAACAAGAAGGCATTGTTTAGATACCAGGATGTTTGGAAAATTATTAAAAATGGATACAAAAACCAACAAATCCAGCATTGTACAACACACTTTCACAGGAAGAGAATGGTCTATTGAAGGAACAAAGAAATAAAGACGGAAAATCCCTCTTCTATATATGTTCAAGCTATGCATGAAATCATTCTTCCTAGAGTGGTAGTAGTGAACCCAAAAAAAAAGAAACATGGGATACTCTCTTGGTCATGCTTTCAAGGTAAGGAGAAAGTTAAAATTACTAAACTCCAATTACTTAAAAAGGATTTTAAGAATATGTATATGAAAGAATTAGACTCCATAGATTCATTATTTACTTATGTTGTTGGCCTAGTAAATTATATTAAATCTCATGGAGAAAAAATAGATGATAGAAGTATAATAAAATATGCTTAAGATTCTACCTTAAAATTTTGATTATTTGTTGAGCCTTAGAAGAAATTAAGGATTTAAGTCATATTTCAATTGATCAATTGTATGCATATTTAATAAATCATGATAAAAGGTTGAACACATCACATACAACTATATAACAATATTTTTCATCTCATACTTCAAATTGTGGCAGAGGAAGAGGCAAGTTTAGTCCTAGAGGCATACGAATAAGTCTATCTAGAGGTGGATGTAGCAGTGGTCCAAAAAATCAAATTAGAAGAGGACAAAGTAAAGATCACAATCATAATCAATATTTTGGTCAGAGACATGATAAGTCTCATGTGCAATGTCACTATTACATGAAATATGTGCATTATGTTTATGAATGTGGGAAAAATCAGTATGATCAAAATAGATAGAATCAAAATCAGGTTGGGAGTTCTACACCAAGCTCCATGCTTATTGCATGCACATGGATTGTCAAAGAAAAACCTTATATATCAAATATTAAATGTAATATATCTTAAGAGAGTCCACGTGATATTTGGTATTTAGATTCTGGTTGAACTAATCATATGTCAGGAAACTTGAATTCATTTCTAGTTTAAATGAGTTAGTGAACTTTGGTATTACTCTTGGAAATAGTAATAGAGTAACGATAATAGGAAAATGAACAATCTATTGGAAGAAAAATGACTGAGAGGAGGGGTGAATCAATATTTACAAAAATTTACTTTAGCTTTCTTAATTTTTATACATCATTCAAATCATTCATTCATCATACATTAATAAATGTGAGCATATTAAGCATGAACAACCATACACAAGAATACACAAGTACACAAGAACACCAGATATATGGGAAACCCTAGAGGGGAAGAAAACCAATTGAACCTCTACTTATATTACTAAATAAAGGAATTTTGTGAATATTACACATCACACAAGATTTATTTAGTGAGGCACCAACCCCATAAGGAGCACCAACCCTAGTTTAGTAGGGAGCCAACCCTACAAGGAGCACTAACCCCTTATTTGGTGAGGCACAAAACCCACATGGAGGATTAGAACCCTAATATGACCAAACACCAACTCAACCACCTGAAGATGAAGATCACATCTAATTTTTCTTTAATAACTGATGGTGATCACTAATTCAGCTCCATGCACTCAATACCCTTTCAAACACAAATTCTTCTCTTTTTTCAAACATGCACCAACATGTGTTGATTAGGTCAAATGACTTATAGCTCCTTCTTCTGTACCATTCCTATATCTTCATACATCTTCTATGATTTTTTCTTTACCCATCATAGTATCCTCAAACTCTCCTCTATCTCGCTATAGTCCATGCACACAAATTAGTTCTCTTCTTCTCAACTAGATCATGTATGTATGACCCCTCAAACTCACCATCATCAGATAAGAAACATATAAACATAATTAATAATTTAATATGCCTCATACTCTTTAAATATTCCCTCACAACCTTCTCTTCCTTCAAAATTTCATATGTTCTCATTGCTCTAAGAATAAAAATGAGCCTTATACATGTTTATATATAAGTCTCAAGCATCCATATCATGTAGGTTAGACTCCATATAGTGAATAAATACTCAAAAAATGATTAAAATAATGAGGAAATCATAAGAATGACCACATTGGTCTGTCACATCACCAACATGCCCAAAACTCTCCATTAGGACCCAATAAGCCCAAAAACACTTCAAGAGACCTAATCTCCAAATCTGAATGTGCAATTTGAAAAACCACTTCACCAAGGAATTGAATCACCTTAAAAACATCAAAAACATACCTCACCATTATTCCACCATACCTAAAAATCTTTGCAACATCTCCTCAAGCCATGAAACCATCTCAAAAACAAGTTTGTTCTTGTGCACCAAACCCTAGACCCCAAAGATGAGGCTCATTACCACCTCAAATGACCTCAACCATGTAATTTTCTATATAACTAAAAATATATTTATTTCAGGTACATTTACATGTTCTCATACTTCCATAAATTTGATTGTATATGCCTCAAATCTCCTCTACAAGAATCTATCGCTCAAAATTGCCTTTTGAACCCAAAAAACAGTCTTGAAAGATGGGGCACACTTTTCATCTTAGGAGCTAAATCATGACCTGAAATATTATGGACAAATAGTACAACACCACACTTGCATAAATGGTAGTTTAGTCATTAGGTTCATCAAAATATGTTTACACAAACTGTAAAACTCCATAAACTTACCTTTTTGGGTAGGGCCCACACATTGTTAGAAGCTCTAAAATAAATTAATGTAAATATGGAGTCCTATTCATCATTAAATCATCACACTAGAAAAATGTATCATTTATGGAACTCTACAATCATTTTTCTTCAATTCACTTTCAACCTAGGGTTTTGAAACCATAACGAAGTTGTTTTGGTGTTAACCATGGTTCATAAAAATGTGACTACCAAAAGACCTCATTCTTCTTGATATAATTTCTTGGTTCCATGTATTAATATACCCCAAGATATCAAAATCCCATGAAAAACACACATGATTGGGTGATTATAAGAAAGTGACATTCGAACTAGAATTCGCACTTCTAAGAACTTGAATTGGCTAAAAATGAGTTTTCTTTCTTTTTCTTAAGTCTCCTAGCATAAAAATTGGACCATGGCACTATAGAAACCTCCTCTATGTTTTCCAACTCTCATCCATTCTTTCACACATCTGAATATCTCCAAAAACTAAGACTTGTCCATGTAAACTATCTTGTGTCTTCATAGTCTTGCTTCAAAAGGACCTTAGACATGCATCATATATATGATTTGTGACCTTTGAAATATTATACACATGCCATACAACCTGAAAAAAAAATTCATCATGTTTTCCATGACCTTCTTTGATTCTTTTCTCATGCTACCATACCATCCTGCATACACTAGGTCTAGGATTAGGCCTAGTTAGGATTGAACCAACACATGATACCCAAGAACTGACCTTGAAAACTCCTTTTAGAAACTCTTACACACTTGACACATCATATTGATTAATATTGACACCATACCATCACTCATACAACTCCTAAATCCCATATATTTCAAAAACTTTCAATCTCACCTAGTCATCATGCCTTTACAACCATGCAACTCATCATGTCACTGTTCCATGACACTAGACACCTCATGCTGACTCAAGATTCCTTTTGACATCAATGTGATACTTGAAATAAATGAAAATAAATAGACATAATGTCCAACAAGCTTCCCCTTTTTCATTGATGATAACCACCTTCAGAAACATTGATGGCAACCACATATGTAAATACCTACAAGACATATTTTTCATGTTTCTGATCCTACTCTTCACCTTTTACATCTATGAGAAATATACTGTGACAATATTGACATGAAAAACAAAAGTTACATAGCATGCACTCTCACATAGCTCTTCTCATCAAAGAAGAGTTACAATGTCTGCTATCCGCTAATTTTAGCATACCTATTGACTATTTGTAATGGGTCTCTAATATTGTGGCCATAAAAAAATCCTCATGAAAGTTACACATCTACAATGACTTCCAAGACCTCAATCTCTCTTTCCCTCAAGATGACTTTCCCCTTTAAAACATAATCATCTCATCGATCTAATTGTCGGCCATGAAATTATCTCCCTTATAGATGGCTTCTCTCGACTACAACCAAAACCTCATTGCCACCTATGACCAACATAAAACATCCTTCATCACTCCTTGGGGACTTTCTATTACTTGGGTAATGCCCTTCGACTAAAAAAATGTTGGAGCCACTTATCAACACATTATGACATACATCTTCCATGATCTTATCCACAAAACCATATAAGACTATGTTGATGATCTTGTAGGAAAATCAAAACAATGCAAGGATCATCTCGCCATAATGAAATAATATTTTCTCGTCCGATTCAATACTTCCTTCATCATAACCCTTGCTAAATGTGTGTTTTGTGTTCTCACTGGTAAACTCTTAGCGTTCATCATGTCTATTCGGGAATTGAAGTAGACCCTTCTAAGATCAAATCCATCATCGAGATGCCTTCTCCATTATCTCCAAATTTTTGGATCATTGTCATCTTTTCATCACCTCCTTCAAAAGGATGTAAAATTTAAATTGGTTCACAATGATCAAAATTCCTTTGACAACCTCAAATAATACCTCTTTTGACACCCGTGCTAACACCTCCACATGAGGGGGAGCCCCTCTACCTCTACATATATGCTACTAATCATGTCTTGGGTTCCATGCTCACTCATCGAGATGAGCACAATTATGAACAATTCGCTTACTATATAAGTTTCACTCTCCATGAATACGAAACTCATTATACTACATCACTTGGTGGCTTATTCTCATGAAATTTTTGATCTTGAACTCATCTTGCAAAAATATATCAAGGGACAAGCTATCACAAATCAGCTCGCCGAGGCCCCTCTTCTTGACAATCAACCACCTCATGAATAATTCCCTAACAAATCTGTCAATATTATAGATCATGAATGGGTAAAAGTTACACTCTTATTTAATGGGTCATAGTTTCAATAAGGGGGCGGTGTCGAAATCATTATCATACCTCCCTAGGGGACTCCTATCCCTCTTTCATTCAAACTAAATTTTGAATGTACTACCAACATGGTAGAATATGGAGATCTAATCATGGGTCTCCAAACCACCTTCATTCTCGGTGTTTTGATTAGCAAAAATCAGGGGACAAAGTCCCTCTTCAATGAAGGTGAGGATTCCTTTATTTAAAACTAAAACTATATTTACATCTATACATTCAAAATTGTATGTCGGGGTATTTTGAGACATCAAATGGAAAGAAGTGTGAATTAGGGAAATGGAATGAAATGAAAGATAGAAATGGATGGAAGGAGCATACAATAGTTAGGTAAAAATAGAGATAATATTGCATAGAGAAGAATAAGAACAATGAATAACTAACTCAAATAAAACAATTTTTGAATCAGATAAACAAGAATAAGTGAAAGGGAAGACACATGAGTAAGTAGAAATGAGAGCTTAATCACTATGAACAAGAAAAAAAAATTATAATGTTGAAAATGAGATCAAAGAAAGTATTCACATGCAAGATTTAAGCAATAACATCTAATGAACATAAGAACATAAAATGCTACAAGAGATATTGAATAGGACACAAAGTTCATATTTCGTTAACTCTCCAAAAAATTTCACAAAAGAACACAAAATTTATTTCTTTAAACAAATCTTGCACAAAAGTATTATTCTCCTCTCTCAAATTCACCCTTACAAATGAGCCCCTAACTTACTTTTATAACCCAAAAGTTGGTTACAAGGTAGTTAGGGTTTAGATGAACATTAAATTAGGGCACCTTAAGTGACTTTGAATTTTTCAACTAACTTTTAAAAAGTAACTTGAAATTAGAAATCACTTAAGTGACCAAAATTCTACTAAAAATGAGTTTAATAATAACATCACTTTAAAATATCATTTTAAAACATAAAACAAGATCCAAGTGCCTTATCCATTAAAGTAGAGTCCTCTTATCTCAATTGTATGAGAAATGGACTCTCCCACTTTATTAGATAGCAGAATGCTACATCCTCATCCCATTGGTGAAATTAGGATTTGTTGCCTTTGCTAATTGAAAAGATCTAAACCTTTCCAATGTCTCGAACATCTTCTCTTATTTAGGAGGTTCACTTGGTTGAAACACAACCTCATAGAACACTAGCAATTCCAAAATCCTACCTGACATATTATTTAGGTTGACCATTTTCAATTGAGCATCCTCAAACAAGTTCCTCAATTTGATACAACGTTCCATTGAAGTGGAGGAGAAGTTGATGACAAGAATGCATATGTCCTTAAACAATTGTGAGAATTGTTCCTCAACATATTCTGATGAATGCCTCTGATTATGCTCATCCACAAAATCACAAGGGATTTCAGCTATGAACTCATGAATTTAGACAAGTGAAGTGAAAGCTTCACTGCATATGTTTTTGTGGTGAATCATGGAATCTTAGAGAAGCGTCCTCTCGTGACTTGAGATGTAAACACCATAGAAAGCTTGCCCTCAAAGATTCAAATTAAAGGATCCCTTCATTAGATAGAATTATAGATTCCATACTCATCATCTCTTGTAGATTAAGTAATATGTCATCCAGATTTGATATGCTAGAAGAAAATATTCCATAAAAGAAAGGATTGGATCTAGGTATGCACTAATGTCTTCATGGAGCTTTACGACCACTTCGATTGTCTTTCTCCAAAAAATGAGAATTTCTAAAAGCCAAGATTTAGTGACATGGCCTAAAGTGTTTTACTCCTTTGAAAATTGAGTGTTTCTTCATTGTGGGCAGCCACTACATTGGTAATCGGAAAAGTGGATGATATTAGATTTATCAGATGTTGAAAATAATTCACCAACTAATTCTTTTCAGCTTTGAGTTGAGAATTATGAGATAATTATTTAGCAAGCCTTCTTAACATAAAATCCATGGAATCTCAAGCCATTTCCATGTCTCTTTCCAATGTAGACTTCCCAATTCCAATCTTGGATACTTCATAGTCATCAGACGTCATGACATTACGTTCCTTCTCGACTTGGGGAATGGAAAGATTTACAAATTTGTTTCCATCTCCATCTATCATTATTCTCTAGAAAATTTAGGATTCTTGGGGATGACATCATTTGAAATATTGGAAAGGAATCAAAGTCAATATTGATAACCTTGAAAACCCTCTTTCTTTTCTTGACTTCACAATCAACCCAAAAAGGGGTCTCCATGACCAATTTTGCACACAAAATCTTGAGTCGAAGCAAAATTCACACTATTTTTGACATCATTAGATTCAACAAGAGTTCTTTCCACGAATTCAATCCTTGAGGAAATAACTTCAACATCAACCTCTTGAACCTCAGGGAAACCTTGAGAAACCTCTTCATTAAATAGGGGCTTAGGATCATTTGATATTTATTTGACTCGAACTTGGGAAGACTCTTATCCATCACATGGCTAAGTAGTGTTTATGATGAGATTCCTTGAACTATCAAGTAACATGAGTAGATGAGTCTCTGCTTGAAGTGGAAATCCTTAGACACATTCTCTTACTTCAAAAGGGCCAGACCTTTGGATGTTTCTCCTTGTAACATCTTCTTTGGAGAAGTGGATTTATAAAACCATTCTCTCCTTCTTGATGTGTATGGGTTGATGGCACATGATTGACTAAGAAGAGGTTTTAGTTAACTAGAGATCTCCTCATGTTGGTAATTTCTTGGTCTTAGGGTATTGTTGATGATCATCCTTTGAGGATAGATTTGTTAGAGTCATGGGCATCCTTAGGTTAGTAGGATGTGTGCCCTAAGGAGACCATATTTTAAAATAATTTTGATCTTCTTTGTTGGGGGATAGGGGTGAGAAGAATTAAACAAAATGTAGAAAAACTAAGGTGATGCGTTGAACAAGCCTCTAAGAGAACAATCAATACTTGGAAATGCCCGAGAAGGGAAATGGTGAATGACTAAAAATGGTAGATGAAATGCACCGAGAGATCGTAAGGGTCACACAGAACACTACCTCAAACTACTTAAGAAAAACTTAAAAGTTAGTAAAACATTTAGAGATGCATAGTTTATACGTGAAAATAAAGGAAATCAAAGACAATAAAGCTATGCGAATGATGAATAGAAAACATCACAAGGAATATATATTACTCAAATAGTTGTGCAAAATATCACATTTAGAAGAGAGGCAAGATGTTATTACAAATCCTAGGTAGAAGACTAGATTTCCAAGACCTCCCCGATATTTCACAAAAGAGAGGCTTGTGACAGAGAAGAAAAGATTAACTCTCCTAGTACCTAACTAAATTTTTTCTCCTTTTACATCAAACTTCGATTACAATTTATAGGGGGAGGAGGTAAGAGAGAAATTTCAAACTCCTTCCCAACTGCCCCCTTAATTATGATAAATGATATGAAGTGACAAAAACATATTTCCTCAAATCCTTCTCACAATTTTGGCCTCCTTGGAAAAGTGAGAGCAATGTCTATTTAATGCATCTTAATTATCCTGCAATCCAATTCCTTTGAGATGACTCAACTTTTGAGAAGAACCCTTTTGGTTATTTATTACATAACCAGATATTTCACCCTTTATGCATTGGTTCCCGACCTCTTGATTCAAATGGCGCGTATTTTGTAATGAAATGACCCTTCACCTCTGATCTTTTGAAAAAGTCTTGAGTATTAAATCTCATAGATAAGACCCCGAATCACTCATACGTGACGATGGCTTGTCATCTTAATGGTCTGGTTTGAAAATAGAGTCCATTTGTTGCAACATCCACATGGAAGGCCCACACATCCTTATGATTATACTTTTCTTTAGGGCTTCATGGGAAAGTGTTGGGTAAACACTTGGCACCATCCATGGGCTTCTGTCCTACTTCTTGGTTGACTCCACATGTCATCTCTGTGAGAGTTTGATACTTCATTTCTTCCTTTTACTTATGAATTTGTGCCTAATTGAAACTTGGCAATGTCTCGCAGTGCTCTTGTCTCTTTGTGGAATTGATTAAGTCCTTCTCATTGAGGATTGGCTTTGCATAGACTTTGAAAATGCAAGTATATTTTGTCTGTGGATTTTAACATAACATGTATAAACTTGGATGGATGGTAGCTTTACAAGTTCTTGTTCATACCAAGCTATGCTCCTTTCTAGAATCAGATGATTCTTTCCATCAAGAGAAAATTCATCTCTCTTGGTCCAATCAATTCGGGAAAATGGAGTGAAGGAAACAACATCATATGAGGGATTAATAAAATTATCATCATCATCTACTAATGAATCTATAGGATCTCTGATGCCAAAGGCCTTAGTTTGAGCAATGATTAGGTGGGAGAATTCCCACCTTCTTACTTTGTGTTCATCTGAGTAGGTAGACTAGAAGTCTTCCATTATGGGATGGTGTTGGTACTTTACTCTGAGAGCCTTTTGCATGAATCCATTGATGTAAAATTGGGATCTCTTCACAACTAGATGTATGGGTAATGCGAGAAAACTCCTTCTCCATGAGTTGTGTAATGAATATATTTTGGTATTGGTACTCTCAAATTTGGATTGGTAAGTGGATGCCTAAATGATGTTTTTTACTGAGAAGACAATGAACTTGGAAAAATTGTCGCGTAAGCTCCATTAATGCCCACTTATCACTGAAATACTTAGGAAGATTCCATGGAGTGCCTACAAATCTACTCACTTGAATGTAGGAAAAGGATGGGAACTGAATGAACCATGTTCCTCACTGAGAAATGACCACCATGGGATCCTTGGAGAATATTTCTTTTGAATTCCTATTCAAGTTTCCGATCACTCTGAAAATGAAAGAATCATCAACTCTCCTAAAGTGATGACAAATATTCTTAAAACTAAATTATGGATAATCATGGAAAACACTATTTTAAGGACCCACGATGCCTTTCATCTCTAACCCTAAAAATAACTTTATTCTGGCCACCACATAGGTTAGGTATGATGTCATGTAGTAATGCCTAGTCATCTTCACCTCGATCAAATGTTTATGGAGAGTGTCATTGATGATGGTGGCCCAATCTACAAATTATCTCTTTACAAGCATGATGAAAATGAATTGATACATCCATGAGTGAAAAATCATGGCAGAGGGGAGATCAAAGACTCAACTCAGAAGAATGACCATATCACTAACTTCCTCCACAAATTCAATGCGGTAGAATTCCTTGGGAAGTCAACACGAGTCTTCTTGGTCACTAGCTAGTTGTTCTTGACCATCTAGGTCCACCTTAGGGGTTATTTCAAAATGTGTTGACTATTGAGTGATGTCGGCATTCTCGGGAAATCAGGGATGTCAAGAAATTATTCAATGTGCTTTGGTGTGATCAAAAGGAAATTCCCATGATTATCCTTGAAGAATCCTCACCTTTCGGGATCATAATGTTCTACGCAGGTAATGACTAGCTTAGGGCATTTGCCTGACCGAAATAGGAAAAATGATGCTTGAGGTACACCACTATGATAGAGTATATCGAGAAGATGGTCCCTTTAGATTTCACCGATCACAAAATTATGTCACATTGATGTGGCCAAGATCAGTTGATGGGTGTCATTATTCCCTTCATTTAATCAACTTCTTGTTGATGTCATATCAAACCAGGGGTGTTTCTAAAGCTATATGCAACAAGAGTAATACTATTGATCTAGTAGTTAACTCTAGTTGTTATTTGTATTTTCTAGGAGATCTGTTTAATGTCTTAAAGACTTCTTGGTAAAACCTTATTTAAATCATATTATGAAAACTATGTCTTTGAAAGGAAACACACTTTGAAAGATTTGCTTTGAAAAGAAACACACCTTACAAAATGGGAATAAACAAACTTTCTTTGGAAATAAACACACTTTCTTCAAAGTAAACACACTTTCTTTTGGAAATAAAGACACACACCTTAGAATACTTAAGAATAATTGCAAGAGAAATATGAATCTATCTATACACTGCGGGAACAAGTATACAATAATTTTAACTAGATGAATTAAAAGCAATACAATATTAACAGATCTAAACTACTTTCTTAAGAAATATAAATACCAAATAAATGAATATCTTGGTCCTTGGGGGAGTGGGCCCTTGCTCCTCCTTCAATCAGGATTTAACAACTTAGAATTATCTCAAACATGAATGGTTATTTTATTGATAAAACATTTGGTATTACAAAACGTCTTTGGATCTATGTATTTATTCTATATATCTCCTTTTTGTTATATCTCTATTTTCTTATATATATCCTTTTCTATCTACTATAGGTCTACTTATATACATTTACAATCATAGCTATCTCTAGATTATGATGAAATCGAATCGTTCCCAAAATAGATGCTTTGAGTTGGATTGTGGCTAATCGTAAAAAATCAGAAGATAACTATCCTGGATGTGTGTTCGAGAGATGTTCTCATCCTTTCCTAATTGATAAAATTCCATCGGTTCTAGAACTTGAGACAAGTTCGAGAACCATAGGAAATCGTTAAGGATCAAACCCGTGAGAGTTCCGGAGCTATACCTAGGAGTTCGAAACTAAGTCCAAAATTCTAGAACTAACTAATGGAGTTCCAAAACTAAGTCCGAAAGTTCCGAACTATATGATGACTGTGTAATGGAGTTTTGGAACTAGCTTTGAAGTTTCGAACTAAGTCAGTATTGAACAAATGCTACCGAAATCATGATGTACTACATACTTCATTTATTCGACCGATTAGACATGATTTATTACTTAAATCGAATTCAAACACACACTTCATCAATAATTTCAAAGCTTTTAAACATTAGAATCACAATCAATCAAAAGACATATAATTACATCCTAACTCATATAAGATCATATAAAAGTCACAAAATGCAATAAAACTTAATAAAAAGGAGAGTAAGATGAGATCATATATTATACATTAACCGGGCATATTCTGGCCTCATCATTTCCCCCAAACTTACTTGTTAGTAAGTCCCTTTACAAACTTCATTCTTCAAAAGTGGGGTTAGATATTCTGCATTCCATTTGATTTCTCAGATCAAATGGCTGAAACTAGACTTCCCAATGCTTAAACTTAGAGGTACTATACCCAACTACTGCTTTTATTTTCCTCTCCCACTCTTCAAATTCAAGTAGGATCTTGAGGTTCTCTATTTTGCCAAGGAGACATGGGGGTGAGACGTAGAGGGGCCTTGTTCACATTCCCATCCATATTTTCTTCTAGGTCTCATTGATATGAGGAATTATTGTGCATAACTCTTTTCCCTTTCTAAACTCTAGATCAGATTTGTAGGGGATATTACTTCCTTCTTCTTAAGGAAATAGTAAATATTTCCCACCTATTCAAGCATCCTTCATAAATATCTTCAAACTCCTCCTCCTCATATTAGGTAAAGGCATCAATACTATTTTTTAGAATGAAAAATAATGTATCTTGAATCACTCATCAAAGGCATGAGTTCTAAAATGTATGACGAAGGCGCGAAGGTTTACTAGTGAGCTTTATAGAGACTAGTTGAGCTAGCTTTCAATAAAAATCAGATTCCCTTTCCTTCCATGTAATTTGGTTTTGCAAAATAGAGAAAACTGCATTGAGCTGATTTTCCCCTCATACAAATTGATCATAAATCTTGTGTTTTCTCAGCATAAAACTACAAAGATAAAATTCATATAGAATATTTTTCTACTCAATACTAGCTAAAGAATAAGCTGTCATGAACTTAGATTCATCTTTTAGTTCATGTGGAATTCCATATGCAATTCTTAACAAATGCCGGTGAATGAACTACTCTTATAAAAACACACTATATGCAGTAGAGGACCTTGTGCATGCAAGCAATTTTTCACTCATAATGCAGCCCATTTGTATTTTTACAAGACTTTTATATTTGTCTCCTTCTTCCTTATAACACTTTTCTTCCCACTCTTTTCTTCTTCTTTTCTTGCCTTATTTTCTTCTTCCATATTGGTCTTCAAATATTCATTTGATGTTTGAGATTCTCTAAGTTCCTGCAAGTGTCATTCCATAGTTGTTTGAGTGGCAAATAAGTTAATTCAGTCTGTGCAAAGATTGTGGACACAACATTCTATTTTCTGGAAGTCTGACATTCTTCCACTTTTTCTATCAGTTGTTTCTTAATTACTAATAACTCTTCAGTCCTAGCTGCAAGCTGAGTTGTTAGCTCTCCAATGAGAATTTCCCTTTGTTCTAGTTTGAGTTTGAGGAAATCCAATTCCTCATCCTTTTCTTTGATAATGAGCTCTGCTCTAGATAAGAACAAAGCCTGTTTAACCTAATATCTTTCTTCTTCCTCTCGAAATTACTTGAGGATTTGAGCATTCTTCCTCTATCAAAGGAAAATTTCCTTTTATTCTCCGGATGCCAACTCTTCTTCTTCATGTGGCAATGCTGATGGTTCAGCTAATTATTGAAAATCCTACTCCTTAAGTCTCTCATCTCCTTTGTCCATTTCATCTTGGCTTGGTTCAGAGGAGTCATGGCCATGCTTTGCTAAAATATCAGCAGCTTCTTTTTCCATCTTTTCTTGTTCACTCCTTCCCTCTAGGGTTTCCTTTGTTCTTTTATGAATTTTCATTATTTGGGAATTTCAACATGCCCAGGTTTGATTTCTTTCTAGATCTTCTTCTTACTCTTGTTTCTTGCTCTTACATGATTGAGATATCACCGTCTAGAGAAAGATATTAGCTCCCCTATAGCCGCTTTGTAGAAGAAAGAATTTCCTTCAAAGGCATAAAAGGCTCTATTGTTTTGATTTTTCTCACAAACCTTCCTATTTTTGGTACTTCCTTTTTTCTTCCATAGGGGAATCAATTTCCAAATTATTTGAAGGAGAAAATGGAGTTGGTATTGTCCTTCTTATAATATTAGGGTTTTTCTTTAACTTGCCAAGAAACTTTTCCCAAATTTCTTCTCCATTATTCTTTGATAGAAAATGGTTCTAGCATACTAAATGAATTAGCCCATGATGCTTGATTGTCCCAAAGACCCCAGGAATAACTCTAGGCCATGGTCTGATAGAATAAAAAAGAAACCCTGAAGGTTTATAATATACTCGGGTTTTGGATCCATACTTCAGATATATGAGCATTTTTAGGACTTCTTTTCCCATGACCCAAATTGACCATCATAGGTTAAATATTTTACTATCCAAAATGCTACCATGTCAAAGGGTTTGGGAAAACTAGCCCTTCTGACACCTTTTATGATTTTATTTGTATTGTAGATGTATTGGGGTTCGAGTTTCTCCTCCTTGTAGTAGGGTTTTAACCGCTTCTTTCAAGGTCCCTTTGGTAGGATGTGGCACATGCACGATTGGAGCTCCAGACACATTACTTATTGTATTTATAGAGAAAAAGGAATAAATATATTTCTCACATTTGTCCTAGATTGCTCTAGGTTTATGAAAATACTCTTAATAATTCATTATTATACTTTAAAAACTTCTTCAGAACTCTAGCCATCTTGCATGCTCAAAGATAGATCAACTTCTTCATCCGCGATAAGTGGGAATCATCCTCTAGTTTTGATTTCTTTTTAATCCCCATATCATCTTGAGTTCTGTTTCCTTTGATTTTTGCAATTTGGCTATAGGCCTTTCTTGCTTAGCTATGGAACTCGACATTTTTATCTGTGGAACCTCTGTTCTTAGTTGAGGAACCTATGATCTTTGCTTCTGAGAATCATCTATTCTTTGTTGTGGAATCCTCTCTTATTTGCTGTGGAACACAAGCTTAATTCCCTGCTTCTCAAAATCTCTCTACAACTTATTTGACTTGATTTTGCACTTAATGATTACCAATAATAACTATGCCACCACTTATTCCATCCAAATCATCTCATGATTACTCACTTGTAATCATAATATATAAATAGATGACTCATCATACCAAATTTTAAATCAAGTCAAATCACACATGCAAACATTTAATTTAACCCTAAATAAGTTAAAAGATATAATTACCGTCCTTGATGATGTAATCCTTTTGTTATGATGACTCATCATTCCTACAAGTGGAAAAAAACATGATTAGATAAGACAACTGGAATTCAAAAGAATTCCTTTTATTTGAATTAGCCAAAAGAAGAGGTCAACCACCATTGTGGTTTTTAATTGACCTTCAAGAGAAATATTTTTATTTTTATATATTTTATTTTATATATTTTTATTTTTATTTATTTTTTTTTGGGGAAGAAAAAAACACCATTTACTATTTTCATATTTTTCCCTTTATTTTGGATCTAATATCTAATTATTTGATCATTTTGTAAGAACTAGGTTCTTCCATATGATCAAATTCTTTATCTCGCTTTAATCTTCCTCAAGAATTCATCCTTAGTGAGAGGCTTTCTATAGATTTTCATCCTATGCCTATTGAATAAGAGTGTTCTTCTACGGCCATCAATGGGAAGTAACTCAAATAGAACCATTGTTAAATATCTACTCAATCGATAGGGTCCCAACCATCTAGTTCTCAATTTTCCCTTGAATTATTAGTACTTAGAATCAAACAAGAATTCCCGGTCTCTAATTTGAATTACCTTCTCTTGATATGTGTGTCATGTCCATTTCTTCCTTTGATCATGTATTATCTCTGTCTCTTTGAAGTGCTTCCATCATCAATACATATAACTCATTGATCTAAAGGATTCTTTCTTTTTAAGTTGCATCCAAGTCAATTCCCACCTTAACTATTTTCCTCAATGTCTGAAGTTCAAACTCAATGGGTAATAAGGGATTTTTCCCATAGACTAACTCATATGGTGAAAACCCTGTTTTAGTTTTCCAAGTTGTATTATAAGCCCAAACAGCTTCAGGTAGTCTCTTTACCCAATCTTTTCTTCTAGCTTTAATTATTTCGGTAAGGATGTTCTCCAATTCTCTGTTTGTTACTTCAGCTTGTCCATTTGACTATGGGTGATAAGGAGATGAATTCCTATGATTGATTTGGTAATACATTGTGAAAGCTTGGATCATATTAGACATAAATTGTGGTCCCTGATATGAAACTATGCTCCTCGGTGCTCCAAACTTTACCATAATTATATTCCAAAGGAAATCAACAACTGCTTCTTCAGTGGCATTTGTCAATGCCTATAATTTTTCCCACTTTGTCACATATTTAGTACACACAAGAATATATTCCTTTCTTTGTGAAAGAGGGTTAAAGGGACCAATGAAATCCAATCCCCATATCTCAAATGGTTTGATTACTACTTAAGGTTGAAGAGGCATTTCATTGGTGAAAGTTAGTTGTCCCATCCTTTGACAAGGATCACACCACTTGATATATCTCTTTACATCCCTTATACGAGAGATGACCAATAATATCCAGTGCAAGTATCTTATGAGCTGTTCTTTTCAATGAATAGTTTCCTCCACTTGGTTCATCATGACATGCTCTGAGGATGCCAAATATTTCATCTTCTCTTACACATCTACGTAAAACAAAATCAGGACCACATTTAAATAGCATTCCATTTAACCATTTGAATTGTGCACTAGTTTTGATTAACTTCTTTATTTGTTTCTTAGTGAAAGGAGGAAACTTCCTTGTTGCAAGATAATTTTCCATATTAGCATACCATAGTGTACTTGCTAAGATAGAAAACAATTCTTCATCTAGAAATTTATCCTTGACTGGATCTTTCTCCCCTGTAGTGGTTAGTCTCGACAAAAAAATAAGCTACCACATTCGATTTACCTAGATTATCCACAATGGTAATATCAAATTCTGTCAAAAGTAATAACCATCTAATTATTCTTCCTCCAACCACCGGTTTGTTCATTAAATATTTAATTGCTGAATGATCTCTATGTAAAAATATCTTGTACCACAGTAATCTAATGTATGAATTTATTGATTGAATAAATCATAACAAGAAATTCTTTTTCAAAGGGAGTAAGATTCTTACTAAGATAATAAATAGCGTAAATTTTTCCTTCTTCATCTTTCTATCCCAAAACTACACCAATGGAATTATTTGAGGCATCTGTTTGGATATGAAATGGATTTGACCAATTAGGTCCCCTCAATATTGGGGTAGTGACTAATTTTTATTTAATTTCTTCAAAATCATGCTGACACTTTTCATCCCAAAGAAATTCACAGTCCTTGGTTAGCAAATTAAACATGGGGGCAGCAATTTTATTGAAATATTTTATAAAGCGCCTATAGTACCCAGCATGTCCTAGAAATGACTTGATATCTGTGGGGGTCTTAGGAATAGGTAAATCTGAAATGATCCTAATTTTGTTTTGATCAACTTGAATTCCTCTTTTTGAAATATGGTGTCCTAATACAATACCCTCATCAACCATCATTAAACACTTTTCATCGCTAAGAGATAGATTGTGTTGTTCACATCTTGTTAACACTTTGTCCATATTTCTCAAAGAATCATCAAACGTATCTCCATGTACAGTGAAGTCATCCATATATACCTCAACAAAATCATTTGTTAGATCAAAAAGATTACAAGTACATCTCTCTGAAAGTTGCAGGAGCATTGCATAATCCAAATGATAACACCCCATAGGCAAAGGTATTCCATGGACATGTAAATATAGTTTTTTCCTAATCTTCAACAACAAATCTGATTTGATTGTATCCACTAAAGCCATCCAAGAAGGAAAAGTATTGTTTACCTACAAGGTTGTCTAGGACTTGATCTATGAATGGTAAGGGAAAATAATCTCTCAGTGTGGCTTTGTTTAGTTCCCTATAGTCAACACATATTCTCCATTTTCCATTATTTTTAGGAACAATTACAAGAGGAGATACCCACTGAATATCTGAGATAGGGTAGATAAAACCTACTTGTAATAGTTTTTCAATTTCTTGTTTGATTATATCCCTTAAGGTTGGGTTAATCTTTCTTTAAGGCTGCCTAACCGGTTTAAAATTTTCAGTATAGATGTGATGAGTGCGAGATACTTGGGTGAATTCCTTTATGTCTTTGTAGTCCCAAGCAAAATTTTTAGTATGATTTTTAGACAACATAAAACAATTTAGCTTCTTCATCATCCTTCAACTAGTCATTTGTTAATGTTCAAAGTTTTACCTGTTGGATCTCAACATGCTTGGTTTTAGTGTATGATGAACGGATTTGTTAAAAAGGTTTCATTAAATTATTTAGTGGACATGTATGTGGTAAAAACATATGGTATGTAACAACATCTCCAAAAGTTCCTTAAGACAACATACTGCAAAAAGGATAGTAATGAGAATTATGATACTTACCTCTTAGTAGGCCAAACTCTTCGTCAATGCTAATTTCTAGAAATTCTTCACCACTCCTTGATGTATTTGAAACTGAAGCTACTAATTCTTCCTCTCCCCATGAGAAATATCGTTCCTGCGAAAGGAAATTATTTCCAATCAAAGAGAATTGTTGTTGTCGTGGTTCCAGAACTAAATGTGGTGGTTTTGGAACTAAATTTGTAGGTTCCTAAACTATGTTCATAGGTTTTATTTCTGATTGATTCGAGGATAGTTGGTGCTCATCCAATGGTGGATTAATCATATCTTCTACTTCTCTTACATGATCCTGCAATGTGATCATAGCCAAAGAAGACAAATTTTTCTTATTAGTATCGGAAGAATCAACCCACAATTGTTCTTGATTGTCAAATGACGTGTGTCATGTAGAAGGATATAAGGAAATTTACTTAGAGTTCTTACTTATTCGAGATTGTCATATCACTTAACCTTGAATCAATTAAGGTGAAACTACATAACCACCGTCCACCCAAAATAATGGGATAACCCAATGTTTTACCTTTTGGCTGTAGTATAAGGAAGTCAACTGAATATTCCCATGACTCCACCATAACCGCAACGTCTTGATAATCCCTTTTGGTTTCTACTGAACTGTGCTTAATCTCAATATGGTATTAGTAGGTTGTATGTACCATTAATGGTAATGTTTTCAAAGTGTCCACTTGTCATTACATTTATAGCACTCCAAATCTAAAAACGTTATGTATATCCTTATTTCCTATAGAGATAAAAATAACAGGACTTCTTCTCCGTATTTGGGAAGTAAAATTTTCCTGCTAATAAATCAGCAAGTTTCCCATCTACTTTGATAGTCTTGGGGTGTTGTTTCTTCCTTTCAAGACTTTTCAAACATAACATTTTGATTGATTTGTTCAATTATGGAATGTCCTTAATTACTTATGTAATGGTATCTCAATATTCAATTTCCTTAGTTCTTGTACAATTCGGACTCCTTGGTTTCTATATCTTCTTTAAATCTCTCTCGAAATGGAGTCTCGGTATGTCACTATCTGCTCCTTTTCTTTTCTTTTTATATCCTATTTTGGAGCAACAATACTAGGGGTTTAATTTTAGATTCGTCATTTTAGTGATTATAATAGGTGGACTGTTAATTATTTTCCGAGATCTAGTTTGAATATCCTTCCAATCCATGGCATTTAGATCAACTAATTTTTTGGTTTAGTTCCATAAACAAGAGTTGTTTGTTTATTTCTTGGGTTTTCTCTTTGTGTGTTGCTATTTGTGTTTGGACTATATTATCAGTTTATGAATTCTATCCAGGTGATCCCATGATGGCATGTTGATTCTGATTTGGATATGTTCTTCCTTGAGTATAATTACTAGGGTTCCATCTAGGTTGTGACCAAGCATAAATATTTCCTTGACCAGCCCATGGTTGTTGATGTCCCCGAGCGTACCAAGCTCGATTTGCCCAATATTGAGCGTTTTGTGTTAGTTGAGGTACCCAAGGTGGGTTTCCCCAATTTTTTGGTACTGTCTAAGCAGCCCATGGCATTGTCAAGGGATTAGGAACTGATCTTGGCATAAACTACTCTTGGTGAGGTTGTCTTTGAACAAAATTCAATTCTTCTTGTGTATGATGTCTTGGTTTGTTTAAGCAGATTTTTATGACTGCGATTAGAGAACAAACATCAATATATGTTCTTTAGATTAACAGATAAGGCACATTTCTGTTTTATCTAAAGGATAATCTCTTATTGCATGCTTCTTCCTACATTTAGGAAAATACATAACCAATGGTTCAATTTTGGCATTTGCTTTAGCTTGTAATCCATCCATAGTAGAGGTTAATTGAACTAAAATGTTTGTTTTAAAGTTTTCTAATTCATCCATTAGTTTTTTCATATCTAGATTCGAGAATTTGCACCGAATTTCCTTTTCTAGGTCCACCCTTGTTCGGAATAGCTTCTACAAATTTTCTTAATTTCATTCATCCTTAATTGATCAATGTCTCCACCTCCTATAGAGTTAAGGGCTTCCCTAAATTTGTCATCCAAACCTTTAAGAATTTTTTTTTACTTAACTCCACTTAAAGTACAAATCCACACCTTTTGCTCACAAAGATGAATCTGTCTAAATAGTCTTCTACACTTTCATCTTCCTCTACTTGATTTTGAAGAATTCTTCCTTCCTATTTCTCCCTCTACAATAATCCTGGTATTTGTCTAGGAAGGAAGTCTCCATTTGTGACCAAGTGGTAATAGAGTTGGATGCTAATCCCATGAACCACCTCATTTTTGCATCCTTCGTGAGTGGATGGAAACAACTTGAGTTTTTTACTATCCATTTTGTAGTCATAGGTCTGACATAGTACCTTGAACTCAAATAGAAATTGGTCAGGGTATTCAGATGACATCTTTATAAATGTGGTTAGATGTGCAGGTGAGATATTTTTCATTGGTGTATCATCATCATCCAATTGGATTGGATAATTAAAGGTCCTATCAGGTTCTCTTTCGATTCTCGTGCCATTTTAAAAATATTCTCCTAATTTTTCTCCCAATCAATGTGGTATGTGATACACCTTGGGGAAGGTGAAAAATCGGGAGTAGGAGGTTGACTACTTCATTGAGAATCAAAACTCACCCTAAATGGATTTTTAGAAATAATCCTTCTCCTAAAAGTTCTACTTCCTTCAGTGACTAATCTAAGAATTCCAAAGGTGGCAATTATTGTTTTTTTGTATAATAGAGAGGATGATGGTGCCTCCAATTCTTGATCAATTCCTTATTTGGACTAGAGGATGTTATGAATTCTTGTGAAGATGTTTTTGGGAGGAATCTACCCTTTGAGTCTCTTGGTCCACACATAAATTTTATGATATAGTAGGGAAGATCCTTCAACTACTAGATATATGATTGTTGCTCTTGCTAACACATAATTAGAAAATTTCAACTAGTGATTTCCCATAAATGGTGCCAAAAATGATGGGTGTCATTATTTCCTTCATTTAATCAACTTCTTGTTGATGTCATATCAAACCAGAGTGTGTCTAAAGCTATATGCAACAAGAGTAATCCTATTGATCTAGTAGTTGACTATAGTTTTTGTATTTTCCGGGGATCTTTCCAATGTATTAGACTTCTTAGTAAAACCTTATTTAAATCATATTGTGAAAATTGTACTTTGAAAGGAAAAACAATGAAACATTTGCTGAAAATAAACCCACATTGCAAGATGGGAATAAACACACTTGCTTTGGAAATAAACACACTTGCTTATGAAAGTAAACACACTTTCTTTTGAAATAAACACTCACAACTTATAATGCTTAAGAATAATTGCAAGAGAAATAAGATTCTATTTAGACACTTGTAGGAACAAGTATACAACAAAGTTTAACTAGATGAATTAAAAGTGATACGAATTAATGAGATCTAAACTATTTGCTTAAGAAATATAAATACCAAATAAACAAATATCTTTGTCCTTGGGGGAGTGGGCCCTTGCTCCTCATTGAATCAGGATTTAACAACTTAGAATTCTCTCAAACATGAATGGCTATTTTATTGATAAAACATTCAGTATTACAAAACGTACTAGATCTGTGTGTACTTATTCTATATATCTCCTTTTGTTCTATCTCTATTTTCTTATATATATCCTTTTATATCTACCGCAGTGCCTTATATACATTTATAATCATAGTTGTCTCTACGATCTGATTAAATTGAATCGTGCCTAGAATATATGATAAGTTAGATTGTGGCTAATCAAACAGCTATAAGATAACTATCCTTGATCTACGTTCGAGAGATCTTGTCATCCTTTCCTGATTGAAAGGGTCATTGATGCAAAATTTCAAGATGTGGTTAGAATAGATAAAATTCCATCGGTTTTGAAACTTTAGAGAAGTTCAAGAACAATAGGAAATCATTAAAGATCAAACTCGTGAGAGTTCTAGAGCTATACCCGGAAGTTTGGAACTAAGTCTCAAAAATTATGAAACTAAATACCGACTTCCTAACTAAGTATGAAAGTTCCAAAACTAAGTTTAGTATTGAACAGATGCTACCAAAATCATGTTGTACTCTACATAATTCATTTCTTCGATTGATTAGACCTACTTTATTACAAAATTGAATTTCAAACACACACTTCGTCAGGAATTTAAGATCTTTAAACATTAGAATCACAATCAATCAAAAGACAGAAAATTACATCCTAACTCATATCAAATCAAATAAAAGTCACAAAATGCAATCAAACTTAATAAAAAGGAGAGTAAGATGAGATCATATATTATACATTAACCGGGCATATTCTAGCCTCATCATCGGTGTTGGTGATATTTTCATAAGTAGATTTGATAGAAGTGGGAGGAATGATCCCTTGGAATTCATATTTAAGTGTAGAATTTTTTTGATCTTTCTGCATGATTTATTTAACTTTCCCGTAGATTTGTTAGGTTTTTCAACCATTACGAATTTTGAAGGAAGAACAAGGAAACACAAAAACGGTGTCCGAGCATTAGTCTCCGGATGACAATAACTAGAAGGAAAAATATGGCTCTTTATTTATTATTATTATTATTTTTAAATAATGTTGAGCTAGTCCATGTTACAATTTTTATGAAGTAGTAATATGAGCTCGAGCTATACAACAAAATATTGAGACTAAGCTCAAATTACAAATCAAGCCAAAATACAATGAATTCGGCCATGGAAACAAAACTACCTCATAAAAAAATTGTTAGTTTTTTGAGTTCGAGCTTGATAACACCAAATTGGGTAGGGCTTAATTTATAAGCCAAACAAATTGAGCTTGTTTGTGTAGGCTTGGGATAAACTATTATTGGCCACTTTGTGTTGGTGAGCACGGTTTGTATTGGCCCTGCGTGCGTGCTTAGAGATGAAGGAATATGTGGATATCTACGTGGAAATGGTGTGAGCTATGCCTAGGCATGATGGAAATAACCTCATGCTTCTTCCTTTCTCCTGCATTGACAATCCTCTCTACATGGGCTATTTTCTTCTTTGTATGTATGACAAGTCTTTTATTTTTAAATCCTGTGTGGTGAATCTTTCAGCCTGTGTGTGGTCTTCCCTTTACCAATGTGTGGTATTTCCTATTTTGAAATTTGTGTGAACAATGCCTTCGGCTCGTGTATTTTTAATTTTTCGTTTTTAAGACTGTGTTGGAAATAATAAATCGCGGAAAATCCTCTCTAACTTGCATTGGATTCGGTTTCTTTAGATGAGTGTGTAGATAGTTGATGCATGAAATTTTCTTTTCTTTAATCTTAATGTGGGTTATTCTTTTGGCTATTGTTTTGACTTGAGTTTCATGGATTACCTCCCTTGTGTGAGTTATTTTTCCTTTGACTACGTGGTCTACCTTCTTCCTACTCTGTATGTCTAGATTTTGGGCCTGCATGGTGAGTTGATGCCTATGAGGAATGCATGGCTTGTTTGGTTCTTTAACTGCATGGCCTTTGCTCCTTTTGGCCTGCATGATGGATCCTTAGCCAATGTGTGGACTTTCAACGTGATATAAGGGTTCTTACTTGGACATTTCCAAATTTTGTATCATAAAATCCTTCTCAAAAAAACATTCCTTCACAAGGAAATAATAATATTTGGAAATAAAAATCTTCAAATCTTCTACTTTAGAGTTCACGGAGTGAATTCATGAATAACCAAGAATCTTTCTTGATTTTGTAACCGCTTCTTATTTCTTCCCGTTGAATAACCAATTCCCAATTTCTTCGGGTAGTGGGCATTAATTGCTAGAGAATAGAGGGAGAATTTAACCATTTGCCCATGACAATGGAAAAGTAGGCTGACAATTCCCCTCCATTTCCCCACATGGGGAAATGAGAGATATTTTACCATTTAATATTTGGCTGGGTTGGTAAATAACAAGGGAATTTCACACAAGCGGGGAAAATGAAAGCTTTACCAGAAAAGGGGAAAAATAAAAGCGAGAGAACCAATTTGACAATCACGACAACATCCAGGAAGATTTTCCTTTTTTAAAAAAATATTAGTTAATATTTTAATTAAATAATTAATTTCCCCCAAATTAAACTAATTAATTTGTTTTAGAAAATAGGAGGAAATTAATTAATTAATATTGATTTTGAAATGAGCATAAAAATGAACTATTCATTGGAATAAGATGAAATGAAAAAGGGATTTTCTGAGGATGTCAAGATAGAAAAATGAGGAAACTCTTGATGGATGAAAGATGATTCAAAAATTTCAAAAAAATTCAACACTTTTAATAAATTTTCCAATTCAAAATTAGCTGATAACATGTTCAAATATTAGATATTTATGGAGACTCACAACTTGTCATCAACCAAATCAAAGGAATTTATCAATGTTAAAATGAGATTCTATAAAAATATAAAACCATTTTCAAATTCCTTTTAGAATCCTTTTACTATTATATCATCCAAATGGTTTTGCTGATCCTCTAAAAATTCACGAGACACCATGGCTTTTCTTACATCTCTCATCCTCTATCAAATGACGACTCTAAATTATTCGCTTTTTGTGCACATAATTGATCAACCATCTCACAACAATGATATCCCTTCAATCAATCTCATTGAAAACAATCCAATAGACCTCTGGTATACTCAAATATTTGACTATCTTTCACAATCCAAAATTACCTTTGGCTTATCTAAAAATGTTAAGCAATATTATCTCCAACGTGCTACCTTATATGTCATCATAGGTGGTGTTATATATAAACGTGTATTTTATGGTATCTTGTTAAGATATCTAAATCTCATGAATTTGCTAAAGCCATTCAAGAAGTCCACGAAGGAATATGTGGTCGACACTTTAACAGGTTAGCTATCACTAAGCATGTCATTTAAATGGGCTATTACTGGCCTACTATCAATCAATATTTTTACACATATGTCAAGAAATGCATTAAATTTCAACAACATTCTAATCTCACTCACATTCCCAATAAGGATTTACAACCCTCTTAAGACCTATGACCTTTCTCACAATGGGGGTTAGACCTCATACGCATCATCAACCCACATTCATCACAACGACATCACTCTATCATCACAACTATTGAATACTTCACTAGATGGTAGAGGTTATCCCCTTAATCTCTACTAAAGTAAAAAAATTGTCTATTTCATCTACCAGCATATCATATATCATTTTGGCATCCCTCATAAGCTAGTCACTGATAATGGAAAATCCTTTAAGAATAAAGAAGTTAAGAAATTATGTGACATATTTAATATCAAACTAAGTTTTTCAATTCCTTATCATCCACAAGAAAATGGAAAAGCTTAGGATTCTAACAAAATAATTAACAAAATTATCATGAAAATTTTTGATCAAGTAAGAAATAATTGGCATCTCCAAATACTATTTTCCCCTTGCACTTATTGTACTAGCATCCGTAATCTTACAAAAGCACCCTTTTCTATATTCTATGGCTCTAAGATGGCTTTACCCCTAAGAGTTTAAATCCCATCACTCCATGTATCCCTCAGAGATTTTATCATTGATGAGTATTATCGTCAAGAATTTCTAACACAATTAGAATTACTAGATGAATGATGGCTAACAGCTCTAGAACATTATCATGTCTATAAAGAGCACATCAAGCGCATGTATAAAAAAACATGTCAAAGAACATGAATTTAATATAGGTGATCTCATTCTCAAAGAAAATAAAAATTTCACTACTATGGAAAGGAGTAAACGTGGAAATTTTGGCCCTAACTAGATCGGTCCATATGTCATCACTCACAAGTATGGGTCGGGAGGTTACCACTTGGCCTCCCTTGATGGTACACCTAAAAAGGAACCTTTGAATTCCTTGCACTTGTGGCCTTTCTAATTTTAACACACTCACCATCATGACAATAGTCCCATAAAAGATCTTATTCCATCACCAACCCTTCATTTCATCACTGTAATGATTTGAAAGCATGTGGTTTTCCATCAATATCCT
This sequence comes from Taxus wallichiana var. yunnanensis, assembly GCA_018340775.1. Classification (NCBI taxonomy): domain Eukaryota; kingdom Viridiplantae; phylum Streptophyta; class Pinopsida; order Cupressales; family Taxaceae; genus Taxus; species Taxus wallichiana. Next base: position 69,525,952 of record CM031237.1, on the reverse strand, counting down.
AAAAAACCTTAAAGATGAGCATCACGGATCTATTCATCTCATATTTCACATGGAAAAGTTCCTCCTAAACAGGAGCCCTGTAATCATTACATCCATACACCTTGTCTACCAACTGAAGACATGTTACGAGAAACACATGTGTAGTATTTGCACACATTTCTCCCTCTCCTCAAAATTGTCTATTAGGGCTACCCTCAGCGTAAAATAAAGTAAAATATATATATGGATGCATCTTATCAAAATAAATAGACTAATCCCTCGAAGGAAAAATACCAAGTATCAAAATCATATTGTCAAAAGAAATCAAAATGATCCCTCGAAGGATAGTTACATGTCAAAATTGTAGATCAATCCCTCAAAGGATGGTTATCCAAAAGTAAAAATGAAAAAGTCAAAAATTGTAGAATACTCCCGAAAAGGATGGATAACCATATAAAAAGGCTTCCCACATTGATTAGCCTTCAAAAAGTGAAATATCAAAAAGCATCCTAGGAAATATTCCCGCATTAATAAGCTTTCCCACTAAAGAAAAATTTCCGCATTGATAAGTTTTCATTAAAATAAAATGTATAGATGGGGCACCTCCCTATGAAACAATTGAAAAGATAACCTACTCTCCCACATAGCCTTCATATGTCAACCCTCCCATGTCTTAGGAAGGTATATATTCTGCTTTCATCTATATCCAAGATCTTACATGTAACTACCTAGTGTTAGTCATGTATTAACATTTGTTATAAGACAAAAAAGTGCAAGACCCTTCAATTTGATGATCTCCATCACATATGTATCGAATCTAGTATAAAAGTAATCACTTCATGTTTTACTAATATCCATGATTATGGAACATTTTGATAAAAATGAAATTCACTTTAAAATAAAAATATCAATAATACATGAACATCATCACATCTATATAACATCAACATCTATTAATATCCATACAATCATGATCACATTTCAATATTACATTACCACATTCAAAACATCACATTAAAGTAAAGTCAACACATAGATCATAAATCAAAAATCAAAATCATAATCATAATCATACCAATGTTTCTCTATACATCACCTGGAGTCTCAAAAGCTTTGTATATAAAAATATACATCAAAAATAGGATTCACAAAGAGCCATATACATCAAAAACATCACATATACTCATTAAAATTGACATTCGTCAAGTGAATGCCTCTTTGAGCACTACTTCCCTGATCACCACTAGAAACGATATTCGATCCTCTGTTTCTCAAAACATTTTTCATCACCTCCTACAAGTCATACGTCTATAGGTCACGAGCCCATTGGTTCCCCTATTATTTGACTTCCTTCCTACGTAAGTCCCACCTTTGTGACAACATCAATTTTGGTCCTTGACCTCATCACACCATCATATTTCCATCATCAATTCATGTCTTTAGGATATGAACCCATTGGTTCCCCTATCACTTGAATTCCTAGCCTCGTAAGCCCACCTTTGTGGCAATATCAATTTTGGTCCCTTGACCTCATCAAACCATCATTTTCATCTTCCCTTGTCATCATTAAGTCATATGTCTATAGGACATGAACCCATTAGTTCCCTTATCACTTGACTTCCCAACCTCGTAAGCCCACCTTTGTGGAAACATCAATTTTGGTCCTTTGACCTCATCAAACTATCAATGTCATTTTCCCTTTTCACTGTTAAGTCATATTTCTATAGGTCAAGAACCATTTGGCTAATATAGCACTTGACTTCATATCTGTATAAGCCCACCTTCGTGGCAACGTCAATTTTTGGTCCCTTCACCTCATCAAACTATCAAATTAGTGTTGTCATGGAACAAAGTGATAGAGGAACAATATTAGTGTTTTCATGGAACAAAGTGATAGAGGAACTAAAGGGTTCATGTCATATAGATGTATGATTCATAGGAAGAAAATGTGATTGCAAAGAGACCAAGTGGCCAAGTGATAGAGGGGATAAAGAGCTCATGTCCTACAAAAATATGGCTTATTGGTGCTGAGGTTGCAAAATAAATTCATGATGGATTTCCAGTAGAGATTAGATTTTGATGATCTTGGGCTGCGTAATCAAGGGATTCATTGATTGGTTGGTTTATTGATGTTACGGTGGATTCAGTCCCATCAAAATGAGGCACATAGTGGAAAAATGTATAAACTATCCAATCAAATTTATCAAATGAGTGATCATTGAACTTTATCGCAATCACCCTAGTTTGAGGGTGGATCACCCATCAAAACACAAAGAAAACCATCTCAAACTATTTTTTCCAATAGTTTATCTCTCATAAATCACTTGACAAAAAGGGGCAAATATAGACACCAGGTTTTTGTCACCCACCTACTCCCCACATACGCACATTAATTTATCTATACCTAGAATTATAAACATTACCTAACTCATTCCCCTCACCTCATAAAATCAAATTCTACCCCTTTATAAATCATATTTTACTCATCTAAATTTACCTTAACCCCCTTAAACCACCTAACCATTTCTAAACCATTCCTAACCCATTTTATCCCAACATCTTAACCTCCCCAACTAATCTAACCTATTCCCAACCATTTTTCCTCATCCCCATACACAAAATACCATTTTGGAAGTGGTTTCAACCACTTTTAAACATTTTCCCTGAGTTTTTTGGATTGTTGGTGGTTCTAACAAATTGCTAGTGATTATAAATAGAAGTTTCAACTCTTATTTCATGGATCTTAAGAAATATTTTGAATTTTTGTACATCTCTTTCTTCAAGCCAAGTAGTGATACTCTTCCACTTCATTAATCTCTAAGCCTAGAATCAACATTAATTCCCCTCAAGAACCATCAATACATCACTTATTTACAACTTTTTCCTCAACAATCTCTACAGGTAATGAACAACCAATGATCAACATCACTATTCTTTGTAGATGTTCCATAGCTCATCTACACTGCAAGGTGAGCCTCTATTGATTTACTACTATCCCTTATATCTCATGAAATTTAGAAACTATCAATTTAGACTTATGTTTTCATCAAGTTTCACATTTTTCGAGAAAACTAGTCTTTTCACAGTGATCACTAACGATTACCTTGAATCACCCACGATTCAACTAAATTGCCAGTGATTCCTCTGAATCACCTATGATTCCTGTCCATCAATTTATTTTTATCAATCATAACATTTTAATCAAATTTTATGTATATCTTTGGATTTAACTTGTCTCTTGCAATAATGTCTTTGCTATATATGATTTTTCCAGGCCAATCACATCCTATTATAGGAATTTATGACCTCCCGATTGTCCAACAACCCTTTGTGTGGGAATAGTTTGACATCCTCCAAGAGATTACTATGTTCACCATTGCATTCACACGTGACATTGAGGACATTGATGAACAAATCTAATTCCTCCACAAAATCGACAAATGACCGCATACTACTTTGGTATGATTACTTTCAAGTTGTCTAGATTTTCGCCATCTTATCTTGGGCCACCTACAAAGTGGAACATGATTTTCCTTTCAACCTTGAGTTTTCACTTTGTCCTTATCATTATCACTATCTATTTTATCATTATTATCAAAGTACATAATTTTTAAAAATGAGCTAACATCCTCCAAGGAAGTCCCTTTGAATTCCTGGAATTATCCTTTGTTGAGTAGTCTGTCATTCCATTTTGTTTAATATTCCTTATATAGCTGTCTTTTATCGGATGAATATTCATTTGGAAAAAGGAGGAGTGGTTATCCAATGTTATATGTGACCATCCCAACATTGCGAATTTCGGCAAAGATATCGTTAAACTCTACCTTCTTTTGAGTTTTAGGTACTTTTGCACTTAGTAACATAAACCTAAAATCTACCTAATATAAGATGATTCAAATAAATTTTCATTGTTTTCTTTAACAATAAATCCCTCCATACACGTACTAGTCCTATTATAGGATCTTCCAAGAGCCTACAATTTTTAAAGCACCTTACAACCACTTTTTGGACCTATGTATGACCAAAAGGAGGACTAAAACTTACCAAGAGTTTTGTAGCATGAAGACCATGTTTAATCACTATTTAAGATTGTGTAGTTCCTATATACCCCAGGAATACCTATCAACAATGTTTTAAAACCCATTCATACTAGTAGATGGGAATTTATCCTCCTACAAACATATTTAATTCATATTGAGTTGTCTTATATCCTTGTAGGATTTTCTAAAGATTTTACAAGCCTTTCATAATCTCTGCAGACTTGTCGTAACCTCTGCAAGATTTTTACATGGTATTTGAAACCTCTGTAGACTTATTTATTCAATAAAAAACCTTATAATAATTTCCTTAGGACAATGTAGGTTTGTTAAAGGCTTTAAAACCCTACTAAGATCCTCATCTTACCTTAAAAACCCATCAAAATGTGCCAACATGACCTAAGGTTTAGGGATGGTTTTAAACTACTAAGTTAAATTCCAGTTTCCTATCTTGGGAATTGAATATACTTTGTGTTGTAGGTTTCATTTTGGAGCATGTCATGTTTCCAATACCAACACAACAAGATACTAAAAACAAATTTATTGCAAATAAATACAAAGAGTGTCTACAAAATCAGGTTTATTTTCCTTTAAGCATGTAATTTCATTTCATACTTAAAGGGGGTAAAATGTAAATAATAACATTTAGTAATCTATCATTAGGCACTATTCATATTCACATTGCACATTTGCATATACAAATGCACTCTCCTCACTTGTTTTTAGCACACCACAGTAGCTCTTCGATTACTTGATTGTATTTATACACCCCTTTCTCCTCATTTTCTGAAGTTTAATTGCTTAAAAACACCTATAATCATTCATCCTCCAACCCATTAATTTAGAATATGTTTTTTCCTCATGGTTGAAAGCATTATTTTCAGTTGGGTTGTACAAAACTACAAGCCAACCTTACTATATGGTTTTAGACAGATGATGTTTTGGGTTAATTATTTTGATTTTATCACATTCTTATGAGAAAATATATCCCCTTGTTTGAACTTTCATGGAATAATAACCTTTGGGAGTATATATAAGAAAGTAAATCATATCTCATTTGAGAAATGAACATTAAGAACTCCTCATGTAAAATAAAGCAAAAAAAAGGCACCTGAAGCTCCCTAAACTACAAAATAACTCATGCACATCCATTAGGGCAGCACCCTCTATAGGTATGAAGTCTCCTTATAGGTATAGGAGTCTTCATCTTCATTTTAAAATAAAGAAAAGTGACTATTCCCAATTATTTTAAAAAGAGTGAAAGTCAAACAAAGCATTATCAAAATACGGTTGTCAAGTTCTAATCGCATTATAGTAGATATTACATGCTTGGGAGAATGACATGTGGTTTGATCCCTCTTCGAGTAGTGGAGATATCGGTGGTGAATAGGGGTGCCTAAAATCCACCTAACTTTTTTTTAGGAATTCCTTCTTACACTATAAGGGTTCTAGGTTTGAGGAGATTTTACTGAGCCATCCTGAAGGTACACGAAGAAGACTAAAACATAGCGACATACATTTCTAGGAAGGTGAAGCACTCAAGAAGTTGTACACCCAGATTTCAAGTATTTCCAAGACCATACAAAAGGGTCAGGACCATATAAATGCTTTCAACCTAGTTGTATGGTTTTGGCTAGGTTTTGTTTCAGATGTCGGTTTTAGTAATAAAACATTTTCGGTCTCGGATAAGCCTATTCTGAACTCAGATCACCCAAACTCTTCCAAATCCATGAAGAATCATCCAAGTTCTAATTATCCCTTATGTTTTGATAGTCGGTAGATCAATAGTCATATTGAAAAGCATTATTTTAAATTGTGGAATTAGTGTTGGAAGTTAAATAAACTAGAATATCCATCTCTAATATTATTTCATCCTTTTTGTATATGTTAATTAGAAACATTATATAAACTTAAAAGGAATGAAAATATTCACAATAATAAGTTAAATCAATTAAATAGCTTCTCCCATTAGAGATATGAGTTTTCTCAACATGTCTAGCATCTCCCATCATACTCTCCACATGACATTTCCAGATTAAGGCAAACCTTTCTAAAATGACCACTTTACCAAAGTGGCATAACCTACTATTTCTCCCTTCACCAATTAGGACATAGATCTTGGGATCTATGCCACTATCATCCTTACTGCACCATCCACCAAGATGAATCTCATGTTTTTTTATTTCCCTACATGAGGAATCATTGCTCTCTCGAGAGCATATGTAGGGGATATCCTTTCTTCTTGCTTTCATTCCTACACACCTACTCATACCATCTTGACACTATTTATATCCCCCATCCAAAACTATCCTTTCATCCTCTATGTTAACTAGCTTATTTTGGTTTGCATAACCGATGTGTATTCATTCCTAAATTCTTTTCAATTTCAATATTTTTCTATGGTTCATATATTTCAGTTTTCTTATCAATACAATACCTTAATCTACACATGTTTTCTTATAGATCATCACGTGGGGTAAATGGAACATTATATTTAGTTTCTTCAATACCAATTTCAAATTACTACCCAAGAGACATCAAAGTTCGGACCAATTTATGCTATGGTTTATTGATTCACTTCATTCTTGAATTGATATTATTTTGATAGAGAACGATGTAGGTGTTGAAATTTCTGTCCATTGTGGATCACTTTGGTTTGGTCACTCCTCCCTCTCTCATAAACATGCCCAATGACTCGTAAGAGGTGTTCCCGATGTGATAATAAATCCTTGACCAAATAGATTCATTTGATCATTTTGAACATATTTTATTTACTAAATAGAGAATAAAAAGTCATGTTTTGTAATGGCACCACCGATGGTTTCCTCTAACTCAGTGATGGTCCTTACCGGTTGATAGTATGGGCGTCCCAAAAAGGCTTTAGACCTATATTTTTCCCTTGCATAAAAATAATAGTACTTTGTTCGAGGTCTAGAGGAGTAACCACATTGGAACCCAAGTTAACGTGGTAAAGAAAGTGCATATAATCAATAATTGGATGGTCGAAGCAAGTGCGAGATAATCATAACATTACATGGAACTATGATAAACAGAGCTACAACTAATATGCATCCTTTAATTAATACCATTATGGGTTAAATGAGTCTTGGACACAAGAGAAATCAAAACCCAATATCTAGTCATTTTTCTATACACAAATTGATTGATCGGAGTTGTATCTATGTTTGAAGTGGGATCATTTGGCTATGAGAGGAACTACTACTTTTCTTTGGTTTGTTTGTTGTATAAAGAAGAAAGAGGAAAATATTGAGTAATAGGAGGCTCTGTATTCGGGCATTTTGTTTCATTGTATTGATTTTACTCCTTCTACTTATGAGTTGTGCTACATGCGCTATAACCTTGCTACACTATTCTCTGGTAGACATCGGCTACCACTTCCTTCAAATCCTTATCTTTATTCTATGCAATCATTTTATTTTCAAAGAATTTGAAGTGCCTTTCTTTCCACCCCATTTATGTGTCTCTACAATGTCTATCTCCTTCACTCTTCCTCTACTTTCCATTCTTAGCCATTGTTTCACCAATACAACTCACGGATGTGCAACCCGACCATATCACCTTTGCCACCATAAAACCAACTTGTGCCAAAATAAGAGATGTAGAGCAGGGTATGGGAGTCAATCAAGCATAGAGAGAATGAGATATTTTCCAGATGCTATAGTTGTAAATGCACTCTTAGTAATGTATGCAGACGTGGGAGCATTTCCAAGGCATGTGAACTATTGGATGAAATGATTACAACCATATGTAGTCCCATGTAATGCCTTATTTTCATGACATGCACAAATGGTGCTCTAGACAAGGCTATAAGATTTTCTAAGAAATGCCCTAGGCAAGCGTGGCCTCATGGAATGCAACCATTTTTGGGTATGCACTTTTTAGGTTTGTTGAAAAAGTTTTAGAAACTTCCAAGTAAATGCAATGAGTAAAGGAAATCCTTTTCCACAGCTGTCACTAGTATCCTCCCTATTCTATGTCAAATGGGGAATTTGGAGTAAGTCAATGAACCACATACCCATATGACCTAGTGGTTATTGGAGAGTAATAGCTTGTTGAGTGGTTGTGGTCACAGTGGATTCTCCTCTTGACAAGGTGTATTGGAATTCGAATGTGGCAATCACTATGTTTAGTGGGAGATAATGTGTTGGGTTGGAAAATGTGTTTTTGTGGCCAATTCTTTTGGTTGGAGGTATAACAAGTTGGTTGATTTTATGGAAAGTTTGTTGGTTTAGTGGAGCTCATTGTGCTTAGTGGAATAACGCATATGTGGCCTTGATGTTGTCTTGAATGGTACAAATGGAGGAGTTTTGGGTGCACGTGAACTATTTGACAAAATTCTAAAAGAGAGTTGGAGCCTTTTAGAATGCGGGGAAACCCACAGAACACCACTTGCACTTTGTGGATGCTAGTATTTCTAGGCATGGTCTCCTTACCTTAATATTTTATAATTTTTGTATAATTTGGTTCTTCATTTGCAATATAATAGAAATATCAAACCATTAGATACTTAAACAATTAGATATTTTAACTAGACTGTTAGTGTGAAACAATAAAACTCCACCTTGTGATTTATGTTACCGATTTACAATTTGACCATAAAATGTGTTTCTACCACAACCTTATGCATTGTTAAAACAAGGTATCATAATTAGGTTCTCGTGTCCATTGGTACCAACGAGAGTTAGATGAGTCATCAACTAAAACAACCATTTTTTCTACCTTACAAAGTTAGAAAAATGTAATATTCAAATACTCACAAAACAACATTCTAAAACCCAAAAAGAGATATTGAGTTTTGTTTATGTCCCTTGTTATATGGGGAGTCATATCAAGCTTTAGATTAACCCCAATTGACCATTTGTGCTCTCATCCCTGCCCTCTAGGAGCCCTATACCCCATTTTACACTTTTAGGAAGTTGCTAAAATTGAAAAGTTGGTTTCCATTTCGTCTCATTGTTTGGACCCTAAGCGAAGGAATGTTTTTCCGCCTTTGCAAACCTCTAGTATTTCTATTAGAAAATCTCTTACAATCTTCAATATGGAGAAAAACATATTTCTAGCTAGTTTTCTAAAGGGCTTTTGTAGGCCTTCGGTTGTTGTTTGACTAGGTCAAATTGGACCAACTACGACCGGTGGCTTTGAAAAAATCCATCGCCGTTTGTAACCCATTTGCCAATTCTTAGTTCACACCATTTGATGAATTCTTATATATAGGACATGTAATCTTCCCATGGAGATTCCATCCATTGAAAGTGATTTTTGGATGAGGTTTCTTAGCCCTTGAGCTAAAATTGGTTGTTTATCCTAGCCCAATTAGGACCGATGGCCTTGGAAATCTAGCCACCAATTGTAAACCGTTCGCTAGTTTACGAACTCCATCAATTCTTGTGAATTATAGGTATATAGGTGTAGACATAGGAACTTAACCATTGTGCATCTGTCCATTAGAAGACAATTTTTGAACGTAGTCCCTTAGCCTCCGAGCCAAAATTAGACGTTTTTGCAACTAGTAAAAAAATGTAAAATAAGGCCATATGACCTTAGTCAAGACAATAAACCATCGTGAAAACTTATTAAAACTTATAAATAATTGTATGAAACTCTCCTTAGTGGCTTGTTTTGTGAAATGTGACTTTTAGAAAACTAGTGTTTCTCTCTATTCTCTCTCTTCCCTATCTCTCTCTATCCTACCTTGGATAAGAAATAAAAATAATATATGTACCTAACCATCTCTTGTTGCATGTGCATTATTATTATTATGTAAAAGGAAAACTAAAAATGATAATTATATTGGATTTAGGTGGATGCCATGCCAACAATTTTTATTGACTCATGCTCACATGGTTTTGTAGGGTACAAGTAAGATGGTGAAATGGCATGGTTGTAATTTATTTGTGTATTGTTGTAATTTATATATGATTTAAAACATATATGTGTATTGCTATGTTTACAATAAAGTTTCATCCTTCTATTACTTTCAAATAAAATATTTTCCTTGTCGTGCATGAAGTTTAAATAAACTTGTAATTGTTCTTTGTTATCAAGTTTAAAGAGTTATCCAAATATTACTTAATTCTCTTCTTGACTTCATTTATAGCTATGTTTTGAAACCTACATCAAGTAAGGTAGAAATAAGTATCTCTATATAAATTAAAATGGAATTTCATTCTAAACCCTTCAATTTGCATCTTCCCTCAATTATTGCATGATTAGTAGACAAGCTTTGACACTAGACGGTTGAGAAGTTGAGTTTTCTTCTAGATTGAACGGTCCTCACTCCGGCCATGACCATCTTAAGTACAAGTGCTAGTGTTTACCAACTAGTAGTTCTTCTCTCAGTGTCATGCTTCAATAGAACCTCATGATGATGGGTTTTGCCCTTGTGTTTTACCTTGAAAATCTCGTATCTAGTATAAACCTCTAGACTTGGTCCTAATGAGGTGTTGAACCTAATGTAAATTAAAACTCATGATAAATTCCATGGAATGAGCATTAATCATGTTATGTACCTATGAAATGAGGGTTCAAACCATGAGTGGAACCCACATCGTAAGATACCTATGCATGAAACCCTTGATTTTGAAGCCTTGTCTCTTCACAAATAGGGGTGTTATCTTGGAAGGAGTCCCTCTAGTTGTGCATAACCTACGAGGTAGGCATAATTGTTTTATCTAGTTTTTCCTATTGGTATGGTGTAGGCCCCTTTTTAGTGTCAATTGAAATTAGTCGAATGTGGACCTCTTACAAGAATTAGGATGAATCACACACACTAATATATTTTGTCCAATGAGAAGGGTAGTCGCTAAAAGATCATAGGGTGTATAAAATTATAATTACATATCACCTTGTAATACACATCTAATACTTAAATTTCCCAAGTAATAATCCAAGCTTGGTTAAGTGTGAAATCATACCCCTTAGGAGCCCTCATGACTCAGTAAAGGGAAAATAGTATATGCACCTTAGTTGTTTTAACAAGATGTCACTATGAAGTCAAATGTAATGATGTAAGGGTTACAAGAACATGAGAGGAGAATTTTGAAACTGTTGTTTAATGTTGCTTACACTTGTATGATGTCAACATTCTAAGATGACTAAGATGACTTTATAGAAAATAAAAGTAATGTAATGTCTCCTTAGTGAACTTTTAACCTAGTAAATGGGGAAACTTGAGATTTTTTAGGGACGAACACAATCACCACACCATTCAACATGGTTTAATCAATAGTGTTAAATTATTAAAAATTAAGAAAAATGAAATTTGAGGATTGAGTCCTTTGACTCGAGGAGAATCCTCTACTATTTATCATGATCAATGCAAACTAAGTATCTAATAGAAGTAGTTATAATATATAGCTAGTCGTAATAACTCAAAAAAAAAAATGGTAAACCCTAGTGATTAAATGTTATCATGAAAGGAACTTGTAATCTATTTACCTTTTAACTAATAAACTTCCTTTGTTCCATGTGAACCTTCCTGGTTGTATCTAAGATAAATTGTAAAACCAAATGAACATACAACTTAGAAAACAAATCCGTAGGACAAATACTAGTAGCCTCATGTATGCACGTATGTTCCTACCAACAATCGGGCTAGATCATTCTATTGCGATAAAGGGAAAAATGCAAAATTAGATGGAATTGTCACCAATGAAATGTTAAGAAAAATAAAGATAGTGTATCCTAGTTTGAAGAAAAATGAAGGACTACATAATAACAAGTTATTATCAAATGATTAAGGTCAATAAAAAATATGAATGTAATAAATATGTAAACCGGGAAAGTGTTGTGTCATGGATGGTGCCTATATGGGAGTTTATACTGTAGTTGGATTGTTATGTTGTGCCTTGTCATTTGGGAAAAAGTGGCCTTGTTGTGCATCATGTATTTTCATGTTATCTATGTGGGTTAATGTTTGTGCAAACATATCATGTGTTGTGCATTGTCCTAAGTAATCTCATGTGGTGTCATGTATACAACAATGTAAATACTTTTATTTTTGGATAATTGTACTGTTGTATTTTGGTGTTGAAAATGCGGGCATTACATATATGATGTAGGTTCAAAAAGAATATTCATAATTGATAGAACAATCCTATTGAAATATGGATTTAAGCATGCAAAATAAGACAAATAAAATTTCAAATTATATGTATGAATATAATTACAAAATTTTAACAAATAAAATATCAAATAATTTAGTGTCACTTAATCAAATAACTAACTTTGTTTTATGATATATAACATAGTGCATAAATTTGAGCTTTCCATGTTAGGAAATCACACATTTACAATAATTTATAATTAGAATGTTAAATATCATAATAACAGTTTACATAGATAGAGATAAATAAATCTACAAAATACCAAATATGCAAGAGATATACACTTGATTTATGTGGTGAATAGAAAAGCTAAGGAAATATCGACGGTGCAAGATATCAAGATTTTAATAACTCAAGATGAACATATTACATGTAAACTCATATTGAGATAATTTAGATCTCCATAAGGATAAATACACCTAATTGACAAAGTACTATTAAGATTCCTCCTCCTAAAAATAGAAAAAAATGCTATTAGGATTTTCCTTCCTACAAATAGAATATGGTAGAATTCATCTTTCTAGAAACAATAGCTTGACTCCTTTAATTTTGGCTACAAACTCCACCACAAAGGGAGTTAAAATTCAAATTTTTTATCACATATCTAACAATATTCACCTTAACAAAAATTTCTAATTGATATCTTGCTAACTGTAGACAAAAAATCATGCACTTTAGACATTATTTAGTCCTAGTCTCATACTACTATTTAGAAGGTTTTTGAGTGAAGAAAGTACTAATTAATGCTCATCTTTTAGCCATCTTACTTTATTTTCTTTCTTTGTTCCGGACCTCTTGCACCTACATCCCTAGTCATATTTTGTCATTTCACATTATTTTAGTTTTGATTGGGGTGCCTAGGCTAGTACTGGGGTGCCCATGGGCGCCTCGGTCCCACCAGGGGTGTCCCGATCCTTTTTGAACTTTCCCGCCACATTTTTGGCACTTTATAACTATTTTAGCTTCTAATATTTTTGCGATCATCCATTTTAGGGTTAATTAAAAATTAGATCAAGATAACCCTATAAATATAAAGTTATGAGACCATAATTAGGGATCAAGAACTAGTCACTACTATCATCCACCTAGGGTTGCATCTAACAAAGGCACTTGGAGATCATTTACATTCACTTAGCCCCATCACAAAGGACAAGGCTAGTTAATATGTATCACACAAGCATAGGAGATGATTCTATTCTATTCCATCCACCATTTTACTACATTTTTACATCTACTTATTGCTTGCTACTTGACAAAGTGTGACTGACACAAGAGCACATAGGGAACATGATTCACACACACACCAGAACTACATTTAGGTATGAAATGTAGTGTAACTCTCAGTTAGTAATCCCATTATTGTGGCAGCTAAGGTCAGTCCAACCTATTCATTTACATTCTTTTTTTTAGGGTTTTGATAATTCTTTTGGTCTTTTGCATGTCTTTATTTCATCTTGGATTATCAATAACATCCGGCGCAGTGCAACAAAGTTGATGCGACACACAGTGAGGGTTTCAGACGACCTGTCAAACCTATAAAACATAGTTTTGGACCTCTTGCACATCCCAGAGTGTCCATACTTTAGACCAGGCTGCCCATAGTACCCCATTTCTCTGGGCATCCTATTCCATAGAATCAGTTCAAATCAGTCCATTTTAGTACATTTGCGTAGTCATTCCAGCTTCCAGATTATTCTGTTTATTCTGCGATATAGTCCCACAAGTTCATCAAATCAGCTAAGTCATTTCCATACTTCTCTTGCATATTAGGGTTTCTAATTTCATTAGATTAGTTACTTGGGTCATTTTTGATAGTCATTTACTACATTTATTTATTGTATTTACATGTTGTTCTAGATTAGATTAACTACTATTATTCCACATTTTTAGTTAATCATTTTGGTGAACTCGATGTATTTCATGCTTAGGATCCTCATTTTTCCTCTATCATGGATCCCAAAGTTACTCAAGTTTCTTTATCTGATTTACTTAAGATATATCCCAATTGTCAAGCTGATTTGTAAAGATCCCTAGATAGGTTATATCTTGAGGACAATATGCTACCACATAAAATAAGTTCCATATCACTCGCTATTTGACAACCCTAGTGATCCTCCATCTAATCAACCCCTATTAGACTCAATCCATGATCTACATGCTTTATTTCAAGATAAATTTAAGGCCATGGAATCCATGATTATATCTCTCAAATCTAAAATTCAACAACTTAAGGATGCTTCTTAATCACATATTTATCTCCTTCTACATCTTATATGCAATCTATGTCCACTACATGTCATCTAGCTGAACCTTAAGACATGTCATTTCATGAGCCTCTCATATTTGAGCATAATACTATGCAACATGACATTCTTATTCATCTCTTTAGTCATTAGCTGATCTCTACCCTCCTATTCATTACTATTCTCCTTATCGGTTAGCAAAATATCAAGGTCATCTATATTGCAATTATCATTGAATCAATGGACATAATGACAATGATTTCCACACTTTTCCATGAATAATCAAACATATTGAGCATCAAGGATTTATTTCATTTGCAACACAAAATTCTAATACAAATGATAAATCCCATTAGGTTCCTAAATCTGATTCATCTATATCTAATGAGCATCAAGTAGCGTTACTAAAGCACCTCCTTAAAACAACCTCTCACAATTAGTTCACCATCTATGACATCACCAAGTCAATCACCTTTCAATATTAGTTCACAATCACCTACTAACAAGTAATCTATCATATCACCAAGTCAACCTAAGAAATATCCTTTAAAAGTCAATGCAACTTGGCCTCATCTCAAGTATAAGCTCCAACCAATTACTTTTGTCAAAACAACTAATCCTCATACTAGCGATCATGACACATTAGACATTCCACTACAATCAGATGGTCCTATTGTTACTTTTTCCAACCATTATTCCACTACTAAATGTAAAATTGGTCTCGGTAGGTGACTCTTGTCACTCTACCTACTCGATGACACACTCTTGTGGTTCGGTTCACACTTGAATGTTGAGGATTACTACACATGAACCTGACACACTAAACTATAGGGCTTACACACCACATCTATTCACACATTACTTCACACATTACTCTATACACCATACTTTCTACATTTATTTTGACATTTACGCATTTATGCATCATTCATCATACTAGTCTTCGTCATACTCACATAACATTGAATCCTATATACTATATGCTCTTAGGCACACTACACATATTAAATTTAATACCATACACTACATACACATCACATGGTCATTTATCATCTTCATTACATATGCTTCATCATCTTCTACATGCTACACTCATTAGCATATGACACACTTTAGTTCCTTAGTCCATACTCGAATGTCGAGGGTTTACAAATAAAATAGACCTTATCATACTCACACGTCTATCATTTGACATTTAATTATGTGACATCCCTATGTTAGTGACATATGTTATAGGCTAAATGGTCACCTATTCTATCATCTTGTAGTGGTATAAAATTTAGGCTACATCACTTCGACTCCCTTTGTTCATCTAGTAGTGATATATGCTTTAGGATACATCATCACTCCTACATTAATCTTGTTTTGATATACGCTTCAGCTATAAGGTTCACGCACACATAATTTCTAGGTCACATTTCATCAATACACATACACAATCATCACAACGCATTAGACACAACACACACTTTGATTATTTCCCGATGACGCACTCTCATTTACAATTCATTCTTGACTCGTTATTTTTTGCTTTTATATGTAGGCTTTTAGCCTATGTTTAGTCTCGCACACTTATTTTTGTAAGTGACCATTATGGCCTTGTGTGTCTTGTGACATCATGAGTGATGTACCATGTTTGTATCTCACTTTTTAGCTTACTCTATCTTCTTGTGTGTTTACATTACTCGCTTTGTTTGGTATCTTTTAGACTATCTCACGTATATTACAAATTGATTTATACATGTATTCTTATACTAACACTTGTCTTTGGCTATCCTTCTTGTTTGTGCATTCCTTGGTTTCTACCAAGTGCATTCCCTTCCCTGTGCAAGGAAAAGTTTTAGATTACATGTGGTTGGTCCTCTTTTGGGGCTGCATTCTCCTATTAGCGACGTTGCATGCACCCCCAAAGAGGGGGCATCATTTAGGGTTTTACATTATATAGAATGCTTCTACATTGGTTTAGTTGAATACACTTTTGCCCTTGGCATTGTGGATTATATACAGCGAGTGGGTTTAGACCAGTCTACGAACCCCATACACAATGAATTTTATAGGACATGGTTGTCCTTAGCATTATAGGGAGTAGTTATAGGTTAGAGGATACAACGATTTCCTCTCTACACTATGTTTCCCAAAGGGTGTCGGATCACCCAAAACCATTGAGTACAAATATCTCTTCACACGTGTTCACGGGAAGCAATTAAAGGTTGCAGGATACAACCAATTCCTCTCTACACTTCTTCGGCCTATGACGCTTCGGATTTCCCATAAACCCCGATAGTAAAAGATATCCTTCTACACTCTCTTTCTCAACATGGATCAAGTGCACATGTTCCATTTAAATTTTTCATTTACGTATTTGACATTCACATGATTTTTACATTTCCACACATGCATATTTTATATTGAGTTTTAACACATACATACATACAATTTGAATACTTGATCATTTTCTCTCTCGCAGTCCAACCGTATGGGAAACAAGAAATGAAATGGGGGCAACAACAACTTCAAAAACAACATTTTATGGTAACACACACCATATGAACCATACAGTACATCACATCAGCAGCTACACATGTGTTTCCACCCTAGGTTCATTCTCATCACTTTTTTGTGCATTTTCATCTATAGTTTCCATGCTCAATCATATTTTTGTCATTCTAGGCTTTGTCTAGTCCTTTAGCATGTTTCTATATCACTCTACATGGATTATTAGGTACACATCTCTATCTACTTTATGTTACCAAGCTTTCCACTCACCAACATAAAGTGGGGGAAAATGTAGACACAAAATCATGCACTTTAGACATTATTTAGTCCCGGTCTCATACTACTATTTAGAGGGTTTTTTGAGTGAAGAAAGTACTAATTAACCCTCATTTTTTGACCATCTTAATTTATTTTATTTCATCATTTCTAACCTATTGCAACCGCATGCCTAGTAAGCTTTTGTCATTTCACATTTTTGAGCTTTGACCGGGGACCAGATAGTACTAGGGTGCCCATGGGCACTCTGGTCCCACTAAGGGCACCTCCGATCCCTTTTGAACTTCCCACCACTTTTTGGGAACTTTCTTTTGTTTTTTTAGTTTCTTATCTTTTTAGTGGTTATCCATTTTGGGGTTAGTTAAGAAATTAGATCAAGGCAAATTTATAAATATAAAGTTATGAGACCATAATGAGGGACCAAGCACGAGTCACTACTATCATCCACCTAGGGTTACATCTATCAAAGGCATTTGGAGATCATTTGCATTCACATGGCCCCATAAAAAGGGAAAAAGTTGGTTAATCTACATCACACAAGCATATGAGGGGATTCTATTCTATTCCATCCACCATAAAGTTACATTTTTACATCTAGTTATTGTTCATTACTTCAAAAGTGAGAATGACAAAAGAACACATAGGGCACATGATTCACACACACACACACACACACACACACACACACACACACACACACACACACACACACACCAGAAATACATTTGGGTCTGAAATGTAGTGCAATGCTCAATTAGTAAGCCCCTTCTATTGTGGTAAATAAGTTCATTCTAACCTATTCATTTGCATTATTCTATTTTTAGAGTTTTGATACTTATTCTAGTATTTTACAGTCTTTCTTTCATGTTGGATTATTAGGTACATCCGCATAGTACAATGAATCTGATGCAACACACAATAAGGGTTTTAAACCACCTCCCAAACCTGTAAAACTTAGTTTTGGACCTCCTACACGAGATCAAAGTGCCCATACTCTAGACCAAGGCACCCTATTCCTTCTTTAGGTACCCCAATCCAGAGAATTAGTCCAGATCTATCCTTTTTAGGACCTTTGCACAGTCTCTCATGCTTCCAGATTATTCTATTTATTATGTGACACAGTCTTGCATGTTCATCAAATTAGCTAAGTCATTTTCATACTTCTCTTGCATATTAGTGTTTCTACTTTCATTAGATTAGTTGCCTGGGTCATTTTTCCGTAGTCATTTATTGTATTTATTTACTATATTTACATGCTATTCTAGATTAGATTAACTATTATATATCCACATTTTTAGTTAATCACCGACCAACTCATCACCTTTATTTTAAGCCAAGAAAACCAAACACCATTTTAGCTTCTCTAATAATATTGGTTTTTTGAACATATGAGCATAATTTTATTTAGTGTTGACCTTTTCTAGTGCTACTTTTCCTTCATCAATAAAATGTGTAAATGAATGGTACTTAACTATAATATGTTTTTTATTATTGTGATACAATGGATTGTTGGCCAAATTAATAACACTTTGAGTGTTATCCAAATTACCTCTTGACAAGCATAATAGGCATTTACATATTCTACCTTAGTAGTTGACATAATAATAATTTTTTGAAGATGTGACATCCAACTAATAGGTCCACCTGAAAGAGTAAAAAAATAACTAGAAGTTGATATTTTATTTTGTTAAAATCACCTACAAAAATCTGAATCAACATATCCACAAATAGAATCACCACTATTATTATAGGTGATGCAATAATCACTAGTGCCTCGTAAGTAGTGAAACACCCACTTCAGTGATACCCAATGTTCTTTACCTATATTTTCCATATATCTACTAACAAATCCAACTACATATGAAATGTTATACCTTGTACATACCATAGCATACATTAAGCTCCATACTACACAAACATATCATACATGAGAAATGTACTCCTTTCCTTCTTCTTCTCTAGGACAAAAAATTGAAAAAAGTTTGAAATGGGAAGAAAAATGGATTTTAACTAGCTTAACATATTTCATACCAAATATAGTTAGTATCTTTTCTAAATAATTATTTGGTGATAACCAAATCTTACTATTTTTCTTGTCTCTATGTATCTCCATGCCTAAAAAAATGTTTTTCAGCTCTTAGATCCTTCATATCAAATGTCCTAGCTAAATGAGCCTTTAAATTGTTGATTTCTGCAATGATTTTTCTTACAAAAAGCATATAATAAACATATAATTCCAATATAGTGTAAAAATCTATCCAAAAATGTAAGTAAACACAATGGTCATATTAATTCCTAAAAAATAGATGGTCATTGTTATCCAAAATGTGCCCCGCTCATTTTTGTGGCTAACTCCTTGTGTTCTTACCTCTCTTGTGCCTTAGTCTCCATTTTTTATTTTTAGGCACTCAAATATTTCTAAAAATGGCACCATTGGATAGAGCTCTCTCTTAACTTTCCAGAAAGGTAAAGTTTTCCTCCTAACTCCTCATATTTTTCAAGTTATGGCTCGGTGGAGTTTTTGTGGAAAATTTCCCTTAGAGGCCCGCGCCAATAGGAGAAGCCACCATGTGCACCTGAGTGGTGGAGCGCGGGAAAATTTGAAAATTTTTCCAAAAAAAAAAGCGATTCAATAGGATATGTTAGTAACGAAAAACCATTGAGTGAAATATCACCAAACGGGCAAAAATTCAAACTTTTGCCCGCCGATCCGATTTTGGCCTGTTTTTGCCCTAAATTTTCAAATCACCATATCTTTCGATCCAGAGATTGAATTTTCACGCGTCTTTTATATCAATGGAAAGATGGTGAAATTATCTACAAGATTCCAGGGTCAATTTTGAATTTTGGTTGAGTTTGGAGAGATAAAATCAAGAAACACCTCTGGCACGTGGTAATGGCCAGAAATGACGTTTCAACAACTAGTTTTAATGCAAAATGGGTCGCATTCTTCTTCAGCATGGCCAAAAATGTCAGGGCATGGGTCTGTAAGGACACCCATGCTATTTTAATGCATCTTCATTCAATGGGGAATGGCTTCCATGTTTTTACATGTTTTCTCTCTCCTAGGCTCGACCCATGCACTGTAAAAGCTAGATTTGGCTCATTTTTTGAGGACAACAAGCTTCTTCTTTCACCTTCAACAAGTGATTTTTGTAAGTATCGACCCTATTCATGATTGTAACAAGTTTCTTCCTCTTTGATTTTGCAAATGCAAGGATTTTGACAAAGTGAAAATGATAAAGTGCACTGTGATCAATTTTCAAATTTTTGTTTGTATTGTCTTGTTTCATTTCGCACCTTTAATTGCATCTTATCACCTCATGTATGATGTTTCATGTTGCATTTCATGAAATTGTATCAATTTTCATGAACAAGAAGTGTTCACCACTCCTTTGTGTATCACCTATTAGTTTAGTTTTAATTTTTGCACTTTCTATCTCTATCTCCTTGGAATTTAGAGTAGGATTAGGATTCAAACCTCTACAATTATGCAAATAATGATCTCGATCGAGGAGTTTAAGGAACCGGCCTCTAATCTGGAGATTCCTCTCTCATTTTACAAGTCCCACACTTGGAGAGAGGTTTTAATGTTGTGCAATCACACCGGATGCCCGAAACATCAACTTAGAACCCGATTTGCATCCAGGGTGTCTGCGATTTGCCACAACCGCTTTGGCACGCCCAAAGGGGGACCTTAGAGGTCTCATTTTCATTACAGCAACAAAGTTGATGTGCATCTTCTATAATTTTCTTGCTTAAAAGAGCTATAAGTTGCACATCCTGCAACTCCAAGGAAGAAGAATTAGCTTTTTTTAGCAAAGGTAGACCTAAAAACTCATGAGAAGAATCACTACAAGGTCAAGAGCTGGAGAAGAAGAGGCGTTGTTTGAATATCTGCAGTTATCTCCAAGAGTAAGGCAAAGTGGGAGGAGAATCCAAAGGTCTCCATCTCCACCAAACATAACTCTCTCAACTCCTCCACCTGGTAGGCCTTTCATTCAATCAACAAGGGTTCTAAGGCCAATTAGAATGGCACAAAACAACCCCTATGTCAATTTCACTGGCAGCAGCCCACTTGCTCTCAATGCACAAAATCCAATTCCAATTGCAGCCTTGAAGAACATTCCATACTTCACTGGAGAGAATCAAACTACTCCTGGTGATCATGTTAAAGACATTTCCAACCTTTGTGCAATTCATGAAATCAATGAGATGCAAGTTGCTGTCAAATTATTGGCATCTTCATTCAAGGGGAAGGCTTTGCAATGGTTTAGAAGCCTTGCCTCAGGTTCTATTCAAAATTGGAACCAGCTATGTGTAGCACTTCATGAGCAATTTGGAGAGAAGGGAGACAACTTGTCTCTTTTAGAGCAGCTGACAACTATCAAAAGAGCTCCCAATGAGCAGCTGGCTGATTTCAACTTCAGATTTCAAAGGACTTGGGAGAGAATTCCAGCAAGGCAACAAAGCCAACAAAGAGAAGGTGCTTTTCTTTATTACCTTAAAGCTTTAAATTCTGATATTTCTATGTTAATTCAGTCCATGGGAGGCACAACTATCCCATTGCTTATAAGCATTGCCATTAGAGCTGAAAATTGTTTGATTCAAGTTGGCAAGCTAGCTCCTAGGCCTCCAATGCCATTATTTCCAAGTTTAGAGAGCCCAAGTACTAGCCAAGTGCCTAATTTAGCTTCTATTCCCACTCCTAGAAATCAAATTCAAGTGAAGCTTCCACTTCATCTTCTAGTACCTCAAATGAACTTCAAGAAGTCATGAAGCAATTGCAAAATCTAGGTAATGAGCTGGTTACACTCAAAAGGCAGCAAGCTCAAGGTTTTAGACCTTCCTTCCAGCCTCAAGCTCAGCCTAACAGCAGCCATATCAACCTCATAGACCACCCAATCTAGCTGCAAATCTAAATCAAGCAAGGCCTCCTGCCAACAAACCATTTCAGCCCTATAATCCCAATGCTACATCTACATCTAAAGCATTAGTGCCAGTACAAAACAATATAGCTCAAGAGTATGATTGGTGTTTCCCATGCAATGAACCTCATAACTAGTCCATGTGCTTCAACGGTGCCTTGAATCAAGCATTAATGGTGACAACTACTGGTGTGGAGGGTGAGGGCAAAGCAAGGAAACAACCAACAACAAGAAACATTCCAAAGAAAATTAGCTCCAAATGACACCACACTTGTGAACTGGCAGGCAGAGGATTTTTGTGGCATAAATCAAATAGTCTCTCAAGGTGTTACAGCCAACACAAGGTCAAAAAGAAGGAATTTGGGTGAAGAACAGCCATTAGCTCCAACCAATCCACAACCTTTTATGGCTCCACAAATGGTTGGCAAATGAAATCCAGATTGTAAATGCACAAGGGCAGCTAAGAACAACTCTAGACCAACTCAAATACCAGTTGTTATTGCCCACATGCAAGGGATGAATATGCAAACCAAGGGACAACAAAGAGATCCTTCATCACCATTTAGTATCATTGATCGGATGAAGAAGAAAAATGTAAATATATCAATGTGGGAATCCCTATCTATCCCAGTGCCGAGAGATTTACTACAAGCTGCCATGAAGGAACTCGCCAACTTCAAATCAGCAAGTCCAAATGTAAGAGAAGGTGCTCACAAATGCTGCCCAACCTGAGGGGAATCATGGAGGATAGCAAGGTAAGATGTTGAAGCCCCCTCCATTCTATGTTTCATTGATCATTGGGAACCAATTAGTACACAATTGCATGATTGATTCCGGGGCAAGTAGTTTAGTAATGCCCAAGAAAATAGCTGATCAGTTGGGAATTCAGTATGAAACCATATCCAAAGGGGTGGTACAATTGGATGGGATAGCAGTAACAATAGTTGGAGTGATTAAAAACTTGAGTCTTACTTTGCATGCCTGTCCCAACGTGGTTGTTTTGTAAGATGTCTCAGTAATAGACCTTCCACCACTCTTTTCCCTATGTTTGTCAAGGGATTTCATAGCTAAGATTGGAGGTTACTTGTTTGTTGATTGGTCACACATGCTATTCAGAATGAGGTATGGAACCAAAGCTACAATCAGGTCTGAACCTATTGCAAAATTCACATTGAGCCCTACACTCCAAGTCAGATCAATGCCAACTGTTCGGCATTTGATCAAGAAGATCACCCAAGCACCGATGAAGCCGACACACCAAGGTTGGAAGCATCCTGCATTTAACTCTTGATGAATGGGCAAAGCAAGGTGCATGCTTTTAATCCTTATCAAGAAGTAGAAGAATCTGAGCTAGGGGTCTATTGCATACATCAAGAAGATTAGCCCATTCCTAGCATCACCAAGCCAAACCACAAGGATGAAAATGAGGTATGGCAACTGTTTTTTGATGGATCAAGGAGTAGACAAGGTGCAGGAGGTGGAGCTATGCTTATTTCACCTCAAGGAGTAAAGTACTATTCAGCTTTTAGATTTCATTTTGCATGCTCCAATAACACTACTGAATATGAAGCCTTGGTGCAAGGGATGCATTGGGCAATAAAGAGAGGAATAAAGAACTTGCAAGTCTTCGGTGATAATGAGTTGATTGTCAACCAGGTCAAGGGGCAGCATGTCAAAGAATGATCTACTCAAGTGCTACAAGAACAGGGTGTGGGACCTCATTGAATATTTTGAGGGTTTTGGCATCAAATCAGTTCCTAGGAAAGAGAACCAAGCTGCACGGCAGGCTTGCAGCAGTTGGGGCAGCCTTTGATATTGTGGAAAGCATTCAAAAGGACAAGGTATAGCCAAACATCCATGTGATTGTGAGGCCTTCAGTGCCGGATAACAATGTAAGTTGGCAAGTGTTTGAGAATGACCAACAAATCATCCATTTCTTACAAGAAGAAGCTGAGTTCTCAGCTAAAAATCAGAAAAATTGGAACAACAAGATGGTGACCAAGTGGTACAAATTGAGAACTAACAAGCTGCCCAAGGGACTTATCACTTTGGAGTCCATTTTCAATCCCAATGATCAGTTTAGGAAAGAGAAAGCAAACATTCAGGTCAAGAGAGAAGATTCAGTATCCATCTTGGTGGAAGAGAACAAACCATTGCAAATTGGAAATATGACAACTGAACAAGAAAGGTATGAGTTCATACAAATTGTCAAGAGTTCCCGATGTGTTTGCTTGGTGCTAGCTACAAAGATTTGAAAGGTTTCAATCCCAAGTTAGCTCAAAGACACCATTGAGTTGGATCCAAATACTAAGACCATTAGGCAAAAACAAAGGCCACCAATCCACACATGGAACCTCTCATGAGGAAGAATTGAACAAGTTGATTGAGTCAAGAATCATATTCCCAATCAAGATTCTAGTTGGGTTGCCAACTTAGTTCCAAATCTTAAAGAAGAGTGAAGATATTAGATTGTGCGTTGATTTCAAAGATTTGAATAGAGCATCTCTCAAGGACCATTACCCACTCCCTTCTATGGAGCAAATTTTGTAAGTTTTGGCTGGCTCCGAGAGGTTTTCACTACTTGATGGCTACTCAAGCTATAATCAGATTATGGTGAAGGAAGAAGATCAGTTCAAGACAACCTTCACAACCAAATGGGGAACTTATGCATACAGGAAAATGCCATTTGGGCTGTCCAACGCTGGAGCTACCTTCCAAAGAGCAATGGACATGGCATTCAAAGGTTTGATTAACAACATGGTGCTGATATACCTTGATGATATCACTATTTTTTCAAAGAATGCAGCAGACCACCTCTCTCATTTGAGACAAGTCTTCCAAAGGTGCAGGAGATTTGGAGTGTCTTTGAATCCTAAGAAGTGTATCTTCCTAGCACATGAAGGAAAGCTCCTTGGCCATATTGTCTCCAAAGAAGGATTAGCAATTGATCTAGAGAGAGTTGAAGCCATAAGAGCACTACCATTTCCAAGCCACAAGAAGGCCCTTCAGAGTTTCTTGGGAGAATAAACTTTGTTCGAGGTTTGTCCCAGATTTTGCAGCCCTTGTCAAACCTATCACCAAAATGTTAAAGAAAAGCATGGATTTCAAGTGGATAGTAGAAGGCAAGGAGAGTTTTGAAGCAATCAAAGAAGCCATCTCCCAAGCACCAACTCTCATCAACCTGGATTTCTCCAAGGATTTCATCCTCTATGCATTTGGAGGTAATGATACTATTTCTCGCCATTTTGGTACAACAGCGTAACAAGGACAATGATGAGCATCCAATTGCTTTCTTCAGCCAAATCCTAGATGACTATGAGGTGAGATATTCTTTTATTGAGAAGCATGTACTTGCAGTAATCAGAAGCTTGAAGAAATTCAAGCATCTAGTCTCAAACAACAAGGTTTAGTTGTTGGTCTCTCATGCTGGAGTAAAGGACTTCCTCCTCAATAAGGATTTGAATGAGAAAAGGGCAGGTTGGATCACTCGTGTCATGGAGTATGACATTGAGATCAAGGTCACCAAGCTGGTAAGAGGAAAAGGATTGTGTGAGTAGCTGATTCTAGGCAAGCAAAAAGGAGTATGCAATAAAGAAGAGGCTGTTTTGACAGTTCAAGACAACCATGTGCAAGGTAGCACTCAAGAAGAGGATAATGTTGTCCCCACTCCTTGCTGGACCCAAGGTATAATGCATTTCCTAAGCACAGGCCTATGCCCTCTAGAGATGAACAAAACCCAAAGAAGACACTTCAGATTGCAGGCTGTCCCATATGCCATAGTAGACGGTGTTTTGTTCAAGAAAGATGTGAATGGAGTGCTGCTGAGATGCATTAGCACAAATCAGATTCATAGGGTGTTGGAAGAGTTCCATGGTGGACCAGCTGGTGGTCATTTTGCACCAAGAGTGACAGCTCTAAAAATCATGAAGGCTGGTTATTATTGGCCCAAGATTTTTAGTGATTGCTTTGCGTGGATCAAAAGGTGCAAGAATTGTGCATTCTTCACAGGTAAAGAGAGGCTTGCTGCCCTTCCATTGCATCCAATTTCAGTTGACCAGCCATTCATGCAATGGGGTTTGGACTTCATTGGAGTCATTAATCCCAATTCAAGCCAAGGGCATAAGTGGATTTTGACAGCCACAGACTACTTCACCAAGTGGACTGAAGCAGTAGCACTCAAGGAAGCAAATGAGTCTAGCATCTTAGACTTCTATGAGGGGATAGTAACCAGATTTGGCATACCTACTACAATAATCTCAAATAATGCATTAGCATTCATTGGATCCAAGGTGACTGAGTGGGCTATCAAGAACGGGATCTACCTAAGTACTTCATCAAAATACTACCCTCAGGGTAATGGCCAAGCTGAATCTACAAACAAGAACTTGTTGAGGATCATTAGGAGGACTCTTGATGAGAATCAGAGGTCTTGGCATACCAAACTGAAATCAGCCTTATGGGCTGATAGGATAACTCCCAAGAGATCCATAGGTAACTCTCCATTCAGGTTTGTTTATGGAAGAGAGGCAATCTTGCCCATGTCACTTGAGTTACCAACATTGGAACTCATGAAGCAGTTAGAGTTGCTAGAGTTTGGGCCCATGGAGGTGAGATATGTAGAGTTGATGGAGCTCCAAGAGATCAGAGATCAGGCATCCCAAGCAATGGAGAAGGATCAAGCTTTGATCAAGAAGACATTTGATAGGAAGGCCAAGAGTAGATCTTTCCAAGTTGGAGATCTAGTGTTAAAATGGGATGCGAGATAGAGCAAAACCGGAAGGCATTCAAAATTTGATGCCATTTGAGTGGCCCATACATGGTCACAAAGTGTAAGGACAACAATGCCTTCCAATTGTCTTCATTGGATGGCGAAGAACTGCAGATTCCAATCAATGGAATCTATCTAAAGCATTGCTACTAGAGGGAAATTCTCCACCTTGTAAATATTAGCTTAGGTTTTCATTCCTCCAAGTGCTTGTGCACATTGTTTTCCTATAGGTTGTTTTGCTTTCCCTAAGTGCTTTGGGCACAACTTGTTGTTCCCGGGGAATGTGTTTGTAGGCCTTACTCCATCAGTGATTTTCCATCTTCCTCCTTACAACATTCTAAGTCAATTGGGGTTCCAAACAAAAATTTTATGACTCCATGCCCAATGGGCTACTTCAGAAACGGTATCTTCATCTAAAGCAGCAGATGACCCTCTCGAGTCGCCAAAATTGTTATCCAAAATGTGCCCCTACTCATTTTTGTGGCTAAATCATTGTGTTTTTTACCTCTCTTGTGCCTCAGCTCCATTTTTATTTTTAGGCACTCAAACATTTCTAAAATGGCACCATTGGATAGAGCTCTCTCTCACTTTCCGAGAAGGTAAAGTTTTCCTCCTAACTCATATTTTTCAAGTTATGGCTCGGCGGAGTTTTTGTGGGAAATTTTCCTTAGAGGATCGTGGCCAATTAGGAATCCACCACATGGCACTGGAGTGGTGGAGCGCGGGGAAAATTTGAAATTTTTCCAAAGACCAAACGTGTAAAAATTCAAACTTTTGCCCGCCGATCCGATTTTGGCCTGTTTTTGCCCTAAATTTTCAAATCGCCATATCTTTCGATCCATAGCTCAGATTTTCGCATTCTTTATATCAATGGAAAGCTGGTGAAATTCTCTAAAATATTCTAAGGTCAATTTTGCATTTTGGTTGAGTTTGGAGAGATAAAATCAAGAAACACCTCTAGCATGTGGTAATGGCCAGAAATGACGTTTCAACAACCAGTTTTAATGCAAAATGGGTCACATTCTTCTTCAGCATGGCCAAAAATGTCAGGGCATGGGTCTGTAAGGACACCCATGCTGTTTTAATGCATATTCATTTAATGGGGAATGGCTTCCATGTTTTTACACTTTTCTCTCTCTGGGCTCGACCCATGCACCGTAAAAGCTAGATTTGGCTCATTTTTGTTGTTGAACATTTTTTTGGGATAGAAAGCTTCTTATTTCACCTTCAACAAGTGATTTTTACAAGTATCGAACTTCTTCATGATTGTAATAGTTTTACCTCTTTGATGTTGCAAATGCAAGGATTTTGACAATGAAAAAATGACAAAGTGCAGACTCTGTGATCAATTTTTAGTCCTTTGTTTGTATTGTCTTGTTTCATTTCAAACCTCTAATTACATCTTATCACCTATGTATGATGTTTCATGTTGCATTTCATGAAATTGTGTCAATTTTCATGAACAAGAAGTGTTCACCACTCCTTTGGTGTATCACCTATTAGTTTAGTTTCATTTTTGCACTTTCTATCTCTCGTCTCCTTGGAATTTAGAGTAGGATTAGGATTCAAACCTCTAAATTGTGCAAATGATCTGATCAGAGGAGTTTGAGGAACCAGCCTCTAATCTTGAGATTCCTCTCTCATTTTACAAGTCCCACACTTGGAGAGAGGTTTTAATGTTGTGCAATCACACTGGATGCCCGAAACATCAACTTAGAAACTTGATTTGCATCCGTGTGCTGGTGCCGATTTTCCACAACAAATCATGAAAGCATCAAAATTCTTGTACCATTTCTTGGGTGATTATTTCATGTCATACAATGATTTCCTAAACTTGCAAACAAATTTTTTTTTTTTTTTTTACAAATCATTTACGATGTTCCATATAGACATCCTCTTATAAATATCCATGCAAGAAATTTGTTTTAACATCTAACTTCTCCAACTCCAAATCAAGTAATAAAACTAGTGCTAAGAGCACTCAAATCAAACAAGTTTAAAAATTGGTGAAGAGATATCATGAAAATAAATAATTTATTCTGTGCAAATCCTTTTACTACCAATCTAGCCCCGTACCTTTCAATTTTGTTATCAACATCTATCTTTCATTTGTAAACCCATTTGGAGCTAACATGAATTTTCCTTTTGGAACTTGTACTAGGTCACATGACCTTTTATTTTCCAAAGCATCCATATCATCCTAAATTTCTATTTTCTCTTGGTACTATCCAAATATTTCAATGATTATTGATTAAAAAAGCTAGGTTCTCCATCATTAGAAATCAAAACAATGGAAATATTGGGATTGTACTTACTAGGAGGATGCCTTACTCATCATCTCATGTAGATCTCCATAATGGATATGGAGGTGTTTCCTCAAGTTGTTGTGACATCTATACCATCTACTTAGGTGTTTCCTCATGTTTTTTTGAAGCTTCAACATATTCAACATTGAAAAATGGTTGAATTTCTTTGTTTTTAGTATCTAAAAATGGATGGATTTCAACCTTGACAAGTTAGTATTCAAGTTCCTGTTTTTTCATTTTAGAATCTAAATTTAGGAAAGGGGATTCATCAAACTCTCCATATTTTATGATGATGATTTGGTGGGAAGTAGCATCCCATAGTCTATATCCTTAACACCATCTACTTCACCATACCCAACAAATATGTAATTCTTGGATCTTGGGTATAAATTTAAACATTGATTCTTATTAGTAAGAGCATAAGCATTCTAACTAAAAATTTCAAATCTAAGTAGTCACATGGATGGCCTATCCATACCTCTTCAAGAATATCGTAGTGTATTATAGCTGATGGTGAGCAATTTATAAGATAACAAGTTGTAGAAACTACTTCTACCCATAAATTTTTATCCAAATTTGGATTAATCGAGCATGTTACTTGATCTCTCCAAAAGATTCCTATTTGGTCATTCAAGAACCATGTTTTGTTTTTTTGTATAGTGGGTGGTTGTATGCATTTAAATCCTAACTTTAGTGTAATATTTTTGAAATTCCAAAGATGTGAACTTTCCTCCAATGTCTGTTTTAAACATTTGATAAATATGGTAGTGTGATTTTTGTTGTGTGATCCATAGGGATCCAAAATAAATCCACTTCATTCAAATCAATCAACATAAAGAAATAAAAACAATAAACAAAGATTCTATCTTTTAAGTAATAGGACCACCACCCTATGCAGAAGGCGGTTACGTAACCACCGCCTAGCAGGTGGTGGTCCCAAGACCGCCAGTATACATAGGACGGCGGTCCTAGCCATTACGATGAAAACAAAATTTGAAACAAACAACCTTTGAATTTTAAAGGATGTTCATCTCTCTCTACGCTTTATGACCTTTCCCATTCTCCAATGCATGAGAGGACATGAGAAAGGCTATAAATACATGATTGTAGAACTGTAGAAGATCATCGAAACATGAAAGTAAGTGAGTAAGAAATTCTTACTTCTGGAATTGTATTTTGTAGAAGAAAGGAGTGTGAGACAGAGCAAGCAAGTAATATAGAGGAAGTGTAGGGATATTATCTACTTCTCTTTCATACTTATTGTAAATTTTGTACTTATTGATTTGAATTGGCCAATAGAAGTGGAAAGAAAGAGAAATTTCCCTTCCCGAATGGTTTTTCCTCCTTTGGGGGGTTTTCCATGATTAAAATTGTTGGTGTTTTGTGAGCTTATATTCTTTCCTTTACTACCATTGTTGCTTCTAAGCACAATAATAATTCATTCACTAGTTATATCTGTTATTTTCTAATAGAAAGTAGACAACAACATTAATTGTGATTTTTTGAATAATTCCAAAGTTGAAAAGTTTATAGATGATTTTGGTATTAGAGCTAACAAGTATCCAGGACTATGGTATTCATTCTTGAATTTGTATGAAAGTGAAAATATCTAAAGGCAAAGAAGCTTTACCTTGCGATCCGGAAATTTCTACAAAGAAGTGGAAACAGAGAATTCGGGACAAATGGAGGAAGAGAACTTGGTTTGTAGAATTGAGATGCTTTGGAGACCATGATGGATAGTATGTTTAGAAGGAAAGAGGAACTTTGATTCACAAAAGACATCTTCCATCAAGCAAGACTCCATGGACTTGGTGGTTCGAGGCTTAGCCTAAAATTTTGGTATAGGCAAGAGCCACCATGAGGAAGATTATTGGGAAGAGCATGAAGAAGAGACTTCTAACACAAGAGAAAAGGTAAAATATTAACATGCTCCTTTTAAATTTGAGACTAAAGTCGAAATCAAAAGCTTCAAGGACATATAGATGCAGAGTTACTTTATAAATGGTTGAAACGGTTAGAAGTCTATTTTAGTGTCCATAATGTCACCGAGGCACAAAGAATCACCTTTGCATGTCTCAAAATGGAGGGAAATGCTCTAGTTTGGTGGGAAACCCATCTAACCACTTGTGATAAGAAGAAGCATCCAATTGTAAAATATTGGCAAAGAATTACTTAGAGCTAATTTCTATCTTATTGGCCACAAAATTGACCAAATGATTAAATGGCGATTTTAGACAAGGCAAAGTGGTAAAAGTGTGTAGGACTATACTACGAAGTTTCGTAGAGGCAAGACATGTTGCCAAACATGGATTTGGAGGATGAGGATATTCTGACCAAGTACTTGGGAGAACAACACACTCACCTTCAAGAAAAGTCATCTCCACAAAGCCCAAAGATCTCAATGAAGCATTTGTATAGGGGATACTACATAGATGATGAAAAGAAGCAAGGAGAAGCAGAGATAAGAGTAAAGTAGTCAACAAATCAGCTAAAAAGGATTACGGGAAAACAAGTAACAAGGGTAAGTGGAAAGGGAAAGGTAAACAAGATACCACTACTTTGAATACTTGTAACGATCCCAAGAATTTTTGCAATAACTATGATATAAATCATCATTGTGATGCTACATGTTGGAAGTTACATCCGAGTTACATCCAAAGAACCGAACCAAGGAATCCAAGAAGTCCATGATATTTGTAAAGACATAAGGGGAGTGGAAATCAAAGATGACTCGATGTAGATGAAAGGCTTGATGCATGGACCCCAACATGGACAGTGAAGAAGAGATGAGTAAACTATTTGAGATCAAAATCGAGATCAAGAGAACTAAGGTAAATGCTCTGGTTGATACTGGTTCTCAATCTAACTTGATTTATGAGGCAGTTCTAAAGAATCTTGGTCTTGAGACTTACGAGCATCCGCACCCTTATCCTTTGGGTTGGGTGAAGAAGGGTGTTGAAATTCGGTAACAAGAAGATGTAAGGTCAAGTTTGGGATAAATTCCCATATATAGATGTTTTTAAGTTGACGGTATTCCTCTTGATGCTTTTGATGTTGTATTTGGGAGTCCTTAGTTGTATTTTAGGATGCTATATTCATGAGAAGGGAAAAATGGTATAGAAGGGTCAAGGATGGGATCAGCTACAACATCTGGGCACACCTGCCTAAGACATGGGTTACTATGGTAAGTGCTAACCAAGAAAAATGACTTATTCAGGAAAATCATAATCAGTTTTGTTTACTTTTGTTAAAGGATAAATAAGATGGGGAAGAAGTTTTTGAGTTTTCTAACCAAGGAAAACAAGATTTGGATAGTATTATTCAATATTTTTAGGAAGTATTTCAAGCTCCTAGTGGGTTACCACTAAAATGAGAAGGAGAGAATGAGATTTAGCTATTTTTAGAGTCACATCTACCAAACATTGGGTTGTATAGGCAATCCTTGCTTGAGAGTACTTGAAGTAAAGAAAAATTCCAAGAACTAATAGACCAAGGGGTGATACGTCCGAGCACCTCACCGTGTGGTTCACCTATTGTGATGGTGCCAAAGAAGGGTAGTTCTTGGAGAATGTGCATCAACTACCGTGCTTTGAACAAGATCACCATAAAGAATAGATATCCACTTCCCGCATAGATGATCTCTTGACCAACTTCACATGCAAAATTTTCATGAATTTGGATCTCAAGTTAGGTTATCACCAAGTCGAGAATAAAGGAGGGGATATATGGAAGACTACCTTCAAGATGAAACATGGTTTGTATGAATGGTTAATACTTCATTTTGGTTTATGCAATACACCCGCCACATTTATGAGACCGATGAATGATGTATTACGGGATTTCATATATTCATGTGTCACTATATATCTATATGATGTCTTGATCTTTAGTGCCTAATGGGAAGAACGCCTAACTCATTTGCACCAAGTCTTACAAGTTCTCAGGGAGAAACAACTACTTTGTAATATGAAGAAATGTGAATTTTCCAAAAATTCACTTGTCTATCTTGGGCACATGGTTGGAGGAGGAGAGATATGAGTGGATCCAAAGAAGGTGGAAGCCATCACTAATTAGCCAACACCAATAGGAGCCGTAAAGACTAGGAGTTTTATGGGAGCATTACAAAGACATGTGGAAGTTCATTCGGATTCTATGCGATCGCAACACCTCTACACACAATGGCCGCAAAGAGTAAGGGTTTTGATTGGGGTAAGGAACAAGAAAAATCCTTTGAGTTATTGAAATACAATATTATTCATGCTCCAGTACTTGCTCTTCCTAATTTTTAGCAGACTTTTGAAGTAGAGACATATGTCGTGATTGCACTATGGGAGCAAGTGTTTCTTGAAGGAGGTAAACCCATATGCTATCATTCTAAAACTTTCACTCCGAAGTTAAAAGATATTCAAGATATGATAAAGAAATGTATGCACTAGTTTAGGCAATTATAAAATGGAAACATTCTTTTTGGGTAAATAAACTATTGTACACACTCTACCACAAACCTCTCTAGTATTTGCAAGCACAGTCTAAATTACAAAGGGTAAGGCACTACAAATGGATGGGTTTCCTTAAGCGGTTCCATCTGGTGATTAAATACAAGAAGGGTAGTACAAACTTGGTGATAGACATGTTATCTAGGCCACCTATGTAGGAGAAGTTTTCCTATTTGGCCACTATCTCTTAGATCGAGTTGTTCATTAAGGAAGCTTACGGAGAGGCATATACCCAGACAAAGACTTTGGGGTGACACCTCAGCAATTGTAGTCTCAATGGGATGAAAGGATAGGTATTGAAGATTGTTATCTCAAATACGGGCTACTACTCTACCGATTGGGGAAGCTTTGCGTGCAAAAAGAAGAGCGAATTATATTGATGAGGGAAGCACATACCTTGAAAGTAGTGAGATATTTTTGTGTTGGTAAGACCCTATCCCACTTGCAAATGTATGTGTATTGGCCCAATATGCAAGATAAAGTATCAAAATTTATATGGGGATGTAAACTTTGTTGTACTAACAAGCCTAAGACTAGGAAGGAAGGTTTGTATATGCCGTTGCCAGTACATCTACTCATCCATGGGAGGACATTTCTATGGATTTTGTAGGAGGATTACCTATGTCTAAACATGGCCATGACTATCTAAATGTTGTTGATATAGATTTAGTAAAATATGTATTCTTCGGCATGAAAAAGATAGTAAAAGTACATGAGGTAGTAGATCTTTTCTTTGCTAATGTATGGGTGCATTTTGCTTTGCAAAGTCTATTGTTTCGATAGGATTCTAGGTTCTTAGGGAAGTTTTGGAATAATTTGTGGGACAAGATGGATAACAGTTACAAATTAGCACAACTTTCCATCCACAAACAAATGGACAAATAGAGGTGGTAAAAAGAATTTGGTATAGTTGATTAGAGGGTATAATAACAATATCGAAGGACTTGGGATGATTCCTTAGCCGACATTCAACATTCCTATAACCGGGCAGTACACACATCCATTATGAAGTCACCATTTGAAGCATGTTTGGGATATCTACCTAAAAATCCGTTGGACATAATAGTTGGATAGCAGGACGAGAAGGAGACATGAGACACAAAGGTGACTAGAGAAAACAAATTCATTGAGAGGATCTAGAAAATCCATCTCAAATTCAAAGAACAACTAGAGAAATCTCAAGCCAAGTACAAGGATAGGCACAATCAACATAGGAGGGAACATAAGCTTCATGTTGGAGATAAATTTTGGCTTTACTTGAGCAAGGAGAGACTACAAGGTCAAGCACGGAAGCTCAAGCCACTACAATATGGACCCTTGACCATATTGGATGAGGTTGGGGAAAATGCTTTTCGACTTGATTTTCCATCTTTTATGAGGATGTACTCGTAGTAAATCGTGAGAACTTGCACCTATATGATCCATCCATGTTATATAAAGTTGAAGAACTATAGTTACTACCCTCCATTGAGGATTGTTTCTTGGACTCATGAGGTGAATTGGAGGAGGATGTAGTGCTACAACAAGGTCGAGAGACTAGAAGAGGTCTATAGGAGTCTTGGATTATTGAATGAAAGGAAAGAAACCAAGGAAATCCCAGTGGTACTCGAAGGAGCAAGTGAGGAATTATTTCATCATCTACTCCCCCACTAAGCTTTTGTGGGACAAAAAGCCTCCAAAGTAGGGGAGGTGTGATCCATAGGGGTCCAAAATAACTCCACTTCATTTAAATCAGTTAGCACAAAGAAATAAAAGTAATAAATGGAGGCTATGTCTTTTAAGTAACAGACCACCGCCCGTGCATGGTGGTGGTCCCGTGATAGCCGGTCCTACATAGGGAAGCGGTCCTAGCCATTATAGATAGAAAAAAAAATTCTAAATGAACAACCTCTGAATTTATAAGGATGTCTATTTCTCTTCTCCTTCATGACCTTTCCCATTCTCCAATGCATAGGAGGACATGAGAAAGGCTATAAATACATGATTATAGAAGTGTAGAAGATCATCAAAGTATGAAAGCAAGTGAGCAATAAATTCTTACTGCTGGAATTGTATGTGCAGGTGTGGAGTTATAGAACCGCCACCCGGTAGAGGGCGGTGGTCCCAAAACCACCGGTTTTCATAGAACAGCGTGTCCTAGCCATTATGGATAAAAACAAAATTCAAATGAATAACCTTTGAATTTAAAAGGATGTTTGTTTCTCTTCTCCTTCATGACCTTTCTCATTCTCTATTGCATGCGAGGACATGAGAAAGGCTATAAATACATGATTGTAGAAGTGTAGAAGATCATCGAAGTATGAAAGCAAGTGAGCAAGAAATTATTACTGCTGGAATTGTATTTTTAAAAGAAATGAGTGTGAGACAAAGCAAGCAAGTAATTGAGAGGAAGTGTAGGGATATTATCTACTTCTCTATCATACTTATTGTAAATTTTGTAATTATTGATTTGAATTGGCCAATAGAAGTGGGAAGAAAGAGTAATTTCCCTTCTCGAATGGTTTTTCCTCCTTTTGGGGTTTTCCAGATAAAAATTGTTGGTGTTTTGTGAGCTTATATTCTTTCCTTTACTACCATTGTTGATTATTAGCACAATAATAATTCATTCACTAGCTATCTTTGTTATTTTCTAATAGAAAGTAAACAACAACAATTAATTGTGATTTTGTGAATAATTAAAAAGTTGATGAGTTTACGATCATTGGGCCCTGAATTATTGGCTAAGTACCAAATTGAACGCGTGCATGCTTTGGAGTAATAAGAAGAAGGGAACGTGGGGAGAAGTACATGAGACAAAGAGGTTTTAGAAGAGTTTAGGAGAGACCAGGAGCGCACAGGAGAAAATACATAGGATCTAAGGACTTAGCCATATTCCATTTTGTAGTCACTTAAGGAAAAATGTGACCCGACTAGGCATGCTGAGTGGATAAGGTTCCAACCTGGAGACTTGATGGTCAAGAAAAGGATATTCCATGTAGGGAATATTCCTAGGAAGACATCATTATAGAAAGTGGAGATCTTAGAACATGATAAGCATTCATCGATGAAGTACCACATGGACACTTAGCATGTGATCTACTCTTGAAGGAAGGCATAGCGGTGGGTACTGGACCTATAAGAAGAGATGCTCAGGTAGAAGAAGAGACACCAAGATATATATGGATATACATATAGCATGGAAAAAGGGAAGCTCTGGCTCCAGAAGTATGAGGAGGCCGTAGAGTTGGGGGTTTACATTAGGGAGTTGCAAGAAGGTCATCATATCTAAGGGTTGGGTCATGTAATATGTAATAAGGGGGCATAGCTAGGAATCCTAATATATGAGTTAGATATTTTTAGCATATATTATATGGGCTTATCCTTGAAAATTATTGTATTCGACATGACATAGCCCTTTGAATGTAATGTGGTTATTTAACACTCTTTATATATATATATATATATATATATATATATGTATGTATGTATGTATATTTGTTCAGATATCTTGTTCATGGGTGAAAACCATAGTGTCATTTCTTCATAATATGAATCAAATCCGTTCTTCATAATCCATGTTGTGTTGTTTCTCTTGTTTTCATGTATGGGTATAAGGATATGGTAGCTCATATTGTGCTCTTACATGAATATCTACTTTTCTGCAACTAATCCTTTAACAATGGCAAGATCTTCTCACAATGCTCACATAAAGGAGGGGCTCAGTGCCTGTGCATGCCTCGGGTGAGTGCCCAACACCCGTTGGGTGATAGGATGACACACATGGGGTTAGAAGATAGTAGGTGGATAAAAGCGACTACATCTTGGTTCCATTACAGGGATCTCTTTTCGAATCTATTGTGTGAATGATGCGTGATGATAGAGCAATTGACCTTGGACAATGTTGAAGCATGGTTTAAGAGCACGAGAGGATGATTTTTCTCGGAGATTTAGTATTGACCCGAGTTTGATAAACATAGATGGGTAGAAGAGCACTCATATCATGAGTGTATGAGACCTTCTTTTGTTGTTTTCTAGTAGATTTGTATGAATGGATTTCGGCATACACATCTAGATCAAGATAATATTATATATCTCACATGTGGACCTAAGATGAATATTAGAGGCTACGGTGTTGATCCGACTTGGACACATGTTGTTGATCATTGGCGAAAAAGAGTCTTGACTAGTTATACCTTGGAATTCACTATTTATATGTATTCTTGTCCTGAGGTTGTTGAGTTTGAGCTCTTAAAGGATCCTAGAGGATCATTTTTGTGTGTTGTCCCTTTATCCAAAAAGATCCTGATCATTACACTAAGTTTGGAAGCATTTCCTATGGTTGACTAAGCTTCTTCTCGAGTTCTTGGTGAGGAAGCTAGGGTTAAGAAAGATGGCATACCTTGTCGGTAGAAAAGGAGAGGGAAGAGAGATGAATCAAGTATAATGAAGCTCATAAAAGGGAGTTGGATAGAAAACATGAGGTTGTAAGAGTAATGGATCTATGGAGGCAAACATTATGGGAATTAATTGAGGTTCACATAGAGAATGTGGAGCCTGAGAAATTTGTGCTACCCCATCTTGGAAAATGTGGGAGAGAGACCCCTTCAACTTCTAACAAGAGTTTGTTACTTGGAGAAAGGAGAGCCATCGACACGCATTTGAATCCACCTAGTGACTAACCCCTTGCACTTAGTTTTCTAAATCCATAGATAAGTATTGCTAACCCAATTGGTATTGGTAGGAGTGACCGATCTACACCTAGAGATATAATTTCTCATTTGGTACATCTATGGATGCACAATCATTTCCTATATTTGGAGGAATATTATTTGGAACAAAATTTGGGCAAATTATGGGTACACAAAGCTTGGGTATCGCATCTAGAAGTGGCATGAGACACTCATCTAGTAGCGGTTCAATCTCATAAACGGTTGCATGATTTAGTGGGGACATTGGGTGCAACCACTTCGTGCCCATTACCCGGCTACAAGAGGTGGATATAGTGGTATAGGAGTTGGAGGACTTGATGGACCTGGCAGATCTGGAGGATCTGGTGGGTCAAGAGGGACATGACCAGGTGGATCTAGTAGATCTGGTGGTGTAGGTGACATTGGAGGAAATCGAGGTTCTGGATCGGGTGGAAAGGGCCTCAAGGGCCTCAACAAGTGTTTTTCAAAATTTCTTTACATCTACCAGACTAAAAAGGTGTTGAGGATGTTGTAGAGCATGTACACAAGTGTGAGTTGTTATGGCACATAAAGGGGATCACTAACCTAGAGCAAAAGGTAAGTCAGTTTACAATGACATTGCAAGGACACATGTATAGTTGGTACTAAAATTATGAACCCCATCAAATAGTGGTGGATTACACCGTGCTGCAGAATGCCTTCTTGGTTGAATTTCATATCCTTGAGTTTGAACAAGATCATTAGCACGCTGAAGAAAATTCAATAAGGTATGAAAGAGAGTGTGTGGGAGTATGATGTGCATTTCAAGACTCTCTTATCAAATTTTTCTTATGATATTCATCCTTCTCAGCATGCTCAGTGGTTTGTTGGAGGGTTAATAACACCATTTAGGAGAGCACTTTGCACAAGACTTTCACAGACCCGCGTGAGGCCTTAGAGGCTTCCATGCATGCTGAGGCTGTTAGGAGTATGGATACTAGTGTTAGCTATTTTCTTGAAGTGCGATTGCTGTAATGGCGAAGTAGCTGGAAAATATTTCTGACAAACTCGATGCATGAGTCTCACAGTGCCTATGGTGCATGGATTGTGAGGTAGATGGGAATACAAAACAAAATTATCCTCGAGAGATCGGTACGCACATGATGGTGGACTGTGAAATTTACCACGGAGATCATGATGCAAATAGGTGTCCACTACTATTATAGTGTGTGATCCATAAAAATGTGTCTTGTTATTGTAATATTTTCACCTCTACTACTCATGACACCAAGGATTGTAGATTGATTGACCAGATACATGATGCCATTGATATTGGTGTGTGATGACTAGCCTCACAAACAATTCCAAGGATGATGGTCATCACTATGAAGGGCACACAGATGGAGGGGCACATGGAAGAGGTTTTAGAGGAGGATTTTGTGGTTGTGGTAACCATGGAGGAAGAAGTGAGTTCCTGCGTGGAACCTGTTACAATTGTGGGTCTACGGAGCACTATAAGTGAGAATGCTTGGATCTACTACAATGGTATTTCTCGTGTGAAAGAAGCGTAAGTATGAGGAGTGCCCAGAGCTATTTGAACATATGAGCCAACAACAATGGAAGGAAAAAGGCACCAAATGGTAAGCGTAAAGAAGGCTGATTCACAGTGTATGCCAAGAGTGGCGTGGTCGGAACCAGAACCTATGCTAGTTACGATGTGAGCTAAGGCTACACGTGTAAGGGAAGTACCAAGGTAGAGACTACTGGTTATTAGAGAAGAGGTGGTACATGGAAAGTATCTGGACCCTACTCATCAAAAATAAGTGTATCAAGAAACCATGGATGTGATTTAGAGCCTACAAGGGAGATCCAATGCTTGAAAGAGAAGTCAAGGTAGTTAGAGAAAAGGAAGAGTGTTGAGGCTCTACAAAAGGATATGGATGAGGTCAGGGAAGTATCAAAGATGTTAAGGAAAGAGTACATAATTATTTTTTGAGGGAAATGGTTACGGAAAAAAGGTACCATGTGCCGAGAAGCGAGCACGAAAAGAGGTTTTGCATGCTAACCTTCCTCCCCACATCCTTGACTATGATAAGGAGATTACCTTGAATATTGTTGTGGATGGATGGCTTCTAAGCAATATTCGATTTACATGGGCACGGGAGGTAAAATTCCTCACTCTATATGTATGGCATCAAATGGGAAGGCCCCCATTATAATTATCCTTGAATGTGTTGTATATGGCTAACAAGACAAAGACAATGCCCATTGGTGTCTTAAAGGATGTTGTTATCACTATCTTAGGGGTGAAGTTCACTGGGGATTTCAAAGTCTTGCACTATCTGAGGTAGAAAACTTTCCAACGTTTACTTGGGTGCCCCTGGTGTTATAAGAACAATGTTGACCTATGGTTCAATAAGGGGTACATAAGTTTTGAAAAAAAGGAAGAATGGGTTATCATCCCCTTAACCGATGGGAAGTTAACACCCTATACTTGAGCCCTTGGGAGAAGAAGTTCTTGATAGGATTTATGTGTGCTCTATTAAGGACCTTGAGGTGATTTACCCTACGAAAGGAGTTATTCAATTTGAAAATGATTAATGTATGAGTGATAGACAACTAGTGTGACATGTGATAATTGGGTACATGAGACTTATGAGTTAATTGGGTGAAAGTTAAGAGGCTCTATTATGAGAGTGACACAAGAACTCTCAATCAAGTGCCTAGGAGGAAAAAAATCACCAAGTTACTCTGGAGGGGCCAACCTTGATGTTTTCTTACAAGAGATGGAGACCCAGTGGAAAAATGAGATCGAAAGAAGAGGGATGCTCAGCTATAACTTGCTTGGGACCACAGCGCATTGGTGGGTGACACATTGTGATAGCCTTCTAGAGTGGTGCGAGATAAGAATCACGTTCTCTATATAGGTTTTCCCAAGAAATGCACCCATTGTCATACAAGACTATCATGGGAAGGAACCCACCTCATTTCACATCTAAGCATGTGAGAAAGCATGGATAGAAGGCATAGAGGCCTTTCCACCTTCTTTATGGGTGTATAAGTTATATTCCACCTTATAAGTTTGTGCGTATGTAAGGTATATTCACTCACGAGATGCGCGTTAGATAGGAAATTGACAGGAGTTGATGACTGACCTCCTTCAAGATTTTGAGTATCGGAGTATTAAACCATTGGTGGATAGGGAATTATAGGTTATTAAGTTCCTTACAATGGGAGATAGTTCTATGGTAGAGGATAGAATACTGGAGTTATTGAGTGAACCTGGT
Source organism: Taxus wallichiana var. yunnanensis (assembly GCA_018340775.1). Taxonomy (NCBI): domain Eukaryota; kingdom Viridiplantae; phylum Streptophyta; class Pinopsida; order Cupressales; family Taxaceae; genus Taxus; species Taxus wallichiana. The sequence continues at coordinate 69,484,364 of CM031237.1, read as the reverse complement.
TTGGAACCATGCTTTGATGAGGAAGATTCATAAGAGGTGTAGCTTGAGCATGCATGCATGGAGAAAGAGAAGGGAAATATGGTCTATGTGATAAATGGTGAAGAGATGGAGAGTTTGTATGTTAACCATAGTGAAGGTATGCATGAAGTTATTGATAGTGTTGATGAGCAAGCACGCACCTACCATGAGACCCTCAAAATAAATAAGGTTAACATAAGTTCAGAAATGGAACCTAAGGGGGCCATTATTGGGGACTATTGGTCAGAGAAGGAGGTTTCAAAGATCATTGATCTATTGCATGATTTTCAAGACTTATTTTCATGCGTGGATACCATGAGATTAAAGGCATTCACCACTCCTTGGGAGAAATGAAAATCAAGTTCAAGGAGGTGTGCACTCGATTTGGAAGAGGCCTTATCGAATGAATCTAAATCTTCACGTCAAAGTCAAGGAGGAGATAGAAAAAATGATCACTTCGAGGCATAATTGAAGCTATGGAGGAATCATAATGGGTAAGCCCCATGGTCATCAACATTAAAAAGGATGGAAGGATAAGGATTTGTGTTGAATACAAAGACTTAAATGTAGTATGTGTAATTGATCCTTTTCTAACCCCTTTTACCAAGGAGATCCTGGAAGGAGTGGCTGGGAATGAGATCTATTCCTTCACGGATGGATTCTCGTGGATACCATTAAGTTAGAATTTCTAAAGAAGATCAAGAAAAGATAAATTTCTCCATTGAATGGGGAAGTTTTTTCTATATGGTCATGCCTTTTGGACTGAAGAATGCACTTGCTGTGTTTTCACGTATATAGTGGTCCAAGAATTTTAGGATTTTATCCATAAATTCCTTTAGGTCTACCTTGATGAATAGATAGTGTATGGACTAGTGAAATACCATTGTGACAATTTTTGGTTAATGTTTGAAAGATGTCGGAAGTTACACATATCCCTCAACATCAAGAAGTGTCTCTTCACTACTCTATTTGGAACCCTGTTGGGGCACATCATATGTAAGGAAGGATTACTGGTGGATCCCGCCAAAGTTACCATTATTGTGGGATTGGGGGAGCCTAACAACTGAAGCGTAGTGTATGGATTTCTTGGGCATGCATGGTACTACCAAAATTTATTAAGGGGTATGCCAAGATCACCGCCATTAGAGAAGTTACTAAAACACAAAAGTACATTTCACTGGGAGAGGTGTAATAAGAAACATTTTATACATTGACGAGTAGGCTTATCACTGTGCCCATATTATGCTTTTCCTCTTGGGATAAGCCATTCCATGTACATTTTGAGCTTTAGGGATGAAAATTGGAGCATTCTTAGCACATCCTATAGAAGGGATTGTTGACCACCCCTTGTGTTTTGCTAGTATGAAGTTAACACCAGTAAAGCATAACTACACTACTACTAAGCGCGAAGCACTATCAATGATCTACATGCTGCACAACTTTAGGCAATATCTTTTGGAAAACACCCTCATATTCTACACATACCACATGACATTGAAGTACTTGGTGAACAATCCCATTTTTCAAGGGTGCATATGTTGGTGGGTCTTGTTGTTTCAAGAATTTGAGTTTACAGTTGTTGTGAAACTAGGAAAGAGTAACTTAGGGCCCGACCATTTATCAAGGATTGAATCAGGGGAGGATGCACAGAGCATTAAGGATGTTATTCCATATGCACAAACTATTTAGGTTGTGGCACATGCCCTCTGACTTAGAAGATATTGTTGTGTTTCTTAAAATGGGTGTGGTGCCGAAAGGAATGAAGACTCTTGGAAAGAAAAAGTTAGCCATATGCGCACGCATGCCCTACATGCTAATCAGTAGAGACTTATAAAAACTAGGTCATGATGAGGTTTTTTGTTGGTGCATGTTAGAACATGAGTGGGTTGCAATCATGGAGAAATCACATGGTGGGATTACAGGTGGGCACTATGCAGGGAATGCCACCACATGAAAAATCATACTGTCAGGGATTTGGTGGGAAAGCATCTACCAAGATTGCATTGAGTTTTGTAAGGCCTGTGACCATTTCCAACACCTTGGTAAGCATAGAAGAAGGGATGAAATTCCCTTAAGGCCGATAGCTAGCACAAAACCATTTGAAAAGTGGGCCATTGATTTTGTAGGACCAATTTCACCTACCGCATGAAGGACTAGTTCACACTATATCATCACTTGCACTGACTACTTAACAAGATGGGTAGAGGCAACACCTACAAGGGACTACACAACAACAACAACAACTAGGTTCTTGTGGGAAAATATAATCAATAGATATGGATGTCCACTAAGCTTAACGAGTGATAGGGGTACTCATTTCTTAAATGAGATAGTTAGGATCTTGTTGGAAAAATTCATGATAGCCCACCATAAGACTACCCCATACCACCCACAAGCTAATGGAACTATTGAGGCGTTTAACAAAATTTTGAGTCACATGTTAACTAAAATTTGTGATGTGGGAAGACATGATTGGGATGACAAAGTTTCAGCTGTACTATGGGCATATAGGACTACCTATAAGAAATTAAACAAGGCCACACCATTCCAATTGGTGTTTGGTGTGGAAGCTATGTTACTAGTAGAATTCATGCTACCATCCCTGTATATTGCATACGTAGAGGATTAACTAATGAATAATCACTACAAGAGTGCATGGAGAAATTAATGCAATTGGATGAAAGGTGATCACTTGATAGGTGGAGTTAGAAGGCTAAAAAGGTGTGAAAAAAATCATGACATGATCGCCATATTAAAAACAAACAATTCAAGGTTGGGTAGATGGTCTTATTTTATGACTCCAAATTTTTGCACCATCTTGGGAAACTAAAATTCCATTTGTTAGGGCCATATATCATCTCATACATCCTTGATTTAGGAACGCATGCCAGTTTCAAGCACTAGATGGGACAAGATTACCAGGCCATTTCAATGGGAGTAGGTTGAAGCCCTACTATAAATAAGGCCTCTATGTAATTATAAATAAGGCAATATTGCCATTTAGCTTAGGATTTCCTTTAATGCATTTATTTTCCTTGTCTTTCCCTTTCTTGTTGCTTGTTCCTTTCTTCTTCTTTTTTGTTTTGTTTTGTGTGCCTTGTGCACTGGTAGCCACTTATTATTTTCAAAAGGTTATGTATGCGCAAAGGATTACACATCTATTTTTTGTGTGGGGTGGAGTAATGTGAAGTAAAATGGAAGTTGGTAGTGGAAGTTGTTTTTGATGGCTTGGATTGAAGGAAAAAAAGTGCGTAGTGTGGAAGAGTGTACGTAGAAAAGGTGGACATAAGGAGTTTGGTGTCTAGATAACTTTACAAAGACCATGTACAAAGGATGAGAAGTGTAAGAACAACATGATGTAGGTGAGGGAAAAATCCAGGTAAGGACAAAAGTGCCTTTGGTCGCAAGCAAGCGCATGAGGATTTTTGGTCATGAAGGATTTTTGTGCTCTAGAAGGTTATAGAGATTTTTCACATAGGATAGGGCTCAAGGGTAAGAGTGCTTAAGGTTGGATTTAGTGGAAAATGCTTCCTTTATTTCTAAATTACGTTGGTAGGTGGAATTGCATTTATTGGGAAAAGAAGCAAAATCTATAAGTAGAAGGTCGGGCACATTATTTTTTACCTTGAAATTGTGATATCGAAGAGCTCTTGTGAACTAGGGCATCCATAAAGAAGATTTGTGCATGAAGGAAAAATCATGAAAATCTGAGTGTGTGACTAGTGTGATTTGCAAACCAAAGTGGAAGAAGTACATGGGCGTAGGGAAGAAGATTTCAGGAGAGTACATCGTCTTATGGAAGGGTTTTCTAGGTTAGGGTTCTGTAGCTAGGGCACAAGAGTAAAGGGATTTTTTCCATGAAGGTAAGCCATAGATTTGAGCAGAGCGAGGAAGAGTTTGTTTTTAGTAACTAATAAGAAGATGGCACCAAAGAAGGCAACCATTTCACCAAAGAAGGGCAAGGGAAAAGGGAAATAGGTTGTTTCCACTAGTTTCAATGAGGATTGGTATGTAGAGATGCAATACCTATATGGCATGTTGCTTAGAAAGGAGTGGGTATCCCATGTAAGGAAGATGGTGGTAAGTGATTACAACCATCACAAAAATGCCACAGAGAAAGAGATGGCGTTAGAAATGGTTAGACCTACAGATAAGAGGACACCTAATGGAATGCCCATCTATGATGATGAAGTCAAAGTGAAAATGGAGAATGTTGGATTATTGTAACTATATGAGTTTCCCTATTTTGGTAAACTGAGTGGTTGTACCAATGGCTGCTTTCACGCATAAATGAAGACCATTTCTACTTCATGGGGCAAAGAATGAGGATAACTCCCCAACTAATCTCCAAATTTACTAGTCTTACCTACGAGGGTGATTCATTTGATGATGACTTGGAGGAAAAAGAGGCCATAAAGAAATATGTGGAGGCCTATGACTATAAGAATGGGTCACGGTACTTTGACATTTCTATGATTTTTGATCCTATGATTAGGATGGCCACACACTTAGTGACCAAGCTGAATGGACAGGAGAGGTGGACACAAATCAACAAATCCTATTTACACGTTTTCTGGAATATATCTAAAGGAACCATCTACAAATTCTCTTAGCATTCATATCAGAGAGATCATCAAAGTGTCACACGCGATGACGAGAGAAGATCATGTTTGGTAATGTCCTCCTTACCATCATGTTTTTAGAAATTGAGTGCCCGATGGGCCAAAAAAATTTTTATGGGAGTACCCAGATGAGAACCCCTCCCCTGCCAAGAGATTTGAGAAATATACTTGTGACACCATGACGTCCACCCACAAGGCGTGCCTAGAGAAATGGTATAAGTGAATGCACAACACGTTCGAGGTTGAGTGGAGGATACTTGAACAATTTCCATGCTAGTTCAAGGAGAAGCTGAGTTTTATTTATACCAACACTTTTGCATTGGAAGGTTCACTCTGTAAGAAGGGACCAAGATCCCATGGTGTAAACTATTGCTCTCCTTCACTACATAATATTTCCAAGCTAGGGTCAATCGCTTCAAGGAGGCCAAAATACTAAGGTTCAACCTTAGTGAGGTGGACCAAGACCACCACGAGATACACAGAAAGATAGTATACCCCAAGAAACACGCTTGTGTGGAGAAATATGTCTCCCATGAGGTACATATGATAAAACTTGTGATGCCAATTCTTTGGAAAGGACCACAATGAGGGTATACCTACACATTAGGCCCAAGTATGAGAAAATGCCTACATGGAGAATGATGTCTCCATCCTAGAAGACCCCACCACAAGGAAGAAGGTCATGCCGAGGAAGAGGGAGAGAGAGGAGACCCTTGAGAAGAAGGCACCGAGTGTACAAACAACACAATCTATTGGGGTACAGGAGTTAGGCGCGAAGCTAAGCACATATGCATGGAGGAAGAATTCCCCCATTATGGAAAAAGAAAATACACCTGAGGAAGAGGCACTAGAGCAAGAAAAGACCCCTACAAAAGAAGAGTATCCGAGGAAGGAGTCACTAACGGAAGAAGATGAGAAGGAAAATCCCTTATACTGAGTCACCAATTAAAAGAAGTGAAAGGTAGCGGAGGAGGTAGACTCAAAAGGAATGGAGATCTTGGAAGCCTACAAAAGAGAAATGGATGATGGTGAGCATGAAGAGGCTTAGGATCATCCTGTGTATGATGTATGATGATGTACTTGACTCATGGGAGAAGGAGATGCTCATGGTAAGGGGGGAAGTGAGGAGGTAAACACTAAGCATCAAAGGACCCCAAGCCTCATCAAGGACCTAATAGAGGAGGCCACGAAATGGAAGTAGTAGGTATAATAAAGGACTTGGTGGAGTAGGAGTGGAGCGAGAATTGATGGAGTGTTCAAAGAGATATATGAAGAGAATCTAGGAAAGGAGTATGGGAGCATAGGGTGGAGATCCCAAATTAGCAATAAGTTTTCCAAAGGCAAGTGTACATGGAGGAAAGAATGTGGTAGAAGCGTAGGAGCAAGGGATTGGCTATATAAATGATCCAAATAAAGTACTAGACACACACTTCCAAAGTATCATGCCTACGAAAAAATCCTTTCATGGTCTTCATTTGAAGAATAAGGTTCATACCCTCGTACAAGAAAAATGCTATCTTGGGATTTTAAGTCCCATGTTAATGAGTCGAATTCGAGGTCAACCAAGAGGCATTGATGTAGATACCAGATTTTAAGGGAGTAAACCCTTTGGTGAATGCTTAGTAACTATCGATGAGAAAGTATGCAATGCACTCAACAAGGTATTAGTAGAGATTGAGGTGAGACTCTTTGGGAGGAATGAAAAAGTAAGGGTTTTGGAGGAGGAACTAGAGAAGAAGAACAAAGAAATCATTGAGAAAAGCAAGGATCTAAAGTAGGAAGAGTTGATCAGTGCATAACTAAGGCACGAACTAAGGGAGGAGAAGGAAAAGGTGTGAGGTCTATAAAAATATAGAGATGATTACATATGCCATTATCTTTAAGTATCGAGACTCAGCCTCACTTGAGCAAAAATATGAGTCAACCTTATAATGCTTGGAAGACTTAACTCACATCCTTACCATGGAAAGGTGGTCACTTGCACTTGAATCGACAGAAGAGGAATTGGCACACCATAATGAGGAAGAAAGGATAAAGATTGAGGATACAATCACTCAAGTTATGTACTCTCTTTCCACTATGAAGACCATCATGTAAATAAATGAGGTCCATATGATAATAACTGCAGACAAAGATAGGGTAACAAGTATATTAGTTGTTACACATGAGGCATATCTAAAATAATTCCAAGAAAAGAACAAAGGAAACATGGAAGGGTAGGATAAAATACTAGCCAAATTTGAGAAGAAAATGGAAGCAATCGAAATCTTGTGAGGTTTGGTTAAAAATGAGCTTAAGAAACTATACCCCCAGGTCACTCACAGAAATGGATGTGCTTGGATGAATTTAGCAAATAGCTGAAGGGATTGTAGATATGATGAATGCTAAGGGTGATGAATTGATCTTTGAAGAGGTGAGTGCTCTAGTAGGGTGACCTAATCCAACAGTGTAGGGTGAAGTGGATGCCTGGGAGAAGATTGAGGTGAAAATGAGGAAGGAGTTCCCACTCCTCTTGCAATAATAACAAATTTTCCCATTCTTTCATTCTTCATTCAAATTATTTGAGTCCCACCATTCTTTATTCTTTGGGGAAGCAGGATGTTTTTGAGGATGGAGAACAAGCTTAGTGTGGGGTGATGTTGGAACCCGAATTATTATCTAAGTACTAAAAGATGTACGTGTGTAGGAGAAATAAGAAGAAGGGCATGCGGGGAGAATCCTCCAAGATAGAGAGGTTTTCAAGAGTTTAGGAGATACTAGGGTGCACGCGGGGAGATAGTACATAGGATTTAAGGACTTATCCATATTCAACATTCTGAGGCACTTGAGGAAAAATGTAACCCGACTAGGCATGCTAAGTGGATAAGGTGCCAACCTAGAGAATTGATGGTCAAGAAAAGGATATTCCATGCAGGAATATTCCTAGGAAGACATCATTACAGAAAGTGGAGAGCTCGGAACATGATAAACATTCACCGATGAAGGACCACATGGACACTTGGCATGTGATCTACTCTTGAAGGAAGGCATGGTGGTGGGTACTTGGACCTATAAGAAGAGATTCTTGGGTAGAAGAAGAGACACCAAGATATATATGGATAGACATATAGCATGGAAAAAGGGGAATCTCTGCAGAAAGTATTAGGAGGCCCTAGGGTTGGGGGTTTTCATTAGGAGTTGCAAGAAGGTCATCATATCTAAGGGATGGGTTTGTAAAATTTATTTAATAAGGGGGGCATAGCTAAGACTCCTAATATATGAGTTAGATATTTTTTTAACATATATTGTATGGGCTAGATCCTTGGAAATTACTCTATTCAATCTGGCATGGCCCTTTGAATGTAATGTGGTTATTTAGCACTCTTGATCAATATATATATATATATATATATATATATATATATATATATATATATATTAGTTATCTTGTTCATGGGTGCAAACCCTAGTGTCATTTCTTCATAATCCATGTTGTGTTGTTTCTCTTGTTTTCATGCATGGGTATAAGGATATGGTAGCTCATGTTTTACTCTTACATGAATATCTACTTTTCTGCAACTAATCCTATAACAATGGCAAGATCTTCTCACAAATCTCACATAAACGAGGGGATCGGCGCCCACGTGCCTCGAGGGAGTTCCTAGTTCCCGCTGGGTGATAGGCCAACATGCATGGGGTTTGAAGATAGTAGGTGGATAAAAATGACTTCACTTTATTCAACCAAAGTTATAAATTTCTTAAATGTACAAAACCATCAAATTTTGTTTTAAGAAAATAGACCCATACTTTTTTGGAGTATTCATCTTTAAATGTAACTAAATATAATGCTCCACCATATGAAACTAAAGGTATTTAACCCCAAAGATCAAAATGAATATAACTAAGAATACTTTTACTTACATGACTTTCAAATTTAAACTTATATCTACAAAGTGTTCCACAAAAACATAGTGCTAGAAGAAATTCAAGTCTTGAAACTTTATATTAGGCAATAACTCATGATTCTTCAGTACCTTCAACCCTTTCTTTCTCATGTGCCCTGAATGTACATACCATAAACAAGTATGATATTTTTCTATTTCAAATACCATATCCGTTTGACTAATATGTGTATTCCTTACAATATGTAAATATTCCCAACCTTTAAATGTTTCATTACAACTAAGGAAAACTTATACACCTTTACAACTCCACCTTGACCTATGAACTTAAAACTGCTAGAGTCTAATTCACTAGAGGAAATAAAATTTATTTTTAGTTATGGTACATGTATTACTCCTACTTAGAGTCCTCATTATACCTTTAAACATTTTGATCTTGATGCTACAAATTCCATCACTTACAAGAAACATTATTTCCAAAAATAACAGAAATTCCGTCAAGGGGTTATTAAGAAGAAAACCAACTTCTATGAGGAAACATGTGATGTGATGTTGTGCATTCAAGAGAATGAAAATTTACAGCCAAGCATCTAGGCCATGTTCTTCTCATGCTCGAAGGTAAAATTGAGATTAATACAAATAACGTTGAGAGGTCTCTACAAGTAATCATGGAGGAGGATGTAGAGAATGATTCATACATAATAAATTTGTGCTGAAAAGATGAAAATACATTACTTCTATTTGAAATTTTATAGTCATAGAGGTAAGGGACTATAAAAATAGGAACTTAAATTTATCAAAGTGAATATTGTACATTATTATATTTTCATGAATTAAAAAATTACATATTTTATGATTTTTTTATATTATGAAGACATGTTTCTTCTATTTTTTTATGTTATTCTTACAATGATAAATTAAATGTGCATTTTTAAGATTTCAACGACCATCCTTTATGAAAATAAATCATATTTTCATTTTATGAATATGATAATTTCTCTTGCATGAATCTATTCTTGAGTTCACTTTTGCATGTTATCCGTAGTTTGCATGATTTTTTGTAGTTACTTTAGATTAATTTAGTTCAATACACTTTAATCTTAATTTTAAGAAAGTCAATAAATCATAAATAAGATAAAAGATATTATGCATGCACAAAAGCATGCACTATTTTAGAAGATTGGATGCTCTATTTTTAGAGTTATGTGTGGTTATTTTTAGGATATGTCTTCTTATATTAGAGGAAGATTTGTAATCATTGTAGTATGAAGAATCAAATTCAAGAAGTTGTTGCTTGAGGTGCACATGGATGCAACAACGATTTATGTGTTTATTCTGAGTTTTTATTAGAATATTTATGTGTTTATTCCAATTTATTTATTTGAACATTTTATTTTTGTATTTTTAATTCTATTTTTATATGTTATTTTCTTCAAATTGGTATCACATTGAGGTTTTTAAATTGAAATAATTTTAATGATTTTACACTGAGAATCTTTATAAGTTTAGAGACTCCTCAATTCACATGGAAAAATTATGAGTATTGGTCTCTAACAATGAAGGCATTGTTTAGATCCCGGATATTTGGAAAATTTTTGAAAATGGATACACAAAACCAACAAATCCAAAGATTGTACAAACACACTCTCACAGAAGAGAATGGTCTATCAAGGAACAAAGAAATAAAGATGGAAAATCCCTCTTCTATATATGTTCAAGCTATGCATGAAAGCATTCTTCCTAGAGTGGTAGTAGCCAACCAAGAAAAAGAAACATGGGATACTCTCTTGGTTGCATTTCAAGGTAAGGAGAAAATTAAAATTACCAAACTCCAATTACTTAAAAAGGATTTTAAGAATATGTATACGAAAGAATCAAATTCCATAGATTCATTATTTACTTATGTTGTTGGCCTAGTAAATCATATTAAATCTCATGGAGAAAAATTAGATGATAGAAGTATAATAAAAATATGCTTAAGATTCTACCTTAAAATTTTGATTATTTGGTTGTAGCCATAGAAGAAACTAAGGATTTGAGTCATATTTCAATTGATCAATTGCATGCATCTTTAATAAATCATGATAAAAGGTTGAACAAATCACATACAACTATAGAACAATATTTTTCATCTCATACTTCAAATCATGGCAAAGGAAGAGGAAAGTCTAGTCCTAGAGGCATGGGAAGAAGTCCATCTATAGGTGGACATAAAGAGCAGTCCAAAAATCAAATTGGCAAAGGACAAAGTAAAGATCAAATCATAATCAATATTTTGGTTAGAGACATGATAAGTCTCATGTTCAATGTCACTATTACATGAAATATGGGCATTGTGTTTATGAATGTGGGAAAAATCAGTTTGATAAGAATAGGTAGAATCAAAATCGGGTTGGGAGTTCTACACCAAGCTCCATGCTTATTGCATGCACATGGATTGTCAAAGAAAAACCTTCTATATCACATATTTAATGTAATATATATTAAGATATTCCACAAGATATTTGGTATTTGGATTATGGTTGCTCTAATCATATGTCGTGAAACTTGAATTCATTTCCAATTTAAATGAGTAAGTGAACATTGGTATTACTCTTGGAAATAGTAATAGATTAACTATAATAGGAAAATGAACAATCTATTGGAAGAACAATGAATGAGAGGAGGGGTGAATCAATATTTACAAATATTTACTTTAGCTTTCGTAAGTTGTATAAATCATTCAAATCACCCATGCATCATACATTAACAAATGTGAGCATATTAAGCATGAACAACCATACACAAGAATACACAAGAACACCAAATATATGTGGGAAACCCTAGAGGGGAAGAAGACCCATTGAAACTCTACTTATATTACTAAATAAAGGAATTTTGTGAGTATTACACATCACACAAGATTTATTTAGTGAGGCATCAACCCCATAAGGAGCACCAACCCCTAGTTTAGTAGGGAGCCAACCCTACAAGGAGCACTAACCCCTTATTTAGTGAGGCACAAAACCCACAAGGAGGATAAAAACCCCTAATATGACCAAGAACCAACTCAGCCACCTGAAGATGAAGATCACATCTAATGTTTTCTTTAATAACTGATGGTGATCACTAATTCAGCTCCATGCACTCAAAACCCCTCTCAAACACACATTCTTCTCCTTTTCTCAAACATGCACCAACATGTGTTTATTAGGTCCAATGACTTATAGCTCCTTCTTCTATACCATTCCTATATCTTCATACCTCTTCTATGATTTTTTCTTTACCCATCATAGTATCCTCAAACTCTCCTCTATCTCGCTCTAGTCCATACACACAAATTGGGTCTTCTTCTCAACTAGATCATGTATGGATGACCCCCTTAAACTCACCATCATCAGATAAGAAAAATAAACATAATTAATAATTTTATATGCCTCATACTCTTTAAATATTCCCTCACAACCTTATCTTCCTTCCTTCCAAAATTCAATATGCTCCCATTGCTCTAAGAATCACAAATGAGCCTTATAAGTGTTTATATATAAGTCTCAAGCATCCATATCATGTAGGTCAGACTTCATAGTGAATAAATACTCAAAACATGATAAAAATAATGAGGACATCATAAGAATGACCACATTGTTCTGTTACATCACCAACATGCCCAAAACTCTCCATTAGGACCCAATAAGCCCAAAATCACTTCAAGAGACCTACTCTCCAACTATGAATGTGCAATATGAAAAACACTTCACCAAGGAATTGAATCACTTCAAAAACATCACAAAATACCTCACCATGATTCCACCATACCTGAACATCTCTGCAACATCTCCTCAAGTCGTGACACCATCTCAAGAACAAGCTTGTTTTTGTGCACCAAACCCTAGACCCCAAAGATGAGGCTCATTACCACCTCAAATGACCTCAACCATGTAAGTATTCTATATAACTAAAAATATATTTATTTCAAGTACATTAACATGTGCTCATACTTCCATAAATTGGATTGTATATGCCTCAAATCTCCTCTACATGAATACTGCTCAAAACTACTTTTAAACCCCAAAAATAGTCTTCAAAGATGGGGCACATTCTCATTGGAAATGAGGTGTCTCAACCTTGTTTGGTTTAATCATTTAAGATTTTCCTACTACCATTTCACATTGTATATGATCTAAAAATAGAAATAGGAGTTGTCAAAAGATTCCCATATGATACTATATCATGGAAGGACTATTTTTAGAGATATTATGATAGATTTTATGACATCTATAAGGATCAAAAATAGGGGATAATATTGTGGACGTGGGAGCCTTATTTTAGACACAAATCTTGCTCTTTAATGATATCCACCTCATGAGAGGTTTAGCACATGGTTTTGTAAACCATAGATGGTTTCTTGTATAACCGAGGTCTATAAATTGAAGGCTTGGAGAAGTAATTGGGGTAGTGAGTTTTAATCCTCCTAGAATTTTTTTCTAGTGATACTCCTGTAAGAAACTTACTCTGCAAGTGTATGTAATCTTGTTATTATATTTGAAATACATTGAGTGGGCTTTTTGGAGTGTGGGGTTTTTATCGAAAGGATTTTCCCCACGCATATCCGGTGTTTGTGTTTTGTTATGAATATGTTGCTGATATTTCTAATATCTATTTTACTATGTTGAAAGTTTTGCATAATGTCTCTCCTCAAAGATTAGTGTAGGAAGTTGTTCCGCTAATCTTAATTTCCTATCAAGTGGTATCAAAGCCCGATCACCTTTGGTTTTAGTTGTGTTTGTTGGGTTTTTGTGTTAATCCAAGTTTGAGTGGGAGTCAGTGCAGAGAATACTTTGTTATCTGTTGCAGATATTTTTCAAATGGTGAGTACATCTCGGGAGGATTGATCGTAGAGAAGTTTTCTAGCACAAAATTTGAAATGTGGAAGCTAAAGATGGAAGATCTGTTGGTTGATCGAGATCTATGGGATGAGGTGGATGAGAAGGTCCATAGGCCTATGGATCCAGTTTTGGCTGCACAATATGATGTAATGGATAGAAAAGATAAAGGTCTTATTAGACTATGTCTTGTAGATTCAATCCTGATAAATGTCCATGAAGAATCCACTTTGGAGAAGCTTTGGAAAAAGTTGGGTGAGATATACCAAGCTAAGTCTCTTGTAAATAAGATTTTCTTGAGGAAGAAGTTGTTTTCCTTAAGAATGGAAGAAGGTGGACAAATATCTGAGCATCTAGAAACATTCAATATGTTGGTGACTTAGTTGAGCTCGGTTGGGGTTAAGATGGATGAAGAAGAAAGGTGCCAAATCTTGTTGGTTTCATTGCTAAATCATGGGATAGCCTAGTCATGGCCATAGGGAGCACTTCATTCATTCTCAAGATGGAGGATGTTGTTGGTTCTTTACTCTTCGAAGAGATGAGAAGGAAGGTCTCTCAACACCAAAGAGGCTTTGAGTGTTCAAGGAAAAACAAAAGAATGAGGAAAAGATGAGAAGAAGTGTGGCCATTCCAAGAATAAGGGGAGATCAAATCCCTGTAAGTCCAAGGTGATATGCTGGAACTGTGGCAAATCTAGACACTTCAAGGGAATGCAAAGAAGAAAAGAAAAATAAAAATAAGAAGTATGATTCTGATTCTGAGTCCGAAAAGAAGATGGAGATGCCTTTATTACAGCTTTGGCCACTCGTGCAAGTGATAATGCATGGTTGATAGACTCAGGTGCATCTTTCCACATGACTCCTAACAAAAATTGGTTTAGTAAGTATGAAAACTATGATGGTGGTAAGGTGTATTTGGGTGATAATTCTTTCCTTGAAATTGTTGGTCGTGGTAGTATTCAGGTGAAATTTTCTGATGGTAGAATTAGAATATTTGATGGTGTCTTGCATATCCCAGGACTAGCAAGAAATTTATTATCTATTAGCAAGCTAATAGATGCGGGTGTGCATGTATAGTTTTCTAAAGTAGGTGTGAAAATGGTGAGAGGTGTTATGGTGATAGCAAGAGGAAGTAGATTGGGTACATTGTACCAACTTGATGCATGCACGGTTGAGTGCAATAGTACTTTGGATAAAACTAAGCCAGTAACTATTTCACTGAAAAAGGAGAGGGTTTCCTCCTCTGGATGGTCATGGCTTCTGGGTACCCAAGGGTGCTCTATCTACCAAATCAAAATTACCTACAGAGAAGACCATGTTATGGCACCAAAGGCTTGGCCACATTGGAGAGAAGGGTTTAAAATCCCTGAAAAATAAGAACCTCATTGAGGGGTTGAATGATTGCAATCTGGAGTTTGATTTCTGTGAACATTGTATTTATGGCAAACAAAACCGCGTTCAATTTTACTCATCTACTCATAAGTCTTCATGTATCTTGGATCTAATCCATTCGGATGTATTTGGTCCTATTAAGGTTGCTTCTATTGCTAAATCAATTTATTATGTTACTTTCATTGATGATTTTAGTAGGAGAACATGGGTATATTTTTTAAAGAGTAAATCTGAAGTTTTTAGTCATTTCAAGGAATTTAAGGCTATGGTTGAAACTCAAACTGGGAAGAAAATTAAGTGTTTGAGATTTGATAATGGTGGTGAGTACTGTTCTATAGACTTTGAAAATTTTTGTACAGATTGCAGGATTAAAAGACAAAAGACAACTTTGTATTCTCCGGAGCAGAATGGAGTTGTAGAAAGAATGAATAGAATGTTGATGGAGAAGGCTAGGAGCATGCTTATTGGAGCTGGTCTAGAAAAGAGGTTTTGGGATGAAGCTATTACCACTACTTGCTATTTGATAAATAGATCTCCTACATCAGCACTTGTTGATAAAACGCCATGGAGGTGTGGTCGGGAAAAAGCATTCAATTAGACATCCGAGAGTTTTTAGTTGTGAGGCATATGCACATGTGCCTTAGGAGAAGAGAACAAAGTTGATTATAAGGTCATCAAATGTATCTTCATCGGATATGGATATTGTGTGAAAGGATACAAGCTTTGGGATCTGTTGCACAAAAGGTAATAAACTCTAGAAGTGTTATTTTAAGAGAGATTAAATCTTTCCCTATTAATTTTCAGCTAGAACAACATAAAGAAAATGAACAAAAAAGGATGTGGTTCAACTTCCTTCTACACCTAAGAAAGTTGAATCAAGACCCCAAAATAGAAAAGAAGTTGAGGAGAGCTCACCAAGATCCTCGAATCTTTAGAAGAGGAAGAATAAGAGGAAGAAGTGGAAGAATCTCCACCTCAGCTTGTTTGAAAGTCTGCAAGGCAAAGGTAACCACCTGAAAGGTATGGGTATTCTCTTGATGATTGGAAGTGTATATTTGCTTTTAGTACTAACATTGATGAACCGATATCTATACAAGAGGATTTGGGTATGAATTATGCAAAGTCCTGGAAAATAGCCATGGATGAAGAAATGGCAGCCCTTAAAAATAATGATACATGGGACCTGTACCATTGCTCAAGGTCGGAAACTCATTTGGATGTAAATGTGCATTTGAGAAAAAGATTGGTTCGATGGAAATGTTGAAAAGTATAAGGCACGGTTGGTTGTAAAGGGTTACTCTCAAATTGAGGGTATTGATTATGGTGAGATATTCTCTCCGTTGCTAAAATGGCATCCATTCAATTTTTATTATCTATTGCAACAACTTATGACCTAGAGGTTGAACAAATGGATGTGAAAACTAATTTCCTTCATGGTGATTTAGAGGAATAAATCTATATGACACAACCAGAGCACTACATGGTGAAAGGTAAAAGCAATATGGTTTGTAAGTTACAGAAATCCCTATATGGCCTTAAACAAAGTCCTAGGATGTGGTACTAGAAGTTTGATTCATATGTGTTGAGTTTGGGGTTTGTGCGGTCTAAATTTGATCACTATGTATATTTTAAATATGATGGTGATTGTTACACTGCAATTACTTTATATGTTGATGACATGTTTTTATTGGGAAAGGAAAAGGTTTGATTGTAGAATTGAAATCTCATCTCTCTCGTAAAATTTGAAATGAAAGATCTTGGTGCAGAAAAACACATACTTGGGATGGAGATTAGAAGAGATCGTGAGAACATAAAGCTATGGCTTGGCAGAGTAAGTATGTTTGTTTTTTTGCAAAAAGTTTCAACATGCAGGATTGTAAACTACTTTATGTTCTTGTTACTTTGGGAATGAAGCTCTCCATTTCACAATGTCCTTCATCCCCATCGGAGATGGAAGAAATGAGTAGAGTGCTTTACCGTGAGTGTAGTTAGAAGCTTAATATATGCTATGGTCTGTACAAGACCGTACATTGCCCAAGTAGTGGGAGTTCTTTCTCGCTTTATGTCTAATCCTGGAAGAGTGCATTGGGATGCAAAGCTTAAGAGGGTATTCAGATAATTTCAGGGTACATTAGAGTACTCTATATGTTTTCATGGAAGAGGAGATCAACATTCCCTATGTATTCATGGTTTTGTGGATTTAGAATTGGCTAGTGATGTTGATAGTAGAAGATCCACCAAAGTGCATATGTGTTTACTCTTAATGGTGGTGTAATTATTTGTTTGTGATAGGATGTGGTTGCTTTGTCCACTACTGAGGCAGAGTACATGACAGCTACTCATGCCTGTAAAGAACCCATTTGGCTGAAGTGTTTGTGTTTAGATATTGGATTAAAACAAGGTGTAGTTACAATATATTGTGACAGTCAGAGCGCAATCTACCTTGCGAAGAACCTAACTTTTCATGTCAGGACCAAACACATTGATGTTCAGTATCACTTCATGAGAGATATGGTCGAGGATGGAAGGGTGAAGCTGGAAAAGGTAGAGACAGTTGTGAATGTTGTAGATGCATTAACTAAGCCCGTGAGCACAACGAAATTTAGGTGGTGTTCCGAGTCTATGGGCCTCTCAGCCCCTAGAAGTTGATCCATGATGGTATCTTTCCCTTGGCCCTTATAAGGTATTCAACAAGTGGGAGATTGTTAGAAATGAGGTGTCTCAACCTTGTTTGGTTTATTCATTTAAGATTTTCCTACAACCATTTCACATTGTCTATGCTTTAAAAATAGAAATAGGAGTTGTCAAAAGATTCCCATATGATAGTATATCATGGAAGGACTATTTTTAGAGATATTATGATAGATTTTATGACATCCTGTAAGGGTCAAAAATAGGGAGAATATTATGGACGTAAGAGCCTAATTTTAGAAAAAAATCTTGCTCTTTAATGTTATCCACCTCATGAGAGGTTTGGCACATGGTTTTGTAAACCATAGATGGTTTCTTGTATAACCGGAGGTCTATAAATTGAAGGCTTGGAGAAGCAATTAGGGTAGTGAGTTTTAATCCTCCTAGAATTGTTTCTGGTGATACTCCTATAAGAAACTTGCTCTGCAAGTGTATGTAATCTTGTTATTAGATTTGAAATACATTGAGTGGGCTTTTGGAGTGTGGGATTTTTTATCCGAAAGGATTTTCCCCACGTATATCTGGTGTTTGTGTTTTTTATGAATATGTTGTTGATATTTCATAGAATCGTTTTACTATGTTGAAAGTTTTACATAATGTCTCTCCTCAAAGATTAGCGTAGGAATTTTTTCCACTACTCTTAATTTCCTATCACATTTTGCATCTTAGGAGATAAACCATGACCTAAAATATTATGGACAAATAGTATAACACCACACTTGCATAAATGGTAATTTAGTCATTAGGTTCATCAAGAAATGTTTACACAAACTATAAAACTCCATAAACTTACCTTTTTGGGTAGGGCCCACACATTGTCGAAGCTCTAAAATAAATTAATGTAAATATGGAGGAGTCCTCTTCATCATAAAATCATCACACTAGAAAAAATTATCATTTATGGAACTATACAATCATTTTTCTTCAATTCACTTTCAACCTAGGGTTTTGAAACCATAACGAAGTTGTTTTGGTGTTAACCATGGTTCATAAAAATGTGACTACCAAAAGACCTCATTCTTCTTGATATAATTTCTTGGTTCCATGTACTAATATACCCTAAGATATCAGACTCCCATGAAAAACACACATGATTTGATGATCATAAGAAAGTGACATTCGAATTGGAATTCACACTTTTAAGAACTCAAATTGCCTAAAAATGAGTTTTCTTTCATTTCTTCACTCTTCTAGCATAAAAATTAGACCATGGCACTATAGAAACCTCCGCTATGTTTTCCAACTCTCATCCATTCTTTCACACATCTAAATATCTTCAAAAACTAAGACTTATCCATATAAACTATCTATGTCTTCATAGTCCATCTTCAAACGGACCTTAGAAATGCATCATATATATGATTTATGATGTTTGAAATATTCTACACATGCCATACAACTTGAAAAAAAAATTCATCATTTTTACCATGACCTTCACCGATTCTTTTCTCATGCTACCATACCATCCTACATACACTAGGTCTAGGATTAGGCCTAGTTAGGATTGAACCAACACATGATACCCAAGAACCGACCTTGAAAAATCCTTTCGGACACTCTTACATACTTGACACATCATATTTATTATTATTAACACCATACCATCACTCATACAACTCCTAAATCCCAAATATTTCAAAAATTTCTTGGCCATGCACCAAGAACATGCAATCTCACCTATTCATCATCCCTTTACAACCATGCAACTCATCATGCCACTATTCCATGACACTAGACACCTCATGCTGACTCAAGATTCCCTTTGACATCAATGTGATACTTGAAATAAATGAAAATAACTAGACATAATGTCCAACAAGCTCCCCCTTTTTCATTGATGGCAACCACCTTTAGAAACATTGATGGAAACCACATATGTAAATACCTACAAGACCTCTTTTTCATGTTTCTTATTCTACTCTCCCCTTTTACATCTATGAGAAACATATTGTGACAATATTGACATGAAAAACAAAAGTTACATAGCATGCACCCTCACATAGATATCTTCTCATCAAAGAAGAGTTACAATGTCTACTCTCCATTAATTTTAACATACCTATTGACTATTTGTAATGGGTCTCTAATATTATGGCCATACAAAAATCCTCATGAAAGTTACACATCCGAAACGACTTCCGAGACCTAAATCTCTCTTTCCCTAAAGATGAATTTCCCCTTTAAAACATCGATCAACTTGTCAATCTAACTACTGGCCATGAAATTATCTCCCTTATAGATGGCTTCTCTGACTACAACCAAATCCTCATTACCACCGATGACCAACATAAAACATCCTTCATCACTCCTTGGGGACTTTCTGTTATTGGGTAATGCCCTTCGGACTCAAAATTTCCAGAGCCACTTATCAATGGGTTATGACATACATCTTCAATGATCTTATCCACAAAACCATATAAGACTATGTTGATGATCTTGTAGGAAAATCAAAACAATGCAAGGATCATCTCACCATAATGAAATAATCTTTTCTCATCTTATTCAATACTTCCTTCATATTAACTGGATGCTAAATGTGTGTTTGATTTCTCACTGGTAAAATCTTAGCGTTCATCATGTCTATTCATGGCATTGAAGTAGACCCTTCCAAGATCAAAGCCATTATCGAGATGCCTCCTCCATTATCTCAAAAATTTGGATCTTTGTCACCTTTTCATCACCTCCTTCAAAAGGATATAAACTTTAAATTGGATCACAATGATCAAAATGCCTTCGATGACCTCAAATAATACCTCTTATTACCACCTGTGCTAACACCTCCACATGAGGGGGAGCCCCTCTACCTCTACATATCTGCTACTAATCATGTCTTGGGTTCCATGCTCACTCATCGGGATGAGCATAGTTGTGAACATGTCATTTAATATATAATTTTCACTCTCCATGAATATGAAACTCATTATACTAAAGATGAAAAGTTGTGTTGTGCCTTTTACTTTGCAACTTCCCACTTTGTTATCACCTACTTATCACAAGATGTATGTTGTTACCAACATCAATCTACTTAAAACCATGCACTCCAAACCATATCACAGTGAATACATCACTTGGTGGCTTATTCTCATGAAAATTTTGATCTTGAATTCTTCTCGCAAAAATATATCAAGGGACAAGCTATCACCAATCAGCTCACTGAGGCCCCTCTTCCTAACAATCAACCACTTAACGAATAATTCCTCGAAAAATATATCAATGTTATCGATCATGAATACACCCCTCTCAAAATTACACTCTTCTTTAATGAGTAAAAGTTTCAATAATGGGGAGGTGTCGACATCATTATCATACCTCCCTAGGGGATTCCTATCCCTCTTTCTTTTAAACTAAATTTTGAATATACTACCAACATGGTAGAATATGGAGATCTAATCATGGGTCTCCAAACCACCTTCATGCTCGGTGTTTTGATTAGCAAATGGATTTACACGCATGCATATGACATGCAATAATCAGGGGACAAAGTCCATTTTTAATGAAGGTGAGGTTTCCTTTATTTAAAACCAAAACTATATTTAAATCTATACATTCAAAATTATATGTGGGGGTGTTTTGGGACATCAAATGGAAAGAAGTGTGAATGATGGAAATGGAATGGAATGAAAGAAAGAAATGGATGGAAGGAGCATACAATAGTTAGGTAAAAACAGAGCCTAATATTACATAGAGAAGAAGAAGAACAATGAATAACTAACTCAAATAAAACAAAGTTTGAATCAGCTAAACAAGAATAAGTGAAAGGGAACACACATGAGTAAGTAGAAATGAGAGCTTAATCACTTTGAAGAAGAATACAAAATTACTAATGTTGAAAATGAGATCAAAGAAATTATTCACCTGCAAGATTTAAGCAATAACATCTAATGAACATAAGAACATAAAATGCCACAAGAGATAATGAATGGGACACAAAGTTCATATTTCATTAACTCTCCAAAAAAATTTCACAAAAGAACATAAAGTTTCATTTGTTGCAAATCAGCGAAGACCCACGGATGCAAATCGGGTTTCTAAGTTGATGTTTCGGGCATCCAATGTGATTGCACAACATTGAAACCTCTCTCCAAGTGTGGGACTTGTAAAATAAGAGAGGAATCTCCATATTAGAGGCTGGTTCCTCAAACTCCTTTGATCGATCTGTTATTTGCACAATTACGTAGAGGTTTGAATCCTAATCCTACTCTAAATTCCAAGGAGACAGAGATAGAAAGTGCAAAAATTGAAACTAAACTAATAGGTGATACACAAAGGAGTGGTGAACACTTCTTGTTCATGCAAATTGACACAATTTCATGAAAAACATGAAACATCATACACAAAGGCTGATAAGATACAATTAGAGGTCTGAAATGAAGCAAGACAATACAAAAAAAGGATTGAAAATTGATCACGAGTTTGCACTGTCATTTTTCACTGACAAAATCCTTGCATTTGCAACATCAAAGAGGCAGAAACTTGTTACAATCATGAAGAAGGTCTGATACTTGCAAAAATCACTTGTTGAAGGTGAAAGAAGAAGCTTGCTATCCAAAAAATGTTCCTTTTCAAAAATGAGCCAAATCTGGCTTTTACAATGCATGGGTCGAGCCCAGGAGAGAGAAAATGTGTAAAAATGTGGAAGCCATTCCCCATTGAATGAAGATGCATTAAAACAACATGGGCATCCTTACAGACCCATGCCCTAACATTTTTGGCCATGCTGAAGAAGAATGCGACCCATTTTGCATTAAAACTGGTTGTTGAAATGTCATTTCTGGCCATTACCACGTGCCAGAAGCATGTTTTTTGATTTTCTCTCTCCAAACTCCACCAAAATGCAAAATTAACCCCGAAATCTTGTAGAGAATTTCACCATCTTTCCATTGATATAAAGAACGTGAAAAACCAAGCTCTGGATCGAAAGATATGGCGATTTGAAGTTTTAGGGAAAACAGGGCCAAATCGGGTCGCTTTGATATTTTTGGCCTGGACACATGGCGAGTTCTGATTGGCTGCGGGCCTTCTAGGGGAAAATTTCCCACAAAAACTCCGTCGAGCCATAACTTGAAAAATACATGGAGTTAGGAGGAAAACTTTACCTTTCTGGAAAGCTGAGAAAGAGCTCTATCCAATGGTGCCATTTCCAAAAGGTTTTGAGTGCCTGAAAAGAAAAATTTTGTGACTGAGGCACAAGAGAGGGAAGAATGAGAGGAGTTAGCCACAAAATGAGCTAGGGGGCACATTTTGGATAACAATTTTGGTGACTCAGAGGGGTCATCTGCTTGCTGGATGAAGTTACTAGTTTCCTGAAGCATCCATTGGGCATGGAGTCATGAGTTGTAGCCTGCAAACTGATCTGAACTTTGAAAACCTCCTCTCTGAGCCACTTGGAAACCCACTGAAATGGACTGTGCAAGAGAAAAACCAGCACCACAAAAACTATGTACAAAACTGAAAATCATACATGCTCCAAATGGAACATGCAGAGTGTGCACAAGCACTTCTTTTACTAAAAGCAAACCTACCTACTCTACCCTAATGGAAACAAAGGTGAGCTAAACAAACCCTCAAGAAACCGGTTGTGCAAAATGGCTTCCTTTTTCAAAATTGGCAACCATGCAACTAATTTGGCATTGAACATGGCTGATTGGATGAATGGAAAATCAACAAGAAGTTGGTCTTCCACCCAAATCATCAAGGTATCAGCTGAAGGAAAATTCAATACCTCTTTTAGTTGTTCTGCATTTGGATTGGAGAGGTATGACAACTGATCCTTGGTTCTTTGTAGCTCATCCTCATGCTTAGAAGCAAGCATGACTGGTTGTGACTTCTCCTTTGGCTCCAATAAAGCCAAATACCTGATTGGGCAAGGTATGATCCGTTTGATATGCCCATAGCTCTGATTTTCAACTCCAAAAATGGAGTCTTCTTGTAGACCTTCTTGGGTGGGTGATGTGGAAGCAATGGTAGAACCTTTCTGCCCTTTCTCCTCTTCCAATGAAGAACATGAAAGATTAAAATCTTCCAATCTTAGTTCCAAAGAGCTGCTATAAGATGCAGGCTGCTGCAAATGAATGCTCTCCTTCATGACAACAGGCTCAAGTATTTGGGACGTGGAAGATGAAAGAGAGAATGGTGGAAACTCAACCGGTTCTTCTTCATCAAAACAGTCCTCCAAATCTGACAGATAAACTACCTCATTGTTGTCCTACTGCAAATGCTCAACTTCCTCCACTGTATCCTCTTGATCTGTAACTTGATCATCATGGTTTCTTTCATCCTCCAACATTGAGTTTGAGAGATCAAACTCTTCTTCAGCACTAGAACTTGAGAGAGATGAAGTAGAAAGAAGAATTGAAGGTTCTCTTGTAGCCTACTTTGTGCTCAAAGCCCTTGGATCTGCAATTTTCTCCTCCACAACTAGAATGTGCTCCTCTTCTTTTGGATTTGGAGCAGCTTCTCCCTCTTCTACTACTTGAAGACAATCTTGTTCTTGATAGAACTCTTCCTCTAGCATGAAGTTCGTTAAGTCAAACTCTTCGATCTGCTGCTCTAGAGGACAAGTTGGGACTGTAGGATCTTCTTTAGAGCTTTCTTCCTCCATGGCTGATTGTGCAACTTGAATTGAATCAACATTCTCTTCGAATAGAATGCTAACATGGACACTACTTTCTAAGAAAACTGATTGTTGATCTGCTTCTTCTTTTTGCTCTTCTCCTGCTGCAGCAAATTCAATCCTAACCACCACTTGTTTTCCAACTCCAACCTCTTCTAAAGGCTTAACCATCAAGGGGATCTTTGTCATCCCAAATTTAAGAGCCCAACTCTTGAGACTTTGAATTTCTTCATCCTTGTTTGGATTTTCTTTTTGTTGTTGTTTTCCTTGACTGACATTCTAATTTTTAACCTCCCAACATGGATTTGGGAATGCAAGAGGAGAAGTGGATTGTAACTCAAATGATTTGGAATTTTTTGTGGTGGTGGAGGAGGTAGAAACTCTTGTTTCTTTGGAGGAGAGGGTATTTCCGTTAGCTCTTGTGGAGGGGATGACTGTTTGGAAGGAAAGGGGAAAGAAGAATTGAGATGGGGTGGAAGACTAGGGGATGGCGAAATGGAATTAACTCCTGGGGCAGCATTGACTAGATTTAGAATTTGAAATTCCAAATGAGATGATGTTGCTTGAGTAATGGGAAGAGAAAAACCAGATGATGGTGTAGAACTTACCCATTGACAAGGTTGTTCAACACCAAGTGTATAGGCCTCTATTTCTACTATCCATTGTGCAAGTTGGGGCAGCATCTTCATCATAAAGTCCAGCTTCTCCTGAGGGCTGAAGTGTCTTGGAAAAGGGCCTCCCCATGGACAAGGAGTCCTGCAACTAATTCTGAAAGCCTTCATTTGAGCTGCTACTCTTGATTGCACCATCTTTGCCTCCATCTTTTGGATTTTTTCCACAAAATCTACATCTTCCATTTGATTGTCTTCATTGCATGCGCACTTTGTGCGTGCCAAAACCAAATTGTTCTTGATGTGCTTTGACAACCAAATTTGTAAAACATGACTTTGTAAATTTGAATTCACTATTGCTTCATAATGGAAAAGAATGAAAATGATGCTGATTTTGAATTTGATCAAAATGCTGATTTTAAATTTGATCAAAAGATGATTTGGAGGATTTGTAAAACATGTTGGAGGTGTGATATCACACAACATTAAAACCTCTCTCCAAGTGTGGGACTTGTAAATGTGAATTCCATGATGGAAATGAAGTCATGATTGCACAACTTCATAGAATGGAAAAGAATGAAAATGATGGAAAGAAAACTAAACTGGATGGAAATGAATGGAAAACAGTGCATGATTACAAAGGACTAGAGAATGAGTTGTTTTTTCATTTTTCACTTTGCAACATCAAAGATGAAGGTCTCGTCGCAAAATCACTTGTTGAAGGTGAAAGAAGAAGCTTTATCCAAAAAATGTTCCTTTTCAAAAATGAGGTCGGCTTTTCCTTGTGTAAAAACGTGGAACACATTCAACCCATTGTGAAAGATAAAATGGAAAACCTCTAAGGTCCCACCCTGACATTTTTGGCCATGCCAAAAATGCTATTAAAAGCTGGTTGTTGAAATGTCAAATCACGTGTCGAAGCGTTTTTTACTCTCCAAACTCCACCATGCAAATCAGGTTTCTTTCCAAGTTGATGTTTGGATCGAAAGATCCGGCGATTTGATTTTAGGGCAAAACAAAAACCTCTCTCCAAGTGTATTTTTGGGACTTGTAAAATGAGAGAGGAATCTCCATATTTCCAAGCCATAACTTGAAAAATACATGGAGTTAGGTTTACCTCAAACTCCTCCAATGCGCCATTTCATTTTGAGTTGTTATTTTGCATAATTAGCCACAGAGGTTTGAATCCTAATCCTCCACCACTCAAAGTCATCCTTAAAAATCTAAATTTCAAGGAGACAAGAGAGTAGAAAGTGCATTAAATTAGGGCACTAAACTAATTTTCAACTAACTTTTAAAAAGTAACTGATACACCAAAGGAAAAAAGTGGTGAACACTTCTTTTCATGAAAATTCCAAGACACCATTAAAGTTTCATCTCAATCATATGAAATGCAACATGAAACATCATCCCATTGGTGAAATTATAAGATTTCCTTTGCAATTAAAAGATCTGAAATGAATGCAAGACATAAAAAAATTTAGGAGGTTCACTCAATTGACTAAAAATTCCATCCTACCTCGCACTTATTTAGGTGACCATTTTTCATCCTCAAACAAGTTCCTCAATTTGATCAAAATTCCTTGCATTTAGGAGAAGTTGATCAAAGAGGTATGTCCTTAAACAAGTATTACAATCATGAAGAAGGTCATCCAAAAAATCACAAGGGATACTTGCAAAAATCACTTGTGGTGAAGGTGAAAGAAGAAGATATAAACACTTGCCCTCATTCAAATTCTAATAAAATGTTCCTTTTCTTTGTAAAAAAAATGAGCCAAATCCATAAAAGAAAGGATTGGATCTACACTAATGCTTTATGGAGCTTTACGAGCCTCAAAAAATGAGAATTTCTAAAACATGTAAAAAGTGTGGAAAAATTATTTTTTTCTTTGCCATTCCCTACATTAAAAAAGTGGATGTTATTAGATTTATCGATGTTGATTCTTTTCTTTTGCTTTGAGTTGAGAATTATAAGATTATTATTTATCAAGCCTTCTTAACATCAAATCCATGGAATCTCAAGCCATTTCCATGTCTCTTTCCAATGTAGAATTCCCAATTCCAATCTTGGATACTTCATAGTCAACAGACGTCATGACATTACATTCCTTCTCGACTTGGGAATGTAAAGATTTGTAAAAAAATTCCATCTCCATCTACCATTATTCTCAGAACACTTTAGGAGTCTTGGGGATAACATCATTTGAAAGATTGGAAAGGGAATCAAAGTCAATATTGATAACCTTGATAACCCTCTTTCTTTTCTTAACTTCACAGTCAACCCAACAAGGGGTCTCCTTGACCAATTCTTCACACAAAAGCTTGAATTCTAAAGAAAAATTCACACTATTTTTGACATCATTAGATTCAACAAGAATTATTTCCACGAATTCAATCCTTGAGGAAATAAATCAACATTGACCTCTTGAACCTCAGGGAAACCTCGAGAAACCTCCTCGTTAAATAGGGTCTCGGGAGATTTGATATTTAGTTCACTTGAACTTGAGTAGACTCTTGTCCATCACATGGTTGAATAGTGTTTATGATGAGATTCCTTCAACTATCAGTAACATGAGTAGATGAGTATTTTCTTGAAGTGGAAATCCCGAGACACGTTCTCTTACTTTAAAAGGGCCATGACCTTTAGATGTTTCTCCTTACAACATCTTCTTTGGAGAAGTGGATTTGGAAAACCATTCTCTCGTTGCTTGATGTGTATGGGTCAATGGCACATAGATTGACTAAGAATAGGTTTTAGTTAATTAGAGATCTCCTCATGTTGGTAATTTCTTGGTATTAGGGTATTGTTGATGATCATCCTTGGTGAATAGATCCACCAGAGTCATGGGAGTCTTTAGGTTAATGGGATGTACACCTAAGGAGACCTCCATATTTTTAAAGAAGTTGGATATTCTCTCTTGGGGAGATAGGGGTGAGAATAATTAAACAAAATGTAGAACAAGCTAAGGTGATGCACATGAACAAGCATGCTAAGAGAGTGATCAATACCATAATCGCCTGAGAAGGGAAATGGTAAATGACTAAAAAGGGTAGATGAAATGCACTACAAATCAAAAGGGTCACACAAAACACTACCTCAAACTACTTAAGAAAAACTTCAAAGTTAGTAACAACATTTAGAGATGCCTAGTTTCTATGTGAAAATAAAGGCAATCAAAGACAATAAAGCTATGCAATTGATGAATAGAAAACGTCACAAGGAATATATATTACTCCAATAGTTGTGCACAATATCACATTTATAGAGAGGAAAAGAGAGGAAAGATGTTGTTACAAATCCTAGGTAGAAGGCTAGAGTTCTAAGACCTCCCCGAATCTTTCACAAAAGAGAGGCTTGCGATAGAGAAGAAAAGATTAACTCTCCTAGTACCTAACTATAATTTTTCTCCTTTTACATCAAACTTTGATTACAATTTATGGGGGAGGAGGAGGTAGGAGAGAAATTTCAAACTCCTTCCCAACTACCCCCTTAATTATGATAAATGATATGAAGTGACAGAAACAGATTTCCTCAAATCCTTCTCACAATTTGGCCTCCTTGGAAAAGTGAGAGCCATGCCTATTTAATGCATCTTAATTATCCTACAACTAACTCCCTTGAGATGAATCACCTTTTGAGAAGACCATTTTCAGCTATTTATTACATAACCAGATATTTTGACCCTTTATGCATTGGTTCCCGACCTCTTGATTCAAATGGTGCATATTTTGTAATGAAATGACCCTTCGCCTCGATATTTTTCTCGAGTATTAAATCTCACATATAAGACCCTGAATCACTCATACATGATGGATGGCTTGTCATCTTAATGGTCTAATTTTAAAATAGAGTCCATTTGATACAACATCCATGTGAAAGGCCCGCGCATCCTTATGACTCTGATTTTCTTTAGGGCTCCTAGGAAAGCGTTGGGTAAACACTTGGCACCATCTGCGGGCTTTTGTCCTAATTCTTGGTTGACTCCACGTGTCATCTCTCGCAAGAGTTTGATACTTCATTACTTCCTTTTACTTTTGAAGTTGCACCTACTTGACACTTGGAAATGTCTCATGGGCTATTATCTCTTTGTGGAATTGATTAAGTCCTTCTCATTGAAGATAGGTTTTGAATAAACTTAAAAAATGCGGGCATATTTTGTCTATGGATTTTAACCTAATAGGTATAGACTTGATGGATGGTAGCTTTACAAGTTCTTGTTCATACCAGGCCATCCTCCTTTCGAGAATCGAATGATTCTTTCCATCAAGAGAAAATTCATCTCTCTTGGTCCAATCAGTTCGGGAAAATGGAGTGAAGGAAACAACATCATATAAGGGATTAATGGTCAGGTGGGAGAATTCCCACCTTCTTACTTTGTCTTCATTTGAGCAGGTAGACCATAAGTCTTCCATGGTGGGATGGTGTTGGTACTTTACTCTGAGAGCCTTTTGCATGAATCCATTGATGTAGAATTCGGATCTCTTCACAACTGGATATATTGGTAATGTGAGAAAAATCCTTCTCCATGAGTTGTGTAATGAATATATTTTGGTATCGGTACTTCCAAATTTGAATTGGGAAGTGGATTCCTGAATGGTATTTTTTACTGAGAAGACAATGAGCTTGGAAAATTTGTTGCGTAAGATCCATTAACGACCACTTATCACCTGAAATACTTAGGAAGATTTCATGGAGTACCTAAAATCCACTCACTTGAATGTAGGAAAAGGATGGGAACTAAATGAACCATGTTCCTCACTAAAAATTACCACCATGGAATCCTTGGAGAATATTTCTTTTGAATTCCTATTCAAGTTTCTGATCACTTGAAAGATGAAAGCATCATTAACTCTCCTGAAGTGATGACAACTATTCTTGAAACTAAATTGTGGATAATAGTGGAAAACACTATTTTAAGGACCCATGATGCCTTTCGTCTCTAACCCTAAAAACAAATTTATTCTAGCCACCACATAGGTTAGGTATGATGTCATATAGAAATGCGCAGTCATCTTCACCTCAATCAACTGCTTGTGGAGAGTATCATTGATGATGGTGGCCCAATCTACAAATTATCTCTTTGTGAGGATGATGCAAATGAACTGATACATCCATGAGTGAAAAATCCTTACAAAAGGGAGACCAAAGACTCACTTTCGGCTCAAGACCGATCACTAAAATGGTAGAGACATATTTTCGGATGAATATAATCAACTATATTCAATTCATACGGGATTATTACATAATGAACAAGCTGCAAATATAAAGGGAGATAGTTTCCTATTAAGTAGAAACAACTCAACCACAAATCTATATATATGTGAGTTGTTATAACTCCCAAAAACTCACGTATATAATATACTAACTTTGATATTATGAGTTTGTTTATTAAAAATCATAATATATTACATAATATTATTCATCCATATATATGAATAATGTGAGAAGTATATATGATTTCCTAACATTCCCCCCCTTAGTGCGAACATGGGAGAAAACAATTGCACTTCCTTCTGCAGTAGCATGCCACCCCGTGCATGCTCATGATCTGGATGGTTTTACAGGACATCCAACAACCTCAATATGGATGGTTTTATAGGACAACCAATAACCTCAACATGGATGGTTTTATAGGACAACCAACAACCTCAACAGGATGGTTTTACAGAACAACCAACAACCTCAATATCATGATGTTGCTCTTCCTTGTGCTTTCATCTGATCCACAATGTTTTTCCTTCAGGGAATTATGTAGGAAATATCACTCACTGATTACAAATATGAAAAGAGAAAATGGAACATTGAGACCATGTTCCCCCCCTCAATGTGAACATTTCACTTATTCAAACCAAAATAGGAACACTGAAAAAGAATCATGCTGCACACAACTGAAATCAACTGCAACTCTGAAAAGAAAGAAAACTCACACACACACTATCACCATAGCTTCGTGTGGCCCCGTCATTGGTGACTGACGAGAGGTCGTTGAATGACCTCCAGCCTCCTGTGCCTCCATCCTCCAGTTATACATACCGCTTAGGTCAGAGAAATGTGCTCAGACTTCTTTTCCGAACTTCTCATTTTTCGTAAAAGATGGTCTTTGTATTCTTTAGCTGTCAACCTTTTTCTTTTTAGAGATCTAGGTGGTTCAAATTCACTGTCACCTTCATATCCTTCTTCTAAATTTAGCATAGCTGAATTTTCTTGATCTTGTATATTTTTTATGTCTCTCTCCATGGTAATTGGTTCCATGAGAATACATTGTTTTCTTCTTTTCTTGACCATTGTGAGATAGGTGTCGGATACAACCAAAAATGCACCCTTTTTTACAAAATTATTTACCTAGACAGACTGACAATAAATAACGACACTTTATTTTTTGTTTAACTTTGAGTGGGAACTACCACTTTACCATTAACATAGACCAAAATACTAACCATGAGGACTATAAAATGAATAAAGACTAACAATACACCTTATTTTGACTTGACAATGTGACCAAATTGACTTTACCTTCAATACAATATTTTGATGCCTCAAATATTTAATTTTATGACTATGAAACCTAAATGAAATAAAGAATCGACAATACTTATATTAAAACACTAAACCACACTATTTAATTGACAAATATAATACAAATGGGACCAACTACTATTGCAAATAATATTTGGTACAATGAACAAAACATAAAGGCTAAATAAAACAATAACCGACTAATAACTCAAAAATGCTAATTGAAGGAAAATGGATAGATCTTTCCCTGAGATTGTGGAATGCTTTTCGAGAATCAAGCAGCTCAACATTTCAATGCACAGTCTGTGTTTATTGGAGGGGTGAGCATGAGCTTGGTGTTTGGTCCAATACGAATGCCAAAGTCTGCATAGCTGTCCCAAGAAAAAATAATGATGCCAATCAAAAAAATTCAAACAAAATTGGGCAACTCCCGAGACAGAGAAACAAATCTGCCAGCGGTCTGAGATTAACGTTTTGATGTGCCTGCGTTGGAGAGATCATGAGCAGCACATTTTCCTTAGCAACAACATAATTTGTGGATCGAGCTAATGCAATTCCTCTGCGAAAAAGGGTTTGAGCTATGTTGAATGGCGATGTTGACCTGTGGGTGTCTCCACGTCGAGTTGTATCCACCCAAGTAGATATGCACAAAATTATACTGTGGTCTTTGACTCGAAAAATGTCCTTGGATCAGGAAAACACGTGGCATCAAGGATGAATAATTTATAGAGCCGTGGAGTGACCAGCGAATTCTAGGTAAGATGGAGATGGCAAAATCTTAATGATTCACACTACTTAATCACGTATGGCTAAAAATGACTCTCATGGTAGGATTATCACCGCTCTGATACCAAATAAAATGGTATAGATAAATTTGTAGATGAATATAATCAACTATATTCAATTCATACGGATTATTACATAATGAAAAAGCTGCAAATATATAGGGAGATAGTTTCCTATTAAGTAGGAAACAACTCAACCACAAATCTATATATATGTGAGTTGTTATAACTCCCAAACAACTCACGTATATAATATACTAACATAATATTATGAGTTTGTTTATTACAACTCATAATATATTACATAATATTATTCATCCATATATATGAATAATGTGAGCACTATATATGATTTCCTAACAATCACATCACCGACTTCCTCAACAAATTCAATGTGATAGAATTCCTTAGGAAACAAGTCAACATGAGTCCTCTTGGTCACTAGCTAGTTGTTGTTGACCATCTTGGTCCACCTTAGGGGTTATTCATTCCAAAAGCCTTATGCTGACTATTGAGTGATGTCAAAGCATTCTCGGGGAAATCGGGATGTGAGAATTCTTCAATGTGCTTTGGTGTGATCAAAAGGAGACTCCCATGATTATCCTTGAAGACTCATCACCTTTCGGGATCATAATGTTCGACTCAAGTAATGCTTAGCTTATTGCATTGCACTAAAATAGGAAAAGTTGATGCTTGAGGTACACCACTATGATAGAGTATATCTGATAAGATGGTCCCTTTGGCTTTCACCGATTGCAAAATTATGTCACATTGATGTGGCCAAGATCGGTTGATGGGTGTCATTATTCCCTTCATTTAATCAACTAATTGTTGATGTCATATCAAATAGGGGTGTGTTTAAAGCTATATGCAACAAGAGTAATATTATTGATCTAGTAGTTGATTGTAGTTGTTTTTATTTTCTGGGAGATCTTTTCAATGTCTTAAAGACTTCTTGGTAAAACCTTATTTAAATCATACTGTGAAAACTGTGCTAAAAGGAAACACACCGAAAGCTTTGCTTAAAAGAAACCACTTTGTAGAATGGGAATAAACACACTTGCTTTGGAAATAAACACAAATTCTTATAAAAGTAAACACACATTCTTTTGAAATAAACACACACACCTTAGAATGCTTAAGAATAATTGCAAGAGAAATAAGAATCTATCTAGACACTGTAAGAACAAGTATACAATAGAGTTTAACTAGATGAATTAAAAGCGATACAAAATTAACATATCTAAAATATTTTCTTAAGAAATATAAATACCAAATAAATGAATATCCTGGTCCTTGGGGAGTGGGCCCTTGCTCCTCCTTGAATCAAATTTAACAACTTAGAATTATCTTTAATAGGATTGGCTATTTTATTGATAAAACATTCGGTATTACATAACATATTGGATCCGTGTATTTATTAAATATATCTCCTTTTTTTCTATATCTATTTTCTTATATATATCCTTTTCTATCTACTACAGTCTACTTATATACATTTACAATCATAGCTATCTCTATGATTATGATGAAATTGAATCATGCCCGTAATAGATGCTTTGAGTTGGATTGTGGCTAATCGGATAGTCAAAGATAACTATCCATGGATCTGCATTCAAAGATCTTCTTATCCTTTCCTAATTGAAAGGGTCATTGATGCAAAATATCTAGATGTGGTTAGAATAGATAAACTTCCATTAGTTCTGGAACTTTAGAGAAGTTCTAGAACCATAGGAAATCGTTAAGGATCAAACCCATGAGAGTTTCGGACTTATACGTAGGAGTTCGGAACTAATTCTGAAAATTATGGAACTAAATAATGGAGTTCCAAAACTAAGTCTGAAAGTTAAAGAACTAGATGATGACTATGTAATGGATTTCCGAACTAGCTTGGAAGTTCCAAAACTAAGCTATATTTGAATAGATGCTACCAAAATCATGTTGTATGCTACATACTTCATTTATTTGATGATTAGACATGCTTTATTACAAAACCGATTCAAACACACTTCGTCAGAATTTTAGAGCTTTTAAACATTAGAATCAAAATCAATCAAAAGATAGATAATTACATCCTAACTCATATAAGATCAAATAAAAGTCACAAAATGAAATAAAACTTAATAAAAAGGAGAGTAAGATGAGATCATATATTATACATTAACCGGGCACATTCTCGCTTCATCATTTCCCCAAAATTACTTGTTTGTAAGTCCCTTTACAAACTTCATTCTTCAAAAGTGGGGTTACATGTTATGTATTCCAATTGATTTCTCGTATCAAATGTTTGAAATTGATTTCCCAATGCTTACACTTAGAGGTACTGTACTCTAGCTCCCGCATCTATTTCCTCTCCCACTCTTCAAATTCAATAGGATCTTGAGGTCCTCCATTTTTCCAAGGAGACATGGGGGTGAGACGTGAGGGGGCTTGTTCACATTCCCATCCATATTTTCTCATAGTAGGTTATCGCATCAGATTTTCCTTTCTAAACTCCGATCAGTAGGTTACTTCCCTTCTTCCTCAAAGAAACAAGTAAGGATTTCCCACATCTTCGAGCATCCTTCATAAATATCTTAAAACTCCTCCTCCTCCTCCTAATAGGAGGTAAAGGAATCACTAATCTTTTGTAGAATGGAAAAATAATGTGTCTTGAATTGCTCTTCAAAGGCATGAGTTCTAAAATGTATGAGGAAGGAAAAAGGTTTAGCATAGTGAGCTCTCATACGAGACTAGTTGAGCTAGCTTTCAATAAAAATTAGATTCCCTTTCCTTCCATGTAATTTGCTTTTTTATAATAGAGACAAATGCATTGAGATGACTTTCCCCACATAAAAATTGATCATAAATCTGTGTGTTTTCTCTATCATAAAATTACAAAGATAAAATTCACAGAGAAGATTTTTCTATTTCGGATCTTGGTCAAGAATAAGCTATCATGAATTAAGATTCATATTTTAGTTCATGTGGAAGTCCACATGCAATCCTTGACAAATTTCGCCAATGAATGAATTGCTCTTCTAAAAATACACTATATGCAGGAGAGGACCTTTTGCAGATAGCAATTTTTCACTCATAATGCACTATCCGCATTTTTGTAAGACTTTTATATTTTTCTCCTTCTTCCTTATAAAATTTTCTTCCCACTCTTTTCTTGCCTTCTTTTCTTCTTCTATATTGGTCTTCAAATCTTTATTTGACATTTGAGCTTCTCTGAGTTCCCTGCAAGTTTCATTCCATAGTTGTTTGAGTGACAAATAAGTTAATTTGGTCAAGAAGAGACTATGGACACACCATTCTATTTCCTGGAAATTTGACATTCTTTCTCTTTTCTATCGCCTATTTCTTAATTACCGATAACTCTTCATTCCTAGCTACAAGCCGAGTTGTTAGCTCTCTAATGAGCATTTCCCTTTTTCTAGTTTGAGTTTGAGGAAATCTAATTCCTCGTCCTTTTTTTAATGAGCTCTGCTCTAGATAAGAACAGAGCTCGCTTAACCTGATATCTTTCTTCTTCCTCTCAAAATTACTTGCATGGATTTGAGAATTCTTCCTCTATCAAAGGAAATTTTCCTTTTATTCTCCGTGATGCCAACTTGTCTTCTTCATGTGGCAATGTCATGGTTCGGATAATTCTTGAAAATCCTACTCCTCAAGTATCTCGTATAATTCTTGAAAATCCTACTCCTCAAGTATCTCATCTCCTTTTTCCATCTCATCTTGGCTTGGTTTAGAGGAGTGATGGCCATGCTTCCCAAAATATCAGCAGCCTTCTTTTTTCCATCTTTTCTTGTTCACTCCTTCCTCCGGGGTTTCCTTTGTTCTTTTATGAATTTTCATTATTTCAGGGGAATTTTAACATGCCCAGTGGTTGATTTATTTCTAGATATTCTTCTTACTCTTGTTTCTTTCTCTTACACAAGTGAGATATCACATCAGAGAAAGATATTAGCTCCTCGTAGCTACCGCAGAAGAAAAAATTTCCTTCAAAGGCACAACAAGCTCTGGAAGCTCTATGTTTTGATTTTTCATAGACCTTCCTATTTTTGGTACTTCCTTGTGTTCTTCCATAGGGGAATCAATTTCCAAATTAGTTGAAGGAGAAAATGGATTTGGTATTGTCCTTCTTATAATATTATGGTTTTTCTTGAACTTGCCAAGAAACGCTTTCCCAAATTTCTTCTCCATTCTTCTTTAATAAAAATGGTGTTGCATACTAAATGAATTAGACCATGATACCTGATTGTCCCAACACCCTAAGAATACCTCTAGGCCATGGTCTAGATATAATAAAAAAGAAACCCTTGAAGGTTTATTATATACTCGTGTTTTGTGGATACATACTTCGTATATATATGAGCATTTTTGGACTTCTTTTCCCACATACCCAAATTCACCATCACAAGTTAAATATTTCACTATCCAAAATGCTACCCTATTAAATTGTTTGGGAAAACTGGCCCTTCTGACCCCTTTTATGATTTTCTTTGTATTGTAGATGTATTGGGGTTCAGTTTCTCCTCCTTGTAGTAGGGTTTCAACTAGTTCTTTTAAGGTCCCTTTGGCAGGATGTGGGACATGCACAATTGGCACTCTAAACACATTACTTATTGTATTTATAGAAAAAGGAATAAAGATATTTCTCACCTTTGTCCTAGATTTCTCTAGGTTTATGAAGAATTCTCTTACTAATTTGTCATTATACTTTGAAAAATTCTTCAGGAACTCTAGCCATCTTGCATGCTCAAAGATAGATGCCACTTCTTCATCCACGAGCAGCTGGGAATCATCCTCTGGTTTTGATTTCTTTTTAATCCCCATATCAGCTTGAGTTCTATTTCCTTTGATTTTGTGTAATTTGGTTATAGGCCTTCTTGCTTAGCTGCGAATCGACGTTTTTATCTATGGAACCTCTGTTTTAGTTGAGGAACCAATGATCTTTGCTTTAGGATCATCTCGTTCTTTTTGTGGAATCCTCTCTTCTTTGCTTGCGAACACAAGCTTAATTCCCTGCTTCTCAAAATCTCTCAACAACTTATTTGACTTAATTTTGCACTTAATGATTACCAATAATAACTATGCTACAACTTATTCCATCCAAATCATCTCATGATTACTCACTCATAATCATAATGTATAAATAGATGAATCATCATACCAACTTTTAAATCAAGTCAAATATCACATGTAAACATTTAATTTAACCCTAAATAAGTTAAAAGATATAATTACCATCCTTGATGATGTAATCCTTTTATTATGATGACTCATCATTCCTACAAGTGGAACAAAACATGATTAGATAAGACATTTAGAATTCAAAAGAATTCCCTTTTATTTGAATTAGCCAAATGAAGAGGTCAACTACCATTTCTCGGTTTTCAATTGACCTTTGAGAGTAACATTTTTTTATTTTATATATATACATATATTTTTATTTTTATTTATTCTTTTGGGGAAAAAAATGCCATTTACTAGTTTTCATA
This sequence comes from Taxus wallichiana var. yunnanensis, assembly GCA_018340775.1. Classification (NCBI taxonomy): domain Eukaryota; kingdom Viridiplantae; phylum Streptophyta; class Pinopsida; order Cupressales; family Taxaceae; genus Taxus; species Taxus wallichiana. The sequence goes on along the minus strand of CM031237.1, from coordinate 69,446,887 downwards.
TTTTTCCCTTTATTGTGGATCTAACAACTGATTATTTGATCATATGATCAAATTCTTTGTCTATTTCAATCTTCCTCAAGAATTCGTGCTTAGTGGGAGGATTCCTATAGAGTTTCAGCCTATGCCCATTGAACAAAAGTGTTCTTCTACTACCATCAATGGGAAGTAACTTAATAGAACCATTGTCAAATATCTACTCAACTGATAGGGTCCCAACCATATCGTTCTTAATTTTCCCTTGAATTGTTGGTACTTAGAATCAAACAACAATGCCTAGTCTCCTAATTTGAATTGTATTTTCTTGATATGTGTTTCATGCCATTGCTTCCTTTGATATTGGATTATCTCTCGCTTCATCAAGTGATTCCATCTCAATTCATTCAACTCATTGAGTTGAACGATTAATTCTTTTTGAGATACATCCAACTTAATTCCCACCTTAACTGTTGTCCTCAATGTCTGAAGTTCAAACTCAATGGGAAACAAGGGATTTTTCCCATAGACTAACTCATATGGTGAAAATCATGTTGTAGTTTTCCAAGTTGTATTATAATCCCAAATAGCTTCAGGTAGTCTCTTTACTAAATCTTTTCTTCCAGCTTTAACTATTTTGGTAAGGATGTTCTCTAATTCTCTATTTGTTACTTCAACTTGTCCATTTGACTATGGGTGATAAGGAGATGAATTCCTATGATTGATTTGGTAATACATTGTGAAAGCTTGGATCATATTAGACATAAATTGTGGTCCCTGATCTGAAACTATGCTCCTCGGTGCTCCAAACTTTACCATAATTCTGTTCTAAAGGAAATCAGCAACTGCTTATTTAGTGGCATTTGTCAATGCCTGCACTTCTGCCCACTTTGTCACATAGTCAGTACACACAAGAATATATTCCTTTCCTTGTGAAGGAGGATTAAAGGGACCAACAAAATCCAATCCCCATATCTCAAATGGTTCAATTACTACTTGAGGTTGAAGAGGCATTTCATTGGTGAAAGTTTGTTGTCCCATCCTTTGATAAGGATCACACTACTTGATATATCTCTTTGCATCCTTATACGTAGATGATGAATAATAACTAGTGATAAGTATCTTATGAGCTATTATTTTCACCGAATAGTGTCCTCCACTTAGTTCATCATGACATGCTCGAGGATGTCAAATATTTTATCTTCTCTTACACATTCAGGCAAAAAACAAAACCAGCCCACATTTAAATAGCATTCCATTTAACCATTTGAATTGTGCACTAGTTTTGATTAACTTATTTATTTGTTTCAGTAGTGAAAGAAGGAGGAAAATTCCCTATTACAAGATAATTTTCCATATCAGCAAACCATGGTGTACTTGCTGAGATAGCAAACAATTGTTCATCTGGAATGTTATCCTTACTCGATCTTGCTCCCATGTAGTAGTTAGTCTTGACAAAAACTAAGTTACCACATTCGATTTACCTAGATTATCCACAATGGTAATATCAAATTCTTGCAAAAGTAATAACCATCTAATTATTCTTCCTCTAACCAATGGTTTGTTCATTAAATATTTAATTGTTGAATGATCTATGTGTACAAATATCTTGTATCCTCGTAATGTAATATATGAATTTATTGATTGCATAAATCAAAACAAGAAATTCTTTTTCAAAGGTGGTGTAATTATTTTCAATGGGAGTAAGATTCTTACTAAGATAATAAATTATAGCGTACATTTTTCCTTCTTCATCTTTCTGTCCAAAACTACACCAATGGAATTATTTCAAGCATCTATTTAGATATGAAATGAATTTTACCAATTAGGTCCTCTCAATATTGGGGCAAAGTGACTAATTTTTCTTTAATTTCTTCAAAAGCATGCTGACACTTTTCATCCCAAAGAAATTCATAGTCCTTGGTTAGCAAATTAAACATGGGGGCAGAAATTTTACTGAAATCTTTTATAAAGCACCTATAGTACCCAACATGTCCTAGAAATGACTTGATATCTGTGGGGGTCTGAGGAATAGGTAAATCTGAAATGATCCTAATTTTGTTTTGATCAACCTGAATTCCTCTTTTTGAAATATGTTTCCTAATACAATACCCTCATCAACCATCATTAAACACTTTTCATCACTAAGAGATAGATTGTGTTGTTCACATCTGTTAACACTTTGTCCATATTTATCAAATAATCATCAAACGTATCTCCATGTACAATGAAATCATCCATATATACCTCAACACAATCATTTGTTAGATCAAAAAGATTGCAAGTACATCTCTCTCGAAAGTTGTAGAGCATTGCATAAGCCAAATGATAACACCCTATAGGCAAAAGGTATTCCATGGACATGTAAATATAGTTTTGTCCTAATCTTCAACAACAAATCTAATTTGATTATATCCACTAAAGCCATCCAAGAAGGAAAAGTATAGTTTACCTACAAGGTTGTCTAGGACTTGATCTATGAATGGTAAGGGAAAATAATCTCTCAGTGTGGCTTTGTTTAGTTCCCTATAGTCAACACATATTCTCCATTTTCCATTATTTTTAGGAACAATTACAAGAGGAGATACCCACTGACTATCTGAGATAGGGTAGATAAAACCTACTTGTAATAGTTTTTCAATTTCTTGTTTGACTATATCCCTTAAGGTTGGGTTAATCCTTCTCTAAGGCTGCCTAACTAGTTTAACATTTTCAATATAGATGTGATGAGTGCAGATACTTGGGTGAATTCCCTTTATGTCTTTGTAGTCCCAAGCAAAAGTTTTAGTATGATTTTTTAGAACATAAAACAATTTAGCTTCTTCATCATCCTTCAACCAACTTGTTAATGTTCAAATTTTACCCGCTTGGATCTCAACATGCTTGGTTCTAGTGTATGATGAACTGATTTGTTAAAAAGGTTTCATTAAATTATTTAGTGGACATGTATGTGGTAACAACATATGGTATGTAACAACATCTCCAAAAGTTCCTTAAGACAACATACCGCAAAAAGGACAAGAATGAGAATTATGATACTTATCTCTTAGTAGGCCAAACTCTTCGTCAATGCTAATTTCCAGAAATTCTTCACCACTCCTTGATGTATTTGAAACTGAAGCTACTAATTCTTCCTCTCCCCATGAGAAATATCATTCCTCCGGAAAAAAATTATTTCCAATCAAAGAGAACAACTATTTTCGTGGTTTCGTAACTAAATTCACAAGTTTCGAACTATGTTCACGTGTGCTCCAAAACTATTTCGATTGATTCAAGGATAGTTGGTACTCTTCCAATGGTGGATTAATCATCTCTTCTACTTCTCTTACATGATCCTCGCAATGTGATCATAGCTAGAGAAGACAAATTTTTCTTATTAGTATCAAGAGAATCAACCCACAATTATTCTTGATTGTCAATAAAAGGTCATGCGTATGATATAAGGAAATTTTCTTAGAGTTCTTACCATTCGAGATTGTCATATCACTCCGACTCGCAATCAATTATGGTAGAAATCGTAATTAACCATCAGATAGCCAAAATAATGGGATAACCCAATTTTTTACCTTTTGGCTTTAGTATAAAGAAGTCAACTGGATATTCCCATGACTCCACCATAACCACCACATCCTCAATAATCCCTTCTCGCTTTTGCTACAAATTGTTCTACCATCTGTAATATGGTATTAGTAGGTTGTATACCCATTAATGGTAATGTTTTCAAAGTGTCCACTATCATTACATTTATAGCCACACCCAAATCTACCAAAATGTTATGTATATCCTTATTCCATATAGAGACAAAAATAACAAGACTTCCAGGATCTCCGTATTTGGGAAGTAAAATTTTTCCTGCTAATAAATCAACAAGTTTCCCATCTACTTTGATAGTCTTTGGGTGTTGTTTCTTCCTTCAAGTATTTTTCAAACATAATTTTAATTAATTTGTTCAATTCAGAATGTCCTTAATTTCTCAGAATATGGTATCTCAATATTCAATTTCCTAGTTCCTATACCATTTCGAGACTCCTTGGTTTCTATATCTTCTTTAAATCTCTTTGGAAATGGAGTCTCATTATTGTCTACTATCTTCCTCCTTTTCTTTTCTTTTTATATGTCCTCTTTTGGAACAACAAGACTAGGGGTTTCATTTTCTTCTCATTTCAATGATTATAATAGGTGGACTGCTAAATATTTTTCTAGATCTAGTTTGAATATCCTTACAATCCATGACATTTACATCAACCGATTTTTCTGTTCGGTTCCATAAACAAGAGTTGTTTATTTGTTTCTTGGGTTTACTACTAGTTGTGCTTTGGTATTTATGTTTGGACTATATTCTCAATTTGTGAATTCTGTGCGGTGATCCTATGATGGCCTATTGATTCTTATTTGGATATGTTCTTCCTTGAGTATAATTACTAGGGTTCCATCTAGGTTATGACCAAGCATAAGGATTTCCTTGACTAGCCCATGGTTCTTGATGTCCCCGAGCATACCAAGTTTGATTTTCCCAATATTGAGGGTTTCGTGTTGGTTAAGGTACCCAAGGTGGTTCTCCCCATTTTGTGGTACTGTCTCGAGCAGCCCATGGCATTATCCATGGATTAGGAACTCGATCTTGGCATAAACCGCCCTTGGTGAGGTCGTCTCTAAACAAAATTCAATTCTTCTATCGTGGATGATGTACTGGTTTGTTTAAGTAGATTTTTATGATTGAGAGTAGAGAAAAGCATCAATATCATTTTCTTTAGATTCACGATAAGACACATTTCTATTTTATCCAAAGGACAATTTCTTATTGCATGCTTCTTCCTACATCTAGACAATACATAGCCAATGGTTCATTTTTGGCATTTTATTTAGCTTGTAATCCATCCATAGTAGAGGTTAATTGAACTAAAATGTCTTTTTTAAAGTTTGCTAATTCATCCATTAGCTTGTTCATATATGGATTCATACTTTTCACCAATTTTCCTTTTCTAGGTCCACCCCTTGTTCTCGAATAGCTTCTACAAATTTCCTTAATTTCATTCATCCTTAATTGATCAATGTATCCACCTCCTATCAAGTTAAGGGCTTCCCCGATTCATCATCCAAACCTTTAAGAAAAATGGTTTTACTTAACTTCTCTTGAAGTAAAAATCCACACCTTTTGCTCATAAAGAGGAATCTATCTAAATAGTCTTCTATATTTTCATCTTCCTCCTGCTTGATTTTGAAGAATTCTTCCTTCCTATTTCTCCCTCTACAATAATCCTGGTATTTGTCTAGGAAGGTAGTCTCCATTTGTTCCCAAGTGGTAATAGAGTTGGATGCTAATCCCATGAACCACCTCCTTGCTTCATCCTTCGTGAGTGGATGGAAACAACTTGAGTTTTTTATTATCCATTTTGTAGTCATAGTTCGACATAATACCTTGAACTCAAACAAAAATTAGTCAGGGTCTTCAAATGACATCCCTATAAATGTGGGTAGATGTGCAGGTGAGATATTTTTCATTGGTGTATCATCATAATCCAATTGGATTGGATAAGTAAAGGTCCTATCAGATTCTCTTTCGATTCTCGAGCCATTTATAAAATATTCTCCTAATTTTTCTCCCAATCAATGTGGTATGTGATATGCCTTGGGGAAGGTGAAAAATCAGAGTAGGAGGTTGACTACTCAATTGAGAATCAAAACTCACCCTAAATGGATTTTGAGAAATAATCCTTCTCCTAAAATTTCTACTTCCTTCAGGTGACTGATCTAAGAATTCCAAAGGTGGCAATTTTGTTTCTTGTATAACAGGGATGATGGTGCCTCCAATTCTTGATCAATTTCCTTATTTGTACTAGAGGATGTTATGAATTCTTGTGAATATGTTTTTGGGAGGAATCTACCCTTTGAGTCTCTTTGTGTACTCATAAATTTTATGATATAGTAGGGAAGATCCTTCAACTACTAGATGTATGATTGTTTCTCTTGCTAACACATAATTAGAAAATTCCAACTAGTGATGTCCCCAAAATGACACCAAAAATGATGGGTGTCATTATTCCCTTCATTTAATCAACTTCTTGTTGATGTCATATCAAACTAGGGGTGTGTCTAAAGCTATATGCAACAAGATTAATCCTATTGATCTAGTAATTGAGTGTAGTTGTTTTCTGTATTTTCTTTGGGATATTTTCAATATCTTAAGGAATTCTTGGTAAAACCTTATTTAAATCATACTTGAAAATCAGGTTTGAAAGGAAACACACCGAAAGCTTTGTTGAAAAGAAACACACTGAAAGATTTGTTGAAAAAAACACACTTTGCGAATGGGAATAAACACACTTGTTTTGAAATAAACACAATTTCTTATGAAAGTAAACACACTTGCTTTTGGAAATAAACACACACAACTTAGAATGCTTAAGAATAATTACAAGATAAATAAGAATCTATCTAGACACACTGTAGGAACAAGTATACAACAAAATTTAACTAGATGAATTAAATGTGATACGTAATTAACATATCTAAACTATTTGCTTAAGAAATATAACTACCAAATAAACAAATATCTTGGTCCTCGGGGGAGTGGGCCCATGCTCCTCCTTGAATCAATATTTAACAACTTAGAATTCTCTCAAACAGAATGACTATTTTATTGATAAAACATTCAAGATTACAAAATGTACTAGATCTATGTACTTATTCTATATGTCTCCTTTTTGTTTTATCTCTATTTTCTTATATATATCCTTTTCTATCTAGTGAAGGGCTACTTATATACATTTACAATCATAGTTGTTTCTACAATTCTGATGAAATTGAATTTACTCGAGAATAGATGTTGAGTTAGATTGTAGGCTAATCGATACCGTAATATAACTATCCTTGATCTGCATTCAGAGATCTTCTCATCCTTTCTTGATTGAAAGGGTCGTTGATGCAAAATCTCCTGATGTGGTTAGAATAGATAAACTTCCATTGGTTTTAGAACTTTAGAGAAGTTCTAGAACCATAGGAAATCATTAAGGATCAAAACCATGAGAGTTCCTGGAGCTATACCCAGGAGTTTCGAACTAAGTCTGAAAATTATGGAACTAAATCGGAGTTTCTAACTAAGTCCGAAAGTTTTGGAACTAGATGATGATCGTAAATGGAGTTCTGAAACTAGCATGGAAGTTCTAGAACTAAACTATATTGGAAAATATGCTATTGAAATCATGTTGTATGCTACATAATTCATTTCTTTGATTGATTAGACCTTCTTTATTACAAAACTTAATTCAAACACACACTTCGTCAAGAATTTCGAGCTTTTAAACATTAGAATCACAATCAATCAAAAGACAAAATTACATCCCGACTCATATCAAATCAAATAAAAGTCACAAAATGCAGTCAAACTTAATAAAAAGGAGAGTAAGATGAGATCATATATTATACATTAACCGGCATATTCTCGAGAGGATTATAAGTGGGAGGAATATTCTCATCATAAGTAGATTTGATAGAAATGGGAGGAATGATCCTTTGGAATTCATATTTAAGTGCGTAATTGTTTGAGCTTTCTGTGGATTTCTTGTACTTTCCGTAGATTTGCTAGGTTTTTCAACCATTACTAATTTTGAAGGAAGAATAAGGAAACACAAAAAACGTGTCTCGGGTCTTAGTCTCCAAATCACCATAACCAAGGAAAAATATAGCTCTTTATTTATTATTATTATTATTTTGTAAATAACGCCGAGCAAGTCCGTGTTATAGTTTTTATGAAGTAGTAATATAAGCTCAAGCTATACAAAAATATTGAGACTAAGCTCAAATTACAAATCAAGCCAAAATGCAATGAATTCCGCCATGGAAACCGAACTACCTCCAAAAATAGAAAATTGTTAGTTTTTTGAGTTCGAGCTTGATAAAAAAATTGGGCAAGGCTTAATTTATAAGCCAAAAAAATTGAGATTGTTTGTGTAGGCTCGGGATAAACTAATTATGGCCGCTTTGTATTGGTGAGCACAATTTGTATTGGCCCTGCGTGCTTAGAGATGAAGGAATATGTGGAAATCTACGTGGAAATGGTGTGAGTTGTGCCTGGGCGTGATGGAAATAACCTCATGCTTCTTCATTTATCCTATTTTAACAATTCTCTCTATGTGGGCTATTTTCTTCTTTGTATGTATGGTAAGTCTTTTATTTTTAAATCTTGTGTGGTGAATCTTTCACTTGTGCATGGTCTTCCCTTTACCAATGTGTGGTCTTTCATATATTGAAAGTTGTGTGAACAATGCTTCTAGGCCTCGCATCTTTTTTTTTTTTTTGTTTAAGACCTACGTTGGAAATAATAAATGTGTGGACAATCCTCTCTAACTTGCGTTGGATTTGGTTTCTTTAGATGAGTGTAGACAAATTGATGCATGAAATGTTCTTTTCCTTTAATCTTAACGTGGGTTGTTCTTTTGGATTTTTTTTTGACTTGAGTGTCGTGGATTACCTCCCTCAAGCGTGAGTTATTTTGCTTTGACTACATGGTCTACCTTCTTCCTACTCTGCATGTCCGATTTTGGGCCTATATGGTGAGTTGATACCTATGAGAGGAATGTGTGGCTTGTTTGGTTCTTTAATTGCATGGCCTTTGCTCCTTTTGGCCTGCGTGATGGATCCTTAGCCAATGCATGGACTGTTAACGTGATACAAGGGTTCTTGCTTGACGTTTCCAAATTTTTGTATCATAAAATCCTTCTCAAAAAAACATTCCTTCATAGGGAAATAATAATATTTGAAAATAAAAATCTTCAAATCTTCTACTTTATAGTTCACGGAGTGAATTCATGAACATCCAAGAATTTTTCTTGATTTTGTAACCGCTTTCTTATTTCTTGCCATTGAATAACCAATTCCCAATTTCTTTGGGTAGTGGGCATTAATTTCCAGGAGAATAGAGGGAGAATTTAACCATTTTCCCATGACAATGGAAAAGTAGGCTGACAATTCCCCTCCATTTCCCCAAATGGGGAAATGAGAGATATTTTACCATTTAATATCTATCTAGGTTGGTAAATAACAAGAGAATTTCACACAAGCGGAGGAAAATGAAAGCTATTCCAAAAATGGGAAAAATGGAAGCGGAGAACCAGTTTGACATTCACGACAACATCCATGAAGATTTTCTCTTTTTTTTAAAAAATATTAGTGAATATTTTAATTAAATAATTAATTTCCCCCAAATTAAACTAATTAATTTGTTTTAGAAAATAGGAGGAAATTAATTAATTAATATTGATCTTGAAATGAGCATAAAAATGAACTATTCATTGGAATAAGACAAAATGAAAAGGGATTTTCTAAGGATGTCAAGACGGAGAAAATAAGGAAAATCTTGATGGATGAAAGATGATTGAGAAATTTCAAAAAAAATTGACACTTTTAATAAATTTTCCAATTCAAAATTAGCTGATAACATGTTCAAATATTAGATATTTATGGAGGCTCACAACTTGTCATCAACCAAATCAAAGGAATTTATCAAAGTTAAAATGAAATTCTATAAAAATATAAAACCATTATCAAATTCCTTTTAGAAGCTTTGACTATTATATCATCCAAAACAGCTTCTGTGATCCTCTAAAAATTCATAGACACCATGGCTTCTCTTACATCTCTCATCCCTCTATCAAATGATGACTCTAAATTATTTGTTGTTGTGGACATAATTGATCAACCATCTCATAACAATGATATCCCTTCAATCAATCTCATCGAAAACAATCCAATAGACCTCTAGTATACTCAAACATTTGACTATCTTTCACAATCCAAAATTACCTTTGGCTTATCTAAAAATGTTAAGCGATCTTTTCTCCAATGTGCTACCTGATATGTCATCATAGGTGGTGTTATATATAAACATGTATTTTATGGTATCTTGTTAAGATATCTAAAATATCACAAATTTGCTAAAGCCATTCAAGAAGTCCATAAAGGAATATGTGGTCGACATTTTAACGGGTTAGCTATCACTAAGCATGTTCTTTAAATTGGCTATTATTGGCCTACTATTAATCAATATTTCTGCACATATGTCAAGAAATTCATTAAATTTCAACAACATTCTAATCTCACTCACATTCCCAAGTAAGGCTTTACAACCCTCTCAAGACCTCTGCCCATTCTCATAATGGGGGTTAGACCTCATAGGCCTCATCAACCCACGTTCATCACAATGACATCACTCTATCATCACAACTATTGAATACTTCACTAGATGGGTAGAGATTATCCCCTTAATCTCTACTAAAGTAAACAAAATTGTCTATTTCATCTACAAGCATATCATATGTCATTTTGGCATCCCTCATAAGCTAGTCACTGATAATGGAAAATCCTTTAAGAATAAAGAATTTAAGAAATTATGTGACATATTTAACATCAAACTAATTTTTTCACTGCCTTATCATCTACAAGAAAATGGAAAAGTTGGGGATTCTAACAAAACAATTAACAAAATTATCATGAAAACTATCGATCAAGTAGGAAATAATTGGCATCTCCAAATATTGTTTTCCCTTTGGGCTTATTGTACTAGCATCCGTACTCCTATAGGTGCTACACCCTTTTCTATAGTCTATGGCTATGAGGTGGCTTTTCCCCTAAAAGTTTAAATCCCATCACTCCATGTATCCATCAGATATTTTATCACTGATGAGTATTATCATCAAGAATTTCTAACACAATTAGAATTACTAGATGAAGGATGGCTAATAGCTCTAGAACATCATCATGCCTATAAAGAGTGCATCAAGTGCACGTATAAAAACATGTCAAAGATCATGACTTTAATATAGGTGATCTCATTCTCAAAGAAAAATAAATTTCACTACTATGGAAAGGAGTAAACGTGGAAAGTTTGGCCCTAATTAGATCGGTCCATATGTCATCACTCACAAGTATGGGTCGAGAGGTTACCACTTGGCCTCCCTTGATGGTACACCTGAGAATGAACCTTTGAATTCCTTTCACTTGTGGCCTTTCTAATGTTAACACACTTGACATCATGAAAATAGTCCCATAAAATATCTTATTCCATCACCAACCCTTCATTTCATCACTGTAATGCTTTGAAAGCATGTGGTTTTCCATCAATATCCTAAAAAACCTTAAATATGAGCATCATAGATCTATTCATCTCATATTTCACACCAAAACGTTCCTCCTTAATAGGAGCCCCGCAATCATTACATCCATACACCTTGTCTACCAATCAAGACATGTTATGAGAAACACGTGTGTAGTATTTGTACACATTCTCCCTCTCCTCAAAATAGTCTATTAGGGCTACCCTTAGCGCAAAATAAAGTAAAAATATATATGGATGAATCTTATCAAAATAAATAGACTAATCCTCGAGGAAAAATACTTAGTATCAAAATCATATTATTAAAAGAAATCAAAATGATCCCTCAAGGATAGTTGCATGTCAAAATTGAAGATCAATCCCTCAAAGGACGGTTATCCAAAAGTAAAACTGAAAAAGTAAAAATTGTAGACTACCCCCATGAAGGATGGATAACCATATAAAAAGGCTTCCCACATTGATTAGCCTTCAAAAAGTGAAATATCAAAAAACATCCTAGGAAAGATTCCCGCATTGATAAGCTTTCCCACTAAAGCAAAATTTCTGCATTGATCAGTTTGCATTAAAATAAAATGTATAGTTGGGGCACCTCCCTATGAAACAATTGAAAATATAACCTACTCTCTCGCATAGCCTACATATGTCAACCCTCCCATGTCTTAGAAGCTATATATTCTGATTTCATCTATATCCAAGATCTTACATGTAACTACTAGTTTTAGTCATGTATTAACATTTGTTATGAGACAAAAAGTGCAAGACCCTTCAATCGATGATTTCCATCACATATGTATCGAGTCCAAGATAAAAGTAATCCCTTCACATTTTACTAATATCCATGATTATGGAACATTTTGATAAAAATTAAATTCAGTTTAAAATAAAAATATCAATAATACATCAACATCTATCAACATCTATATAACATCAACATCTATCAATATCCATACAATCATGATCACATCTCAATATTACATTACCACATTCAAAAACATCACATTAAAATAAAGTCAACACATAGATCATAAATCAAAAATCATAATCATAATCATAATCATATCAATGTTTCTCTATACATCATTTGGAGTCTCAAAAGCTTTGTATATCAAAAATATACATCAAAAATAGGATTCACAAAGAGCCATATACATCAAAAACATCACATATACTTAGTAAAATTGACATTCATCAAGTGAATGCCTCTTTGAGCACTACTTCCCTAATCACCACTAGCAACGTTATTCGATCCTCTGCTTTCTCAAAACATTTTTCATCACCTCCTACAAGTCATACATCTATAGGTCGCGAGCCCATTGGTTCCCCTATTATTTGACTTCCTACCTACATAAGCCCCGCCTTTGTGATAACATCAATTTTTTTCCTTGACCTCGTCAAACCATCATCTTGTCGTCATCAATTCATATGTCTTTAGGATACGAACCCATTGGTTCCCCTATCACTTGAATTCTTGGCCTTGTAAGCCCACCTTTGTGGCATTATCAATTTTTGGTCCCTTAACCTCGTCAAACCATCATTTTCATCTTTGCTTGTTAGTGTTAAGTCATATGTGTATAGGACACGAACCCATTAGTTCCCTTATCACTTGACTTCCCGACCTCGTAAGCCCACCTTTGTGGAAACATCGATTTTTGGTCCTTTGACCTCATCAAACCATCATTTTCATTTTCCCTTTCTCACCGTTAAGTCATATGTCTATAGGTCAAGAACCATTTGGTTAACCTAGCACTTGAATTTGTATCTGTGTAAGCCCACATTCGTGGCAACGTCAATTTTTGGTCCCTTGACCTCATCAAACTATCAAATTCATCTAAGTGGTAAATTTGTCTAGTATGTGCCTCATTTTGAGGGCCGAATCCATCACAACATCAATAAACCAACCAATCAATGACTCCCTCAATTACACAACCCAAGATCATCAAAATCTAATCTCTAACGGAAATCCATCTTGAATTTATTTTGTAACCTCAACACCAATAAACCATATTTCTTTAGGACATGAGCCCTTTATCCCCTCTCTCACTTAGCCACTTGGTCTCTTTGCAATCACTTTTTCTTGCTTACAAATCGTACATCTATAGAACATGAACCCTTTAGTTCCTCTATCACTTTGTTCCATGACAAAACTAATATTGTTTCTATACCTCATTTTGGGGAAACTTAAAATGAAACACACATGTCAAAACTATCCAATCAAATTTATAAAACCATTGATCATTGCACTTGATCACAATCACCCCGGTTTGAGGGTGGATCACCCATCCAAACACAAAGCAAACCATCTTAAACCATTTTTTCCAATAGTTTTATCTATCATAAATCACTTGACAAAAAGGTGCAAATATAGACACCAGATTTTTTGTCACCCACCTACTCCCCACATACGCACATTAATTTATCAAAACCTATAATTATAAACATTACCTAAGTCATTCCCTCACCCTATAAAATCAAATTCTACCCCTTCATAAATCACATTTTACTCATCTAAATACCTTAACCCCCCTTAAACCACCTAACCATTTCTAAACAATTCCTATCCCATTTATCCCAACATCTTAACCTCCCCAACTAATCTAACCTATTCCCAAACATTTTTCCTTATCCCCATACACGAAAATACCATTTCGGAAGTGGTTTCAACCACTTCTAAACATTTTCCCGAGTTTTTGGATTGTTAATGGTTCTAACAAATTGTTAGCGATTATAAATAGAAGTTTCAACTCTTATTTCATGGATCTTAAGAAATATTTTGAATGTTTGTACATCTCTTTCTTTGAGCCAAGTAGTGATACTCTATCACTCCATTAATCCCTACTCTAGAAACAACATCAATTCCCCTCAAGAACCATCAATACATCACTTATTTACGCTTTTTTCCAAAACAATCTCTATTGGCAATCAACAAATAATGATCAACATCGCTATTCTTTGAAGACGTTCCATAGCTCATCTACATTGCAAGGTGAGCCTTTGTTGATTTACTACTATCTCTTATATCTCATGACATTTAAAAACTATCAATTTAGACTTATGTTTTCATCAAGTTTCACATTATTCAAGAAAACTAGTCTTTTCACAGCGATCTCTAACGATTACCTTGAATCACCCACGATTCAACTAAATTGCCAGTGATTCCTCTGAATCACCTATGATTCTTGTCCATCAATTTATTTTTATCAATGTATATCTCTGGAATTAACTTGTCTCTTGCAATAATGTCTTTACTATATATGATTTTTCCAGGCCAATCACATCATATTACAGGAATTTATGAGCTCCCAATCATCCAACAACCCTTCATGTGGGAACAATTCGACATCCTCCAAAAGATTACTATGTTCACCATGCATTCACTCTTGACATTGAGGAAATTGAGGAACAAATCTAATTCCTCCACAAAATCTGACAAGCGACCGCATACTACTAGTATGATTACTTTGAAGTTGTCTAGATTTTCGCCATCTTATCTTGGGCCACCTACAAAGTGGAACATGATTTTCTTTTCAACCTTGAGTTTTTGCTTTATCCTTATCATTATCACTCTTTGTCGATTTTATCATTATTATCAAAGCACTTAATTGTTTTAAAATGAGCTGACATCCTCCAAGGAAGTCCCTTTAAATTCCTAGAATTATACTTTGTTGAGCGATCTGTCATTCCATTTTGTTTAATATTCCTTATTTAGTCAGTTTCTTTTATCGCATGACTCTTCATTTGAAAAAGGAGGAGTGGTTATCCAATGCTATATGTGACCATCCCAACATTGCGAATGTCTCGCACAAATATCATTAAACTCTACCATCTTTTGAGTTTCAGGTACTTTTTGCACTTAGTAACATAAACCTATAATCTACCTAATATAAGATGATTCAAATAAATTTTCATTGTTTTCTTTGACGATAAATCCCTCCATACACGTACTAGTCCTATCATAGGATCTTCCAAGAGCCTACAATTTTATAAAGCACCTTACAACCACTTTTTGGACCTATGTATGACCAAAAAGGGGTACTAAAACTTACCAAGAGTTTTGTAGCATGAAGACCATGTTTAATCACTATTTGAGATTGTGTGGTTCCTATATACCCCAGAAGACCTATCAACAATGTTTAAAAACCCCTTCATACCAGTAGATGGGATTTTATCCTCCTATAAACATATTTCAATCATATTGAGTTGTCTTATATCCTTGTAGGATTTTCTAAAGATCTTACAAGACTTTCATAATCTCTGTAGACTTGTCGTGATCTCTGCAAAATTTTTACATGGTATTTGAAACCTCTGTAGAATTATTTCTTCAATAAAAAACCTTTTAAGTGTTTCCTTGGGACAATGTAGGTTTGTTAAAGGCTTTAAAACTCTACTAAGATCCTCATCTTACCTTAAAAACCCATCAAAATGTGCCAACATGACCTAAGGTTTAGGGATGGTTTTAAACAACTAAGTTAAAGTCCATTTTCCTATTTTGGGAATTGAATATACTTTACGTTGTAGGTTTCATTTTGGAGCATGTCATGTTTCCAACACCAACACAACAAGATACTACAAAAGAAATTTATTGCAAATAAATACAAAGTGTGTCTACAAAATAAGGTTTATTTTCCTTTAAGCATGTAATTTTATTTCATACTTAAAGGGGGTCAAATGTAGATAATAAAATTTAGTAATATATCATTAGGAACTATTCATCCGACATTGCACATTTGCATGTACAACTACACTCTCCTCACTCATTTTTAGCACACCCCGTAGTTCTTTGATTACTTGATTGTATTTATACACCCCTCTATCCTCATTTTCTGAAGTTTAATTACATTAAAAAAACCTATAATCATTCATCCTCCAACCCGTTAAGTCAAAACATGTTTTTAACCTCATGGTCGAAAGCATTATTTTCAGTCGGGTTGTACAAAACTACAAGTGACCTTACTATATGGTTTTAGACAGATGTTTTGGGTTAATTATTTTGATTTTATCACATTCTTATGAGAAAATATATCCCCTTGTTCAAAATTTCATGGAATAATAACCTTTGGAAGCATATATAAGAAAGTAAATCATATCTCATTTGAGAAATTGGAACATTAAGAACTCCTCATGTGAAATAAAGTAGAAAAGGCACCTGAAGCTCCCTAAACTACAAAATAACTCATGCACATCCATTAGGGCAGCACCCTCTATAGGTATGAAGTCTCCTTATAGGTATATGATTCTTCATCTTCATTCTAAAATAAAGCAAAGTGACTGTTCCCAAGTATTTTAGAAAGAGTGGAACTCAAACAAAGCATTGTCAAAATACGGTTGTCAAGTTCTGATCGCACTATAGTAGATATTACATTCTAGGAGAATGACATGTGGTTTGATCCCTCTTCAGAGTAGTGGTGATATTGGTGGTGAATAGGGGTGCCCACAATCCACCTAACTTTGTTTTGTAGGAATTCCTTCTTACACTATAAGGGTTCTAGGGTTTGAGAAGATTTTACAGAGCCATCCTGAAGGTACACGAAGAAGACTAAAACATAACGACATACATTTCTAGGCAAGTGAATCACTCAAGAAGTTGTAGACCCAAATTCCAAGTATTTCCAAGACCATACATAAGGGTCAGGGCCATACGAGATGCTTTCAACCTAGTTGTTTGCGGTTTTGGCTAGGTTTTATTTCAGATGTCAGTTTTAGTAATAAAGTATTTTCAGTCTCGTATAAGCCTATTCTTGTACTCGATCACCCAAACTCTTCCAAATCCATGAAGAATCATCCAAGTGTAAATTATCCCTTATGTTTTGATAGTTGGTAGATCAATAGTCACTTTGAAAAGCATTATTCTGAATTGTGGAAGTAGTGTTGGAAGTTAAATAAACTAGAATATCCATTTGTAATATTATTTCATCCTTTTTGTATATGTTAATTAGAAACATTATATAAACTTCAAAAAGAATGAAAATATTCACAATAATAAGTTAAATCAATTAAATAGCTTCTCCCATTAGAGATATGAGTTTTCTCAACATGTTTAGCATCTCCCATCATACTCTCCAAATGACTTTTCAAGATTAAGGCAAACCTTTCTAAAATGACCACTTTACCAAAGTGGCATAACCTACTATTTCTCCCTTCACCAATTAGGACATAGATCTTGGGGTCTATGTCGCTATCATCCTTGACTGCACCATCCACCAAGATGAATCTCATGTGATTTTTATTTCCCTACATGAGAAATTCTTGCTCTCTCGAGAGCATATGTAGAGGGATATCCATTCGTCTTGCTTGCATTCCTACACCCGACTCATACCATCTTGACACTATTCATATCCCCCATCCAAAACTATAATTTCATCCTCTACGTTAACTAGCTTATTCTGGGCTCACAAGGAGTCCAGTGCACCCAAAGATACCCTACACTTTCTTGCGTGTACAAGGTCACCCCAATAACTATTGGATCCCACATAAAAACTTGCTTCAATAGAGACTTTGACCAAGAAGAGAATAATGTTAGATCATTATTCTCGATTTAAATGGCATTATTTAGACACCTAGGCTAATGTGGTTGAGACTTTTAAAATTCTCAAATTCTATCACCGCCTTCTTCAAAGGGAAGTTGGAAAATTTATGCTCCTTCCTCTCTAACTCAACAATTACATCTCCTATGGCATATTCACCCCAAGTCATTCTCCAATAAAGTTCTCAAGTGGAATTTTGGTTTGCATAGACGCATGTGTATTCATTCCTAAATTCTTTTCAATTTCAATATTTTTCTATGGTTCATCTATTTCAGTTTTCTTATCAATACAAGACCTTAATCTACACATGTTTTCTTATAGATCATCACGTGGGATAAATGGAACATTATAGTTAGTTTCTTCAATACCCATTTCAAATTACTACCCAAGAGACATCCAAGTTCGGACCAATTTATGCTATGGTTTATTGATTCACTTCATTCTTGAATTGATATTATTTTGATAGAGAACAATGCAGGTGTTGACAGTTTGTGTCCATTTGTGGATCACTTAGGTTTGGTCACTCCTCCCTCTCTCATAAACATGCCCAATGACTCGTAAGAGGTGTTCCCAATGTGACATTAAATCCTTGACCAAATAGATTCATTTGATCAGTTTGAACATATTTTCTTTACCAAAAAGAGAATAAAAAGTCATGTTTTGTGTCCATACTTTCTATTAGGCAAGCACAGATGGAGAAACTTTTAGAGTGACTTAAAATATAAATTAAAGAAAACCCAACACTTTCTATGCCATGGATGCAAACAAGTCTATTTTCTATAATTGAATACGATAATGAAATATTTTTTTATTATGGCATGTACTTTTGTTTTACCTTCAAAACATATACAAAACATTATATGGGTAAATGATTATGCATCAAGGAGGACAAAATGCATGAATATGCAATGCATAAAATGCAATACCATGATGGAAGATTTAGTAGCCATCCAAGGTTTAATTTTTTCTTTCTAAACTATAATTTGCATAATCAATGTTAGTTAATCGTTGTTGTTTATGTCAAGAACAACATGTAAGAAACGTTTCCTGCAAAAATTGTAGATTTACACCGCCATTTTAGTGATAAACCTGATGAAAAATTGGCCAAGAAATATATGTGTTTTGGGTAATGTTTGGTACGATATCCTATTGGAAAAATTATCATGATAAGTTGTAAGACTCAACCATAAAATTAAGTTACCCAACATTTTTCTTCATAATAACAATTCTAGATATATATAATGGTTAAATTTTCACACGATATGTCTAATTTCCATCTAGTTAGTAGCCACAATATTTTTGTTGAATAATATGTATTATCAAATATAAACCCACACTCCAAAACTCTTTACTAACATCAATGATTTACAATGTTTCTTAAATAAATACTTAGAAAGCATATTCATATACCATAGGTTTGCATAACTACTCTTTTACCTTCCATTTTATTTCCATTACAACATTCACTGTAGTTTCCTAATTAGGTTTGAATGACATCATCAAAATCTATCCATACATATGACATCTTTTGATTTGAAAATTACCAAATATTGTTACGTTAGAAAGTTTCAAACCTATCGAAGTCAAAGTGTCCAAATAATTTCTTGAAAATTATTTTTATATATTCAACACTAATAATTTAGACTTAAATAAGAGCCAAGCATATATTTAGACTTTTGTTGTGTATTGGCCTCGTCAAACTTGAAGAAAAAATGTATAAGAGAGAACCATACATTTTGAGTGTCAATTCTTAACATGGTCAATGTAAAAAGTGCTTCATTTAGACATGTTTTTATTATTTTGATGGTTGGAAGATATATCAATGTAAAAGTCAAGATTTGAAGCTGTTATTTCTTTGGGAGGGAGACAAGTAAATGCACAGGGCAATACTTGTTGGAGGTTGAACTATCGTTTTCGCCCTTGGCCCAACTGACAAGTCAGGATTGATATTCAAACCAAACCAATTGGAGTTCATACATTCTTCTTGGATTGCTTACTGTATTTTTTTAGTTGGTAGTGGAGACATGCTCGTTTAGATATTTTCTTCTCTTGCATTCTTCTTGGATTGCTTACTGTATTTTTTGTGCTTGGAGGTGGTGGTAGTGGAGACATGGTCGTTTAGACACCGCTGTTCTATATTTCCAAGAGCGCACACAAGAGCGATGTAAACTTGCGTGTCTCCGCAATTGCTCCTGCACAGCCTTTGCTTTCATTGATTCCAATCCTGCAATTTGTAGTTTGTGGTTTGGCGATCTGTTAAACATGCGTCCTTCCACCGATGGACTGCCATTGTTCATCCGTTTGGCTGCGTCTGAGTTGATAACTTCCTCATCCAAGGCAGGAGGAAGAAGTAGTAGAGTCGGCGCCCATCCAATTTGGCTTGCTGTAGTGGCCGCTGGTGCTATTTTAGCTTTCTTGGTCACCTATCGAAGATGGCGTAATAAACACAGAGAGGATGAAATGACAACTCTGCTAAGGACATTCACTTACAAGGAGCTTAAAATAGCGACCAAGAATGTAGGTATTACTTTCCCTCGTGGGTTGCAACTCAAATTGAGAAAGAAAACAATATTATGGATATGGTTGATGAAAGGATATCAAAGAACGCAGATGTCATTTCAATTATTCAACTATTCTTACAAATTATTCAATTATTCTTACAAATTAAGTAAGTAATCATATTGTCATTTCAATTTCAATTATTCATGCATTTTTAGGATCTGAACGACCATCCTTTATGAAAAGTAATCATATTGTCATTTCAATTATTCATGCATTTTTCATATTCTTGAATTTCTAAACAAAGGTGTAATATTATAATAACAAAAAGGGTGTACAAGAAGATAACCAAAATATGTTGATATTGTAGTGCCTAACAAACAAACAAATGAAAATAAAAAAATAAAATAAAAACTGAAAAAAAAAGAACTTGGGGATTCGTTGGTTGGTGGGCAAGTGGACTGAGACGTGGGGGCAAAGATGGGCGTCCCAAAAAGGCTTCAGCCTATCTTTTTCCCTTGCATAATAAAATAATAGCACTTTGTTCAAGATCTAGAGGAGTAACCACATTGGAACCCAAGTTAACGTGGCAAAACAAGTGATGATAATCGCAATTGGATGGTCAAGCAAGTGCAACTAATCATAACATTGTGTGGAATTGTGCTAAATAGAGCTACAACTAATAGGCATCCTTCAATCAGTACCATTATGGGTTAAATGAGTCTTACACACCGAGAGAAATCAAAACCCAATATCCAGTCATTTTTCTATGCACAAATTGATTGATCTAGAGTTGTATCTATGTTTGAAGCGGGTTCATTTGGCTATGAGAGGAACTACTACTTGTCGCTAGTTTATTTGTTGTATAAAGAAGAAAGAGGAAAAGATTGAGTAATAGGAGGCTTTGTATTTGGGCATTTTGTTTAGCTGTATTGATTTTACTCATTCTACTTCTAAGTTGTGCTACATGCGTTGTAACCTTGCTGCACTATTCTTTGGTAGACATCGGCTACCACTTCCTTCCTGCTCCTTATCTTTATTTTGTGTAGTGGTTGTATTGTCAAAGACTTTGAAAGTGCTTTTCCTACCACCCCATTTATGTGTCTCTACAATGTCTATTTCCTTCACTCTCTCTCTTCTTCCATTTTTAGCCATTGTTTCACCAATGCAACTCACAAATGTGCAACTGACCATATCACCTTTGCCACCATAAAACCAACTTGTGCCAAAATAAGAGATGTAGAGCAAGGTATGGGAGTCACCAAGCATAGAGAGAATGAGAGATTTTCCGATGCTATAGTTGTAGAATGCACTCTTAGTAATGTATGCAAACGTGGGGCATTTCCAAGGAACGTGGACTATTGGACGAAATTATTCAACCATATGTAGTCCCATGGAATGCCTTATTTGTAGGATATGCACAAATGGTGCTCTAGACAAGGCTATAAGATTTCCCAAGAAATGCCCTAACCAAGCGTGGCCTCATGGAATGCAACCATTTCTGGGTATGCACATTTTAGGTTTGTTGAAAAAGTTGTAGAAACTTCCAAGAGAATGCAATCGAAGAAAGGAAATCCTTTTTCCATAGCGTCACACCGATATCCTCCCTATTCTATGTCAAATGGGGAATTTGGAGTAAGTCAATGAACCACATACCCATATGACCTAGTGGTTATTGGCGAGAGTAATAGCTTGTTGAGTGGTTGCGGTCATAGTGGATTCTTCTCTTGACAAGGTGTATTGGAATTCGAATGTGGCAATCACTATGTTTAGTGGGAGATAATGTGTTGGGTTGGAAAATGTGTGTTTTGTGGCCAATTTTTTTGGTTGGAGGTATAATGAGTTATTTGATTTTATTGAAAGTTTGTTGTCTTAGTGGAGCTCATCGTGCTTAGTGGAATAACACATATGTGGCCTTGATGTCATCTCGAATGGTACAAATGGAGGAGTTTTGGGTGCACGCGAACTATTTGACAAAATTCTAAAAGAGAGTTGGAGCCTTGTAGAATGTGGGGAAACCCACCTAGAGCACCACTTGCACTACGGACGCTAGTATTTCTAGGCATGGTCTCCTTACCTTAATCTTTTATAATTTTCGTATAATTTGGTTCTTCATTTGCAATATAATAGAAATATCAAACAATTAGATACTTAAACAACTGGATATTTTAACTAGAATGTTAGTGTGAAACAATAAAACTCCACCTTGTGATTTATGTTACCGATTTACAATTTGACCATCAAATGTGTTGCTACCACAACCTTATGCGTTGTTAAAACAAGGTATCATAATTAGGTTCTTGTGTCCACTGGTACCAATGAGAGTTAGATGAGTAATCAACTAAAATAACCATTTTTGTCTACCTTGCAAAGTTAGAAAAATGCAATATTCAAATACTCACAAAACAACATTCTAAAACCCAAAAAGAGATGTTGAGTTTTGTTTGTGTCCCTTGTTATATGGGGAGTCATATCAAGCTTTAGATTAACCCCAATTGACCATTTGTGCTCTCATCCCCACCCCTCTAGGAGCCCTGTACCCCATTTTGCACTTTTAGGAAGCTGCTAAAATTGAAAAGTTGGTTTCCATTTCGTCTCACCGTTTGGACCCTAAGCGAAGGAATGCTTTTCCACCTTTCGCAAACCTCTAGTATTTCTACTAGAAAATATCTTACAATCTTCAATATGGAGAAAAACATATTTCTATCTAGTTTTCCAAAGGGGTTTTGTAGGCCTTCGGTTGTTGTTTGACTAGGTCAAATTAGACCAACTACGACCGGTGGCTCCGAAAACCCATCGTCGTTTGTAACCCATTTGCCAATTCTCAGTTCCGTCACCCCGATGAATTCTCCATATATATGAGGGAATGTAGGAATCTTCCCATGGAGATTCCATCCATCGAAAGTCAGTTTTTGGATGAGGTTTCTTAGCCCTCAAGCTAAAATTGGTTGTTGTTACAACTAGCCCAATTACGACCGATGGCCTTGGAAATCTAGCCGCCAATTGTAAATCGTTCCTAATTCTGAACTCCATCAATTCTTGTGAATTTTGGGTATATAGGAGTACACATAGGAACTTAACCGTTGTGCATCTTTCCATCAGAAGACAATTTTCGAATGTAGTCCCTTAGCCTCCGAGCCAAAATTAGACATTTTTGCAACTAGTAGAAAAATGTAAAATAAGGCCGTATGGCCTTAGTCAAGACAATAAACCATCGTGAAAACTTATTGAAACTTATAAATAATTTTATGAAACTTTCCCTAGTGGCTTGTTGTGTGAAATGTGACTTTTAGAAAACCAATGTTTCTCTCTATTCTCTCTCTTCCCTATCTCTTTCTCTATCCTTCCTTGGGTAAGAAATAAAAATAGTATATGTACCTAACCATCTCTTGTTGCATGTGCATTATTTCTATTATGTAAAAGGAAAACTAAAAATGATAATTATACTGGATTTAGGTGGATGCCATGCCAACGATTTTCATTTACTCATGCTCACATGGTTTTGTAGGGTACAAGTAAGATGGCAAATGACATGGTTGTAATTTATATATGATTATATATATATATATATATATATATATATATATATATATATATATATATATATATATATATATATATATATGTATGTATGTATGTATGTATGTATGTATGTATGTATGTATGTATGTATGTATGTATGTATGTATGTATTGCTATGTTTACAATAAAGTTTCATCCTTCTATTACTTTCAAATAAAATATTGTCCTTGTCGTGCATGAAGTTTAAATAAACTTGTAATTGTTCTTTGTTATCGAGTTTTAAGAGTTATCCAAATATTACTTAATTCTCTTCTTGACTTCATTTATAGCTATGTTGTGAAACCTACATCAAGTAAAGTGGAAAGAAGTATCTCTATATAAATTAAAATGGAATTGTGCTCTAAACCCTTCAATTTTGCATCTTCCCTCAATTATTGCATGATTAGTAGGTGAGCTTTGACACTAGACGGTTGAGAACTTGAGATTTCCTTCTAGATTGAATGATCCTCACTCCGGCCATGACCATCCTAAGTACGTGTGCTAGTGTTTATCGACTAGTAGTTCTTCTCTCGGGCATCACGCTTTGATAGAACCTCGTGATGAAGGGTTTTTCCCTTGTGTTTCACCTTGCAAATGTTATATCTAGTATAAACCCCTAGAATCGGTCCTAATGAGGTGTTGAACCTAATGTAAATTAAAACTCATGATTTATTCCATGGAATTAGCGTTAATCATGTTACATACCTATGAAATGAGGGTTCAAACCATGAGTGGAACCCATATCATAAGATACCGATGCATGAAACCCTTTATTTTGAAGCCTTGTCTCTTCACAAACAGGGGTGTTATCTTGGATGGAGTCCATGTAGTTGTGCATAAGATACGAGATAGGCATACTTGTTTTATCTACTTTTTCCTATTGGTATGGTGTAGGCCCCTTTTTAGTGTCAATTGAAATTAGTCAAATGTAGACCTCTTATAGGAATTAAGATTAATCACACACACTAATATATTTTGTCCAATGAGAAGGGTAGTCGCTAGAAGATCATAGGGTGTATAAAATTATAATTACATATCACCTTGTAATACACATCTAATACTTAAATTTCCTAGTAATAATCCAAGCTTGGTTAAGTGTGAAATCATACCCCTTAGGAGCCCTCATGACTCAGTAAAGGAAAAATAGTATATGCACCTTAGTTGTTTTAACAAGAAGTCACTATGAAGTCAAATGTAATGATGTAAGGGTTACAAGAACATGAGAGGATACTTTGGAAACTGTTGTTCAATGTTGCTTACACTTGTATGATGTCAACATTCTAAGATGACTAAGATGATATTCTAGAAAATAAAATTAATGTAATGTCTCCTTAGTGAAATTTTAACCTAGTAAATGGGGAAACTTGAGATTTGTAAGGGACGAACACAATCACCACACCCATCAACATGGTTTAATCAATATTGTTAAATTATTAAAAATTAAGAAAAATGAAATTTGAGGATTGAGTCCTTTAACTCGAGGAAAATCCTCTACTACGTATCATGATCAATGCAAACTAAGTATCTAAGAGAAGTAGTTATATATACAGAAAGTCGTAATAACTCAAAACAAAATAGGGTAACCCTAGTGATTAAATGTTATCATGAAAGGAACATGTAATCTATTTACCTTTGAACTAATAAACTTCCTTTGTTCCATGTGAACCTTCCTGGTTGCATCTAAGATAAATTGCAAAACCAAATGAACATACAACTTAGAAAACAAATCCGTAGGAAAAACACTAGTAGCCTCATGTATGCACATATGTTCCTACCAACAATCAGGCTACATCATTCTATTGCGATAAAGGGAAAAATGCAAAATTAGATGGAATCGTCACCAATGAAATGTTAAGAAAAATAAAGATAATGTATTCTAGATTGAAGAAAAATGAAGGACTGCATAACAAGTTATTATCAAATGATTAAGGTCAATAAAGAAATAAGAATGTAATAAATATGTAAACCGGGAAAGTGTTGTGTCATGGATGGTGCCTATACGGGAGTTTATACTATACTTGGATTGTTATGTTGTGCCTTGTCATTTGGGAAAAAGTGGTCTTGTTGTGCATCATGTATTTTCATGTTATCTATGTGGATTAATGTATGTGCAAATATATCATGTGTTGTGCATTGTCCTAAATAATCTCATGTGGTGTCATGTATAAAACAATATAAATAAATTTTTTTGGATAATTGTACTATTTTATTTTGGTGTTGAAAATGCGGGCATTACATATATGATATAGGTAAAAAGAATATTCATAATTGATAGAACAATCCTATTGAAATATGGATTTAAGCATGCAAAATAAGACAAATAAAATTTCAAATCATATTTATGAATATAATTACAAAATTTTAACAAATAAAATATCAAATAATTTAATGTCACTTAATCAAATAACCAACTTTGTGTTATGATATATAACATAGTGCATAAATTTGAGCTTTCCATGTTAGGAAATCACACACTTACAATAATTGATAATTAGAATGTTAAATATCATAATAACAGCTTACAGAGATAGAGATAAAACAAATCTACAAAATACCAAATATGCAAGAGATAAAACACCTAATTTATGTGGTAATAGAAAAGCTAAGGAAATATCGACGGTGCAAGATATCAAGATTTTAATAACTCAAGATGAACATATTACATGTGAACTCATATTGACATAATTTAGATCTCCATAAGGATAAATACAACTAATTGGCAGAGTACTATTAAGATTCCTCCTCCTAAAAATAGAGCAAAAATGCCATTAGGATTTTCCTTCCTACAAATAGAATATGGTAGAATTCATCTTTATAGAAACAATAGCTTGACTCCTTTAATTTTGGCTACAAACTCCATCACAAAGGGAGTTAACATTCAAATTTGTTATCACATATCTAACAATCTTCACCTTAACAAAAATTTCTACCTGATATCTTGCTAACTATAGACAAAAAATCATGCACTTTAGACATTATTTAGTCCCAGGTCTCATATTACTATTTAGAAGGTTTTTGAGTGAAGAAAGTACTAATTAACGCTCATCTTTTGGCCATCTTACTTTATTTTCTTTCTTCATTCCCGACCTCTTGCACCCGCATGCCTAGTCATCTTTTTCATTTCATGTTATTTTAGCTTTGATTGGGGTGCCTAGGCTAGTACTAGGGTGCCCATGGGTGCCCTGGTCCCACTAGGGGTGCCCCGATCCTTTTTGAACTTTCCCGCCACATTTTTCGCACTTTATAACTATTTTAGCTTCTTATCTTTTCGGATCATCCTTTTTGAGTTAATTACGAAATTAGATCAAGATAACCCTATAAATATAAAGTTATGAGACCATAATTAGGGACCAAGAACTAGTCACTACTATCATCCACCTAGGGTTGCATCTAACAAAGGCATTTGGAGATCATTTACATTCACTTAGCCCCATCACAAAGGACAAGGCTAGTTAATTTGTATCACACAAGCATAGGAGAGGATTCTATTCTATTTCATCCACCATTTTACTACATTTTTACATCTAGTTATTGCTCACTACTTCAAAAAGTGTGATTGACACAAGAGCACCTAGGGCACATGATTCACACACACACCAGAACTACATTTGGGTCTGAAATGTAGTGCAACTCTCAGTTAGTAAGCCCACTATTGTGGCAGCTAAGGTCAGTCCAACCTATTCATTTGCATTCTTTTTTAGGGTTTTGATACTTCTTTTGGTCTTTTGCATGTCTTTCTTTCATCTTGGATTATCAATGACATATGGCGTAGTGCAACAAAGCTGATGCGGCGCATACGAGGGTTTCGAGATGACATGTTGAACCTCTAAAACATAGTTTTGGACCTCCTGCATAGACCAGAGTGCCCATACTTTAGACCAGGGTGCCCATAGGTACCCCAATTCCTCTAGGTGCCCTATTCCGTAGAATTAGTCCAAATCAGTCCTTTTTAGTACCTCTCCGCATACATTCCTTCTTCTTTCCAAATTATTATATTTATTATGCGGCATAGTCCCACAAGTTCATCAAATCAGCTAAGTCATTTCCATAATTCTCTTGCATATTAGGGTTTCTACTTTCATTAGATTAATTGCTTGGGTCATTTCTTCATAGTCATTTACTGCATTTATTTATTGTATTTACATGTTGTTCTAGATTAAATTAACTACTCTTATTCCACATTTTTAATAGTTAATCATTTTGGTGAACCCGACGTATTTCACGCTTAGGATCCTCATTTTTCCTCTATCATGGCTCCCAAAGTTGCTCAAGTTTCTTTATCTGATTTACTTAAGAGATATCCCAATTGTCAGTGCTACTTTGTAAAGATCCCTAGACATGTTGTATCTTGATGACAATATGTTGCCACATAAAATAAGTCCTATATTCACTCATCTATTTGACAACCCTAGTGATCCTCCATCTAATCAACCCCTATTGGACTCAATCCATGCTCTACATGCTTTATTTCAAGATAAATTTAAGGCCATGGAATCCATGATTATATCTCTCAAATCTAAAATTCAACAGCTTAAGGATGCTTCTCAATCACATGTTTGTGCTCCTTCTACATCTTATATGCAATCTATGTCCACTACATGTCATCTAGTTAAACCTCAAGACATGTCATTGCCTAAGCCTCTCATATTTGAGCATAATACTATGCAACATGACATTCTTATTCAGCTCCTTAGTCATCAGTTGATCACTCTACCACCTACTCATTACTATTCTCCTTATCGGTTAGCAAAATATCAAGGTCGTCCATATTGTAATTATCATTGAATCAATGGACATAATGACAATGATTTCCACACTTTTCCACGAATAATCAAACATCTTGAGCATCAAGGATTTATTTCATTTGCTACACAACATTCTAATACAAATGATAAATCCCATTGGGTTCCTAAATCTGATTCATCTATATCTAATGAGCATCGGTAGCGTTACTCAAGCACCTCCTAAGCAACAACCTCTCACAATTAGTTCACCATCTCCTCCTACTCATCCATCTACGACATCACCAAGTCAATCACCTATCAAAATTAGTTCATAATCACCTACTAATAAGTTGTCTATCATATCACCAAGTCAACCTAAGAAATATCCTTTAAAATTTAATGCAACTTGGCCTCCTCTCAAGTATAAGCTCCAACCAATTACTTTTGTCAAAACAACTAATCCTCATACTAGCGATCATGACACATTACACATTCCACTACAATCGCATGGTCCTATTGTTACTTTTTCTGACCATGCTTCCACTCGCTAAATGTAAAATTGGTCTTTGGTAGGTGACTCTTGTCACTCTACCTACCCAATGACACACTCTTGTGATTCGGTTCACACTTGACTGTTGAGGGATTACTACACATGAACCTCACACACTAAACTATAGGGCTTACACACCACATCTATTCACACATTACACTTCATACACCATACTTTCTACATTTATTTTGACATTTACACATTTATACATCATTCATCATACTAGTCTTTGTCATACTCACATAGTATTGAATCCTATATACTATATGCTCTTAGGCACACTACACATATTACATTTAATACCATACACTACATACACATCACATGGTCATTTATCATCTTCATTACATATGCTACATCATCTTCTACATGCTACACTCACTACCATATGACACACTTTAGTTCCTCAGTCCATACTCAAATGTCGAGGGTTTACAAATAAAATAGACCTTATCATACTCACATGTTTATCATTCAACATTTAATAATGCGACATCCCTAGGTTAGTGACATACGCTATAGGATAAATGGTCACCTATTCTATCATCTTGTAGTGGTATACGCTTTAGGCTACATCACCACTCCCTTTTATTCATCTAGTAGTGATATATGCTTTAGGCTACATCATCACTCCTACATTAATCTTGTTGTGATATATGCCGAGGCTATAAGGTGTAAGCACACATAATTTCTAGGTCACATTTCACCCCTCAATACACATACATAATCATCACAACGCATTCGACACAACATACACTTTGATTATTTCCCGATGATACACTCTCATTTATAGTGCATTCTTGAATGTTATTTTTGCTTTTATATGTAGGCTTCTACCCTATGTTTAGTCCGCACACTTGTTTTTTGTAAGCGACCATTATGGCCTTGCATGTCTTGTGACATCATGAGTGATGCACCATGTTTATATCCCACTTTTTTGCATCCTATTATGTCTTCTTGCATATTTACATTACTGCTTTGTTTGGTAGCTTTTACACTATTTGTGTAGATTACACATTGATTTATACACATATACTTATACTAACACTTGTCTTTGGCTATCCTTCTTGTTTGTGCATGCCTTGGTTTCTACCAAGTGCATTCCCTTCCCCCTGCAAGGCAAAGTTTTAGATTACATGTGGTTGGTCCTCTTTTGGGGCTGCATTCTCCTATCAGCGACGTTACATGCACCCCCAAAGAGGGGGCATCAATTAGGGTTTTACATTATACAAAATGCTTCTACACTGGTTCGGTTGAATACACTATCTGCCCTTGGCATTGTGGATTATATACAAGTGAGTGGGTTTAGACCATTCTACGAACCCCATACACAACGAATTTTATAGGACATGGTTTTCCTTAGCATTCTAGGGAGTAGTTATAGGTTAGAGGATACAACGGATTTCCTCTCTACACTAATTTTTCCACTAGTGTTGGATCACCCAAAAAACCATTGAATACAAAGATCTCTTCACACATGTTCAAGGAAGCAATTAAAGGTTGGAGGATACAACTGAATTCCTCTCTACACTTCTTCGGCCTATGACGTCATATTGCCCAAAACCCCGATAGTAAAAGATATCCTTCTACACTCTCTTTCTCAACATGGATCAGGTGCACATGTTCCATTTAAATTTTTCATTTACGTATTTGACATTCACATGATTTTTACATTTCCACACATGTATATTTTATATTGAGTTTTTACACATACATACATACATACATATTTGAATAGTTGATCATTTTCTCCTTGTAGGTCCGATCAGTATGGGAAATGAGAAATGAAATGGGGGCAAATACAACTTCAAAAACAACATTTTATGGCAACACACACCATACAAACCATACAAGTACATCACATCGCAGCTACACATGCGTTTCCACCCTAGGTTCATTCTCATCACTTTTTTTTCTGCATTTTAATCTATATTTTCCATGCTCAATCATATTTTTTTCATGCCATTCTTCGTCTAGTCCTTCAATGTGTTTCTATATCACTCTACATGGATTATTAGGTACACATCTCTATCTACTTTATGTTACCAAGCTTTCCACTCACCAACATAAAGTGGGGGAAATGTAGACACAAAATCATCCACTTTAGACATTATTTAGTCCCGGTCTCATACTACTATTTAGAGGGTTTTGAGTGAAGAAAGTAATAATTAACCCTCATTTTTTTACCATCTTAATTTATTTTCTTTCATCATTTCTAACCTATTGCACCCACATGCCTAGTTAGCTTTTGTCATTTCACGTTTTTTGAGCTTTGATTGGGCGGCCCAGGCTAGTCTTGGGTGCCCATGGACACTGTCCCACTAAGGGCACCCTGATCCCTTTTGAACTTCCCTGCCACTTTTTGGGAACTTTCTTTCCATTTTAATTTCTTATCTTTTTAGTGGTTTGCCATTTTGGGGTTAATTAATAAATTAGATCAAGGGAACTATATAAATATAAAGTTATGAGATCATAATGAGGGACCAAACACTAGTCACTACTATCATCCACCTAGGGTTACATCTATTAAAGGCATTTGGAGTTCATTTGCATTCACTTGGCCCCATCAAAAGGGACAAGGTTGGTTAGTCTACATCACAAAAGCATATGAGAGGATTCTATTCAATTCCATCCACTATAAAGTTACATTTTTACATCTAGTTATAATTCATGACTTCAAAAAGTACGAATGACACAAGAAACATAGGGCATGATTCACACACACACACACACACACACACAAATACATTTGGGTCTGAAATGTAGTGCAATGTTCAATTAGTAAGCCCACTATTGTGGTAATCGAGGTTAGTCTCACCTATTCATTTGCATTATTCTATTTTTTAGGTTTTTGATACTTATTCTAGTATTTTACAGGTCTTTCTTTCATCTTGGATTATTAGGTACATCTGGCGTAGTACAAAGAATCTTATGCAACACAACAATAAGGGTTTTAAACCACCTCCCAACCTCGTAAACTCGGTTTTGGACCTCCTACATAGATCAGAGTGCCCATATTGTAGACCAAGGCACCCTAGTCCTTCTTTAGGTACCCTAGCCTAGAGAATCAGTCCAGAACTGTCCTTTTTAGGACCTTTGCACAGTCTCTCATGCTTCTAGATTATTCTATTTATTATGTGACACAATCCTACAAGTTCATCAAATCAGCTAAGTCATTTTCATACTTCTCTTGCATATTAGTGTTTCTATTTTCATTAGATTATTTTCACCGGGTCATTTTTCCGTAGTCATTTATTGTATTTATTTACCATGTTTACATGCTATTCTAGATTAGATTAACTATTATATATCCACATTTTTAGTTAATCACTGACAAACTCATCACCTTTATTTTAAACCAAGAAAACCAAACACCATTTTAGCTTCTCTAATAATACTTGTTTTTTTAACATATGAGCATAATTTTATTTAGTGTTGACCTTTTCTAGTGCTAATTTTCCTTCATCAATAAAATGTGTAAATGAATGGTACTTAACTATAATATGTTTTTATTATTTTGATACACTGGATTGTTGGCCAAATTAATAACACTTTGAGTGTTATCCAAATTACCTTTTGACAAGCATAATAGGCATTTACATATTCTCGCCTTAGTAGTTGACATAATAGTAATCTTTTGAAGATTTGACATCTAACTAATAGGTCCACCTAAAGAGCAAAAAAACTAGAAGTTGATCTTTTATTTTTTCAAAATCACCTACAAAAATCCGAATCAACATATCCAAAAATATAATCACCATTATTATCAGTAGGTGATGCAATAATCACTAGTGCCTCATAAGTAGTGAAACACCCACTTTAGTAATACCCAATGTTCTTTACCTATATTTTCCATATATCTACTAACAAATCCAACTACATATGAAATGTTATACCTTGTACATACCATAGCATACATTAATCTCCATACTACACAAACATATCATACATGATAAATGTACTCCTTTCCTTCTTCTTCTCTATGACAAAAATTGAAAAAGTTTGAAATGGGAAGAAAAATCGAATTTAACTAGCTTAACATATTTCATATGAAATATAGTTAGTATAGTTTCTAAATAATTATTTTGTGATAACCAAATCTTACTATTTTTCTTGTCTCCATGTATCTCCATGCCTAATTTTTTTTTTGCAGCTCTTAGATCCTTCATATCAAATGTCCTAGCTACATGAGCCTTTAAATTGTTTATTTCTGCAATGATTTTTCTTACAAAAAACATATAATAAACTTATAATTCCAATATAGTGTAAAAAAATCTATCCAAAAAATTGAAGTAAACACAATGGTCATACTAATTCCTAAAGAAAATAGATGGTCATGAAAGCATCAAAATTCTTGTACCATTTCCTGGGTGACTATTTCATGTCATACAATGATTTCCTTAACTTGCAAACAAATATTTTTTTTTTTTTGTATAAATCCTTTAGGATGTTCGATATAGACATCCTCTTATAAATATCCATGCAAGAAATTTGTTTTAACATCTAACTTCTCCAACTCCAAATCAAGTAATAAAACTAGTGCTAAGAGTAGTTGAATTGAAACAAGTTTAAAAATTGGTGAAGAGATATCATGAAAATAAATACTTTATTTTGTACAAATCCTTTTACCACCAATCTAGTCCTATACCTTTCAATTTTGTTATCAACACCTATCTTTCATTTGTAAACCCATCTAGAGCTAACATGACTTTTTCCTTTTGGAACTTGTACTAGGTCACATGACCTTTTATTTTCCAGAGCATCCATCTCCTCCTAAATTTCTATTTTCCTCTTCGTACTATCCAAATCATTCAATGATTCTTGATAAAAAAAAGCTAGGTTCTCCATCATTAGAAATCAAAACAATGGAAATAATGGGATTGTACTTACTAGGAGGATGCATTACTCATCATCTCATGTAGATCTCCATAATGGACCTGGAGGTGTTTCCTCAAGTTGTTGTGACCTCCATACCATCTACTCAGGTGTTTCCTCATCTTTTTTTGATGCTTCAACATATTCAACATTGAAAAATGGTTGAATTTCTTTGTTTTTAG
Source organism: Taxus wallichiana var. yunnanensis (assembly GCA_018340775.1). Classification (NCBI taxonomy): domain Eukaryota; kingdom Viridiplantae; phylum Streptophyta; class Pinopsida; order Cupressales; family Taxaceae; genus Taxus; species Taxus wallichiana. Next base: position 69,412,892 of record CM031237.1, on the reverse strand, counting down.
TATCTAAAAATGGATGGATTTCAACCTTGACAAGTTGATATTTAAGTTCCTTCTTTTTTAATTTTAGAATTTGAATTTAGGAAAGGGGATTCATCAAACTCTACATATTTTATGATGATGATTTGGTGGGAAGTAGCATCCCATAGTCTGTATCCCTTAACACCATCTACTTCACCATACCCAACAAATTTGTAATTCTTGGATCTTGGTTATAACTTTAAACATTGATTATTATTAGTAAGAGCATAAGCATTCCAACAAAAAAATTTCAAATCTAAGTAGTCACGTGGATGACCTATCCATACCTCTTCAAGAATATTGTAGTCTATTACAACTGATGGTGAGAAATTTATAAGATAACAAGTTGTAGAAACTACTTCTACCCATAAATTTTTATCCAAATTTGGATTACTCGAGCATGTTACTTGATATCTCTAGAAGATTCATATTCATTCATTCAACAACAATGTTTTGTTGTTGAGTATATAGTGGGTGGTTGTATGCATTTCAATCCTAACTTTAGTGTAATATTTTTGAAATTCCAAAGATGTGAACTTTCCTCCAATGTTTGTTCTTAAACATTTGATAAATATGGTAGTGTGATTTTTGTTGGGTGATCCATAGGGATCCAAAATAAATCCACTTCATTCAAATCAGTCAACACAAATAAATAAAAGTAATAAACAAAGATTCTATCTTTTAAGTAACAGACCACCGCCTTGTGTAGGAAGGCAAATTATAGAACCACCTCCCAGCAGGTGGCGGTCCCAGGACAAGCCCAGGTTCCGCATAGGGCAATAGTCCTAGCCATTATAGACAGAAAACAAAATTTGAAACAAACAACCTCTCGAATTCAAAGGATGTTCATTTATCTTCTCCTTTATGACCTTTCGCATTCTCTAGTGCATGGGAGGACATGAGAAAGGCTATAAATACATGATTGTAGAAGTGTAGAGATCATCAAAGCATGAAAGTAAGTGAGCAAGAAATTCTTCTTCTGCTAGAATTGTATTTTGTAGAAGAAAGGAGTGTGAGACATAGCAAGCAAGTAATATAGAGGAAGTGTAGGGATATTATCTATTTCTCTTTCATACTTATTGTAAATTTTGTACTTATTGATTTGAATTGGCCAATAGAAGTGGGAAGAAAGAGCAATTGCCCTTCCCGACTAGTTTTTCCTCCTTTGGGGGTTTTCCATGATAAAAATTGTTGGTTTTTGTGATCTTATATTCTTTCCTTTACTACCATTATTGATTCTCAAAGCAATAATAATTCATTCACTAGCTATCTCTATTATTTTCTAATAAAAGTAAACAACAACAATTAATTGGGATTTTTGAATAATTCCAAAGTTGAAAAGTTTACAAATGATTTTGGTATCGAGCTAACAAGTATCCAGGATCGTGGTAATCATTCTTGAATTTGTATGATAGTGAAAATATTTAAAGGAAAAGAAGCTTTACCATGCGATCTGGAAATTTCTACAAAGAAGTGGAAATAGAGAATTTGGGGACAAATGGAGGAAGAGAACTTGGTTCATAGAATCGAGATGCTAGAGAACATGATGGATAGAATGTTTAGAAGGAAAGAGGAACTTGGATATTTGCAGAAGACATATTCCGTCAAGTAAGACTCCATGGACTCGGTGGTTCGAGGCTTAGCCAAAAATTTTGGTATATGCAAGAGGCACCATGAGGAAGATTATTGGGAAGAGCATGAAGAAGAGACTTCTAACACAAGAGAAAAGGTAAAATATGAACATGATCCTTTTAAAGTTGAAACTAACGTCAAAATCAAAAGCTTCAAGGGCATGTAGATGCAGAGTTACTATTGTGGGCAAATCAAGCGACACCCCTGATGCAAATCAGTTTCTAAGTTGATGTTTCGGGCATCCAAAGTGTGATTGCATAACATTGAAACCTCTCTCTCCAAGTGTGGGACTTGTAAAATGAGAGAGGAATCTCCAGATTAGAGGCTAGTTCCTCAAACTCCTCTGATCAGATCTGTTATTTACACAATTGCAGAGGTTTGAATCCTAATCCTACTCTAAATTCCAAGGAGACAGAGATAGAAAGTGTAAAAATTGAAACTAAACTAATAGGTGATACACCAAAGGAGTGGTGAACACTTCTTGTTCATGAAAATTGACACAATTTCATGAAATGCAACATGAAACATCATACACAGGCTGATAAGATGCAATTAGAGGTCTGAAATGAAACAAGACAATACAAACAAAGGACTAAAAATTGATCACAGAGTCTGCACTGTCATTTTCACTGTCAAAATCCTTGCATTTGCAACATCAAAGAGGTAGAAACTTGTTACAATCATGAAGAAGGTCTGATACTTGCAAAAATCACTTGTTGAAGGTGAAAGAAGAAGCTTGTTGTCCCAAAAATATGTTCAACAACAAAAATGAGCCAAATCTAGCTTTTACAATGCATGGGTCAAGCCTAGGAGAGAGAAAACGTGTAAAAACGTGGAAGCCATTCCCCATTGAATGAAGATGTATTAAAACAGCATGGGCATCCTTACAGCACCCATGCCCCGACATTTTTGGCCATCTTTGAAGAAGAATGCAACCCATTTTGCATTAAAACTGGTTGTTGAAATGTCATTTCTAGCCATTACCACGTGCGTGAGGCAGGTGTTTCTTGATTTTATCTCTCCAAACTCAACCAAAATTCAAATATGACCCCATAAAATTGTAGATAATTTCACTATCTTTCCATTGATATAAAGAACATGAAAATCTGATTTCTGGATCGAAAGATATGGCGATTTGAAAATTCAGGGCAAAAACAGGGCAAAATCATATCAGCGGGCAAAAGTTTGAATTTTTACCGTTTGGTCTTTGGAAATTTTTTCAAATTTTCCCCGTGCTCCGCCACTCTAGGTGCCATGTGGTGGCTTCCTATTGGTCGCGGGCCTCCTAAGGGAAAATTTCCCACAAAACTCCACGAGCCATAACTTGAAAAATATGAGGAGGAGTTTTAGGAGGAAAGACTATCCACCTTTTTAGAAAGATTTGAAAAAATCACAAATGAGAGACAAGAGAGGTAAGAACACAAGGAGTTAGCCACAAAAATGAGCAGGGGCACATTTTGGATAACAATTTTGGCGACTCAGAGGGGTCATCTGCCTGCTAGATGAAGATACCAGTTGCTTGAAGTAGCCCATTGGGCATGGAGTCATAAAATTTTCTATTTGGAACCCCAACTGACTTAGAATGTTGTAAGGAGGAAGATGGAAAATCACCTCGATGGAGCAAGGCACTCGCAAACACATTCCTAGAATGTTAAAGTTGTGCCAAAGCACTTAGGGAAAGAAAAACAACCTACAGCAAAACAATGTGCACAAGCACTTGGAGGAATGAAAACCTAAGCTAATATTTACAAGGTGGAGAATTTCCCTCTAGTAGAAATGCTTTAGATAGATTCCATTGACTGGAATCTATAGTTCTTCACCATCCAATGAAGACAATTGGAAGGCATTGTTGTCCTTACACTTTGTGACCATGTATGGGCCACTCCAAATGGCATCAAATTTTGAATGCCTTCCCGGTTTTGCTCTATCTACATCCCATTTTAACACTAGATCTCCAACTTGGAAAGATCTACTCTTGGCCTTCCTATCAAAGGTCTTCTTGATCAAAGCTTGATCCTTCTCCATTGCTTGGGATGCCTGATCTTTGATCTCTTGGAGCTCCATCAACTCTGCATATCTCACCTCCATGGGCCCAAACTCTAGCAACTCTAATTGCTTCATGAGTTCCAATGTTGGCAACTCAAGTGACATGGGCAAGATTTCCTCTCTTCCATAAACAAGCCTGAATGGAGAGTTACCTGTGGATCTCTTGGGAGTTATCCTATCAGCCCATAAGGCTGATTTCAATTTGGTATGCCAAGACCTCTATTCTCATCAAGAGTCCTCCTAATGATCCTCAACAAGTTCTTGTTTGTAGATTCAGCTGCCATTACCCCGAGGGTAGTAGTTTGATGAAGTACTTAGGTAGACCCCATTCTTGACACCCACTCAATCACCTTGGATCCAATGAATGCTAATGCATTATCTCGAGATTATTATAGCAGGTATGCCAAATATGGTTACTATCCCCTCATAGAAGTCTAAGATGCTAGACTCATTTTCTTCCTTGAGTGCTACTTTCCATCCACTTGGTGAAGTAATGCATGGTCACAAAATCCACTTATGCCCTTGGCTTGAATTGGGATTAATGACTCTAATGAAGTCCAAACCCCTTTACATGAATGGCTGGTCAACTGAAATTGGATGCAATGGAAGGGCAGCAAGCCTCTCTTTACTTGTGAAGAATGCACAATTCTTGCACCTTTTGATCCACGCAAAGCAATCACTGAAAATCTTGGGCCAATAATAACCAGCCTTCATGATTTTTAGAGCTGTCACTCTTGGTGCAAAATGACCACTAGCTGGTCCACCATGGAACTCTTCCAACACCCTATGAATCTGATTTGTGCTAATGCATCTCAGCAGCACTCCATTCACATCTTTCTTGAACAAAACACCGTCTACTATGGCATATGGGACAGCTTGCAATCTAAAGTGTCTTTTTGGGTTTTGTTCATCTCTGGAGGGCATAGGCCTGTGCTTAGGAAATGCATTATACCTTGGGTCCAGCAAGGAGTGGGGACAGCATTATCCTCTTCTTGAGTGCTACCTTGCACATGGTTGTCTTGAACTGTCAAAACAACCTCTTCTTTATTGCATACTCCTTTTTGCTTGCCCAGAATCAGCTGCTCACACAATCCTTTTCCTCTTACCAGCTTGGTGACCTTGATCTCAATGTCATACTCCATGACACGAGTGATCCAACCTACCCTTTTCTCATTCAAATCCTTGTTGAGGAGGAAGTCCTTTACTCCCGCATGAGAGACCAACAACTGAACCTTGTTGTTTGAGACTAGATGCTTGAATTTCTTCAAGCTTCTGATTACTGCAAGTACATGCTTCTCAATAAAAGAATATCTCACCTCATAGTCATCTAGGCTTTGGCTAAAGAAAGCAATTGGCTGCTCATCATTGTCCTTGTTCTGCTGTACCAAAATGGCAGAAATAGTATCATTACCTCCAAATGCATAGAGGATGAAATCCTTGGAGAAATCCGGGTTGATGAGAGTTGGTGCTTGGGAGATGGCTTCTTTGATTGCTTCAAAACTCTCCTTGCCTTCTGCTATCCACTTGAAAGCCATGCTTTTCTTTAACATTTTGGTGATAGGTTTGACAAGGGCTGTAAAATATGGGACAAACCTCCGAACAAAGTTTATTCTCCCCAAGAAACTCTGAAGGGCCTTCTTGTGGCTTGGCAATGGTAGTGCTCTTATGGCTTCAACTCTCTCTAGATCAATTGCTAATCCTTCTTTGGAGACAATATGGCCAAGGAGCTTTCCTTCATGGGCTAAAAACACACTTTTTAGGATTCAAGGAGACTCCAAATCTTCTACACCTTTGGAACACTTGTCTCAAATGAAAGAGGTGGTCTGCTGTATTTTTTGAAAAAATAGTGATATCATCAAGATATATCAATACAATGTTGTTAATCAAACCTTTGAACGCCATGTCCATTGCTCTTTGGAAGGTAGCTCCAACGTTGGATAGCCCAAATGGCATTTTCCTGTATGCATAAGTTCCCCATTTAGTTGTAAAGGCTGTCTTGAATTGATCTTCTTCCTTCACCATAATCTGATTATACCCTGAATAGCCATCAAGTAGTGAAAACCTCTCGAGCCAGCAACAACTTGTAAAATCTGCTCCATGGAAGGAAGTGGATAATGATCCTTAAGAGATGCTCTATTCAAATCTCTGAAGTCAACACACAATCTGATTTCCCCACTCTTCTTTCTAACTAGAACCAAGTTGGCAACCCAACTAGAATGCTTGATAGGGAATATGATTCTTGATTCTATCAACTTATTCAATTCTTTTCTCATGAGAGGCTCCATGTGGGGGTTGACTGGCCTTTGTTTCTGCCTGATGGGCTTAGTATTTGGATCCAATTCAATGGTGTGTTGAGCTAACTCGGATTGAAACCTTTCAAATCTTCATAGCTCCAAGCAAACACGTCAAGGAATTCTTGACAAAGTTGTATGAACTCATACCTTTCTTGCTCAGTTGTCATCTTACCAATTTGGAGTGATTTACCTCTTTTACCGAGATGGACACTGAATCTTCTCCCTTCACTTGGATGTTTGCTTTCTCCTTCCTAAACTGATCATTAGGATTGAAAATGGACTCCAAAGTAATAAGCCCCTTTGGTAGTTTGTTGGTTCTCAGCTGCACCACTTGGTCACCATACTGCTGCTCCAACTTTTCCTAATTTTTGGCTGAGAATTCAGCCTCTTCTTGCAAGAAATGGATGATTTGCTGATCATTTTCAAACACTTGCCAACTTACATTGTTGTCCGGCACTGAAGGCCTCACAATCACATGGATGTTTGGTTATACCTTGTCTTTTTGAATGCTCTCCACAACGTCAAAGGCTGCCCCAACTGCTGCAAGCCTGTCAGCAGCTTGGTTCTCTTTCCTAGGAATGGATTTGATGCCAAAACCCTCAAAATCTTCAATGAGGTCCCACACCCTGTTCTTGTAGCACTTGAGTAGATCATTCTTGACAGCATGCTACCCCTTAACTTGGTTGACAATCAACTCACTGTCACCAAAGACTTGCAAGTTCTTTATCCTTCTCTTGATTGACCAATGCAATCCTTGTATCAAAGCTTCATATTCAGTAGTGTTATTAGAGCATGCAAACTAAAATCTGAAAGCTGAATAATACTTAACTCCTTGTGGTGAAACAAGCATAGCTCCACCTCCTACACCTTGTCTACTCCTTGATCCATCAAAAAACAACTGCCATACCTCATTGTCATCTTTGTGGTTTGGCTTGGTGATGCTAGGAATAGGCTAATTTTCTTCATGTATGCAATAGACCCTAGCTCAGATTCTTCTACTTCTTGATAAGGATCAAAAGCATGCACCTTGCTTGCCCATTCATCAAGAGTTAAATCTGGGATGCTTCCAACCTTGGTGTCAGCTTCATCAGTGCTTGGGTGATCTTCTTGATCAAATGCCGAACAATTGGCATTGATCTGACTTGGAGTGTAGGGCTCAATGTGGAAGTTTGCAATAGGTTCAGACCTGATTATAGCTTTGGTTCCATACCTCATTCTGAAACAGCATGTGTGACCAATCAGCAGACAAGTAACCTCCAATCTTAGCTGTGAAATCCCTTGACAAACATAGGGAAAAGAGTGGTGGAAGGTCTATTACTGAGACATCTTGCAAAACAACCATGTTGGGACAGGCATGCAAAGTAAGACTCAAGTTTTTAATCACTCCAACTATTGTTACTATTGTCCCATCCAATTGTACCACCCCTTTGGATATGGTTTCATACTAAATTCCCAACTGATCAGCTATTTGCTTGGGCATTACTGAACTACTTGCCCTAGAATCAATCATGCAATTGTGTACTAATTGGTTCCCAATGATCAATGAAACATAGAATGGAGGGGGATTCAACATCTTACCTTGCTATCCTCCATGATTCCCCTTAGGCTGGGCAGCATTTGTGAGCACCTTCTCTTGCATTTGGACTTGCTGATTTGAAGTTGACCAGTCCTTCATGGCAGCTTGTAGCAAATCTCTTTGGCCTGGGATAGATAGTGATTCCCACATTGATATGTTTACATTTGTCTTCTTCATCTGATCAATGATATTGAATGGGGATGAAGTATCCTTTTGCTTTCCCTTGGCCTACACATTCATCCCTTGTATATGGGTAGCAACAACTGGCATTTGGGTTGGCCTAGGGGTTGTTTTAGGCAATCCTTGCGTGCTTGGGATTGCATTTTGCTTGCCAATAGTTTGTGGAGTGACAGAAGGTCGTGAATTACTTGGGGCCAATGGTGTTCTTCACCCAAATTTCTTCTCTTTGACCTTGTGTTGGCTGCAACACTTTGGGAAATCATTTGATTCATGCCACAAAAATCTTCTGCCTGCCAGTTTACAAGTGTGGTATCATTTGGAGCTAATTGCTGCTAGAATGTTTCTTGTTGCTGGTCATTTCTTTGACTACCTTCACCCTCCACACCAGTTGCTATCACCATCAATGCTTGATTCAAGGCACCGTTGAAGCACATGGATTGGTTATGAGGTTCATTGCATGGGAAACACCAATCATACTCTTGAGCTATATTGTTTTGTACTAGCACTAATGCTTTAGATGCAGATGTAGCATTGGGATTATAGGGCTGAAATGGTCTGTTGGCAGGAGGCCTTGCTTGATTTAGATTTGCAGCTAGATTGGGTGGTCTTTGGGGTTGATATGGCTACCTGTTAGGCTGAGCTTGGGGCTGGAAAGAAGGTCTAAAACCTTGAGCTTGCTGCCTCTTGAGAGTAACCAGCTCATTGCCTAGATTTTGCAATTGCTTCATGACTTCTTGAAGTTCATTTGAGGCACTAGAAGATGAAGTAGAAGCTTCATTTGAATTCTGATTTCTAGGAGTGGGGATGGGAGCTAAATTAGGCATTTGATTAGCATTTGGGCTCTCTAAACTTGGAAACAATGGCATTGGAGGTCTAGGGGCCAGCTTGCCAGCTTGGATCAAACAATTTTCAGCTCTAATGGCAATGCTATAAGCAATGGGAATAGTTGTGCCTCCCATGGACTGAATTAACATAGAAATATCAGAATTTAAAGCTTTAAGGTAATAAAGAAAAGCACCTTCTGTTGTTGGCCTGACTGCCACTGGAATTCTCTCCCAAGTCCTTTGAAATCTGAAATTAAAATCAGTCAACTGCTCATTGGGAGCTCTTTTGATAGTTGTCAGCTGCTCCAAAAGGGACAAGTTGTCTCCCTTTTCCCCAAACTGCTCATGGAGGGCTATACATAGCTGGTTCCAATTTTGAATAGAACCTGAGGCAAGGCTCCTGAACCATTGTAAAGCTTTCCCTTTGAATGAAGATGCCAACAGTTTGACAACAACTTGCATCTCATTGATCTCATGGATTGCACAAATATTGGCAATATCCTTGACATGATCACCAGGTGAGGTCTGATTTTCTCCAGTGAAGTATGGAATGTTCTTCAATGCTGCAACTAGGATTGGATTTTGTGCATTGAGAGCAAGTGGGCTGCTGCCAGTGAAATTGACATAGGGGTTGTTTTGTGCCATTCTGATTGGCCTTAGAACCCTTGTTGATTGAATGAAAGGCCTACCAGGTGGAGGAGTTGAGAGAGTTCTGTTTGGTGGAGATGGAGACCTTTGGATTCTCCTCCCACTTTTCCTTATTCTTGGAGATAATTGTAGATATTCAAACAACACCTCTTCTTCTCCAGCTCTTGACCTTGTAGTGATTCTTCTCATGAGTTTTTAGGTCTGCACTGCTAAAACCAGCTGATTCTTCTTCCTTGGAGTCACCAGATGTGCAATTTATAGCTCTTTTAAAGCAAGAAACTTGCAACAAATGCACATCAATTTTGTTGTAATGAAGATGAAGACCTCTAAGGTGCCACCTATTGTGCCAAAACTATTATTGCAAATCGGTAGCACCCCTGGATGCAAATCAGGTTTCTAAGTTGATGTTTCAGGCATCCAGTGTGATTGCACAACATTGAAACCTCTCTCCAAGTGTGGGACTTGTAAAATGAGAGAGGAATCTCTAGATTAGAGGCTGGTTCCTCAAAATCCTCTGATCAGATCTGTTATTTGCACAATTGCAGAGGTTTGAATCCTAATCCTACTCTAGATTCCAAGGAGACAGAGATAGAAAGTGCAAAAATTGAAACTAAACTAATAGGTGATACACCAAAGGAGTGGTGAACACTTCTTATTCATGCAAATTGACACAATTTCATGAAATGCAACATGAAACATCATACATAGGCTGATAAGATGTAATTAGAGGTCTGAAATGAAGCAAGACAATACAAACAAAGGACTGAAAATTGATCACAAAGTCTCCACTTACGTCATTTTCATTGTCAAAATCCTTGCATTTGCAACATCAAAGAGGTAGAAACCTATTAAAATCATGAAGAAGGTCTGATACTTGCAAAAATCACTTGTTGAAGGTGAAAGAAGAAGCTTGTTGTCCCAAAAAAATGTTCAACAACAAAAAATGAGCCAAATCTGGCTTTTACAAGGTGCATGGGTCGAGCCCAGGAGAGAGAAAACATGTAAAAAATGTGGAAGCCATTCCCCATTGAATGAAGATGCATTAAAATAGCATGGGCATCCTTACATGGACCCATGCCCTACGACATTTTTGGCCATGCTTTGAAAGAAGAATATGACCCATTTTGCATTAAAATGCGTTTGTTGAAACGTCATTTCTAGCCATTACCATGTGCGAGGTGTTTCTTGATTTTCTCTCTCCAAACTCAACCAAAATTCAAAATATGACCCGAATCTTGTAGAGAATTTCACCATCTTTCCATTGATATAAAGAACGTGAAAATCCAAGCTCTGGATCGAAAGATATGGCGATTTGAAAATTCAGGGCAAAAACAGGCCAAAATCGGATCGGCGGGCAAAAGTTTGAATTTTTACCCGTTTGGTCTTTGGAAAAAATTTCAAATTTTCCCGCACTCCACCACTCTAGGTGCCATGTGGCGGCTTCCTATTGGCCACGGGCCTCCTAAGGGAAAATTTCCCACAAAAACTCCGCCGAGCCATAACTTGAAAAATATGAGTTAGGAGGAAAACGTACCTTTCTGGAAAGCTCGAGAGAGAGATTTATCCAATGGTGCCATTTTTAGAAATATTTGAGTGCCTAAATATCAAAAATGGAGACTTCAGGCACAAGAGAGGTAAGAACACAAGGCTTTAGCCACAAAATGAGAGCAAGGGCACATTTTGGATAATAGTTACTTGATAAATGGTTGAAATGATTAGAAATCTATTTTAGTGTCCATAATGTCACCGAGGCACAAAGGATCACCTTTGCACGTCTCAAAATGGAGGGAAATGCTCTAGTTTGGTGGGAAACCCATCTAACCACTTGTGAGAAGAAGAAGCGTCCTATTGTAAAATCTTGGCAAGAATTTAAAGAATTACTTAGAGCTAATTTCTATCCTATTGGCCACAAAATTGACCAAATGATTAAATGGTAGTATTTTAGACAAGGCAAAGTGGAAAGTAAAGTGTGTAGGACTATACTACAAATTTTGGAGGCAAGACATGTTGCTAAACATGGATTTGGAGGATGAGGATATTTTGACCAAGTACTTGAGAGAACAACACACCCACCTTCGAAGAAAATTCATCTCCACAAAGCCCAAAGATCTCAATGAAGCATGTGTATAGGGATACTACTTAGATGATGAAAATAAGCAAGGAGAAGTAGAGCCAAGAGTAAAGCGGTCAACAAATCAATAGAAAAAGGATTACGGGAAAACAAGTAACAAGGGTAAGTGGAAAGGGAAAGGTAAACAAGCTGCCACTACTTTGAATACTTGTAAAGATCCCAAGAATTTTTACAAGAATCGTGATATCAATCGTCATAATGACGCTACATGTTGGAAGTCGCATCCGGATTACATCCAAAGAACCAAACCAAGGACTCTAATAAGTCCATGATATTTGTAAAGACACAAGGGGAGGTGGAAATCGAAGATGACTCGGATGTAGATGAAAGGCCAAATTTGTGTCTCACGACACCCTGTGCCCCGCATCTCATTTCGCAACCTAACCTCACCACCTAAACCTTGCACAATTATTTATTAATTACCTTATAATTAATAAATCCACATTTTCAAACCTGCCACCTCATTTCGCCACCTCATCATGACCTAGCCCTAATCCTAAACTAACCTAATTAAGACCTATAACTTGGTCTACATCCACACCCATGACTAATTACCCCTCACCCACACCAAAACCAACCTAATAATGACTTGACCAAGCCCACAACTAATCTCTCGGGAGAAAAGGAGGGAAGGTTGGCTATTTTACTAAAAATAGCCCACTTTGACTTAACCGACATCGGTTCCTACTCGACCGCCATCGATTACGTAACCACCATCGGTTCCCTGTAAATGACCTCCCCAAACCAAAAACAAAGGGGCTGGAATTCATTGGAAAGGAAGTCATTGGAAGGATCCAAATTCACTTGACAGAGCAGAGACAAGTGAAGGAAAGAGAAGAGTTTTGCAGAGAAGGACATCAAGCCCAAGACTACAACTGAGTAACCAGAGCCCAGTGACACTCATCCAAGCATTGGGAGAGAAGATAGCTCATCTTGGATTGTCAGATCATCCTACCTGAACCCTGCCTTCATCATCACAGTCCTTGGACCTGTATCTTCATCAGGAACTAGTAAGTAGTGTCTTGTACGTTCTTTTAATAACATTTCTTGGACTTCTGAATCACAGTAATTATAAGTCTACTCCCAGATCCACTACCCGGTAACACCCTACATCTAACTGTACCTCCTCTACCCTTACATTGCCCCAAGAACAGCCCCCATATTCTCTGAGTCTTCTCCATCACCCCCATTACCTATCCCCAATCATTTACCAGCCTAATAAACACCATAGCCACCTTATAGCCAACCTTCACTAAAAGCCCCTAAATCACTGCCCCTACCGATATCGGTTATCAGAAACTAGTACGGTGACAGTGACCGCATCGGTCACTGTGACTCAAAACCAAAACCAGCCTTTCCTCTATTGTTTTAACGAGGCAATTAAATTGTAATTTGGCAATAACTTCTTTGTTAGAATTTGTGTTAATTCATATTAGCAGGGGAACTGACCACCTTCAAAAGGAAGTCCAATATTTCCTGGGCCTAAGGCAGTTCCCTCATTTATTGTCTAATTAGAATCTAGTGGTCTTGTATTCTTACTTGCAGGTAGTCCTTCCTAGACAAAAAGGAGTTCTTCGCAATCGATCTGATCTCTCTCTACGGTACGCACACCCTCCAAACATTCAACAGGTATTCCTCCTAGCCCTAACCCTTATCTGTTTCTCAAGAGAATGAAAGGATAGAAGCAACTCTATTCTAGGAACTGAACCATTCTGTGTGAAACATTTTGGCACGCCTGGTGGGACCCATTTTGGGTTTCTTTCTTTCTTGCTTGCTTTCATATAGGGAGCATACTTGCTGTTTGTTTCTGCTAAGTATTCACAAAATATTTTGTCATTTTGGTAAAAGAATTTGTCTTGCTTTCACATCTTTGCATTAGTGAAAGTCATCTCCTTTGCTTCATCGAATATCATTTTCGATTTGGGTTTAAAACACGTGCATCACATTCTTGCTTGCCGTTTTCAATTCTAGTGAACATAGATTAAGTAACAGGTCGTACACGTGGGGGTGATATCCATGGTATTGACAAGAAATTAATCTTACTTTCACTGCACAACACATGCCAAATCACATCATAATTAACACAACAGCTCAAACATCCCCCTTTTCCGCGGTATTCCTCCGCCCGATTGAGGTAACCTTATAAGCCAAAACAAACTTGACATTTCCCCTAAGTCTTTTGTTTAGGATTGACATCATCTTGCATCTAAGGCATAAGCCCACAATAATTAAAACTAATCCTAGGGTTAGTCTCTTGATTTGCTTGTGCATCTTGCTTGTTTTTAGTTCTGTTTCTCTGTCATACACTATTTTAGTGATCACTTCAGAATAGTTGGGTAGGCATACTAAGCATTGTTAACCCCAAATCAACAACTTCTTACAGCTTCTTACACCGGTCCTATTATACCGACATCGGTTAACTTACGATGCGCTAACTTCATGATCGACCGACATCGGTTACCTGACCGATATCGGTTACTGTCTTTCACAGTTCCCAAAACCAGCAACCTACCAATTCCAACATTTTGTTGCTGCTTCTATTCCTGATAGATTGCATCCTTACTGTGTACTCTTGTCCATGGTTGTTATCACTTGGAAACAAGCCGCAGCCATGGTTTCACATGCCTGCTCCGTGCCTTTTCCTGAATCACCCCCTTCACATCCTATGGGGAATCCTACGGACACCAGTGAGGTTCCCAAAATCCCTGTAGGAGATAAGGAATTTGTGAAATTTTTGGACGCTAATCCTAGCACTGTTGTACAAGTACTATTTGTCTCATGCCCCTGACCGTACACCCGACGGTCAACTCCTTGTTGGCATGCCTATTAGTATAGCCGCTCACTTAGCTCCTTCCCCACCTGATAACTCCACCTTGCCTTCTTCATCCTTAGCCCCGTCTCCCAACTCAGTGGCTTCGGGGTTCATACGGCATAGATTGGCTTTCCTTTGGTTAATCTGGGGCCCAACATATCATTACCGCCGACTGCTCCTACCTCGTCTCTCTCATGCAGACTGCTCCTTTCATAACTTGCTCTCTGCCACCTATCCACACAAGCTTTCCTTCTCAAGCTCCGCCCACCTTTTCATTTCCACACACTTATCCGGTGACTTCAACATCTTATATAGGACATCCTTATTCGGTCACCTCAACATATTCATCCTCAATACCTTATCAACATTTAACCCCACCATTGTCTAGTGGTGGCCCTTGGCCCAATCCTCCTCCGTTTACAACAACCACACCATCATCTCATCCAACCACTGATTTAATCAAACAAATGATGGACAAGATGCAAAATCTGGAGGCTTCTATTTCAGGAAGCCGTAGCACCCTGACATATGAGCAAGTTTGTCGGGAGCCTATTCATCCTTCTGTCCCCCTTCATTCATATCCTCCTCAATGGGAATTACCAAAATTCACTCGTTTTAATAGTAAGGAGGATCCTCAACAACACTTGCGATCATTTAGACATGCCTGCTATCTGATTGCTCATGACGATGCTTTACTACTCCACACCTTTCCCATGTCCTTATCAGGACCCACCTTGGAGTGGTACAGTGCTTTAACCCAGCACTCAATCTTCTCTTTTAACCAATTAGCCCAATCTTTCTTGGATCATTTCTCCATTAATATTGCTAAGAAAGTATCTATCACCGACCTCTATGCCATCCGACAATTTGAAGATGAATCTATCGCAGATTTCGTTGGATTGGATGATGCGGCCTCATCAACCAACTTACTTACTTATGCCTTGCCTCAGGCCAAACTCATCGAACTCTTTACGTGGGCCTGTGCTAAGCACATTTCTCCTACCCTCCAAATTCAAACTTTCCACACCTTTGATGAGGCCTTTACTATGGCTCGGAAACTAGAAATTCGAGCCTTAGAGGAAGAGAAATTGTGGTTGCGCAACAAAAACCCTAATTTCCAAACCCAAGATTCCACCAACAAACCCAACACCACCAATTCTCATGCATCGACTACTTCGAAATCAAAAGGAGCTGTCCACGCGGTGATGGTCAAATCCCAAGCACCGTCTAATACTCCGCCAAAAACCACCTATAAGTATAAAGCCGAGCCCATCAATTACACTCCCTTGGGAGAAACTTATGGTGTCATCTTGGAAAAATTGCTCAAAGCAGGAGCTATTACCTTGCCTCCTGTTAAACCTCACTCCGGGTTTGATTCCACCCACGCTATACCTTCTTGGTACAAAGAAAATGACTTCTGTAACTTTCACCGCGTGAAGGGACACAGTCATGAAAACTGTAAGATGTTGAAAAATATAGTGCAGGAAATGGTTGATGCAGGGGATATAACCCTCGATAATCCTAATGCCCCTGCTAACCGAAATTTGAAAATCTTCAACAAACCATTCCCGAACCACTCATCTAACAGTAACATAAACCAGGATATCTTAGCCGAGGAGAGTGTTCATGAAATCCATGCGATCTTCAACTCCCAACCAAAAGCTTCTATCGAGAAAATTCTGAATCAAGCCTCTTCACTAACGCAGGAACCCGAACCCCCTTCACCACCATCAAGACAAGATGAAATCCTTGCCATTCCTTTACCCATAAAGGAATTAACCGCCCAGAGTTCTCTTCTCACAGATGAGCCTTCTTACACCACATCCTTGCAAGACTGTGAGCGGATGTTATCTAACTTATCTATTTCCCAAACATCTCCTTCTACCACTCTTGCTGTACAAGAGGAAGGCTCGCCACTTTTTTTCGTCATCCTTAGATGAGAAACCCCTTGAACCGACATCACCAAATTCTTTAATCATGATGGATCCTCTCAAACATGCCCTCCTACCTATTAGTTCTTCATCGCCTAAATCTTTTCAGCGACCGGTTGACCTCTTAACACCCATTGATACAGTGCCTCATTTACCCCTATATCACACCCACAATGGACCGGAATCACAACCCACCTTTCTTCCATACAAAAGTTCCTATTCACACGTGAGGATTGTCACCCCTCAGAAGATAGACGAGTCCTATGGGAACGTTTGAGTACACCATATTCTACTCAAATGCAGATGACCGATCCAGACGCCTCTACCATATACCCGAAGTGTTTACAAAAGCTCAAAATGCCTATGTCCTCATCTTCACCCCCCTCATCTCTACCAAATACCTCATCCACCTTTACTAACCTAACCAAACCTTTCCCTACGCTTGGGACTCTACCAATACCCAGCCTAACACACCCACCTAAATGGTTAGATTTATCCAAAAATAAAGCCGTCCATCCACCTAAGAGACAAACTCGATCCCCTAAAGCCCAAGTCCAATCTATGCCTCTGTCACAACTAAAACCCTCGCCGTCACACCTACCTTCTATATTAGGACCTCACCCCTCCACCTTGCCTCAATACATCATACCTCCTGCATTTTCTTTAAAAAGACCTGCATCTTTTACACCCATACAGAGATCCATGGGTGTATCAACACCATCACCCCAAGTATCCTGTCCACCTATCAACCCTAAACAAACTCCATCATCAAAGGATTTGTTTACTGTCACTCCTCTTTCTCCGTGGTTGTTTTCTGCTACCACGTCATCTGACCAGCTAAACATAACTTCTGCACCGAAGAAGCCACGTTTAGTTAAATCCAATTATCAAAACCCCTTGGCTAAGCCACCACCCGTACGAATCAACCATACCCAGTCATTACCGAAACCCACCCAGTCAATAGCCTCATCTTCCTCTGACTTTGACCCACTCAAAGGGTCTTACGCCAAAATCCTTGCTATGTTGGTGGAGAATGCGACCATTTCCCTACCCCCACTTAGACCCTATGATCCATCTAAACCTCGACCTATAGGTTATGATGAGTCTAAAATCTACACTTACCACCACACACCAGGACATGATGTAGAGGGATGCAAAGCGTTGAAAGCCATACTTCGTCAGTCACCTCTCTCGGATAGAAAGGTTAAGAAAGACAACTTACGAAGGGAGAAACCTTTAGCTTCAATCCCCTCTCCTATACCACCTGTCCCCGTCTCACCAAGATCTATCATTATTACAACCCCACCTCTCGAAGACCATGACTTATCCCTACCATCTTCCTCCTCTCGTGTTCACGAGATCAACATGATTAGTGTTGCTACTCGAGGGTAGAAAAACAATGGGAAAGCTAAAGAAAGCACACCTGCGGCCTCTCTTTCTCCGTCCACCATCCCGATCACACCACCACCTAAAGTGGTTATTCGTGGACCTACCTACCCCATCTCTGATGGAGTTTCCCACCGAACCATGATCAAACAACTTCACCAATCACCTGTAAAAATGACACTGTATGATCTCATTCAAACCTCTGAATCTCATCGACAAGCTCTCATTGAAATCCTTCAAGGGATAGAGGTCTTACCTAATGAAACCTTTCCCGTTACCTCCATCTTAACACCCAACCACGTTGCTTCTCTCACCAAACAATCTATCACTTCCATCCCTGTACAACAAACCACTGCTGTCAGTTTCTCCGAAGATGAAATTGTTGACTTTGGTGCAGAAGATCCTGACCCCACTCTTTTCATCTCAGCTTACGTCCGGGACATCCGGGTGCGTCGTGTTATGATTGACGGGGTGCTAGCCTAAACATCATCTCTTCCAAAGCCTTCAACAAATGAATATCCCCTCTAGCTTGCATGTGTGCCAACCCCACCATGTTGCGTTCATTCAACGATGCTATTACTTCTACCTTAGGCACTGTGATCCTTAACATTCGTGTAGGGCCACGTACCTTACCCAAACTCTTCTATGTCCTTGAGGGTGAATTCTAATACAACATGTTGTTAGGCCACCCTTGGATCCGGGCTATGGGATGCGTTCCCTCTACCTTACATAGATGCATAAAATTCGAGTATGAGGGAAGTCCTACACCGTAAAAGCTGACCCTCCCCCCTTCAAAACCTGCAATATGTTATATCGCCCTAATGATGTGCTTGTACCAGTCAAGACACCCATTCATCCAACCCAACCATCCACTTCAACCACACCTCAACCATCCACCTCAACCACACCTACACCTTCAACCAATGAAACCGCCGTCGCAAATACCACTTCCTTTCCCGCGGACAATATCCCAACCTCAGATCCCTTAGTAGATGTATTTCAATGCCTTACGTTGGGGGAGTATCACCTATATAAAGTTAGCACGTTCCATACCCCACAGAGTATGGACGATTACATGCACATCCTACCTACGACCGTCGTGTGGGGGAAGTAATCTCCTACGGACCACCTAATTGCCGCACCAACCTAACGTATGGGGTGTCGATACATCCTCTATCACCCCCGAACCTCCCCTTGGTGTGGTTCCCTTCCAATCTGATTTTCAATATCTAACTAATCGTCGTTTCACCTCACCTTCTTGACGTTTGTGCTTGGAAGGGCTTTGGTTTTGGTCTTTATGAACAAGGCCGACATACGATCATTCCCATTACTACACGCAAACACAAAGATCATCGTGGTCTTGGATTCTCTAACCACCTACACCAAAACACCGCATATCCATTGTATCCGGGAAGGAAGATGAAGTCACCCCTTCCAAACCATCATCACCCATTTTGCCATCGTCACCCACAGTCGATAGACCACTGAATCTATCCCTCCTAACTTTTTTTTTTTTTTTTCATAAACGCTATCTTCCTGGGTCCTCTCACTTATCAACGCGATAATGAAGACCCATCTTCTCTTCCCCTTCTATATCCAAGACATGATCGAAGAGGACTCCCCTTAATTAATGTTGTTGAGTGCCAGGATGACGACTCCATCCTCACTTACCTTGGTGCGGATGACTCTTATATTCAACGCGCCTTTCCATCTGACACTCAAACCATGTTGAATGAGTCGACTATAGAAATCAACATCCACACCAAGGATGATCCTCACATTGTGAAGATTAGACAATCTCTTACCGCATCAGAACAAACTACCTTCACTACCTTCCTCCGTGCTCCATGACCAAGCTTTCGCTTGGTCCTACGTTGACATGCCAGGAATTGATCCTGACATTGCTGTCCATAACATTACCCTAAAACCCGATGCCAAACCAGTTAAACAAAAACTGAGAAAAATGCATCCACGCATTGCCCTCTTGGTCAAAGAAGAGCTTCAACGACTCCTTTATGTTTCCTTCATCTTACCTATTGACTATCCTCAATGGATCTCTAACATCGTACCTGTTACTAAAGCAACGGGGGACTTCGGATATGTATGGATTTAGGACCTTAACCTCACTTGCCCGAAGGATGACTTCCCCCTCCCAAGTATTGATCAACTTGTTGATCTCACTGCGGGCCATGAGATGCTTTCTCTCATGGATGGCTTCTCGGGATACAATCAAATTTTGGTAGCCCCGGCCGATCAACATAAAACTACCTTCATAACTCCTTGGGGAACCTTCTGTTATCGTGTCATGCCGTTTGGCCTTAAGAATGCTGGTGTGACCTATCAACGGGCTATGACTTACATTTTTCATGACATTATGCACACTATCCTTGAGGATTATGTCGATGATCTTCTTGGCAAATCTAAACATCGCAGTGAACATCTCGATGTTTTAACCATTATTTTCGATCACCTGTTACAATATTGTGTTCATCTTCAACCAAAGAAATGTGTCTTTGGTGTCCTTTCGGGAAAACTCCTTGGTTTTATCATCTCTTTGCATGGCATCGAGGTCGATCCAGCTAAAGTCAAAGCTATCCTAGAAATGCCCCCACCTACTAACCTCAAACAATTGCGTAGTTTGCAAGGTAAACTCCAATCTATCCGGTGTTTCATCTCTCAACTCTCGGATCGATGTCAACCTTTCCATCATCTCCTTAAAAAGGACATTGCCTTTCAATGGAGCGAAGAGTGCCACCAAGCCTTTGAGGCTCTTAAAACCTATCTCTTGCAGCCACCTATGCTTATCCCACCTCAGGACGATCGCCCTTTCTACCTTTACCTTTCCGCCACCGACCATGTTGTAGGAGCCATGCTCACACATCGTGACTCCGAGCATCGAGAACAAGCCGTTTATTACATAAGTCGTACTCTCGTGGATTACGAGACTAGGTATACACATGTAGAAAAGTTGTGCCTAGCCCTATCATTCGTAGCCACCAAACTCCGACACTACCTCCTGAATCACAAAACTTTTGTCATCACCAACACGGACCCCATTCATTATATGTATGCCAAACCACATCTAAACCAACGCATCACCCGATGGCTTATGCTCCTTGCCGACCTCGACCTTGAATTTGTACACCAGAAATCAATAAAAGGACAAACTATTGCAGACCAACTCGCGGAAGCCCCTTTACCTGGGGAACAATTTACCAATTTTAATTTCCCCGACGAACTCATCGCCACTCTTTCACTCAGTGAGGAGTCGTATCCAATGACCCTCTTCTTCGATGGATCCAAATGCCAGCGTGGCAGGAGGAGCCGGCGTTGTTCTCATTCCTCTTGACGCTGAGCCTATGCCTCTTTCATTCTGGCTCGATTTCCCCTGCACTAATAATACAGCGAATACGAGGCCCTTGTTTTGGGTCTCCAGGTTGCGTTACACTTAGGTGTAAAATCTATTAATATTTTCGGTGACTCTCAATTGGTAGTCAATCAAGTTATGGGCATCTACCAATGTAAAAATGAGGAACTTCAAAAGTACAAACATTACGTGGATTCACTTTTGACCTTATTTACTCATTATTCTATCCAAACCATTCCCCGCTCCACTAACAAATTTGCGGATACTATGGCTTGCTTAGCCTCACAAATTCCTGCCTCACCAACTGACTCTGACATATTCGTCTTGGTCCAACAACTCTTTGCCCCATCTTACTCAGCCCCGGATGTTTGTATGATAAATAATGTGTCTGCTAATTCACAGGATACCTGGTATCACCAATTTCACGACTACCTTACAACCTCTGTTCTCCCACCTGACCTTACTAGTAATGGAAAACGTGCTTTTCTTAAAAGTGTTTCTCGTTATGTCATCATGGGGGGACTCCTCTATAAACATGGCTTTGATGGCATCCTCCTTCGATGTCTAACCGGTGCGGAGGTCACCTATACCATCCAACAAGTCCATGACGGTATTTGTGGTGGACATTTTAGTGGCCTTGCCATGGCCAAACGGATCCTTCACCTAGGCTATTATTGGCCTACTCTTAATAATGACTACTACGAATATGTTAAGCGTTGTGTTATGTGTCAACAACATGCCAATCTTCAACATACTCCTAGCCATCCGCTACAGGTCGCACGAGATCTTTGGCCTTTCTCACAATGGGGTTTAGACCTTATTGGTGAGATTCACCCGCCCTCTTCGCAACGTCACCATTGGATAATCACAACAACCGAATATTACACTAAATGGGTGGAAGCCATTCCACTCATTTCAACCAAAAAAGAAAAAATCGTAGAATTCATTAACCATCACATTATCTGTCGTTTTGGCGTTCCTCATCGCCTGATAACAGATAATGGAAAATCTTTCAAAAATAAGTTGTTACAAGACCTTTGTGACAACTTTGGTATCAAACTTAGCTTCTCATCACCTTACTATCCACAAGCAAATGGTCAAGCCGAATCTTCTAATAAAACCCTAACCAAAATCCTCATGAAAGTTGTTAACGATTCTGGAAGCAATTGGCCTGATCACATCCCCTTTGCCCTTTGGGCTTATCGGACTAGCATTCGCACCTCCACTAATGCCACCCCATTTTCTTTGGTATATGGTACCGAGGCTGTCTTACCTCTCGAAATACAAATACCCTCCCTAAGAATATCTCTTCAGGATATTCTCACCAATGATGATTTCCGCCAAGAGCGGTTAGCCCAATTGGAGCTTCTTGACGAGCGTCGTCTTACAGCTCTTGACCACCTTCAAATCTATCAAAAGCACATCAAGCGTGCTTATGATAAGTGACTTCATGAGCGTACCTTTAAGGTTGGTGATCTTGTCCTCAAAGAGAATCAACATGTAACCAAACTAGAAAAGAGCAAACGCGGAAAATTTGCTCCAAATTGGATTGGGCCTTACATTATCACTCACATTTACGGATCAGGCACTTATCATTTAGCTTCGCTTAATGGTAAACCTGAGCCTGAACCCCTTAATGCCTTGCATCTTCGACTATTCTACTGTTGAATTTAGTGTTATATCACTTCTTATCTACCTTGCGCTCGTCCCTTGAGCTCATTTACCACCTCATACACTTTGTTTCATGCATCTCAAAATAAAATCAAGCTCACATGGTTTGGTCATAATCTCCCCTTAAAGATGCCTTCCCCTTATTAGTCTAGTCCATGACTTAAAAGTATCAAAATAACACGTTCTCAATTATACGCTTATGGGATATTCTTGAGTCAAACTTCCTACAAAACTAGATGCTTCATGCCAACCGGACATCTAGACCTCTAAGTTCTACATAGACTGCTCCCTCGAAGGATAGCTATGTGCAAAGCCACATTTATTTTTGAATAGACTACTCCCTCGAAGGACAGCTACGCACAAAAGCTGCATCTGCTACTATAAATAGACTGCTCCCTTGAAGGACAGCTATACAAAGTCAGCCTCTATCAGAAGCTTCTCACATTGCTCAGCTTCGTGAAGACCTCAAGAACAACAAAATACATATCCCATGTAGACTTCCCGCATCGATCAGTCTATATCCAGAAAAGTAAAAAGTAGTATTCCAAAGCACTTTTGAGTCATGGGCTTGTCTATTTAGGTTTGGTTCTCTTTCGTCAGAATAATCACCTTATAACAAGTTCTCTGCACCCCCGCTATACCAGCTACCTCACCTCACCATTCATCAAAGCAATAAAACTCAAGGGACGTGACGTATATCCGATATATTGTGATTATACGACTCTTTTCACCTATCGACTTCTCGCCTATGCAAGGCACCTAGGGATTCAAGCTCATCCTATGTTAATATGTGGTTTGTTTAGCTCTTCTCAACTACGGGACACTTTTGCCTCTTTTACTCGAATCTAGGATTATGTGTTGACCTTAATCAGGATACGGTTCCCTACTACTTGGGTAAGCTAACTTTCACTTCACCTATACCTACACCAACATCGCCAATCCCTTACCAACACCAACAACATTACCCGACCAATATCAATATTTTTACCAACCAACAAATTGCCTAACCACAACCAAATTGCCTGAATTCACCTCTCCCTGGTCCTAAGGGAGAACTACATCGGTCTGAGGCCCCTCCTTGCTTTGTGCAATGGGCTATGTAGGCAGCACTTAGGAGACATGGGGTCTCCCAAGGTTAGCTCGACCATCCCCTACCATAACCTATCATGTGTGGTAAATATAAATCTTTTTGTGTATTTCTATTTGATCACATTCATCTTTATCCTTTTTCAAAACAAAACATTCAAAACACAACCATTCTTATTATTATCATAACTCAAATCAACATACATATTCAGTTTTATTTAGATGTTAAACAAATACATCTTCTCTATCATCGATGCGCAGGTTGGCATCCTTATTTATTCTTATACCTCTATGAAATTCACTTAGACCCTTGCGCCTCATCCCGAATCAGGTGATGATCGTGATCGTCGACGCCACTCACTTGGCCTCTCCATCCTCAAAGGTGCCACTGCTATTGGTTCCTCCCACTGATCTGCCAACATCTCCTATAACATACGAATATGCCCTCTCGCGTGGAGGAATCTTGCCTCTAGTCTCTCCACTCGTGACTCTGCAAACTCTAACAATCTCATTGTCTCATTCACTGTGTTTGAAGTTGATGAACCAAATCCTACAGTGACGATCTCTCTCCGCCGTAATCACATCTATGTCGGACGATCGGCCCTCTCACGTACACCTCTCTCAGGCTCTGCTTACCCACCATAATCTATAAGCCTCTGTCGCTCCCGCATCCATTACCTGTGATTGGCTACTATCTCTTCTCGGCCCTTACGGAGGTGTTGGCCGGGAGGTGAGAATGATGCCTCGGCGTCGATCCTCATGTATGGTCTATAAGCCATGGGTATATCTCGAACAAATCCAAATTAATCGCCACACGCGATCTTTTCTTTTTAGGAATCCTTCATGCTCACGTGGCCTTTTCATGCCCCCAATGTTGATCCACATCAATCGCCCTACACCCTCAACTCCTCACCCTATGTTCTCTGTCACCATATCTCCACTTTCACCATATACCTACCAACCAACCAATTTAATCGCCTGACCCAAGGCCATAACCAACCAATCGGGCCCACCCAAGGCCGCAACCAACCATTTGGCTTGACCCAAGCCGACCCGCCAACCAACCATTTGGCCCCGACCCACGACCATTTGCAACCAACCATTTGGCCCGCCCGCCCTAAGGTCGCAACCACCCGATCCGGCCTGACCAAGGCCGCACCCCACCAATCGAACCCGACGACCCCCAAGGCCCTCACTCATCAATCGGCCGACCCCCAAGGCCGCACTAATTAAAACCTCACCCAAGACCCACAAATTATGATTTTATCCACCCATCATGTAGCTTTTTGTTCAATCGAGCTCACCTGTTCGTGTTTTAGCATGATTAGGATACTTGAATTGATCAGCCAACCAACTTTTCCTAGACCGAGACCGTGACGTTTATCTCAACCAAACCAACCATTTGTACTGCCGAACATGCCTAAACGTTCCTGTACCTTACCCGTTATATCCCCTGGAGCTACTTCCTATGCCTTGGATACCAGGATTATATCACCCTTGTTTGGATAAACTATCGACCTTTGCCTATGAATTGCTTGTTTGCTCTTCAAATCATGTACCCTAGTCGCACTACTGCATTTCAACGTGCGTCTGCTTCCTTGAACTTACCCCACCATCTTACCATCATCTCAACACCATTCACCCTTTATCAACCCTATCCCTGATTTCACGTCGCCTCAATCTGTGATAGATTTGAGGGGGATTACCTATACCCTTAACGGGAGTAACCACTTCTTATTATTGTTAGTGCAACTTTACAAGACAAGCTACACGACAACAAGGGGCTAATGTAGACACCAAATTTGTGTCTCACGACACCCTGTGCCCCACATCTCATTTCGCAACCTAACCTCACCACCTAAACCTTGCACAATTATTTATTAATTACCTTATAATTAATAAATCCACATTTTCAAACCTGCCACCTCATTTCGCCACCTCATCATGACCTAGCCCTAATCCTAAACTAACCTAATTAAGACCTATAACTTGGTCTACATCCACACCCATGACTAATTACTCCTCACCCACACCAAAACCAACCTAATAATGACTTGACCAAGCCCACAACTAATTCCTCGGGAGAAAAGGAAGGAAGGTTGGCTATTTTACTAAAAATAGCCCACTTTGACTTAACCGACATCGGTTCCTACTCGACCGCCATCGGTTACGTAACCGCCATCGGTTCCCTGTAAATGACCTCCCCAACCAAAAACAAAGGGGATGGGAAAGTTCATTGGAAGGATCCGAAATTCACTTGACAGAGCAGAGACAAGTGAAGGAAAGAGAAGAGTTTTGCAGAGAAGGACATCAAGCCCAAGACTGCAACTGAGTAACCAGAGCCCAGTGACACTCATCCAAGCATTGGGAGAGAAGATAGCTCATCTTGGATTGTCAGATCATCCTACCTGAACCCTGCCTTCGTCATCACAGTCCTTGGACCTGTATCTTCATCAGGAACTAGTAAGTAGTGTCTTGTACGTTCTTTTAATAACATTTCTTGGACTTCTGAATCACAGTAATTATAAGTCTACTCCCAGATCCACTACCCGGTAACACCCTACATCTAACTACCTCCTCTACCCTTACATTGCCCCAAGAACAGCCCCCATATTCTCTGAGTCTTCTCCATCACCCCCATTACCTATCCCCAATCATTTACCAGCCTAATAAACACCATAGCCACCTTATAGCCAACCTTCACTAAAAGCCCCTAAATCACTGCCCCTACCGATATCGGTTATCAGAAACCGGTACCGGTGACAGTGACCGGCATCGGTCACTGTGACTCAAAACCAAAACCAGCCTTTCCTCTATTGTTTTAACGAGGCAATTAAATTGTAATTTGGCAATAACTTCTTTGTTAGAATTTGTGTTAATTCATATTAGCAGGGGAACTGACCACCTTCGAAAGGAAGTCCAATATTTCCTGGGCCTAAGGCAGTTCCCTCATTTATTGTCTAATTAGAATCTGGTGGTCTTGTATTCTTACTTGCAGGTAGTCCTTCCTAGACAAAAAGGAGTTCTTCACAATCGATCTGATCTCTCTCTATGGTACGCGCACACCCTCCAAACATTCAACAGGTATTCCTCCTAGCCCTAACCCTTATCTGTTTCTCAAGAGAATGAAAGGATAGAAGCAACTCTATTCTAGAACTGAACCATTCTCAGTGTGAAACAGATACTAGTTCTCAATCTAACTTGATTTCTAAGGTAGTTGTAAAGAAGATTGGTCTTGATACTTATGAGCATCTGCACCCTTATCCTTTGGGTTGGGTGAAGAAGGGTGTTGAAATTCGTAACAAGAATATGTAAGGTCATGTTTGGGATAAATTCCCAATATATAGATGTTTTTGAAGCGACGGTATTCCACTCGATGCTTTTGATGTTGTATTCGAGTCCTTAGTTGTATTTTAGGATGCTATATTCATGAGAAGGGAAAACCAAGACAAAGGGTCAAGGATGAGATCAGCTACAACATCCGGGGCACACCTACATAAGACACGGGTTACTATGAGTGCTTAACCAAGAAAAATGAATTATTCATGAAAATCATAATCAGTTTTGTTTACTTTTTTAAAGGATAAATAAGATGGGGTAGAAGTTTCAAAGATTTCTAACCAAGGAAAACAAGATTTGGATAGTATTATTCAATCTTTTCAAGAAGTATTTTAAGCTCCTAGTGGGTTACCACCAAAACGAGAAGTAGAGCATGAGATTCAACTATTGCCAGTCACATCTACCAAACATCGGGTTGTATAGGCAATCCTTGGTTGAGAGTACTAAAGTAAAGAAATAACTCTAGGAACTAATAGACCAAGGGGTGATATGTCTGAGAACCTCACCATGTAGTTCACCTATTGTGATGGTGCCAAAGAAGGGTGGTTCTTGGAGAATGTGCATCGACTACCGCACTTTGAACAAGATCACCATAAAGAAAAAATATCCACTTCCCTGCATAGATGATCTCTTGGACCAGCTTCAGCATGCAAAAATTTTCATGAAGTTGGATCTCAAGTCAGATTATCACCAAGTTAGAATAAAGGAGGATATATGGAAGACTACCTTCAAGATGAAACATGGTTTGTATGAATGGTTAGTACTTCATTTTGGATTATGCAATACACCCACCACATTTATGAGACTGATGAACGATGTATTGCGGATTTCATAGATTCATGTGTCATTGTATATCTAGATGATATCTTGATCTTTAGTGCCACATGGGAAGAACATCTAACTCATTTGTAGCAAGTCTTACAAGTTCTCGGGAAAAACAACTACTTTGTAATATGAAGAAATGTGAATTTAACAAACAATCACTTGTCTATCTTGGGCACGTGGTTGGAGGAGGAGAGCTATGAGTGGATCCAAATAAGGTGGAAGCCATCACTAATCGGCCAACACCAACAGGAGCCATAGAGGCTAGGACTTTTATGGGAGCAAGACAGTACATGTAGAAGTTCATTCTAGGCTTCTCTCATGATTGACACACCTCTACACATAGTGGCTGCAAAGAGTAATGGTTTTGAATGGGGTAAGGAACAAGAAAAATCATTTGAGTTATTGAAATACAAGATTATTCATGCTCCAGTACTTGCTCTTCCTAATTTTTAGTATACTTTTGAAGTAGAGACATATTCTAGTGATTACGCTATGGGAGCAGTGTTGCTTCAAGGAGGTAAACCCATATGCTATCATTCTAAAACTTTCACTTCAGAAGTTAAAGGATATTTAGTATATGATAAAGAAATGTATGCACTAGTTTAGGTAATTAAAAAATGGAAACATTATTTGTTGGGTAAATAAATTATTATACACACTGACCACAAACCTCTCTAGTATTTGCAAGCACAATCTAAATTACAACAGGCAAGGCACTACAAATGGATGGGGTTCCTTCAATAGTTCCATCTGGTGATTAAATACAAGAAGGGTAATACAAACTTGGTGGTAGACATGTTTTCTAGGCCACCCATGTTTTTCTGTTTGGCCATTATCTCTTAGATCGAGCCCTTCACGAAGGAAGCTTATAGAGAGGCATATACCCAGGACAAAGACTTTGGGGTGACATCTCAGCAGTTGTAGTCCCAAGGGGCTGAAAGGATAGGTATTGAAGATTGTTATCTCAAATAAGGGTTGCTCTACCGATGGGGGAAGCTTTGCATGCCAAAAGAAGAGTGAATTCTATTGATGAGGGAAGCACATACCTTGAAATTAGTGGGACATTTCGGTGTTGGTAAGACCCTATCCCACTTGCAAATGTATGTGTATTGGCCCAATATGCAAGAAGAAGTATCAAAATTTATACGGGGATGTAAAATTTGTTGTACTAGCAAGCCTAAGACTAGGAAGGAAGGTTTGTATATGTCGTTTCCAGTACCTACTCGTCCATGGGAGGACATTTCTATGGATTTTGTAGGAGGGTTACCTATGTCTAAGCATGGCCATGACTATCTCTATTTTGTTTTTGATAGTTTTAGTAAAATATGTATTCTTATGGCGTGTAAAAAGATAGTAAAAGTACATGAGGTAGAAAATATTTTCTTTGCTAATGTATGGGTGCATTTTGGTTTGCCAAAGTCTATTGTTTCTGACAGGGATTCCAGGTTCTTGGGGAAGTTTTGGACTACTTTGTGGGACAAGATGGATACCAGGTTACAAAGTAGCACAACTTTCCATCCATAGATAGATGGAAAAATAGAGGTGGTAAATAGGACTTTGGTATAGTTGATCAGAGGGTATAACAACAAATAACCAAGGACTTGGGATGATTCCTTAGCCGACATTCAACATTCCTATAACTGGGCAATATACACATCCACTATGAAGTCACCGTTTTAAGCATGTTTAGGATATCTACCTACAAACCCATTATACATAATAGTTGGACAGCAGGATGAGAAGGAGACATGGGACACAAAGGTGACTAGAGAAAACAAATTCATTGAGAGGATCTGGAAAATCCATCTCAAAGTCAAAGAACAGCTAGAGAAATCTCAAGCCAAGTACAAAGCTAGGCACAATCAACATAGGAGGGAATATAAGCTTCATGTTGGAGATAAAGTATGGCTTTACTTGAGCAAGGAGAGACTATAAGGTCAAGCACAAAAGCTCAAAGACTACGATATGGACCCTTAGCCATATTGGATTAGGTTGAGGAAAATGCTTTTCGACTTGATTTTCTATCTTGTATGAGGATGTACTCTGTAGTAAACCGTGAGAACTTGCACCTATATGATCCATCCATGTTAGATGAAGATGAAGAATTACAGCTTACTACCCTCCATTGAGGATTGTGTCTTGGACTCATGAGGTAAATTGGAGGAGGATGTAGTGCTACAACAAAATTTCGAGAGACTAGAAGAGGTCCGTAGGATTCTTGTCGAAGATTAGGACTAAAAGCAAAGACACCAAGGCAAGCCCGGTGGTACTCGAAGGTGCAAGTGAGGGAATTATTTCCTCATCTACTCCCAAACTAAGATTTTGTGGCACCAAAATCCTCCGATGTAGGGGAGGTGTGATCCATAGGGATCCAAAATAACTCCACTTCATTCAAATCAGTTAGCACAAAGAAAGAAAAGTAATAAATGGACGTTATGTCTTTTAAGTAATAGGACCGCCACCCTGTGTAGGGTGGCAATTACAGAACCACTGCCCAGTAAGGTGGTGGTCCCTGGACCACCGGTATACATAGGGCAGCAGTCCTAGCCATTACAGATAGAAAAAAAATTTGAAATGAATAACCTCTGAATTTAAAAGGATGTCCATTTCTCTTCTTCTTCATGACCTTTCCCATTCTCCAGTGCATGGGAGGACATGAGAAAGGCTATAAATACATGATTATAGAAGTGTAGAAGATCATCAAAGTATGAAAGCAAGTGAGCAAGAAATTATTACTGCTAGAATTATATGTGCAGGGTGGCATTACTGAACCACCACCTAGCGGGCGGTGGTCCCAGGACCACCACGCTACATAGGGCGAAATGGTCCTAGCCATTATAGACAAAAAACAAAATTCAAATTAACAACCTCTAAATTTAAAAGGATGTTTTTTCTTCTCCTTCATGACCTTTCCCATTCTCCAATGCACGGGAGGACATGAGAAAGGCTATAAATACATGATTGTAGAATTTTAGAACATCATCGAAGTATGAAAGCAAGTGAGAAAGAAATTCTTACTGCTGGAATTGTATTTTGTAGAAGAAAGGAGTGTGAGACAGAGCAAGCAAGTAATTAAGAGGAAGTGTAGGGATATTATCTACTTCTCTTTCATACTTATTGTAAATTCTATACTTATTGATTTGAATTGGCTAATAGAAGTGGGAAGAAAGAGTAATTTCCCTTCCCGACTGGTTTTTCATCCTTTGGGGGGTTTTCTAGGATAAAAATTGTTGGTGTTTTGTGAGCTTATATTCTTTCCTTTACTACCATTGTTGATTCTTAGCACAATAATAATTCATTCACTAGCTATCTTTTTTATTTTCTAATATAAAGTAAACAAAGAATGATTAATTCTGATTTGTGAATAATTCAAAATTTGAAGAGTTTATAGAGCATTGGGCCTGAATTATTAACTAAGTACCAAAAGGCACATGCACACCATTATAATAAGAAGAAGGGTAGATGGGAAGAAGCATGTGGGATGAAGAGGTTTTAGAAGAGTTTATGAGATACTAGGGAACACACAGGAGACAATACATGTGGATCTAAGGACCTAGCCATATTCGGCATTTTGTAGTCACTTAAGGAAAAATGTGACCCGACTAGGGCATGCCGAGTGGATAAGGTGCCATCCCGAGACTTGATGGTCAAGAAAGGATATTCCATTTAGGGAATATTCCTAGGAAGACATCATTATAGAAAGTGGAGATCTTAGAACATGATAAGCATTCATCGATGAAGTACCACATGGACACTTGGCATGTGGTCTACTCTTGAAGGAAGTTATGGCGGTGGGTATTGGACCTATAAGAAGAGATGCTCGGGTAGAAGAAGAGACACCAAGATATATATGGATATACATATAGCATGGAAAAAAGGGAAGCTCTGCAGAAAGTATTAGGAGGCCCTAGAGTTGGGGGTTTACATTAGGGAGTTGCAAGAAGGTCATCATATCTAAGGATTGGGTCTATAAAATTTATGTAATAAGGGGGGCATAGTTAGGAATCCTGATATATGAGTTAGATCTTTGTTTTAGCATATATTGTATGGCCCGATCCTTGACAATTATTATATTCGACATGACATGGCCCTTTGAATGTAATGTGGTTATTTAGCACTCTTGATGTGTGTGTGTGTGTGTGTGTGTGTGTGTGTGTGTGTGTGTGTGTGTGTGTGTGTGTGTTTAGGATATCTTGTTCATGGGTGAAAACCATAATGTCATTTCTTCATAATATGAATCAAATCTATTCTTCATAATCCATGTTGTGTTGTTTCTCTCGTTTTCATGTATGGGTATAAGGATATGGTAGTTCATATTGTGCTCTTACATGAATATATACTTTTCTACAACTAATCCTTTAACAATTCCAAGATCTTCTCACAATGCTCACATAAAGGAGGGGCACATCACCCATGCATGCCTCGGTGAGCATCCAACACTTCTGGGTGATAGGCCGACGCGCATGGGGTTAGAAGATAGTTGGTGGATGAAAGTGACTACATCATGGTTCCACTACCGGGATCTCTTTTTGAATCTATTATGTGAATGATGCGTGATGACAAAGTGATTGACCTTGGATAATGTTGAAGCATGGTTTAAGAACACAAAGGATGAGTTTTCTCAAAGATTTAGTATTGGACCTGAGTTTGATAAACACATATGGGTAGAAGAGAACTCATATCATGAGTGTTATGTGTTAGGAAATATAATTTATTAGTGCTCCATTATTATAGATATTGTAAAGAGAATAATTACATGAGTAATTATTCACATATTTGGTTGTATTATTTGATAGTTGTGATATTGTTGTGAGTTACAACAATATCACAGATATAGGTAGATTGTTATGTTGTTGGAGAAACTTCCTAGAATATAGGAATTGCCTCTCATTATATATTGTATGATCTGAAACAAATGCTAAAAAAAGTATTATTTCTGTGTATTCAATGTATAAACTGATGTTATACTTTTCATTTGGTATTAGGTAAAAAGAGTTATATTGTCAATGTCATCAAAAAGAGTCATTAAAAATGTTTGTCATTGTTTTTCATATTGAATTTAAGTTATTTTGTCAAGAGTCTCCAAGTACTGTCATCTTGTTGTTATAATTGTGTCTAGGTGAATAATAGGTTGTATCTTTTTTACAATGGAAATGCCATTGGAAAAATTCAATGGTCTCAATTTTCACACATGGAAAGTCAAGATCCAGATGCAGTTGATGAACAAAAATATTTGGAGGATAGTGGATGGAAAAGAACCAGCACCTTCAGATCCGACCAGATTGGTAGAATGGGAAATACGGGATGATAAAGCCAAAGCCATTATTGGCCTTGCCCTCTCAAATTCTGAATTACATTATGTTGATCTAGATAAAAACTCAAAGGACATCTCGGGATAATGCGAGAAAATTATTTGGTTCAAAAGCAGTCAATGCAAATTTTTCCCCAAAATTCAGTTGTTCAAGCTCAAAATGAGTGATGGAGATATAATGTCTAGTCACACATCAACAATTTATGATCTCTTATGAGACAACTTGCGAAGTAAAAGCTCCAGAGAGATGAAAAGGATGCAAAAGCTATTCTGCTGAATAGTTTACCACCCAAATACAATAATGTTGTTTTCACTCTTGGTCAGATGCCTTCCAACTCATTGGAAGATATGATATCATCTCTTCTATCTAAGAAAAAAGGACTAAAGAAGATATAGAAGAAGAAATGACAATGTATGTGAAAAATAAATACAAAAAATTATTTAAAAAGGAGGACTTAGAATGCTTTTATTACAAGAAAAAGGACATATGTCTAAATTTTGCACGACTCGAGCCAAAGATCTTCTCAAAGGGAAAATTGAAGCAACATGAAGAAAAATATGTTGTAGAATAATCTTCTAAATCGAAGAAGAATGAGTGACTGATGAACCTGATTATAATTCTGAAGAATACTTGTTTTGAGTTTAGATAATCAGAGGATGGAGGAAAATGAAGGAAGGAGGGTCAATCAACAACCTCTCGTCCGCCAATGATGGGGCCACATAGATGGTTTGGTGACATGTGTGTTGTGTGGTTTCTTTTTTCAGTTCATTTTTCAGTGTTCCTGTTTGCAATGTGATGGTTTATTGAATAAACCCCTTTTCAGATTTTTTGGAGGAGTCATGTTTTTCAAAATACTTTCTTTTGGGGAGCAGGAGAAGATTTCGAGGTAGACTCAAGGGATGGTTATCCAGCTAGTGTGAAGCTTGTGGATCTTGGAGATTCAGAATTTAGGCACCCAAGGAGGAAGGGAAAGTCCCATAGGAACCCAAAGAGGAAGGGAGCATTCCTGCATAATTCAGCTTGACACTACGCTTTTACGAGGGTAAAGAGATAACATATGGAGTTTGTAAGAACTAGTCTAAGCAATGCTTTCAAGAGGTGGTTCAAATTTTTTGAATATGGTTCTTCTCCGTGTTCACATTAAGGGGGTGAATATTAATAATGTTCACACTAAGGGGGTGAATGTTAGGAAATCTAATTTATTAGTGCTCCATTATTATAGATATTGTAAAGAGAATAATTATGTGAGTAATTAGGGGAAGCTCTTTGTGCCAAAGGAGGAGAGAATTTTATTGATGAGAGAAACACATACTTTGAAAGTAGCCGGTCATTTTGGTGTTGGAAAAACCATGGCCCACTTGCAAAGTTACATGTATTGTCCCAATATACAAGAAGAAGTATCAAAATTCATAAGAGGATGTAAATTTTTTTATACAAGTAAGCCTAAGATTAGGAAGGAATGTTTTTATATGCCTTTACGAGTCCCTACTCGTCCTTGGTAGGACATTTCTCTGGATTTTGTAGGAGGATCACCGATGTCTAAACATGGCCATGATTATCTATATGTTGTTGATAGATTTAGCAAAATGTGTGTTCTTATGGAATGTAAAAAGACAATAAAAGCAAGTGAGGTAGCTGAAATTTTCTTTGTTAATGTATGGGTGCATTTTGGCTTGCCAAAGTCTATTGTTTCTAACAAATATTATAGGTTCTTGAGGAATTTTTGGACTATGTTTTGGGACAAGATGGAAGATGGAAGTAGTTAACAAGACTTTGGGGCAAATCATAGGGTATAATAGTAAATTTCACAAACTTGGGATGAGTCCTTAACCTAAATTCACCATTCCTATAACCAGTAGTACACATATGGGAAGATGCTTGATATCTACTAAATAATCCACCGACTTTGGGTAGAAGAGGAAGAGATCATGATTCGGAGGTGACTAATAGTAAAATTCATCCACAAATCTCTCAAGGTGAAAGAACTATTGGAGAAATCTCTAACCTAAATTAACCAATCATCATAGAAGGGAACACAAGCTTCATGTTGGAGATAGACCTATTTACTTGAGCAAGGATGACTTCAAGGTCAAGCGATAAAACTCAAGCCACTAAATAATCCCTTCACCATACATGAGAAGGTTTGAGAAAACACTTTCGGAGACTTGACTTGCCACTTTCGTGTGGATGTACTTAGTAGTAAATTATGAGAACTTGCATCCTATATGAACCATCCATCTTGACAAAGGTGAAAAAACAAATGAGCAGCAATATCATATATTATTATGGAACTCAATGAAATACAATGAGAATGGGCCTTGCTTATATAGGAAAGGAATAACAATCTAAGAACCAGTCAAGGTCGTAGATCAAGCCATAAATCATGGAAAGAACTAGTCATCAAAGAACTAGTCAAGTCCATAGATTTATGAGAGAACTAGACATCAAGGATCTAGTCAATACCATAGATCTAGGAAAGAACTAGTCAATACCATAGATCAAGGAAAGAACTATACCTAACAACTAGATAATATCTCCTAATATCTAAATAAATAAAAATAAATATCCACACACATAAGTGGGTGAGGATAAATACAATAAAGGTAAATAATGTACCTAGGTGAACATGAGCTAAGGTAAATACCTACTCTAACACCCCCCCTCAAGTGAAGCTAGGGGCCAAAATAGAAGTGGCATGTCCACAGTATGAGTCCCGAACAACTAGGCCTGATGAGGTACTCATGTACAATATATCCATGAAGAAATCTCAACCAAAAGAAGGAAAGAATCCTACTATAAGGAAAGAGAAAGAAGAAGAAGAAGAAGATGTTCTCACGAACACCCCCAAGAACAACTTCTGAAAACCCCAAGCATTCCATGTAACTCAAGGTAGCGAGGTGATGCAAAAGGCTTTGTAAAGATGTCTAAACTTCCGCTGTTGAGTCGAAAATGTACTCCAAGAAAAGAACTCCATCTTGAATGTGTTTCCGAATGAAGTGGATGTGTATCTCAATATGCTTGGTCCATTGGTGCTCAACTGGGTTGCGAGAAATGTGAATTACACTTTGGTTGTCACACCAAAGTACAGTCGGTGAATCCTGTGGGAATCCAAACTCTATCAATAACTGGCAAAGCCAAAGAATCTTTGACTCATTATAACTACTTTACCTGTACTCTACCTCTAAAGATGAAAGTGCAATAGCCTGTTGCTTTTTGCATGCCCAAGCAACTGAGAGAAGAACCAAGACAAAAAAGATAGCCAGAAGTGGAACACATGTCATCAATAAAACTTGCCCAATCTGAATCTGTATACCCAACCAACTAAGTAGAACCCCTAGTGTAGTGTAGGCCAAAGTGGGAAGTGCCTATGCGTAAATAGCACAAAATCCTTTTAGCAGCTTGCCAGTGACTACTATGAGGAGAATGTGCAAACCGAGATACAAGCCCTACTGCAAATGAAATATATCGGGATTAGTATGGGTCAAGTACATGAGACTCCCAACCAACTACCTATACAATGTAGGATCACAAAGTGGTGTGGTACATGTGGATGTAAGAGTAACCCCAGACTGAAAAGGAGATGGACTTGGCTTGCAATCAGCCATATCAAAGCACCTAAGAAGATCATGGGTGTACTTTTTTTGACTCAAATGAATCCCTGAATCTATCTGAGAAATCTGCAAACCAAGGAAATAATGCAATAGCCCAAGATCTGTCATGTCAAACTGTGTAGAAAGAGCCCTCTGAATACTCTGAATGTGGGAAGAAGAGCTTCAGTAAAGTAACAGATCATCAACATACAAGACAAGTATCACAATATCCTCACCAACATGCTGGAGATACACTTGTATGATCGGAGTGGCAATGAAAAAACCAGTAGATAGAAGAAAAGAATCCATCTTCTCATACCAAGCCCGAGGGGCTTGTTTGAGACCGTAGAGAGACCTTCGAGCCTACAAACAAGAGAAGAATCCTAAACAAATCCATCTCGGCTTGCTCCATATATATTTCCTCTTGTAGATCTCCATGTAAGAAGGCACTCTTCACATCCATCTGGTATACGGGCCACCCCTGTGATGCAGCAATAGCAAGTACAAGGCGTATAGAAATCCATCTTGGCAATGGGTGCAAAAGTCTCAGAGTAATCAATACCTTCAACTTGTGAAAAACCCTTTTTGCAACAAGATGAGCCTTATACTTGTCAATGGACCCATCAGCTATGTATTTGGTTTGGTATACCCACTTACACCTAACCATATTTCTTCCTTTAGGAAGAGATACCAAATCCCAAGTATGATTCTTCATCAAAGAAGAATACTCAGCTACCATCACATCATCCCACTCCTATATCCCATGAGCCTTTGAAAAAGACTATGGATCCTCAAAAACTACCTAACACAAAATTCTAGAACCTATAGAATGTGTGTGATGATGCCTAGTGGGTGGAAGATCCTCTATGAAAGGTGTTGCCTCGAAATTAGTACGAGCCCACTTAGGCATAGTGACAACATCAGTGGGAATAGGATCCTCAATGACATCTATAACCTCCTCATCAATCTCCTCAAAGAAAGGATCCTCAAGATGAGATGAAGAAGAAGAAGGAATGGAAGAAGATGAAGAATCATGAGGAGTGAAACACTCATCAAACTAAACATGTGTTCGAAAAAGAACATCATGTATCAGGATCTAAAATTTGATAAGCTCTCATGTCCTCACAATACCCTACAAAGATCAAGGGTTTACTCTTCTTATCCAAAGCTTTCCTTTTCTTCTTTGGCACAAAGGCCCAAGCATGGCTCCCAAAGACTCAAAAAATGAGACATCTGGCTTAGTGTTGGACCAAGCTTCCTCTGGAGTCAAATGCTCAAGTGCTCTGTGTGGTGTGTGATTTTAAATGTAGTTAGCACAATTAACTACTTCTGCCCAATAGATAGGAGGTAAATCTCTAGAATGCATCATACAATTAGCCATTTCCTTCAAAGTTCTATTCTTCCTTTCTGCTAAGCCATTCTATTGTGGAGTATGAGGAACAAAATGCTGGTGAATAATGCCTTGAGTTGCCAAAAATTTAGAAAACTCATTGCTTGAAGTACTCCCCCATTATCAATGTGAAAGGTTCTTTATGCAACTAGAAGATTGTTTCTCGACCAAAGCCTTGAAGACTTTGAAGTGTGAAAAAACATCACTTTTGTACTTGAGAAAATAAACCCAAGTATGCCTCAAGAAATTATCAATAAACATAAGTGCATACTTAGCTCCATTGAAAGAGGGGGTAGGAAAAACCATCAAGTCACTATGCACAAGCTCAAGTGGTGAAGAAACTCTCTTAGAAAAATTCTTAGGAAATGGATCTTGGTGTTGTTTCCTAATGCACAACCATGAAAAAACTCCCTCAAGACAAGAAACTCTAGGAAGACCATCTACCATACCATGAGTGCTCAACTCCTTCAAATATCTGTAATTAAGATGTCCAAATCTTTCATGCCAAAGCTTACTCTCTGAATCTGCAGAAACCAATCCTATCCCTATAGAGGAAGTGTCATCAAAACCCTCAAAGTGATATAGTCTAGAACTATGATCAACAATACCTTGAGCAACAAGTGAATGAGGCTCCAAAAAGTTCATACTTTTTGCCCCATGTGGTGTAAAAGTCACTATTTTTCCTTGACCAGAATGACAAATTTGATATACAGAAAAGCAAATTTGTAGTGATGTTAGGAACATATAGTGCATCTTGGATATTGCCACCATCAAGTTGTATATCACCTTTTCCTTTAACAAAAAAGAAAGGAAGAATCTCCAACCTCAATTTTGGAAGTAGAACTCAAACCTAGAGAAACAAAAGACTCCTTGGAAGAAGTCATGTGATGAGAAGCACCAAAATCTATAACCCAACTATCTATAAGTGGTGACTGAGATCTCCCAACAACATTAAGTGCTTTTCCATGTTGATTAGAAGGAGGTGGAGTGGAGATAGAAATTTTGTGTTTCTTGACTACATCCTCTAAGGCTTGCATTCACTTATAACACCTATGTTCTTCATGATTACTACCCCCACAAAAAGAGCATGAAAGGCTAGACTTATTCTTGGATTTAGAAGACTCCTTGGGTTTTGAGTTGTTTTCTTTGGGTTTAGGAGCATTTTGAGATGGAGAAGGGGTGGATTTGGTTTACTTTTGGTTTTCCTTGCCCTTAGGATTAGATGCAACTAATGCCTTTTGAGAGGTGGAAGACTCAAGGTGAGACAATTTGGATTCTTCCCTAGTAAGTCTTTCACAAAATGTTTCTAAGTTAGGCATTTTGAATGTGTCACCTAAGGCATCCATGCTAGAGAAAAAGGTAGAAGAAAATATTTGAAATGGTCCTCTCAACTTGGATAGAATCAAGTAAACACACTCTTCATCTTTCTTATCTCTTCCACTCCCCTTCAACTGTGTCAAAAATGCTTGAACTTGGTAAGATAGTCTATAATTGTTGGAAAATCTTCAGGATTAAGAGAGGTGATCTCAATTTCAAGTTGCATGGCTCTCATATGATCCACCTTACCAAATAAATCCTCCAATTTCTCCCATATTTTGAAAGGAGAGTCACATTTTCCAAATGAAACAAAATACTATCACTTACATAAGTTCCTATCAAACCCATACACTCATCAAATTTGCACTGGTACTGAAATTTCTCATATTCTCTAGTGAACACTAGTTGTTAAAAGAAGTTAAAGCCCATAATCCTTTCCACTTAATTATTGTTTCCATTCTTGGTTTCCATGTGTGGTAATTATGTGTTGTTAATGGCTCAACATGATCTAATGCATGAAGTAGATAAAGATGCCATCCTCAAAAAATCACCAAAATAAATGCAAGAACCAAGCAATGCAACAAGACCCCCAAACAATGCAACAAGAGCCCCCAATTTTGGCACTTTATAATGAGTGTGTGTTACAATATGGCACTTTATAATTATAGTGTGATTCTCAAAATAAATATTTCCAATGGAAAGAGCATGAAAAAAAGTACTTTTGCAAAAAATGGCACTCAAAACCGAGTTACCAATCAAAAGATACAAGCTTTTCAATATTATGCTCTATTATTTATTTTAGTTGCCACTAAAACAAAATAAAATGCTCTTGCCTTCACCACAAAATAAAATGAAAGGGGGTGGAGTTACACCTACTAGTAGGAATCACAAGCTTTAAGCCCTCATAAGCCCTTATACCATATGACCAAGGGCTAAGGATTTTATACCATATGATTTAAGGGTGCTAAGGATGGGTGTTTCGAAAAGTCACATCCAAATGGTAAAAATACTATTTCAGATCTGTGGAAATGACTTCCCGCCCAAAAAAAGCTAGGGATACAAAAATTTCCCTGAAAATGAAAAAAAATCTGATCTCGGTCATCTTGGAAATAATCTGTGCACCCCATGAAAACCAAAAAAATGAAAAAAAAAACCCATAATCCTCTCTAAAAACCTAAAAAAACCCATAAATTCTAATTTTTTTTCTAGCTAAATGCATGAATCCCGAGGTGAAAAAGTGCCTTTCTCTGCAACAAAAAAAAAAAAAAAAAATGATTACCTCCGAAAATGGTCAAGTTTATGATCAGTCATCTTAGGGTTTTTCCACCTTCCAGATCCAATGGAATACTTTGTTTTGCATAAAAATGCATGCATCAACAAAAATACGACAAATCCAATATATGAATATAGAAAAAATTTTTTGAAATAAAACTTACATATGGATCAACAACAATCTCCTGCTCTGATACCATAAAAGGAATGATAACCAGATCATGCCAAGCCAAGAACACAGATGCTAATCAAACATCATGATCAATAAGATGAAAGTAATTCACCATAATAACTTTACATAAACCTTTGTAAACAAATGAGTAAAGAATATCATATATTATTATGGAACTCAATGAAATACAATGAGAATGGGCCTTGCTTATATAGGCAAGGAATAACAATCTAAGAACCAATCAAGGTCGTAGATCAAGCCATAAATCATGGAAAGAACTAGTCATCAAAGAACTAGTCAAGTCCATAGATTTATGAGAGAACTAGACATCAAGGATCTAGTCAATACCATAGATCTAGGAAAGAACTAGTCAATACCATAGATCAAGGAAAGAACTATACCTAATAACTAGATAATATCTCCTAATATCTAAATAAATAAAAATAAATATCCACACACATAAGTGGGTGAGAATAAATACACAATAAAGGTAAATAGACTGTGAGAGGTGAGTTGGAGGAGGACGTAGTGCTATAGAAAAAGGTTAGAGAGACAAGGAGAGGTCCACATGAGTCTTGGCAAGTTAGACATGCATGAAGGGGAAGACACCAAGGAAATCCTAATGGTACTTGAAGGAGAAAATGAGGGATTTGTTTTCTCATCTACTCCCCCACTAAGATTTTTTGGGAC
Source organism: Taxus wallichiana var. yunnanensis (assembly GCA_018340775.1). NCBI lineage: Eukaryota > Viridiplantae > Streptophyta > Pinopsida > Cupressales > Taxaceae > Taxus > Taxus wallichiana. The sequence goes on along the minus strand of CM031237.1, from coordinate 69,371,383 downwards.
CAAAAACCTCCTAAGCATGGGAGGTGTGATCCATAGGGATCCAGAAAAGACACTACTTTATTAGAATCACCTAGAGCCAGAAAAAAAAAGATAGAAAAAGAGAATTTGTTTGTAAAGTTACATGATTGCTTCTCTATGCAGAGCGGCATTGTGTTGCATTGTAACCACCCCTACATAGAATGATGGTTGTGTAACCTCTTGTCTGAGACACTATAAGTTCTGTCACTTATGGACAAAAAATAAAAGAAACTCCATGAATAGTCATGGATTTGAAGCATTCGGATTGTGTCTCTTCCTCTAGTTATTTTTTTCTCATTCTCTAGTGCATGGGAGGACATGAAACAACTATAAATACAAGGGGGAACAAGTGGAATGGATCATCGAAGTCTTAATGCAAGAAGTGAGCAAGAAACCATTGGAGCTAGAGTTGATTTTGTAGAAGAAAGGTGTAGAAACAGAGCAACCAAGTAAAGAGAGGGAGTGTATACATTATTTTACTTCCTTTCCTCTTGTTGTAATCTATTCATTCATATTGGCCAATAAAATTTGGGAAGAAAGAGAAATTTCCCTTTCCAAATTAGTTTTCCCTCAACTTGGGGGTTTCCAGGATAAATTTGGTGTTTGATTTGTTATTCCTTTACTGTAAAATTCATTCTAAGTTCAATTTTACTCACCATTAATTCACAATCTGTCATTTTCATAATTGGAAGTAGAACAACAATAAAGTTGTGGTTTTGTAAGTTTCCAAAGTTTGAAGTTTATAGATCAATAGAACAAGAAAATCTAGTAGCGTACAACACACTATCATATAAGGAAGAAGGACTCTATTGAAGGAATAAAGAAAAAAATACAAAAATCCATCTTCTATATACATCAAGCTATGCATGAAAGCATTATTCTTAGAGTGGTAGGAGCCAACCAAGAAAAAGTAGCATGGGATACTCTCTAAGTTACATTTTAAGGTAAGGAGAAAGTTAAAATTACCAAACTCCAATTACTTAAAAGATATTGTCATAATATATCTATTAAAGAATTAGAATCCATAGAGTCGTTCTTTAGTTATGTTTTTGGCCTAATAAATCGATTAAATCTCATGCGAAAAAATTGGATGATATAAGCATAATCAAAATATGCTTATGAGTCTACCTTCAAAATTTGATTCTTTGGTTGTAGCCATAATAAAACTAAGTATTTGAGTCATATTTTAATTGATGAATTCCATGCATCTTTAAAAATCATGGGAACAGGTTGAAAAAATCACATACAAGTTTAGAACAAGATTTTCATGTCAAAATTCAAATCGTGGCATAAGAAGGATTTAGATCCATAAATAATATAAACATTCTACAAAGCATATTCTAGATCTAGATCTAAAGAGTAATGGATTTAAACAATAGCCATAATGAATTCAACCATGCAAGAACTAGTTACGATCATGTTTAACACCTTGATTCAGCCAATACACTCCATTATATTAAACACAAAAACACATAAGCTTCTTACAATATTCAGTATCATAAACTTATGCGCGCATCAGTCTGGTAGCATAACTCCATAATATCTCACTACTCACTCTCTCTCTTCTAACCTACATATTACTACATATTTATAAGGGTGGGGACTTTCCCTTCACCACTTACATAATTCCCAAAATAGGTCGCATGCTGAAAATAGCCACATGCCTTTACAATAATAGACACACATGCAAGTGTGCTAATAATAGATCTCTTTTGGTTAACTGGTAGTAGTAATTCTATTATTAACTCAAACCCATGCAAATCTCTTAGTAGACACTCTTCCAAAATAGCCTATGTGTGTCGTGCAAGTCTTTATCTGGTTTGTGTGCTCTGCACGCTATCTCCAAAAATAGCCCGTAATCATGAAAATGGCTAAGTCCCAAATCTTTCCTTATCTTTCACATGTTTCCTTCCCTATCCTTCCATGCGCCTTTAAACACACCCTGTTCCCATGCATGAAACCTTTTGTGTGCCTTCTGCTAAGTATCATACTTTGTCTTCTCAACATTACCCCACACTAAACTACATTTCCACCCCAAAAATGGTTGCCTCTTGATACTTTTAAGAATAAAGAATGGGAATGAAAGGAAATTAAAGAATTATTATACAAAGAATGAACTTTCACCCTTGAATCCTCTGTTTCAACTGGAAGAATTAACTCTAGATATTCTTCTTTGATTTCAGCCTCTAAGGTTTTCCAATCACTTAGCATGGCTTCTACCTTTTTTAGAATATCTGATGCAATAGAATCTAACTCCTCTTGCACAATCTCTTCCTTCTCATTCTATAATACTATAACAATGTTGGACATTGCAGTCACCCTTCCTTCTAGAAGATCCATCTTCTGCGCTATAAGCTTTCCAATTTCATCTAACCTTTCTTTATGGGGTCTTGGGTTGCTGCAAGGGCCTCACACTTTTTTTACCAATGTTAATCATTCTGCACACCCCAATGTCTCATCTTTCATCACCTTCAGGACTTCATTGTCTTCTACCATTGTCTTGATTCGATAACTACTTCTGGAGCTGCACAAATATTTAATGCCTGGTCTTCTTTCTTCAGTCTTCTTCCTACAAAGTCTGGAGCAAGGCTTCATAAGATGAAATATTTCTAACCACTAAGGCCCTTTCTCTCTCTGCTTCTGTTCTTAGGTCCTTTGGCACTGGCATGTCGAATCATTCCATCCTCAAGCACCAAATCAACTAAGGTACACACATAATGCATAGCCAAAGGGAATCTTTTGGGTACCTTGGACTCCAAGTGTGGTCTTGCTTTCAGGACATGATCACCAATCTCCTCTACCATGCTTGATGAGAACCCCATTCTTCTTTTCTCTAGGTCCTTCTCTCCTTTTAGATGCACTATTTTTGCATCTTTAGCTTTGATATCTTCTCTTAGTGCTCTAATAGTTGCAGCCTTATCTACATTCCTCCACATGCCACCTCTATAGATACCTTCACCAAGGCATTACTCACCTGTTCATCAGACATAACAGTGGGCTTGATAGTTATGTGCCTATTTTGTGGTGCCTTTCTCATTCTTCTTGACACACAAGACTCTTCACATACATCAAAATCAGGCTCATCCATGTGAGTTTTGCATGGACCATGACAATTGTTTCCTCACACATGTGTAGTAGCCATGTCTGGTCCATCAAACTCCCATCCATACAACTCCTTGAGGCCTACTATATTCTAGGAATCATGCGCATGAAAATTTTACTTGTGTCCTCATCATAGCCCATGATCGGTGCAACATACTCCCCACTTTCCCTCTTTGTTCTTGGCCCCTTAGGAACTTGAGCACCAAGGTTTGGAGTTGGATCTTCTATGTTATGAGTAGTATCTTGTTTTGTTTCTCCTACCTCTTTACTCCTTCTTCTTCATCCTTCATTTCTTTGTCCTTGGGTTCCTCCACATCCTCTAGTGGTATAGAGTTCTGGGTGCACTCTCTGCAGACTCCTCTACCTCCTCATTCAGCTTTATCTTCCTCCTTTTCTCTTAGTTGTCTCTTTTTGAGGGAGAGAGTCATGGTGATCCTCTAACAGACTTGAGGAGTTCCATGCCTTGTGTTCTTGTTCTTCTAAACACCCTCTTGAAACATGCTCTCCTTGGACTACTTCCAAGTCCTCTTCTTCTTCTTATACCTGAGGTGGGGTACTTGCACGCTGCTCTCAACCTCTACTCTATCCATGGGTTGCCTCCACCCCTATGTTCTAAGCCACCACTATCTTCATGCTCTTCTTCCTCATCATCTACCTCTATAGGTTCTGTGGGCTTTGGAGCTGGTACATTCTCCACTGTATGCTTTCCCTTAGGTGGCCTTGGGAGCGTGAACTCATTCTCCACATATTTTTATTCTCCATCTTGGGCTTAAGTTGAAGGTATACGAGTGCTGCTCCAATGTCCCCAATTTCCAAGCTTACAGGATTCATGCTTATAACATCTAAAATGAGCCTCTCAACATAGGTAGTCCTGCCTGGAAATACATATGTCTTCCTCAGAGTGTGGTAGTCACAGTCTACCTTGTCTGCAATAAAATTTAGGTGGCATGCATCAATAAAATGGTGGAATGATGCCTAGAAGTAGCACGCTGTGAAGGCATACTGATAGTTTTGCACCATGGGCTCCAAGTCCCATCCTCATAGAAAAATCACGTGATGCAAAAGTGTTGGTACACCATGAATTATACTTGCCTTTCCACCACTGATGGTAACTCCTTAGGAATGTGCCACTCCTCTTCAAATGTCACATGGAGCCTATCATACCACATCTCCACCCTCTATTTGAATGGCCCACTCATCGACCCTTCACATAAATATTTTCAAACCTTTCTGCAAGGGATTTTTCTCCATGGGATACTCCCAGATCTTGTCTTTTGGCCCATCGGGCACTCCAATCTCCATAAATACTAAAGAAAGTAAAATAGCACCAAAACTATTTTATCACCTGTGTGCACTTCCTCGATAATGTTCTCTATTGCAATGTAGCCTGCTATGTTGTAGATCACTCCCTGTGACATTCTCCTCATGATATGTAGCCACATTGTATTCACTTGTGACCACCTCTCTTGGTCATTCAACTTTGTTACTAGATGTGCAACTTCCTGAACCACTGGGTACTTCTTCAACTTGTCAATGTCCATCTCCATGCGGACCCTTTGTATATCCTAACTCTTTTCATGTTTCCATGATCATTGCTTTATCAGTTAGATCACTAGCCAAGGTCTACCCCTATGCCTTTTAATCCTATTGTTGTAATCAAGGCGGTTGTGATTCTGACCCTCCATCCAAAAAATAGAAGAAGTCCTCATGGACTCTTCTCATTAACCACTTGGTATAATGGTTCATACTTTCCAAAATAAGGGAGCTCATACAACTGATAGACTCCAACCTACTTTAACAACTCCCCAATGTCATCATATACTGGCATGTCCTCCATTGTGTGCTTGTTGGTCTTCGTGCTCAACAACGCATCTAACTCCTTCTTGTTATCCGATGTGTGGTGGTTGTAATCACTTATTTTACACTTACGGATGTGGGAATCCCATTCTTTCCCAACTATAACACCTTCTGGGTACTACATCTCTGAAAAAATTACTCTCGGGCACAACTTCAACTTCTACCTCCACTTTCTTCTTTCCTTTGGCTCCTACGGTAGGTACTTTCTTTGGTGCCATCTAAAAATCTCACCTTTATGTCCTTTGTAATGTGCAAATGCTTCACTTTCTATTTTCTATAACAGTAGGTCCAAACCCTAGCTCAAATCTGCATGCCCTAGTTTGAAATCACATGCCCTAGCTCTTTTGCGTAACATGTCTGCTTCACTCAAACCCTTCACCAATGGGGACACAAGCTTCTTCTTGCACAAATCTTCTCTCCATGTCTAGTTTCACACTCTCCACACCTCAATATATGTCACTCATCTCATTTGCACTTAGCTCTTTCAAATTCTTGTGATTACAATGGTAAAAATGAACTCACATCACATCCTTATATAGATTTTCAAAAATTTAGTGCATTTATTGCTCCTTCACCTACCAACAATTCTCTCATTAATTGACCATTTTCACAATTTCTATGCGTGGTACATCTTCATGCCTCAGCTATAACCTTCTAGCACACCTTCCTACCTTCTGGCTACAAACTTCTCTTTAGCGTGCTTCCATGCACACAGAGTACCTCACCACTACGCCTTCTCCTAGTAGTCTCCACGACCACTACTTACCTCACGTTATATTGTTCCTTCATTTATCCCCATCTATGGTCATCATTTAGAAGCAATCTCTCTTCTAACAAACTCCTTTCCAAACTCAAATAACACACTGTAATAGTTTACTCCTTGATTTGTACCCAGTTGTAAACATCCACCCCACACCAATGGTATGTGTAGTCCTCTGCACGCATAAAAATACTACAAATGGTAATTAGCTTCTAGCGCACAAACACGTGCTTATTTATACAAAAAACACCAACTAAATTGACAAAGCATAATGACAAAGAAGGAAATACATTAAGGGAATACATAAATGAAAACCTAATCTAAATGGAAACACTACCTTATTACAAACACCAAGAAGACTTATTTATAGTAGGGCTTCAGCCTACTCCCATTGAAATAACTGGGTAACCATATTCCATCAAGCACCTCTAATTGACAAGTGCTATTTTTCAAGTATGTGAGTGATAACATATGGTCCTAACCAATGTACTTTAAGTTTTCCTAGATGGCACAAAAACTTAGAATCATAAAGAAGCACCATCTGTCCAATCTCAAACTTTTTGTCCCTAATGTGCTGATCATGCATGCCATGCTTTCTTCCTAGCCTTTTCTTGCTTCTGACTCCAACATGTGCTATTTCTCATCACTCATCTAGTTTGGTCAAATTTTCAATTCATTCTTCTAATGCTTTCTCATCAGCTAGACCTCCAACATGCGCAATATATAAAGAAGGTAACATGAATTCCATAGGAAGAACTACTTCCACACCAAACACTAACTAAAATGGTGTGGCTTTGTTCAACCTCTTATATGTTGTTCTATATGCCCAAAGCATGGCATAAAAAAATTTATCATCCCAATATTTCCTTCCAACATCACATATTTTTGTCAATGTCTGGCTCAAAATTTTGTTGAAGGCCTCAGCAATCCCATTTTCCTGAGGATGATAGGGTGTAGTCTTATGATGTGCAATCATAAATTCATCCAATAATATCCTGATTGTCTCATTCAAAAAATGTGTGCCCCTATCACTTGTCAAACTTAGTGGCATCCATACCTTGTAATAATATTTTCCCATAAAAACCTAGGCTGTTGTAGTTGTTGTACAATCCTTTGTAGGTGTTGCTTCTACCCACCTTGTCAGATAATCTATGCAAGTGATGATGTAGCGTGATCCAGTCCTACGCGCGGCTGGTGAAATAGGACCCACAAAGTCTATAGCCCATTTTTCAAATGGTTCTACACTAGGAATAGGTCATAAAGGCATTTCATCTCTTTTCCTAGTTTTCCAAGGCATGAAAATGATCACACACCTTGCAATATGCCTTACAATCCTTAAATAGTGTCTCCCACCATAATCCAATGAGTAGAATCTTGCGCGCAGTGGCATCACCTACATAGTGCCCACTTGCAATACCACCATGAGCCTCTTCCATGATATCTTGTGCACTCATGTTCTAGTACACATCGGTGCAATACTTCATCTCGACCTAACTTGTACATGTCACCGCTAATCAACATAAATGGTGTCACACATGAATGGAAAGTTGTTTCTTCTCTAAGGATTTCATTCCTTCTAGGTGCCATACCTATACGTAGAAAGACAACAATGTCCTCTAATTCCAATGGTGCATGTTGTAACTTATAACTATGCATCGGGCATGGTATCTTCAATTGTCTGTGTGTCTTCTCCTAACTGTATTATGGATAAATGGTCTGGTCCAGAATTACTTTTCCCTAGTTTTACCACAACTATAAAATCAAATTCTTGGAATAAGAGTACCCATCGACATATGTGCCCCTATAAAATGGGCTTGTTTACCAAATACTTTAATGCCATGTGATCAATATAGAACACAAAAGGTGTCACTAGCAAGTACTTGTCTAAATTTATGTAGCGCATAGATCATCGACAAGGCCTCACGCTCTATTGTTGTATAATTCTACTCTGCAGGGGTCAATTTTCTACTAGAAAATAGATAGGATGATCTATAATACCTTCTCTAGGATGAGCTAACACTGCACCAATGGCCATGCCAAAAGCATCCACATGTACATGAAATGGTTTGTCCCATGAGGAAAGCACAAATAGGCATTGTGGTAAGTTTCTCCTTTAATGTCTCAATGCATTTGCTTGTTGGGTTCCCCCAATAAAATGTCCCTTTTCCTTTTAGTAACTCCTCCAAGGGTGCAAAAACCTTAGCATACCCTTTAATAAATTTTCTATAATACCCAGTGTGACCTAAGAATCCACACACTCACTTTGACTGGTAGGCTCTTCCAGGCCGATAATGAATACTGAACCTTAGCCTTAGTTGGATCAACCAACAAACCTTCCTTGCAGATGATGTGCCCTAAAATGTGCCAAATGGTGTAGAAAATACACATTTCTTGATGTTCAAAGAGATGCTTAACTATCGACATCTTTCAAACATTAAGCATAAATTGTCACAATGATCCTTAACAAGTCCATACACCATCCAGTCATCTAAATAAACTGCAAGAAGTTGTGAATAAAATCTTTGAACACTTGGACAACTATGCGTGAAAATATAGCAGTAGTGTGTTTTTTCAGACCAAAAGGCATCACAATATAGGAAAAACTTCCCCATTCAGTGGTAAAAGTCATTTTCTCTTGATCCTCCTATGTAATTCAAACCTGATGATACCCAGAGAATCCATCTATAAATGAATAGATTTCACACCTCTGAACGCCTTCTAGTATCTCCTCTATGAAGGGCATAGGAAAGGGATCAGTTACACATGCAACATTTAGTTCTCTATAATCCACACAAATCCTAATCCAACCATCTTTCTTTATACTTGATAACCATGGGACTAACCCACTCTAATTCTTCTAGGGGCTTGATGATGCCAGACTTCAACATCTTGTCGATTTCTTCCTTAACCTTTACGCATAGGTTAGGATTCATTCTAGGGTCTCTTCTTGACTGGGTGCACACCTTCCTTAAGCTTGATTTTCATCTCCCTAATGATTCATGCACACCTTTTAATTCATGGTATCCCCTAGGAAATAAGTCCTAAAAATCTCATAGTAACTCAATGATTTTTTCCACTTCAGAGTCAGACCAATAATCCCCAATTATGGCCTCCTTAGGTTCAACATCCGAGCCAATATTCACTTTCTTTGTTTTCATAGGTTCATGATAGGTGCATGTGGTCTTATCTGCATTGTCCAAAACCTCACGCCTACTTGTTGAATGATCTACATCCATATTTTCTACTTCTTCATCATCCACTAAGTAGACCATCTTTCCTTTTTCTTTCTCAAAGCAAGCATGCTTAAGTAGTGTGGCATTTGTCCCTTCTTTTTCATCAAAGTGTGCTTCTTGAGTCTTTCCCACCAAATAGCTCTGGATGAGTTCTTCCACCTTGGCACTATCTCCCATAGTTAAGTGCTTTATAACCTTTAATGCCTCTTCTTCTGGAGGTTTAGTAGAGAAGTAGTCAAAAGTATGGATCATTCCTGCAATCAAATCCTACCAATTTCTAGTCTCTCTATGGAGTTCCACATATACATACCAAGCAACACACGCAACCTTGTAAAGTGGAATAAAATTTGTGCACCCAGTGAAGGTGGTAAAGCTTCCTACCCCTCTGTCCAGAGTCTCTCACACTGTTGAACGTGGTGTTGAATAGGTTGATTACCATGATAAGTGCATATTTGAGTAGGTGCATTGCTCTAAAAAAACAAGTAGAAAGAGCAATCCTGATTTCATCCCATTCTATAAGATTATCTCTGTGAACCACCCACCAGTGCATGTTTGTCCCACATAGGGTATATATGTCAACATATTTCTTCTCTCAACTTGGTCTATCCATTGTTCCTTCCATGGCACACAAAAATACCATAGGATCTCCTTCTCCAGTGTATCGAGGTACCGAGTTGTTACCTATTCTCTGATACAACGAGGTCTACTCCTCCATGCAAATGTGTTCTTACTTCATGCCCAACTAGTTCATAAGTACCATGGGCCCAATTATCACAAGAAATACTTGTAGTGTCACTAATAGACTGTGCATCTTCCCACTGAAGGATACCCTCCTTAGATGGCTCAAGGACCTCTGGGTCCCATGGATGGCACATACATAGATCCGGTTCAAATCTTCTTCACTCAAAGGCTCAACATAGGGCATAGATTTCCCATCTGTTAAAGGGATAATAACCCTTTCCTCCTTGTTCTCAAAACTGATATATCCCTTGTTGAACCAAAGATCAACATTATTTTCATAACACCAAGGGCACCCAAGTAGAGATGGGAAGTTGTCTGCTTCTACAAGTGCTAAAACCTCAAAGTCCCCTATGAACTTGGCCCCTTGTATAGTAATGGATGCATCCTTTAAAACTCCAATGGGAGTTGGCCTTGGTTTGATTAGCCATAAACAACACATTAGAAGATGGTTGTAATGGGGGTCTCCCCATCTATACCCATGCATCTAAAGTAAGTACATTAACTTCCATGCACCTGTGTCAATCAATATATTACTCAAAATCCATCCATCCACAACAACATTCAAAGAGTGATTTCCTTGTCATAGTCCAAGCTATGGGGGGGAAGATTTGCATGCAGGATCTGTCATCCAGTCTCAATACTTACACGTGAGTGTTTCCTTTAGCCAATTCCCTAACAATGGAATGATATTCTCCTAGCAACATTTTGCACACCTCCTTCAAGTCATCAATATCATATTGGACCATCTCTACTTGCTTTCTTTTGTTCCATCTTCCATGATTGCTCCTTTAAACACTATATTTCACCCTGAAGATTTTTGAGTACCTCCATGGTTTCTTGATAAACCTCCTTCTGATGGGTAGGATCTGGGTACCATGCATGTAGAACCTCCTCCTTAGTGATGGTAGGATTCTATTGTAATGCTTCTTTGGTGTGCACACTTCAGCATGTGTAGTAGTGATCTTTACAGGTAATACTTCAGGTTCCGGTGTCAACTTGGGCATCCACTAATTTTCCATAACACGTTGTATCCTAACCATCCTTGCCTTTTTTTCTTGTTTATGCTTCTTACTAAGATGCTCATATAAGTTTGGGAATTCCTCATAACTATGATTCTTCCCACAAAAAGAACAAGTAATATTCTAGGACATTCACACCTATAGTGGTCAGGAGATCCACATGTAAAACATGTTCCATGAGGAAACTCACCTCATCCACCACCATGGCCTCAGCCTCCAAAATCCACCATGGTATCCTCTCGACCTCTACCATGACCTCCTTCAAAATGCCCTTCATTCCGATCATACGTGCTTGATTGTGATCTTGATGCTCACCCTTTCCTTTAGAGTTATCTGATACTCCCATCTGTCATACACCAATATCTATAACATCATGGATCTGACCAATCAACCTAGTAGTCTTCCATATCATGAGTCATGGACCTAAAATTTTACAATAGCAAGATATGTTCTTCCTTATCATGTGTTGTAATAATGGGAAGTGGCTTGGCATCATGGTTTAAATGACATATCTCACAGTCTAGTAATAATGAATGCACTGATCTATGGGGACAACTATCCTTGGTGTGCCCTTCTACTTCACAATATGTACACCAAATCCCCATGTGCATCTCATGTGCTTGAATTTGACCGATAGTTTCTCCAACTACTTTTCCATAGCTACAATTGTGCTTCCAAAAATGGGCTCACCCCAGTGTCTATGCTCCCAACTACCTCAATGCATAAATTTTCTTCAAGGGCTTCACATGGATCAATGTATGTCTTATGTGACAAATGCCCTTCTAAAAGGTGTGATCAGACCTCCAACAAACCATTGTGCATGTTGGCTTGCATGAATATCATAAGAAATCTTAGATAAAAGTGTTTTTGAAATGGGCATCATATTCCCGACACTCTCAGTAGTGCCTTGCTTAATATCCTTGAGCGTGCTTATACTCTTCTACTCAACTCGGGATGTGAAACTCTTTAAGGAAAGCATCTTTTAATGTTGCATAGTCTACACAAGTCTGATCAGGGTCAAACTTTCTGTACCAGTTGTGTGTGCATCCTTGTAACGTAGTGGAAAATTGACTTTCCTTACACTCAAAGTCATGATCCCTTTTGCCCATAATATCTCACACATGTGCACATGTTCAAACATATCCTCTATGCCCCTATACTCTAGAAGATGAAGAGACATCTCCATGTAAATATTTTGGGGTTGGTGCGGACCTTTCCCACCTAATCCAGAACCTCTTGTGTTACCTCTACCTCCAGAACCACTAGATCCACTAGAACTAGAACCACCTATACCTCTTGATCCTCCACCTATAGCCGAAAGTGACCAAAAGATGTACTTCCCTATGTCCCAATAGTAGTACTAAACTAAACCCCTATAGTCTGTGAAGTGGTACCACTCCCAAAAGTGAGTCCAAAATTCTACGTGCTCAATTCTGTGTGATGATGATGCCTAAAAAGGTACCTCCAAAAATAATGAATACATTTTCCTTGCCATCAATGTACTTGCTACCTGACTTACTCTTGCTCTCCCACTTCCTAAATTAGCTTGTTGACTACTTTTCATACTAGTTATTGAAAACCAAGCACAAGGGCTAGGTTTTCCAGGTAGATTCGAGATGCACCATGGCCCAGTCATCTCTCTGCTGGTGCACTTCCATGTGAGGCCGAGGGGGTTCCTTCATGCTTTCCCAAATGGGGAGTTCTTATGCTCTGCTCGGCTCCATGCCTTCTACGTGAGCTCCAAATCCTTCACAGCCATCTCTCTCCTCAACACCATTCACTCTGCAACATCCCACTACTTCTCTATCTCCCTCTCACATGCCTCATTATACTTAAGCCACCTTTCTTCTCTCTATTCCTTTCTACCACTTAGGTCTACCATCTTTCACCAAACTTGCTCCTTCCCCATGCGTGGTGGGGTTTAGCTAGCCATAGGTTTTTCTTCCAAGTTCAGAGTTACCATCAAGATCTTGATCACTAGTGGAATGCCTTGCAAGTAAGTTCCCTGGGATATCATAAAAACTGGAACTCAGCTACCTCTCGGGAAAGAATAAGTGGAAATTGAATACTCCAAGATATAACTATTCATAAAACACCATGAAACCAAGTATCCACAACACATGTCCAAATCAGATCAACATCATAGAGGGCCTAAAATTCTTCCTACATCCAGACAAGTGTGTGATACCTCCAATTCCATTTAGACATGCATAAACAACCAGCCACTCATACACTCTACTAGAAAGATAACAAAGAAGCTCTCATACAAACAATCGTACGAATTTTGTTCCACCCATGCACATGTGTTAAACTCATATCTAGTGTTGAACCTCCATGCGTACTCTTCTTCTAGATATTTTATCCACTCCTCAACACTTGCTAGGGTCAACCGGTATGTCTTCATCGCGAAACCATCCTAAAAAAACTAAAAAAGAGGTCCCGAAAATGGAACCAATGATGCAACCTAGAATTTACCAAAATAACCCAGGCATGCGCTAGCACATCACTCAACCTAGACTGAGTGCTCACCCAAAGCACGCAAAGGTACCAAGCCCCTCTTTAGGGTTTCTTGTGTAGGATGTTAGCAAGATGAAGAGTTGATGCATTCAGATCCATAAATAGTATAAACATTCTACATAGAGCATATTCCAGATCTAGATCTAAAGAGTAATGGATTTAAACAATAGCCATAATGAATTCAACCATGCAAGAACTAGTTACGATCATGTTTAACACCTTGAATCAGTCAATACACTCCATTATATTAAACACAATAAATACACAGAATCTTCTTACAATATTCAGTATCATAAACTTATGCGCGCATCAAGTCTGGCAACATAACTCCATAATAGCTCACTACTCACTCTCTCTAATCTACCTATATATTACTACATATTTATAAGGGTGGGGACTTTCCCTTCACCACTTACATAATTCCCAAAATAGGTCACATGCTGAAAATAGCCACGCACCTTTACAATAATAGACACACATGCAAGTGTGCGCTAATAATAGATCTCTTCTGGTTAACTGGCAGTAGTAATTCTATTATTAACTCAAACCCATGCAAAGCACTTAGTAGATGCTCTTCCAAAAATAGCTTATGCGTGTCGCACAAGTCTTTATCTAGTTTGTGTGCTCTGCACGCTATCTCCAAAAATAGCCCATAATCATGAAAATGGCTAAGTCCTAAATCTGTCCTTGTCTTTCATGCGTGCATTTCCTTCCCTATCTACTTTTTCTACTCAACAATATTTATGAGTGCGGGACAAATCAATATGATCAAAACAAACAAAATAAAAATTAGGTTTGGAAATTTTACACCAAGCTCTATGTTTATTATATGCATAAGGATTATCAAAGAAATACATTCTATATCACCTATTGAATATAATATCTTTCAAGAGAGTCCACATGATATTTGGTATTTAGATTTTGGTTGTAGTAATCATATGTTAGGAAACTGAGATTTATTTTCTAGTTTGGATGATTCAATAAAGACTAATGTTACTCTTGGAAACAGTAATAGAGTAATTATAATGGGAAAATGAATATTCAATGTTCTAAGTAAAAAGGGGTAGAAAAATATTATTCATGATGTTTTTATGTTACGGTTTAGAAACATAATCTGATGATAATTGGTTAATTAGTACATAAGGAATATAGAGTTTACTTTAAAGACAATGATTATGTGATCATGGATACATCTCCAAGTACTCACTAATTGCTAAAGTGAAAATGACAAGCAATAGAATGTTTTGACCAAAAACAAAGTTAGATCAATCTATGTGTGAGCCAAAGAATATACATCCTAAAGATACAACACAAATTTGGAAATATAGATCACATCTCCTAAAAGATAAAACATAGCTCCGTAAATATAGAGCACATCTCCAAAAAGATAGAACATAGCTTTGGAAACATAACACACATCTATGGAAACATATAGTTCATTTCTAGAATATCCAAGAATAGTACTAAAGAAACACAATCACCTCTTCAGTAAGTTATGAAAGATGAATCATGGATTTGGAATCTCAATTTTGGGAATTTAAATTTTGGAGGTTCGAATTTTCGTCATAAGTAAAATATGATAAAAGGTTTACCTTTCATTAAAAAACTAGAAAGGATTTGTGAAGGATGTATTTTGGGAAAACAACATAGAGAGACCTTTCCAGTTGGTAAATCAACAATAACATAGGCACCACTTGAATTTTTTCATTCGGATTTATGTAGACAAATGCAAACACCTTGGATAGGAATTTATTCATATTTTCTGACATTCATAGATGACTATACCATGAAGACATGGGTGTACTTTTTGAGACACAAATCAGATGCATTTGATATATTTCAGCAGTTTAAGGATTTAATGGAGAAGCAAAGTGGATGTTACATCAAAGTTATGAGGAAAAAGAGAGGAGGTGAGTATCTTTCCAATGCATTTCTAAATTTTTGTAAGAATCATGGTATCCATAAGAAATTTACTACTAGGTATACACCATAGCATAATGATGTGGCATAGAGGAAGAGAAAACCATAATGGAAATGGCCGGACATATGATGAAGGCCAAACATCTATCAAATGAGTATTGGGTTGAAATGGTAGCAACTATTTACATTTTAAACAAGTTTCTAAAAACAATTGTTAGGAAAATATTATTTTTTAGTGCAAACATTATATTATTATATTGTTAGGTGTGTATGTGAGGTTGTTTGTAACAACACGCATAGAGGAGTTTTTTTTTTTAGAGATTTGAGGGATTTTATAGTTGTTTACTATTATGGCTTGACTATTAAATTATAAGAGATCATTGCCTATATATTAGTATTAAATTATTGAATCTGATTAATGAATAAATCAAATAAGAATATTACTACATCATTTTGTTTAGTGTATTATGTAAATCTGATCCAGCACTTTCAGCTGGTATTAGAGCTGGTGGAGTCCAAAATGAAAGTCGTTGATTTTTTTACGGATTGGTGAGAGCACCGATGGAAACATGCAATATCTATCAAGTGCATATTTTTATTATAGCTATCAGATATATTACGAGGTACTAGTGGTATTCAAAATAGCGAAGCTATGTAAATTAAACTGAGTGCAGATATAGACATCGGAGGTGGGTTCTTATGCAAAGGTGGAACACATATATAATATAACATAATAGATTTTCTGGTTTAATTTCTCTCACTGTATTGGATTAGCTACTTCAAGGACATGATTGGCAGTACCAATAGATCAATCCATTCTCCAATAGCCATTTTCATTTGTAGATGTATTTATCTATGGTTTGATTATATCTGTTATTTTCAAATGTTGTGGTAATCGATTCAAGCATTCAAAGATTGGTGATCCATGAATGATCCGCCATTCTCATACCTGCGCACACATTACAGTCATACTCCATTGCTTCCATTGGGCCAGCATCAATGTGGCATTTGCATCTTTCAACAATTGTGATTTGCATGTGTATTTGATTGATATCAAGTTTCACTGGCTTCTTCTCTCACTGTGAACGTATAGCGTGAAAAGGTTTCTCATATCAACACCCCAAAACTGCACTCGATTGAGTATCGGTGGACCTCTCACATCTTCCAAACCATTCACGAATGCGGAAATTTCCAAAGACATTAATAATGTGTCGTATAAGTTGAATTTTGAAAAATCAAGTATTAAAACTCATATTGGATTTGTGAGAAATAAAATTCCAGAGAAAAATCCATAGTTTTCATATGGCCTTCTATCTATACAATATTTGTACAAGTTTCTACCAAGCACACGTGAGTTTTTACCTATGTTTATATTACGTAGTAATATGTTTATTGAGATGGGTTTTTTAAATTCCTTATAGGCGAGTTGGTTGAAATATGTTTCATAAAGTGTGTGTTTTATAAAATTAAAAGAAATTCTTGTTCGTAATGTTTATAGTCGGTCATATGTGTCAAGTTTATACTTCTTTATATAGTCCTTGAGTTATAAAGTAAGTCTCTTTTACGTGTCTTATTGTCAAAAGTGTCCTCAAAGTAATATGTTTCAAAATAATGTTGTTAAATTTGATTCATTACCTCCTTATCTTAGAATCAAAATTTGAAGTCATCATTTTGTGTTAGTATGTCATCTAGTCTAAATTTTGAGTCATTATTGTAAGTGTCATTGTAAAAGTTGTAAAAACAAAAAAATTGCTTTACGGACACATTTTCAATTGAAACCGATGTTTGAGTTATATTTGAGATTCATGGTCAAATTTGGTTAAACTAGTAGCATTAATACATTTGAGGACAGAGGAAAATGGAAGTTGGAGGTCAATCAATGACCTTTTGTCAGTCTCCAATGACGGGGCCACACAGATGGTTTGGTGGCATTGTTTTTAGAGTATGTTTTTTCAAAGTATTTAGTGTTCCTACTTGTTTGGTGTGTTGTGAATTAGTGGAAATTTCACATTGAAGGGGGAACGTGATCCAATGTTTCATTTCCAATTTTCTATTTGTGTGTATGAATAGTAAAATTCAATGATTTTCCTATGTTATTCCCTAAAGTGAGATATTGATGAGAGCTAATAATAGTAATTGGCACATCACGATGTGGTTGTAAGTAAACCACTTGAAAACCTTCATTTGTGGTTTTTGGTAAACTAATTGCAAAACCACCATTATTGGTTATTGGTAATCCATTCGGAAAACCATCACCTTATGGTTTTTGATACTCCAAATGTAAAACCACTATTCTCGGTTTGTGGTCAACCATTTGCAAAACTATCCTTGAGGTTTGTGACTATCTTGTGAAAAACACCAAATCATGAGTTTGTGCAAGTAAAAAGGTAGGTTTTCCCCATGTTCGCACTGAGGGGGGGTGCTAGAAAATATTATTTGTTAGTGCAAACATTATATTGTTATATTGTTAGGTGTGTATGTGAGGTTGTTTGTAACAACTCACGTAAAGGAGTTTGTTGGAGATATTTGAGGGATTTCATAGTTTTCTATTGTTATGGCTTGACTCTTAAATTATAAGAAATCATTTCTTATATATTAGTATTAAATTATTGAATCTGATGAACGAAGATATCAATTAAGAAGATTACTAAATTATTTTGTTTAGTGTATTATGTAAATCTAATCTAGCGCTTTCAAAAATTGTTTGAGACATGGTTCCTCAACAGACTTGGACTCACAAAAACATTGTGTTGCTCATTTTAGAATCTTCAATTGTGTGGCGTATGCACGTGTTAAAAAAATTATTTGGGGATGGTTTTTAATTTAAAAATGTTGAGGATCCGAATAAATATTTGATTTTTTTGTTTTGGAATATTTATTTTTTTAGTTTCGAATATTTGATTTTTTTGTTGTGGAATTTTTATCTAATTGTTATAGCAAGTGATATTTAGCTTGGTGATATAGGACCTACCTAAGCATACACAATAACATAATATATTATGAAGATTAAGGGATGGATATGAGTGAAAATTAATAGTATGAAATGTGGTAAACATTTGACATACAAGGAAAAAATGACAGAAATTGGTTTGGGATGTTAAAGTAAGATGGATAGGATGAAGGAGCTATATAAGTGGATGTTCCAAAATTCCCCCAGGACAAGAGGTATCTATAGATGAATCAAGAATAGAATATTTTCAAATGAACCACATTCATGGGTTCTTTAAGATCTTGGACGTCTTAGTAGATAACTTGTAAGCACTTGTTCCAAATTTTGCAGTGATAAGATAAGGACCCAACCAATTTGGTTCAAAATTTTCTTTCTTCTCCCAATCTTTGGTTGTATGTTTTTATTTTATTTTAACACAAGGTTGTTGATCTAAAATTTTCTTGGTTTCATCTTCTTGTTGTAGCTATGACAAAGTTGATTTTGATAAACTTTTAAATAATATAAAGCATTGAGTCACTTTTCATCTAGGAGTTCAAGCTCAGTAAGATGAGCTTGTCTATATTCATCTTCATTGATCTGATTTTAGAGGGATATATAGAGTGATGTGAGCTTAAACTCTATAGGTAATACACCTTCAGACTCGTATACGAGTGAAAATGGAGCGGATTTTGTTGGAAATGATGTGGGATAGGCCAAGAGGGCAGGACATATTTGTGTATGCCAATTACGGCCATAATTATAGACAATTTTTTCCATGATGGGTTTCACTGTTTTATAGGATGCTTTAGCTTGGCCATTACATTATGGATAATAAGGTGTGGACTAGAGAAGGTGGATGGGGAAGTGTTTGGATAACTCTTTAATGGTTTTTTTTATCCCATAGATTAAGGTGTATTATCTCATACACATAGAGATAGATGAAGTCTAACTAACCCAAAATAAAAGCTATGTATTCTACACTTAAAATACCATATTATTATCTATGAAACTACAAGTTTATATGTATTAATATAGTTCTATAGTCACTATTATAAATCTCTACATTTGATCTCTATAACTTAAATTATATGTATATTGATATAATTACATATTTCTTCAATTAGATCTCAATGTTAATGGTATTTTAAGCTTTAAATTGTCATTCTAACATGTACATGTATAAATACGAGTAGAAACACTCTATACACGTATATTCTTTGTTTAAAATGGTTTTGTCAATGAATAGTTATGTGAATTAACTTGTTAAATGCTATTAAAATGGTCATCATACACTCTACTCCAATTTTATAAATTGTGTGTTATCTATATTTCTCAAAATCCAAGTGTGCAACAATTTAAACCAGTTTTGATGTCAATCCCTAAAATAGTATATTAAAATCATATTTTTCACATTTTATATGATAAAACTTACATGTACATTGTTATTAGTCCACGTGTCCTTAATTAAAATATTCCTTATCTCATGAATGGTAAATCGAGTTAAAAGGAAGTCTCATAGATTTTTCCGCATGGTAACATATCGATTCATCACATTCGATACCAAATTATGTAACCTGTAATTATTGTAACTTGTCATTATCTTAGGCCCCCCCATAACTAGATCAAAGATCCATAATGTTAAAAAATTTCAACGTCCTTGGTTATCCCATTTCTAGAAGTTTCTTCACACTAAAACTTGCACTCCTTGTGAGTTTGATAGCCCATAATTGGCTAGAGATTTTAATCTTGTGGTTGGCTCGAAACTAAAGCACAAAATTATTCCACATGGGTTCTTTGTATCTGAGTCCCCAAATATTTATTTTTTAGTTTATTTCCATGTACATAAAATGTTTTCCTTAGAATCCAAATCTAAGTGTTGACTAAGATTATTCATTCTTATTCGATTAGTGAACTAGTAATAAAGGAAACAAGTAACTCCAAATATGAAAGGGTTTAAGGTACCTTGAGATGATATGGATGGATATGGGCACAATATGAATTCCTCCTCACTTTGTGAGCTTGGTAACTTACAAATTAAACAAACTCAACATGGGATGGATTAATAGATAGATGGGAGGGATTCCCGATAAAGATGAGATATGGTTGTATATGGAAGATAAATGGGTAGGTGGGAGATGGAAATGAGTAAATAAAGGACATGGATGGGTAAAAATAGTAAATTACGACCTAGGTATAACAAGATTGGGAAGGGATGAGAAATGAGTTAGATGAAGATTATGATTAATTAATGATGATTAAGGATAATTAGGAATGGTTTAGGGAGAATAAAATAATGAGATGAGGATTAAAGTTGATTAATGATGATTAAGGGTGATTAATATACATGGAATAATGGGATAGGATTAAGGGTGGGAAATGATAATTAATGGGATAAATTGAATTTAGGAGGGAATATGAAATTCAAATGGATGATCATGATGAAAGAGAGAGAACGTGGGGTGAAGGGTAGTGATACCAAATTTTAGTGTCTACATTTTCCCCTTTTTGTTAAGAGGTTTGTGTTGGGTAATGCAAAAACATTATAAAAAAAAAAAAGGATGGGAAAGATAATTGATTGGGTGCTCCCCCTCAAACTAGGGGTCGATGACACAAAGGAATTTGATCATGAGTTTGAAAGAGATAGATGAAGAAAGGATGGAAAGGATGAGAAAATAAAATGATAAGATAAGATATCCCAAATGAGGATAAACAAAAACTAAAAAAGTAAATAAAAATATGGCAATGATTTTTGAGTCACTTCGGTAGGGACAAAGTATGGCCTCAATGGAGATGACGACAATGTACTACGGACTGTGAGTTAAAAAAACCACTGCAAAATGGAGGGAATCCAATGGGAATTTTCTCAAATGGATGTGCATGCCATAGGACCAATGAGTCAAAGGAAGACATCAAGGATGCGCAAAAAAATGTGAAAATGGTCGAGACAAGGGTCATGACAAAAAGATAAGGGGTGCGGTAGGAATATTCGTTTGGAGTGGGATGAAAAAGTTAAAGATAAAGGTTCCCCAAGAGGGAACAATAATATGGCCATTACAACGAGATGATGTAGGATGATAGATGATGGAGTCCGAGGGATAAATGGAAATGTAAATAGTGGTGCCCCAAAGAGTTAGGAATTCATATTTATTAGTGCTCCATTTTAATTAGTAAATAGTCATGTTAATAGAGTTGTTGAAAACAACTCATGTATATACGTTAATTGGTGGTTGGGTTGTTGAACCAACCCAATATTTTATTTAATTGATTTGTTAATCTCCATAGAAATAAGAGCTCATACAAATTCTATAAAAATATAATGTTCTGAATGATTATATATATATATATATAATAGTTTTGTGTTAATTCCCTGTGTAAAACTGGTGTGTCTTCTTTATTTGACATCAAAGCGATGGCTTCCTGAGCTTGTGAGGGGAAGATCTATTCCTATTTATGATCAGCCCTATTATGATGATATTTTGAATGCACAAATTTGTCAGTAGGAGATTCAGGTGTCATCTGCTCAATGTGCACACAAACAATTAATTGGTGAGTTATTGCAGACAGATCTGTAATTTTTATTATTCCTATGAATCATGAAATAGGAATCCTTCTGACCTCAATCTCGCTTTATACACGGTTGTTGATGTGAGTGTGGTAGTAATAAATCAGCTCATATACTAGGTGCCTAGTTGTGCTTCACCAAATATTGGTGTTTCAACAACATTTTAGTGAGATCAACGTGCACACAGATCAACTGTTACGCATTAGGTTGAAGAGTTGTGCATTCTTTGAAGTGTATATCTTACATTCATCTATTTTTGCATTAGTCTGGAAAGTGCATAACTATTGGAGAAAAATTCAATCAAATTTATTTGATCAAAAAGTTTCTACTTTTCGGGACTCGGTGTCTATCATTCAGACAAGTACTTACCCTTGATAGACAAATTTATTTATTTTTTATCTATTTGATAACTGACAAGTACCCTTGATAGGACGCATCCAACCACGCCAACTGCGGATTTCTCTAACTCATGTGTATTGATTCAATCATGTAACTTTCTCAGACAATGATTTTCCATTCAACGTCCAAGCATACATCTCTATGGTTATTGTGCTTCCTTCATGCATTAGATCTATTGAGCTCATGGACTTACCGCCATATGATGGTATATTCCTAAGGATGGATTTCGCACTGTAGATGATACGTCCAATTTCAGGAAGCCATGTGTTGATTTGATCGGGAGGATTATGTGCATGTTCAACCATCTCCATAGATTTTTAGTCATCCACATGATATTTCATATCATTTACCCGCATTGCATGAGACCATTGGACAATTCATCACATTGAAGCACATCAATTGCCCATATATAGTAAGTCTTTTGTTTAAAATTTTGTGAAGTTTAATATTTGTGGTTTAAAGTCCATACTAAGTATTTAAAATAAGTGGTCAAAAATAAAATGTGTATGTATGTTAGTCAAGTGTGGAGAACTACATTTTAGTCATCATTTATAAGTGTGTTAAGGTACCATGTCAAGTCAAAAAATGGATATAAAAAGTAATCTTTAATTATTTTTTAATAGTGTTATTATCATTCATTTCGTATCATCGTCTTGTATAGTCAAAATTTTAGTAATTGTCATTGGTTCATCAAAATCAAGTATTTTATTGATTCATTAGTCTTTTCATCAAAAGTTTGAAAAATTTAAAAAAATCCACATGAATTAATTTTTGGTGTTACCCGACATTTGGAAAATAAAATGTTTCACATTGTTATGGAAGAGAAAAGAATAATCAAAATTTGGAAACTATTAAGCATCCAATTCAAATCTAGCTGAGATAGCAACATGACACTAGAGGATAGAGGCATCAGAGGTAGGAGGTCAATCAACGACCTCATCATCAGTCGCCAACGACGGGGCCACATGAAGGTTTGGTGACATGTGTATTTGTAGTTTGCTTTCAGTTTGTGCAGTGTTTTTCAGAGTGCCAATTGCAGTGTTCTGTTTGAATAAGTGGAAATTTCACATTAAGGGGAGAACATGATCCAATGTTCCATTTCCATTTTTCAATTTGTGTGTATGAGTAGCAAAATTCAACATTTTCCTATGTTATTCCCTAAAGTGAGATAGTGATGAGAGATGATGATACTATTGCAACATCATGATATTATGGTTATTGGTTATCCATTTTGAAAACCATCCCAAAGGTTTTTTGGTTATCCTGAAAAACAAAACCATCTTTTGTGGTTGTTAGTAATCCATTGGAAAAGTTATCCAGAGGTTATTGGTATTGTCCTAAAAATCATATGTTGTATGGTTATTGGTTAACCACTTAGAAAATCATCCAAAGGTTGTTAGTATTGTCCTAGAAACCATCCATATCATAAGAAAGCTATGAAGTGGTGCATGTTACAATACAAGGTATGTTTTCCCCATGTTCTCCTAAAGGGGGAATGTTAGGAATTCATATTTATTAGTGCTCCATTTTAATTAGTAAATAGTTATGTTAATAGAGTTGTTAAAACCAACTCATGTATATACGTTAATTGGTGGTTGGGTTGTTGAACCAACCCAATATTTTAGGTAGTCGAGTTGTTAAGTCTCCATAGAAATAGGAGCTCATACAACTCCTATAAAAATGTAAGGTTCCCGAATGATTTTATATATACATGAATAATATAGTGTTTTGTGTTAAATAACCTGTGCAAAAATGGTGTGTCTTATTTACGAAGAGGGAAAATCGAGGATGAATGTAAAGGGAAGGATCCAAAATGATGATACGATGGATAACGAAGCCACCTGCAGGACACAAGAAGGATGTGATAATAATACCAATCAAGGAAAAGTGGAAGAAAAAATAATTTGAAAGGAATGATTGATAAAAAAATGCAAAGAGTGACTTGAATCAAAAGGATAAAGCAAGGTCATGACAAGTGGAGGTAGTCGATGAGCACTAAGGTGAAGCGGTGGCAACCCAAGGGGGTTAGCGATGACTGGGTGGGTGGGATATATAAGCCCATGGGTCAGCCAAATAAGCTCATTTGTACACAATGAAGTGACGATCGAGTAGTGACTCAAAGACTTAGGGAGTGATGATCGTTAGCCGAGAGTGATAACTTGGTCACTATGAGTTAAATGTGGGTCGAGGTGTGGGCACATGACCGGGCCTAAAAGGGTGTTGACTCAACCTTGGAAGCATTGACCCAACCCGGTCAATGTCAACCAAGGATATATGGATGATATTTTCTTAATTTTCTATTTTTGATTATGAGGGATCTGATGTTTGTGTGTTTTATCGCTTTAACAGGCCTGAGAGACCTTGTACCTACAAGACAAAGTGCCTACATTTTTATCCCATCATTATAGTTGATGTCACAAACATTGAGTGGGATCACTTCCCAAAGCAGGTGGATTGGTTGGTTTCCATCATTACCATCATATTCCATGAGACGTGGGGCTCATGATCTCATTGGTGGATCAAAGTTGTGCAAACAGGAACATTCTAGTTTAGGATGGGTAAGATTACCATCACCCTCAAGGATGTCTACCGATCCCAAGGCTTCTAATTTAGGGTGAGAAGATTTAGCCTATTACATTGGAGAGTAGGCGGGGATTTGACATGGCTATTTGGAGATGATGCCCCACATTCTACCTTTGCATATGGGGATTTTCATATTGAGACCCGATATGAGAGGGGTGTAGCTAGGAGTAGATTGATCTATTTAGTGATGATGGTCATATCTAGTTACATTCATGGATTCATTACTGGTGTCATATAGATTCCTGTGGACATTGGAAAGAGTGGTCACGGATATTATTGATCACAAGACTATATTTTCATTTGTAACAACACTATTCACACATGTTTTGTAATGTAATTACTTGAATATAAATTTAGATATATTAGAATATATAATATATTATCAAGCCACTTTGAGGGGGAAACCTCCTAAGTCTTACAATAAGACACTAACTCTTATCTTCCTACTTAAGAGGAGAAATTTCTCACCCATATATATAGGTATGATTGTGAAAGGTCATAACCCTTCATTATTATTAGTTTATACCTAATGACTAACTAACTAATGCATATATATAATTTTTATGTAAGTCATATGTTAGCCCACACTTAGACATATAAATGGTATATGTTAGGGCATAACATTCTCCTCCCCTTCAAACAAACATCGTCCTTGATGTTTGGTTAGTAGTGGAAAAACATTTACTCAACCATTGTCTTCCCATTACACCTCCTTGTATGTCTGGAATTGTTCCTTGATGAGATCAATTGGGATCACCTTCATTTGTAACCTCTTAAGCCAAGTTTGGGTAAGTAACTCTAGTGATATGATGATTATATCTAGTGGTACTTTCACATTTGAATACATATCTTGCATTTCACTTGAATAATATGCCTTATCCATTTTCTCTCAAGAAATACGCAATTGTGGCTCAACATAATTATTAAGGTTGCACATTTTATTCAAGGATGTAATGGACCTTCTAGTAGAATGACCTTCATAGCCACTATATCTAAGGTTTTGAAATCCAACATGTGCATGATGTATCTCAATCATCTTAGATAGGGTGTGATTAAATCTTCCATTAGTAGGCATTTTCCTTATAAAGTTTTCATTGCATTGGCCCAAAACAGAGCTCGCATAGTGTTTCTTGACTTTCCGGTGTTTTGGTTGTATCTTTTGTACTTCTTCCACACAAAAAAATCTTTAAAATCCAACCTAGGATAAAATATAATTTCCATATCCACGTTTACCAAAACCTTGTCAAAATATTCCAATTTAATATTATTGTATTCAATATATCCATCCGACCCCATTTTTTTCCATTCTTCATCCATATTTGGTTCAACCTTTTGAATGTTTGACTTGTCAAGTAAGAGTCATAATGAGCATGCCCCATCATGGCATATTCCATGTCATCTTTACTTACCACAATACATGGTTCTTCAAAAACCATAGGATTTTCACCTTGGATATTAGATACATGTGAAGGATTGATTGAATTCTTTTGAAAATGAAAAATGTGATCGAGTACTTTCTCAAGCTCATCTAATCGTTGATTTGTTTTAGAGAAAGAAAATTTCAGGTCCCTCATAGTTTAAAATTAGATTGTATTTTATCTTTATGAGTATTCCATGGTATGTATGAATTTTTCCCATCCTCTAGTTTGTGGACTTGCCATAACAAGGGATTTCCCTTACACAATTCAATTTCCCTTGTTTGACCAAATTTGATTAACAAATATCTCAATGTAGATGACCTCAAATTTGAAAATGGAAAGAATGGAACTATATGGAAATTTTAAGAGATTTCTAAAAATGTAAAAATTTCAAAAAAATTCTAAAAATGTAGGTCGATTTTATGAAAAATTGTATATATGCAATAACTTTCTCTAAATAGTGAACTAAATTCTAAAATTTTTACTGAAGCTTTATAATATATATCTCCTGATGTGGTAACAAAATCTCTGAAAAATTCACAATTTTTTTGAGATATAGAGAAAAACCTAGTCGTTTCTAAATCGATTCTCTGATACCATATGTAATGGAATTACTTGAATATAAATATAGATATATTAGAATATATAATATATTATTAAGCCACTTCAAGGGGGAAACCTCCTAAGTCTTACAATAAGACACTAACTCATACTCTTCACACTTATGGGGAGGAATTACTCACCCATATATATAGGTATGATTGTGAAAGGTCATACCCCTTCATTATTATTAGTTTATACCTAATGACTAACTAACTAATGCATATATATAATTGTTATATAAGTCATATGTTAGCCCTTAATTAGACATATAAATGGTATATGTTAGGGGAATAACATGTTTATCATGAGTTTTACATGTACTCAGAGAGGAGGAGGACGGGGATGGATATGGGTTTACTTCTCCATTGTTGGGTGTATGAGCAAATAATAGTGATCGACCACCAAAGCTCATGTGGGTGACAAGTGACCATATTGAGTTGGATGTCAGATTTTTGAGGTGGCAATCCCATCAGGATCATGACAATAGGGCAGATAGGGATGCACATTTGTATAGAGATAGATTCATGAATCTTGAGATAGAACAGGTGAGGTGGAAGCCATACCGTGACTACCCTATATAGCCAAGAGTTGATATTAAGTTAGCGGGCATGGGAAGGACTAGATGGGTATAGGGACACCAACCCCGAGATGATAGAGGAAATGCAGTTTGACAGAGTCTAGTGGCAATTTGGTGTTGTGCAAAAAGTCCCTTGAGAGCCTATTACATATAGGCGTGATGAGAAACAAAGATATTTTCCGAGCCCTGACATGGCGGACCCATTGGAGGAGGTAGGGGCGCCATGGGATGAAGATGATGTTGTGGGAGTTACTGGATGGATTTTTAGATTGGATAACGAGGGCCTGGAAATCCCGGACATAAGCGAGGGAGCCGAGGGTGGAGATGTGGAAGAGGAGGATGCATGAGAGGAGGATGTAGCTCGAGAGGTGGTGATGGTGATGATGGAGGGGCCATAACAGAGCTAGATAGAGTACATGCCGAGTGTGACTTAGCTCACTTGGAGAGGGATACCACTTGTCAGGAGGGAGAGGCATCTCAACAGGAGGCCTTAGTCCCGTGACATGAGAGGGATGAGGCTAGGCAGCAATGGGACAACTATAGGAGACAGAGGGAGACTTATAGAGAATGATTCGAGACCTCACACTTATACTAGGTACGGAGTTAGAGAGTGGTGTACCAGCTACATCAAAGGGATTTGTTGGATAGATGACACCTCTAGGGATTGTACCCATGAGTTTATACACAACACTTACCGAGGAGAGGTACTATGAGCATATTGTGACATCACAAATACCACAAACAAGTAGATATACATCCTATCTAGATACACAATGAGGAATGAGTTGCGTAACACCATCTGGGAGTACAACGAGTGTGGCATATCCACTACAATACATGGCCGATGATGAAGATGTAGGCCATGACGGAGGTGTAGAGGCCCACTTGCCCCATGAGGGAAATATTTGAGATTATCCAATGTATAGGTCACAAATTTTTATGAAGTATCTGGATATAGACACAACCCTTAGTGGCTGTAACTTGATAGACATGTATATTTGGATTATTTATGATGATATATATATGATTTTTGTCGTGGTCCATTATGTGTCATGTGTTTGATTTATGCTTTTGATGATATTTATGTTCGATTTAGATACATTGGTGATGGATGTTATGGATTTAATTTGTATTTTTATTTAATGTAGATGTGATTTTAGATATTAGATTGTGGATATTTGATGATTGGGTAATATGGATTTGATTTTGTTATATTAGCTTTAGATGTTTGTATTTTCAAATCATGATGTGATGGATGTGCTTATGACAATCATGGGTGCGATGCTTATGATAATTATGTATTTTGATCATGATGTGATTGATGTGATGTAGATGTTGAATTGTGATATTGTGAATTCGATTTAGATGTATATGATGATGGATTATGATGGATTAAGGATTTTGGATTAGATATAGATGTGATGATTGATTTAGATGTTGGATTGTGATGTGTAGATGATGATTTTTTATTATGAATTAAGTATAAAATAGGATGGATTTTGTATTAGATATAGATTTTGGACAAATAGACAGATAGAATTCGTTGGATAGGATGATGGATGCGACATGTGTTAAGTGTAAATGATTGATGTGACAATAAAAAGTATACAAATAAATATGAATAAAATGATTAGATTAGGAAGAAAATCACTATGTGACATGAATACATGATGACCAAAAGAGATATAAATGACACTTGATCGTCGCAAGGAGCGTACGAAGGAACTATTATCCAATTTCACCCCCGGGTGAAATTGGACAACAAAGAAGGCTTGCAATAAGGAACTCTCATAGCCATTCAAAGGTCATAGGGGACCCACTTGCAAGAAAAATGAAAAAATCTGATGATTCATCTAAACATTCCTCCGACATCTCCTCATAGCTCTAGTGCACCTGGAAAATCCAAAAGATTCCATAAAATGTTTAAGGGAGGTATAGATTGTGAAGGAATTTCCCCAGCTCTAAATTCAGTTCATTCAGCTGACTGGCGAGCTACCCAGGTGCACTCTTGCATTAGGACCGAGCTATACATTTGGAGGACCAAGCTGCTCTTCAGCAGTCCGAGTTGTTTAACGGATGAGGTGTTGCACTAATTCCTGAGTTCACATTATGAGGTGGCAAACTCACATTTTACATCGGCGAGCTATGCAATAAACCAAGCTATGCACAGAAAGGACATAGCTCGTGCGATGTAGAACCCATCCAGGTAGACGATGAGCTCTACACACAAAGTGGTCGAATTGGTTGCTTAATGGAATTCTTGACCGAGCTATTTGGAAAAAAGCGTAGTCAATGTGCAGGTTGAAATGAAACCCGGGCTATGGAGAAAAATCATCGGGCTATATCATGAAGAGTTGAGTTGTAAAAATGAAGGATTCGAGATGTCTTTTGAGTGGTGAATAATTCGCATGAGCGAAGCTCTTTATCTAGACCAAACCAGAATTTTGCGCGCCTCCGAGTTCCCCTAGCAGAAAGGAACGAGCTATCATGTTGAAGATCGGTGAGCTCGTGGTGAATGCATTAGGCTTAGGAGAAGTTGAGTTTCCCATTGAACTCAGAGCTAACAAGAGGGATAATAAGGCTTGACAAATGGACGAGCATTTAACAAAGGGGCATTTGGATTCAAATATCCAAGAAAAAACGAGCCATGTTTATTTGTATAGGGATACCAGGTTCCAATAACAGTGTCGAGATCGAGTCAAGGATTCACAACCGAGCCGTGAGCATCAAAAAGGGTCGAACTGTTATCCTTTACCTGGATGGTTCGTCGCATATAAGAGTTACTTAGGGCGGTGTGGTCGCGTTGTGGAGAGGCCAAGCTTGTACCGAGCTCTCAGAGATCCAAGGCATGGTGAGCACATAAGTACAAAGCCACGACAATGGTGGTAGGCTTAGCAAGTCCAACCAACGAGCGGGGGTCGCACAAGTTGAGATACTTAGCAAGTTTGACAAGGGGAAAAGAGTTATCGAGGGCACTAGTGCGGACAATGCAGAAAGATATAGCCCGAGCGGCCCAAATAGATTTGGGAAAATTATACGAGAATGGTCCGAGCTGGTCCGAACTCGCCATAGCAAGAAGCTTTGCGGGAATGGCGGAGATTGGCGGCCAGTGGAGCCCAAGGGCGAGTTGGGACATCTGGACCCGAAATCACTGAAGTAGCCACGGGGAGTTTTGTGCAGGGATGGCAGAATTATGGAGCCCAAATGACCCGGGACATGCATGCGTTTTAAACCCAAAATACCCGCGGAGAGTTATGTAGATGGCGAGCCGGTCTACAGCTCGAGCGGCTCAACAGTGGGTTCGAGGAACCAACAGGGGCGCGTATAAGGGCTCGGGAATGACCGCAAAGCCACAGGAGTGTTGAAATCCCGAGTTGCGGGCAAGTTGGGACAAGGTGGCACAAGTGGCCTGGGCCGCGAATGGGTTGAGTTCACCGAAAGGCCGAGGAGCCCACAACACAAAATGGTCAATCCCAAGTACACGGAGGTAGCTCGGGAGTTCTCCGAGATGGCAGGCAGAGTAAATCTCGACGCGGGGTTCGAACACGACGCGTAGGATAGATATCCATGCAATGGCTAGTGGGTAATGTGGAACCCGATGCATATGATGATGAGTCGGGGTAGTAGATGGGCCATGCACGTAAAGCTGGGATCGACTCGTCAGCTCTCTTCAAGGCCCCGCCGAGTTGGATAAACACCGAGCCAATGCTAGGAACCGTGAAACATGGAGGCCTGAGACATTAGGTGATCAACACGTGTCATGGGAGCCAAAGTAACAGGTGGAGCGGTCAACAATGCATAAACAATCCCGGTACAATGAGATGGCGGTATGAGGCATCAATTTGGGTATGTAAAGTGGTCGTTGATGCTTCAGAGCATCTCGACACGTAGGTAGAGGCAGTAAATAGTGCAAAGAAAGATCCATCTCGGCCGGGCTAGCCGAGCTGGCACATACAATGTTTTAATTAATCCCCCCTCCATATGAAGACATAAACGATGAAATGAAGGGGCCCACCATAATTTAAATTCCCATATCAATCAAAAGATATGATAGGACTTTAGAGGAGAGGGAAAATATTTTAAATGCCATTTTCCAGCCAAAATTAAATACTCAACCCCGTGAAGTGCAAGAAATGTCTGACAAACCAAAATAGCCACAGTCACTCGAAGCTCATAACTTGCAGCATTTTTAACGAATTGCGTAAAATTGGTCTCGTTGGAATACTTTGGTTCCGAGATCTACACATAGGATCAAAAACTCATAAATTGATGAATATTTCATGGATAAGTTTGTAGAGAACAAACCCATTTATACTTGAAATTACCAAGTGGTTGAGTGATGGGAATGGGTAATCGTTCTTTATCTGCTCGCAAGTCATGGGACAACATGGGGAACCTTTTGCAAGTAAAGTACCATTAGTTACATTCGTTTATTATCACTTGCAAGTGGCTGAAAGGTGGATTTCGGGATTACCTTCTCTCTCTCTTCTCAATTCTATAAATTGTAATGTGGGCTCATTTGTAAGAAGAGTTAGTCATTTTTCTCAAAGACACTCTCTCTCTTCTTCTCTGTTGGGTTGAATGTGGAGCTTCAAGCCCCCTTTCTAAGCTCTATAATGGCATTTTATTTCCTCTTTCCCACTAATTTTGTACTTTGTAAACTCAATGGAGCAATAGAATGTGTTTTGTGATGTATCTTTTCCATCCTTTGTATGTTTTATTGTCTCTACTTGCCTCTCTTCATTATAGGGTATATTGTGCATATCCTGGATGTTTATTGCAGGTTTTGAGAGATGTGTTTAATGGGAAACAAATGGTGTTCTATGTGAATTCATATTTGGTTTGTGGTGTATTTTTCCACCCTCTCCATTTCTCACCTCTCTCCATTTCAGGCAGTTGGATTTTGTCTAACAACCTTCTTTTCTAGGTGTATCACCACTTTTAGTGTAAGTTTTATTTCATGCACTTTCTCTCCCTATCTCCTTGGAATGTTAGGATAGGATTAGGTAGTTTGCTTTCCTGCATTAGGAGTAGTTTTTGGCAGGTAGGATTAGGAGCAAGAACCATCTTTCTCTGGAGGGTTATCTCAAGCCTACAAGTCCCACAACTTGAGAGATAACCCAATGTTACAAAAATTACACCAAATGCCCCGGTCCCTAAAACCATCTCATTCAGGGGGTGCTATAATTTGGTGATAATAGGAATGATGCTTTGAATGGATTGGGGGTAAACAAGAAAAGGAGCCAATCAAGGAAATGCACTTGCATCCAATAGCATGTGTTAACACATAACCATCACTAGTTAGTGATCTCAAGGATCACGAAGGAAGTATGGAAGGTGAACTTATAGACCTAATGTCGACACAAAAAAGGGGTTTTATATGTAACTTATATACGGGAATATAGGTTCTCCATAGGTAGGTGTTCCTAGGTCTATGCCCCACTCTGAGCAATATGATGCAAATTGATCAATGCGGGAAGTTTGCTATGGATGAGAAAGATGATCAATGCGGGAAGATTTATTAGGGTGATTTCTTTTCAGATTTATAATTTTTCTTTTTAGAAGGCTTATCAATGCGGAAGCCTTCGGTGCCATGATATGAGATGGTATCCATACTTGACGAAGTTGTCTACATTTTACTTTTATGCTTTTTATGCTTTTTTTAGATTTTTCTTTTATGAATGACACAATAAGATATGTATGATATCTATTCTTGAGGAGATTAGTTTATACTTTTGATATTTTATTTCTATGAAAAAGTGTCCTTCGAGGGAGCAATTTGTTTTTTTTTTGGGATATGATTGCTTTAGACAATGAGAATCCATGATTTTTTCAAATTTTTTATGGAGAGTTGGGGATAGCTAGGTAGACTAATTAGGAGGGGAGAAAGAATGTACAAGTGATGCTGTGGGCCCTTAGCGTGGTTAAAATAGGTATATAAGAGGGAAGCATATATAATGTTTGAGAATTTATACAAAAAACAAAGAACCTATCCTTAAGGAATGTGCTATGAGAAGATCTGTGGTGCCCATATTCAAGGTCACATATAGGAAAGTGACATGAGACCACATAATTCCATATCATCACGATGAAAGATGGAAATGGATAATAGATGGATGGATGACCACTAAGATGAATAAGATCATAATGGTAGGTATTTTAACAATAGAAAGGCCATAAGTGCAATGTGTTAAGAGGTTTTGTTTCTAGTTTACCATAAAGGGAAGCCAAATGATAGGCCTCTAGACCCATACTTATGTGTGATAATATAAGGTTCAATCCAGTTGGGAGCAAACTTTCCATGTTGGCTCCTTTCTAGAGTAGTGACATTTGATTTTATTTAAGTACAAGGTCACCGATGTGAAAGTCATGTTCTTTGAGATGTTTATTGTAAGCATGTTTGATGTGATCTTGATAGACATGATGGTGCTCAAGTGTGATGAGGAGGCATTCATCTAACAACTCAAGTTGTGCTAGACACTCTTGTAAATAATATTCATCAGAGATGAAGTCGAGAAGAGAAATGCGCAAAGATGGGATTTGGACTTCAAGAGGAAGAATGGCCTTGGTGCCATTAACGAGTGAGAAAGTAGTAACACCCATAGAGGTGTGAATGTTATTCGATAATCCCAGAGATAAAAGGAGATGTAAATATTCTAATCATGACCTGATTTATCTATAGTCTTAGCAAGAATATTACGAAGAGTTTTGTTAGTGGATTCAGATTGGCGTTAGCTTGAGGATAATTTGAAGAAGGAAGCTAAGCTTGATGTCAAATGAGTCGTAAAGCTTCTTGAGGTTTTTTTAAGGATTTTCATTGTCCATGATGAGTTTTTGAGGAGTGCCAAGTGGAAAATGATATACTTGATAGACAAAATTGATTATTTAATTAGCTTTGGTTGATGTGATTGGAACCGCTTCCACCCATTTGGTGAAGTATTCAATACCAATGATAATAGAATGAAGATGTTCGAAGAGAACGGATTGATAAGGCCAATGAGGTCAAGTCCCCATTGCGAGAAAGGCCAAAATTCTTGAGCCAACCTGTAAGGCTTGACTAGGAATGTAGATTAGATTAGAATTCTATTGGAATTTGATGCACTTCTTAACATATTCAAAATAGTCTTGATTAAGGGTGGACAAGTAATAGCTCATCTGAATAATGTACTTGGTTATGGCCAAATTGATCTGCTAAAGTGGCCACCACAAATACTGTCATGGGCTTCTTTGATATCACGAGTGGATTCATGAGATTTAAGGCAACGAAGCAAGATGCCATTGAAGCCACACTTGTAAAGGGTGCCACCAAGGATGACATAGTGTTGGAATTTTGAAGAAATGACCTCCTACCATTCTTAGGTAGGTTGGAGGGGATGGTGGATTGAGAAAATAGTCAAATATCCGAGAATACCAAAGATCGTGCGATTAGTGTCAACATGGTTAATACGAGGAATTTTTAGCATGGTGTCCTAGTAGGTGTTTTCATTGATACAAAACCACATTAATGAAAAATTTAATGTTGCATTGAGGTCATATGATTTTTTTCATGATGCTAATGATGTTTCAGATATATATTAGGCTGCTACAAAGTGGGATTGATGAGGTGTGATTGCTCTAAGTAAGCCCATACAGTGCCTAGGAGATATAACTAGACAATGTGAGATTCTTGGATGCTTTGGAGGCATGTTGAAATTGTATCCAACATGTCTTGAGGGTGCTTGAGAACTCACAATAGTGGCATGGTATAGGTACAAGTGCTACACTTTGCTAAGAGTGCTCATTAGGAGTAGGTATGACTGCTTGGAGGTGTGACAATGTGGATTAGAGCCATATGATCTCATGGAAGAATACAATAAAGTGTATCATGACATATGAGGTATGTTTGGGTCATTTTTAGAGGTTACTTGATGAGTTATTACATTATTTTAGTTGACCCTAGCTTCTATAGTGAGGATCAAACATGAAAACATAGGTAAGTCTTAGTGACTAGAGAGATTGAGGCATGGAATTGAAATTATGATTATTGGAGATGTTATAGGGATGAGTCATAATGCTTTCAGAAAAATTTCAGGTGCCCATGTTTAGAATTTTTCCGGATATGACTTGTTTTTGTGAGATAGGGTGAAAAACAAGTCAAATTCCATTTCGGTGCAACTTCGGATGCTCGTTGTGGAAAATGTGATTTACATGAGACCTTATGGATTTTAGAGATTTTTTTAGGTTATTTTATAAGGTTTAAAAAAATAATGATTTTTTTAATCATGGATTTTATGAGCGAATGTTAAGAAGGTGAAGTGGTCTAAAACCATAGTTAAACCACAGGTTAGGAGAAGTTTGCAAAAAGTGAAGTATACTAATCTGTTTTTATTTCTAGTGAAAAATTGATGATTTGATGTTGTATAGGAATCCTCAGGATTTCCATAAATGTATGGTTGAGGTAATGTGATGAGTGGGTCCCACCTAAAAATAGTAGTTTACGAGAAAAAGGTCGTAGGACAAGACGGTAAAAAATGAGTAGCATACAAAATTGATGTTGCATAATGAATGGTACTTTATATTTATGTACATTAATTTTCAGGAAAATATCATATAGGTAAAAGGTGTTTTGAGGTCCAAACGAGTTGTGAGTCAAAGTGTAGTTTTGGGGTCTCAAATAGCAAGGTCCATTAAAATGGGTATATATTGAGCTACAGGTGGTATTTTGAGATTATTAAAGTTCAGTTGGAAAGTAGATTCAGATATATTTCCAATGATATATTTATTTCCATATGATGCAATCATATGATAGGGCTTTAGGTCATCCTTTAAGTAGGAATATTTTTGGCGCTCAAGACAGGATGTGTTCCACCGAACATTTGATGTTATTTGAAGCATGAGATGGATTGGGTGATGATTTCTATCACTTGGAAGGGAATATGGATGAATTTATAATCCAATTAATTAATTTTGAGGTATTGAATGTATGTATAAATGATTTTATGAGCTAACCTTTGGAAATAACATTTTTGGCGGAGTTAATCTGTGAAGGTAAAACTAGATGTGTTTTGAAGTAATGGATATTTCATGGATTCTAACTTGCTTATAAGTTTTCTAAAAGATCTTTAATTTCCATAGAGTGGTTACATAACATGATTTTATCATGTTAAATTTATTTGGTGATCAAATGAAGTTTCGATGGTGTTGAAGGGTAAAGGAAACAACTATTTTGAGATTTGTAAAGGGAATATGTAACATTCCCATTTTAAGACATTAGAACAGGAAATTTTTTTATTTTTTTGTAACGTTCTCTGTTCTAATTTATATAATTTAGAACACACGACCAAGTTTTAATAATTGTTCTCTGTCCCTTTAACGTAATTTAGAACACACAATACTTCTTAAAACCAATGTTCTCTGTTCACATATTTATAATATGGAGCACACATTCAATGCCATTCAATCATATAACAGATACCATATGCTATTATAAATGACTCGAAGAACTACCGATCTCCCATTTTATGGCTTGGAGTTTCAACGATCTCTCATTTCATGACTCGGCTACTTACCGATCCTTCATGTTAATCCATACATTGTATACTAAGTATACTTGGTTCTCTATACCATTTTCGGTTATCGAAGTGTTCCATTTAAGAGGCTTATCTGAATATCTCATACCATATTCATCCAAATCCTGCTCCTTAAACTAGGTGATTAGGACAACGCAACCAAAGAACTTCAAGCGATACTTTGGCCAAAGATTTTCACATGCTTAGCATGATCATATTCCTAGACGTTATACACATACATCCTTCACCTCACTTCGTTTGTTATCTAGAATGGTCTTTTCTGACCTCTGTCACTGCTCATGTCCAAGTTTAAACTTTAACCCAAACTAGCAATATGAAAGAGTATAGGAAGACACTCGTGGTGACTAAACGTATGCGGACATACTTTGTCGAACCTAGACGATTGCGTGTGTCTAGTTACCTTTAGTCTTCCCGAGTCATCCCGTATACACGGTCACATTCCTATCATCGTCCAAGTAACTTGTCCTGTGCTTATGTAAACTTGATGATTCAATTCGGGAGGGCATTGTAACATGTCGGGTGCGAACGTTGTGTCGCCATGAAGGACCCGCCTTCATGCGAAGACACCAGGATTGCAAACTAGCGTGTGCCAAGGTCCTACGGAATCCTCTCATCAAGGGATACACATCCAGCTATAAGTGTGATTAGATTATAATCTTAAGTATTTAAGATCAATTTTCAAACCAACCGTGCTTTGATCTTCTAACCTCACTGCTTGTTATAGTTGCATAGCTAAGAGAGACTTAAATTATCTTTAAAGCTTAATATGCCTTTACTCCTTCGTACTGAAGGATTTCTTAATTTCATCTTAGTTCCTTAATTTAAGCTTCGAATAAATACCCACTACAACTTAACGTAGTAAGATCAACTTACTAAACTTAACCAAGTTTTATTCGTAACTGAATTTAAATTCAGAATTCCATCTTATTAGACGTCATTTAAATGAGGCCTAATTCCAAATGAATGTATTCATTTATTCACTATAACCTTACTTCAGTTAAGGTTTGTTACGAGGAGATATAAATCCTCATACCGAACATCCTCTAGATCAAACATCTCAAGGATATTAACGAAATTGGAATACAAGATTCAATTGTCTCTTTTATTTATATTCATTAGCTTATATACCAGTTCTGAATATCATTCATTTAAGAATTCATATTCACTTAACTCCTTTCAATGTCAATATAAAATCCATATTAACCTAAGTATGAATTAATTGTACATTTCAACTTAAAATTTGTATTCAAGTAAAGAATAGATATTATGTCCTTTTAAAATCTATCAACCATCATTTGAATATATTCAAATTCAATGAATAAAATTTATATTCTCAATCTTATTCAAACAGTTTCAAAGTGGTACACCATTAAAATATCACTCCTTTCCTTTTACTCATTCCTCTAAATAGAATTTATATAATTTATAAGTCCATACAACTGGACTTCATTCATATCAAACAACATTAACAACTCATAAGGAAAGAAGAATACAACTTCTCCTTTTCCCATTTCCTCGTAGAGGAATAATAAAATCTCAGAAAAGATCCATCCTTAGCTAATCAGAAGAAGCATCAAAACACATGTCTTCATTTTTACTCATGGAAACCATCTACAAAATTTACTTGCATGGCCCGGTCACCTCATTGAATCGAGCATATTAAGCACTTGTCATTAAAATGAGGTGCTCTTAATTAACTGTCTCAATAAAAGAACTCTACTTTTATGAAACGTTAATAAATTGAGATGGACATCATCTACGAATTAAGTGCTGATAAGGATGAACAACTTAACAACCCAATCCTCTAATTACCATCACAATCAGACAAAAATATTTACTAACTTTCTCCCAAATAATTACTACAACCCGCAACAATTCATATTTCCTTTCAATAGTTCATTCCATATTCAAAAACATTACTAAAGAGTAATACACTTATGTATAGTAATGTGTATGAGCTAATACACTTATGTAAATACTAATCAATTCCATTCCATTATAATAGTTGAAATTTCAAGAGATGAATTTTAATTAAGAATTCAAATAGAACTACTTCCCTTTCATACTACTCATTTAATTTCAAGCAATCAAATGCAGAAGAGAAAGTAGTCATTCACCATGAAAACACTGGTGTCATTTCTCAAAATTCAACAAACAACATAATACTTCTTTCAAATCCGAAAAGAAGGAAAACAACAATTAAATGTAGATGCTTACGCCTAAGGCAGTAAGAAATTCATTTAATATCAAATATAGAGTTTCAACTAGATAAGAGAAGAAAACAATTATTACTTCCAATTATCCATCCAATATTCTCTTTCTTTTCATCACAATTGTACTGAATGATTTAAACAAGAAGTGATATCAATCAATGATAACAACCAAAGAGAGAGAGTAATTGAAGTCAATAATCGAATGAAAGGAAGAAGAATCATATTACCTCTTCTCATTGCTTAGCTGAATGTCAACTATTTAGTGTCGACTGCTCCCATAGGGTGATTTCCCTTATACCAGACTATTACAATAATCATAATTTAATAACTATCATTCAAGAAATATTCCTGAATTCATTTTACATCTGACCCGCAACATCAATAACAACTTAATCTTTCACTCAAAAATTGTTTTCAAAGTGATTATACATCAAAACGGACATTTCAAATAGGTCAGAAACAAGCAAAAAGGTACAGCAAGCTATATTACCATAATTTCACTTGTAATAGGTAAAGAAACCATTTTTTTACAAGAACAAGAATCTACTCAAGTTCAGTTCCAATCGAACACACTGAAGAAGTTCAAATATGCAGTTCATATATCTATATTTTCATCATTAAATTCAAGGAAGAAGTAAAACGATTAAGCTCTATTCCACCCATCGATTAACTAGATTACTCTGTTCCAGGTTTAAGTAAACTATTCCCAAAAACCATTCATAGGTTTTAAAATCAAATAAGGAGACATTTAATCATTTTTAAATCACGTAAGAGTAAAATGATGAAATAAATCCACTGTCCCAAAGAATTTGTATTCTATGCACTGTAATACGACCAGAGAAATAACTCACGCAAACAATTCCATCAAGCATTCTCACGGTTTTTCCAAAACCATTTATACGCACAGAACTCAGAAAACAATCTATTCATCACTGATACATTCATCAACTCAACCCATAATGGGTAATTAAACCGAATACCCAATACTGATCAAAAACTCAAACAACATGGATAGATTTCATCTCGTTTACCCTTTTGCAAAGAAATACCCAAATCGTATTCATCTAAAAAATGACTCAACCCATAAAATCACATCAAACATATCAACAATTTCATTTTACAAAAACACCCAACATAAGAGTAGAGTTCTTTTAATGAAGACGCTTAAACAAGAGCAAAACAATTTAAAGAGAAGAGCTCAACATGCCTATAAAATTTCTCGTGGCTTGAAGAAAACCATGTCCACGCCCTCGGGAATCCTTCTTTTCCACGGTGAAAAAAAAAGGCTTTCCCAACAATCTCCTTACTTCCACAGGCTCAAAAATAGCCGTGGTTACTCCAAACACAACAACAATGACCAGAATGGTTGCAGGTTCGAAAGAACCAAAAAAAATGCAGAGCAAAACTCAAAACCCGAATGAACACAATAACCACAAAATTTCCTCTATCCCCTTTCCAAGGTGAGCTGGTCACCAAGACCGAGACCAATAAATGCATTGAATGCATTGCTTTTTCCTTAATTTCCACGCCACCACCGACTCAGGTTTGGTGAGTTTCATTTTAAAATTTTGCATGTAATTTCCTTCTTAGCTACATTGCTAGTTGGATATCTCCAACTTTCCATGTTCCCACCAAACTTGGCATTTAAACTGCAAGGACATCATTTACTGTCCTTTATTAAATTTCTAACCTTCCCTTCTTATCCGCTCATCAACATGTGTCCATAGGTCCCCTCCTTAGGTTAGCAATAGTTTAGGTTACATTGTCCATAGTTAGGTATTCACCTAGGTCGCAAATCATTAGGATTTGCAATAATTTACATCCCATTTAATTTAAAATCCACATAGGGTAGTAGTTAGGTTATAGGCTAAAACATAGTTATAGGTTTAAACGTAGCCGTAGTATTTTAATTAATGGGTTTTTCTAGTAAGTTTACTAACTTACGTTTATACCTAGATATGATGCACGGACGTTTCATCCTATGCTCGACATATACCTAAGCTTGCTTGTATCAAAACTCTTTCTTGCCTCACGCTTTCCGGCATTGCAATTTGTATGTAGTTTGAAATCAACCTTTTCCATTGGCATCAAGGTACCAAATATTTATACCTGTAACCAGGTTCTGTAACATTTATAACGACCTTCAGTCTGGTTTCAGACTTCATTCCATTTAGAAAGTAAATCGACAAAGCGATCATAAAGAAGACCACAACATACCTTGGATCAATGGAATTGATTCAAGGTGTGTGTTATCAACAACAATATGAGTTCATCAAACATAAAAGCAAGTCTGTTGTTTCACACTTTGCAAAACACAAGTTATAATGACCTCCATCTCAAGTAAACAAGTTACAGTAAACAAGGGTCCAGATCAGTAACACATTCTTTTTAAGATTAAAAGATATATCTTAACATAATTATCCTCATTTCCACAGTTACAACATCATGAAAAGAGGTTATCATAGTAGCTTCTAAAAATCAAGACGTTACATTCCTCCCTTCTTAAAGAATCATCGTCCCGATGATCAAATTAGCCAATTCATAGAGTTTTTAGGACAAAATTCAATTATCATCCTTCCATTCATAAGTTCATACCAAAAACAGATTTAATCATTAAAATAGTGTTTTAAGATAACTGTAAAATAGACCAGTAATTGTCCATATTTGGTAGAATTATCATTTTTTGAATTCAATTTCGATCAAACAAGTATGGAAAAGCAGATCTCATTTCTTCGAGATTTTCCCAAGTTGCACTTTCTTCGCTAAACTGGTCCCACTGGACCTTACATTGATTCACTTCACGATTTCTTAAGTACAACTGGTGAGTTCCCAACACTCGAATGGGCTTAACCACGATTATTCTTGGGTCTTGGACCTAAGGAATTCCAATTCAGCACATGTGATAAATCTGATACGTATTTCTTAAGCAAAGAAATATGAAAAACATCATGCATTTGTGATAAAGCAGGAGGTAATGCTAGACGATAAGCTACAGGGTTGATTATTTCAACAATTTCAAAAGGTCCCACATAACGAGGTGATAACTTGGCAGCCTTGCCAAAAGTTATAGAACTCTTTTTCGGCTTAACCCGAAGAAAGACCTTCTCACCAAGTTTATAATTCCTATCAACCCGCTTTAAGTCTGCATAACTCTTTTTCCTATTGGCAGCCTCCTTTAAATGTTCCCGAATCATTTTAATTTGTTGTTCCATTTCCATAAGGATTTCTGCCCAATTACCTCTCTATCCTCTACGTTGTCCCAGCTAATGGGGGTTCTGCATTTCCTTCCATACAATGCTTCAAAAGGCACCATCTTTAAAGAGGCGTGGTATGTATTATTGTAGGCAAATTCAACCAGCGGAAGGTATTCCTCCCATTTATACTGCTTGGTCCATGCAATACATTCTTAACATATCCTCTAAAACTTGATTGACTCTTTCAGTTTGTCCATCCGTTTCTAGATGATATGCAGAACTGAAGTTTAATTT
Source organism: Taxus wallichiana var. yunnanensis (assembly GCA_018340775.1). Taxonomy (NCBI): domain Eukaryota; kingdom Viridiplantae; phylum Streptophyta; class Pinopsida; order Cupressales; family Taxaceae; genus Taxus; species Taxus wallichiana. Next base: position 69,328,875 of record CM031237.1, on the reverse strand, counting down.
AGTTCCCAAGGCCGCATTAAGCGTTTGCCAAAACCTTGATGTCATCCTCGGATCTCTGTCCGATATGATCAATTCGGGTATTCCATGCAATCTGAAAATTTCATGTACAAATATTCTTGCTAACACTGGTGCATCATCTTTTAAATTACCAGCAATGAAGTGTGCCACTTTGGTTAATTTTTCAATGACAACCAAAATGATATCATGTTTATTCCTTGACATAGGTAATCCTTGAACGAAATCCATAGTTATCACTTGCCATTTGTACTACGGAATGCTGTGGGGATACAATAATCCGGTGGGATGCATATGTTCCACCTTAACACGCTGACATTCCAAGTAGTGTGTCACAAAATCCATTACATCCTTTTTCATTCCCTTCCATAGAAATATTGTTGCTTGAGATCAGCAAGCATTTTCGTAATGCCAGGGTGTCCAGAAAAAGGTGAATTATGAAATTCAGTTAACAATTTCTTTCTTAAATCATTTGCCAAGGGTATATATACCCTGTTTTCAAACCTCAAAATCCCTTCATTATCAAAATGGAATCCTTTATACTTCACATCCTTTGGATCTGCAGCAAGTGTTGTTTTAACTTGCTGAAAATAAGAGTCGATTCCATGACATCTTTCACCTCATCCTTAAATTGAGTTCTTAATGTTATAAGAGCAGAGATGTGCTTCCTACGACTCAGAGCATCTGCCACCCTATTTTCCTTGCCTTTGATGTAGCTTATATCAAAATCATACTGAGATAGAAATTCTAACCATCTTCGTTGTCTTGCATTCAGGTTTGGTTGAGTAAAAATATACTTCAACCCCAAATGGTCGGTTTTTAACTCAAGGGCTTGCCAAGAAGGTAATGCCTCCACATTTGAAGTGCATGAACAATGGCAACGAGCTCTAGGTCATGTGGAGCATAATTTTGTTCATGTAACTTAAGCTTTATGCTTTCATAAGCTATAACATGGTCATTTTGTAAATGAATGCCTCTCGAGACCCTCTCCAGATGCATCCATTACAACCATAAAATCTCCATTTGGATCAGTGCATAAATGTCGATAGGTGTTTGTAGTTAACTGTTCCTTTAAAATTTTAAAGGCAGACTCACATTTGTCACTCCAAACAAATTTCTTATCTTTCTTTTGTAGTGAAGTGATTGGGGCAGCAATTTTTGAAAAGTCCTTAACGAACTTTCTATAGTATCTTGCTAGGCCCATGAAGCTTCTTACTTCATGCACATTCTTAGGCGCAGGCCACTCAGTTATAGCTGCGATCTTTGAAGGGTCCACAGCTATCCCGTTCTTTCTTATAACATGCCCCAAATAATGCACCTCTGCATCATAAAAGGAACATTTAGACAATTTACCATACAACCTTCTCTTCCTCAAAATTTCCAGCACTACCTTTAAATGCTCTTGATGCTCTTCGACATTTTTGGAGTATATAAGAATGTCATCCAAGAAGACAAGCACGAATTTATCCAAATACTCTTGAAAAATATTGTTCATCAAATTCATGAAGGCGGTAGGTGCATTCGTCAACCCAAAAGGTAACACCGTGAATTCATAATGCCCGTACCTTGTTCTAAAAGTTGTTTTATGAATATCTTCTTCCTTTATTCTTAGCTGGTGATATCCAGATCAAGATCTATTTTTGAATAGACTGATGCTCCACGCATCTAGTCGAATAGATCATCAATCCTAGGAAGTGGATATCGATTCTTAATGGTTGCCTTATTCAACATTCTATAATCAATGCACAATCTTAGTGTGCCATCCTTCTTCTTTACAAAAATTACCGGCACTCCCCATGGTGAGATGCTCGGTCTTATCAGCCCTTTAGTCAAAAGTTCTTGTAACTGAGCCTTAAGTTCCACCAACTCAAGGGTGGTCATTCGATATGGTGCCTTAGATATGGGTTCGGTTCCTGGCTTGATCTCTATTGCAAAGTCAAACTCTCGTTTGGGTGGAAGACCTGGTAACTCCTCCTAGAAATACATCACTGAAATCTCTTAATAATGGATACTTTTCCATGAAATCATTATCTTCCTCAGCATTTTCTATCATTCTTACGGCATACAAAGTGCAACCTCTATTTTTAGCCCTTTTTAGTTGCATAGTTGTTAGTTTCCTAACTGCAACCTCACGCTTTACACCTTGAATGACTGCTGCTTTCTGTAGGTCATCAAAACAACAAATCTATTTTTCATAACAGTCGACCTTTGCCTTATGTTCCACCAACCAATTAACTCCTATAATTATATCATATGACCCTAAAGGAGTGACATACAGGTCAACTTCTGTGGAGAAACTAGGCAAGTCAAGAATTGCCCCAAAAAGGCACATATCGACTGTATGGACAACATTATTCCCATAATGCACTTGTCCATGTCTTATCCATTCGTTCAGCTTTCCTTTTTAATTTCATTGCTAGTTTAGTAGAAATAAAACATTCAGTAGCTCCAGTATCAAAAAGTATGACTACAGGTGTACCAAATAACTTACCCGGAACTTCTATGGGTGTGACTTACTTTTCAGCTTGTTTGTTAGCCACCGCAGCAGTGTATCCTATGTTACTGATCACGATCATCCTTCTTTAGAGGATAGTGACTCGCGTAATGGTCCTTTCCACAGTTGAAGAAACCTCCGACTGGCCCCTTCCTAGGTTCAAATTTACTGCCAGCCTTGAAGTTATCACTCTGGCTTCCATAGGACTTTTGTCCATTACCACTAATTTTTGCAAAGCTGCTCCGCACACTATTAACAGGTTTGTTCATTACTGATTTCTTATTGTTATCCACAACAATTTTGTTTTTCATACCAAACCTTTTCTAGGGTCCCTTTTTGGGTGTGAGAGATGAAGAAGAGTTGGGAATCTTCTTCCTAATCTCCTCCCTATGAGCAGAAATTGCTCTCAATTTTTGTTCTGTCTTATTGCCTTTTCGACAACTCCTTCCATAGTGGTCGGACCATGGACATCCACTTCACCACCAATGATGGGATTCAGTCCCATTATGAACTTTCATATTCTAAACTTCTCATCAGCTTGGTACTGTGGTACATACTTAAGGAGTTTAGTAAACCCTTCCCAGTATTCTATCACCGTCAGCCTTCCTTGCGACCAGTTCTAAAATTCAGTCATTTTCCGATCAAAATAGAGTTGAGGCAGCCACCATTGCCTAAAGTAACCTTTAAATTGATCCCAAGTTATGTCTATTTCGACAATATTCAACTCAACCTTATGGTTGTCCCACCATGATGATGCTTCATGAGAAAGTTGATATGCTCCCCATATCGCTTTGGTCTCCTCGAGAAGTTTCTTATTGCAAAGTACTTCTCCATTTCACTGAGCCAATTTTCAGCCCCGTCCCCAAGTGTTGTTCCATCAAACTTTGGAGGACTTATTCTCTTTATGTCATTTGTAAGTTCAGCCACTAATCTTTCCCTTTTATTTTCAGGATGATTAGGAGCGTTCACATTACTATTATCAACACCCAGATTCCCTCCATTGGTGTTGTCCACAGGAGGTGGCTGATCATTTATATCAGCTTCTTCTTCCTCCTCCTCATTGCCCATTGATTGTTGTTCCAAAACAGTCAAACGATCTCTCGTATCTAGTAGGGAAGCAAGGATTTCATCTAGCTTTTGAGCAGTAGCTGCTTCTCCACCCGGTAATGGGTTGTTCGCAGCATTTCCTCTTGTTCTAACCATTTTCTGTTCAATAAGAAAATGTAAACCTTATTAAATTGTGGACTCATTAGGTCCAAGAGTCTGCAACCTTCAGCTCTGATACCAAGATGTAACATTCCCATTTTAAGACATTAGAACAAGGGAATTTTTTTTTTTTTTTGTGTAACGTTCTCTGTTCTAATTTATATAATTTAGAACACACGACCAAGTTTTAATAATTGTTCTCTTGTCCCATTAATGTAATTTAGAACACACAATACTTTTAAAACCAATGTTCTCTGTTCACATATTTATAATATGGAACACACATTCAATGCCATTCAATCATATAACAGATACCATATGCTGTTGTAATGACTCAAGAACTACCGATCTCCCATTTTATGGCTCGAGTTTCAATGATCTCTCATTTCATGACTCGGCTACTACTTACCAATCCTTCATGTTAATCCATGCATTGTATACTAAGTATACTTGGTTCTACTATACCATTTTGGTTATCGAAGTGTTCCATTTAAGAGGCCTATCTGAATATCTATTACCAATATTCATCTGAAATCCTGCTTCTTAAACTAGGTGATTAGGACAACGCAACCAACAACTTGCGATACTTTGGCCAAATATTTTCACATGCTTTACATGATTATATTCCTAGACGTTATACACATCAATGGAATACGTCCTTCACCTCACTTCATCTGTTATCTAGAATGGTCTTTTCTGACCTCTGTCAGTCCTCTCGTCCAAGGTTAAACTTTAACCCAAACTAGCAATATGAAAGAGTATAGGAAGACACTCTCGGTGGCTAAAGGTACACAGACATACTTTGTCGACCCTAGATGACTGCGTGTGTCTAGTTACCTTTAGTCTTCCTGAGTCACCCCATATACACGGTCACATTCCTATCATCGTCCAAGTAACTTGGTCCCAGCTTATGTAAACTTGATGATTCGATTCGGGAGGGCGTTGTAACATGTCAGCTGCAACATTGTGTCGTCATGAAGGCCCCGCCTTCATGAAGACACCAGATTGTAGTTGGCGTGTGCCAAGGTCCTACGGAATCCTCTCATCAAGGGATACACATCCAGCTATAAGTGTGATTAGATTATAATCTTAAGTATTTAAGATCAATTTTCAGCAACCGTGTTGATCTTCTAACCTCACTGTTTGTTACAGTTGCATAGCTAAGAGAGACTTATATTGTCTTTAAAGCTTAATATGCCTTTACTCCTCTTTACTAAAGGATTTCTTAATTCCATCTTAGTTCCTTAATTTAAGCTTCGACTAACAGTCCATTACAACTTAACGTAGTAAGATCAACTTACTAAACTTAACCAAGTTTTATCCGCAACTGAATTTAAATTCAGAATTCCATCTTATTAGACATCATTTAAATGAGGCCTAATTCCAAATGAATGTATTCATTTATTCACTATAACCTTACTTTAGTTAAGGTTTGTTACGAGGAGATATAAATCCTCATACCGAACATCCTCTGGATCAAACATCTCAAGGATATTAACGAAATCAGAATACAAGATTCAATTGTCTCTTTTATTTATATTCATTAGCTTGTATACCAGTTCCGAATATCATTCATTTAAGAATTCATATTCACTTAACTCCTTTCAATGTCAATATAAAATCCATATTAACCTAAGTATGAATTAATTGTACATTTCAACTTAAAAGTTGTATTCAAGTAAAGAATAGATATTATGTCCTTTTAAAATCTATCAACCATCATTTGAATATATTCAAATTCAATGAATAAAATTTATATTCTCAATCTTATTCAAATAGTTTCAAAGTGGTACAACCATTAAAATATCACTCCTTTCCTTTTACTCATTCCTCAAGAATAGAATTTATACAATTTATAAGTCCATACAACTGGACTTCATTCATATCAAACAACATTAACAACTCATAAGGAAAGAAGAATACAACTTCTCCTTTTCCCATTTCCTCGTAGAGGAATAATAAAATCTCAGAAAAGATCCATCCTTAGCTAATCAGAAGAAGCATCAAAAACCACATGTCTTCATTTTTACTCATGGAAACCATCTACAAAATTTACTTGCACGGGTCAGTTCATTGAACTGAGCATATTAAGCACTTGTCATTAAAATGAGGTGCTCTTAATTAACTATCTCAATAAAAGAACTCTGCTTTTATGAAACGTTAACAAATTGAGATGGACATCATCTACTAATTAGGTGCTGATAAGGATGAACAACTTAACAACCCAATCCTCTAATTACCATCACAATCAGACAAAAAGATTTACTAACTTTCCCCAAATAATTACTACAACCCGCAACACTTTATTCATATTTCCTTACTGTTTTTATTCCAATAACACAAGGGGGTTCATTCCATATTCAAAACGATTACTACCGAAGTAATTTCCAAATAATTCCGATTAAAAACATCTATGCTAATACACTTATGTATATAATGTTGTTCTATGCAATTTCTATCAATTCCATCCCATATAATAGTTGAAATTTCAAGAGAATGGATTTTAATTAAGAATTCAAATAGAACTACTTCCCTTTCATACTACTCATTTAATTTCAAGCAATCAAATGCAGAAGAGAAAAGTAGTCATTCACCATGAAAACACTAGTGTCATTTCTCAAAATTCAACAAACAACATAATACTTCTTTCAAATCTAAAAGAAGGAAAACAATAATTAAATGCAGATGCTTACGCCTAAGGTAGTAAGAAATTCATTTAATATCAAATATAGAGTTTCAACTAGATAAGAGAAGAAAACAATTATTACTTCCAATTATCCATCCAATATTCTCTTTCTTTTCATCACAACTGTACTGAATGATTTAAACAAGAAGTGATATCAATCAATGATAACAGCCAAAGAGAGAGAGTAATTGAAGTCAATAATCGAATGAAAGGAAGAAGAATCATATTACCTCTTCTCATTGCTTAGCTGAATATCAACTATTTAGTGTCGACCTGTTCCCATAGGGTGATTTCCCCTATACCAGACTATTACAGTAATCATAATTTAATAACTATCATTCAAGAAATATTCTTGAATTCATTTTACATCTGACCCACAAACATCAATAACAACTTAATCTTTCACTCAAAAATCATTTTCAATGATTATACATCAAAACGGACATTTCCAGCTAGGTCAGAAACAAGCAAAAAGGTACAACAAGCTATATTACCATAATTTCACTGTAATAGGTAAAGAAACCATTTTTTTACAAGAACAAGAATCTACTCAAGTTCAGTTCTAATCGAACACACTGAAGAAGTTCAAATATGTAGTTCGTATATCTATATTTTCATCATTAAATTCAAGGAAGAAGTAAAACAATTAAGCTCTATTCCACCCATCGATTAACTAGATTACTCTGTTCCAGGTTTAAGTAAACTATTCCCAAAAACCATTCATAGGTTTTAAAATCAAATAAGGAGACATTTAATCATTTTTAAATCACGTAAGAGTAAAACGATGAAATAAATCCACTGTCCCAAAGAATTTGTATTCTATGCACTGTAATATGACCAAAGAAATAACTCACGCAAACAATTCCATCAAGCATTCTCAAAGTTTTTCCAAAACCATTTATATGCATAGAACTTAAAAACAATCTATTCATCGCTGATACATTCATCAACTCAACCCATAATGGGTAATTAAACCGAATACCCAATACTGTCAAAAACTCAAACAACATGGATAGATTTCATCTCGTTTACCCTTTTGCAAAGAAATACCCAAATCGTATTCATCTAAAAAAATGACTCAACCCAGAAAATCACATCAAACATATCAACAATTTCATTTTACAAAAACACCCAACATAAGAGCAGAGTTCTTTTAATGAAGATGCTTAAACAAGAGCAAAACGGTTTAAAGAGAAGAGCTCAACATGCCTGTAAAATTTCTCGTGGCTTGAAGAAAACCACGTCCACGCCCTCGGGAATCCTTCTTTTCCACGGCGACAAACAACAAGGCTTTCCCAACAATCTCCTTACTTCCACAGGCTCAAAAATAGCCGTGGTTACTCCAAACACAGTAACAATGACCAGAATGGTTGCAGGTTCGAAAGAACCATAAAAAAAATGCAGAGCAAAACTCAAAACCCGAATGAACACAATAACCACAAAATTTCCTCTATCCCCTTTCCAAGGTGAGCTAGTCACCAAGACCGAGATCAATAAATGCATTGAATGCATTGCTTTTTCCTTAATTTCCACGCCACCACCGACTCAGGTTTGGCGAGTTCCATTTTTAAATTTTTGCATGTAATTTCCTTCTTAGCTACATTGCTAGTTGGATATCTCCAACTTTCCATGTTCCCACCAAACTTGGTATTTAAACTTCAAGGACATCATTTAATGTCCTTTATTAAATTTCTAACCTTCCCTTCTTATCCGCTCATCAGCATGTGTCCATAGGTCCCCTCCTTAGGTTAGCAATAGTTTTAGGTTATTGTCCATAGTTAGGTTTTCACCTAGGTCGCAAATCATTAGGATTTGCCATAATTTTACATCCCATTTAATTTAAAATCCACATAGGGTAGTAGTTAGGTTATAGGCTAAAACATAGTTATAGGTTTAAATGTAGCCGTAGTATTTTACTTAACAAATTCCAACAAGTTTTACCGACCTTCATAACTAGTATGATATGCAGATGTTCCATCCAACATGCATATCTATACTCCGAGCTCTTGTATTAAAACTCTTTCTACCTTACGCTCTCCGGCATTACTATGTGTATGTAGTTCAGAAATCGAACCTTTCTATTGGAAACATGGTGCCAAATAATTATACCTATAACCAGTTCTCGTGAAAATTTATAATGACCTTCAGTCTAGTTTCAGACTTCATTCCATATAGAAAGTAAATCAACAAAGAGATCACAAAGAAGGACACAACATACCTTGGATCAATGGAATTGATTCAAGGTGTGCTATCAATAAACAATAAGAGTTCATCAAACATAAAAGCAAGTCTGTTATTTTACACTTGCAAAACACAAGTTATAATAACCTCCGTCTCAAAAACAAATTACAAACAAGGGTTTCGATCAAATACATTCTTTTTAATATTAAAATATATATCTTAACATAATTATCCTCATTTCTACTTTTACATCATCACAAAAAGAGGTTATCATAGTAGCTTCTAAAAATCAAGACGTTACAGGAATAAAAGGAACGAACATGAAACTGGGCCCAAGAAATGAAATGAAATAATTTGATTGGTTGATCAAATGTAAGACTATGTATGAATGTAAAATTATATTTTATTCATATCTAAGGGTTTTGGGTCATTACTTGTATTTATTTAATGAAAGGGAATTTTTAAAAATGTTCCCATGGGGTTTTGAGCCATTTTTGGCACATGTAATGAGGGTTTTAGCTAGGCCGACCTATTTGGGTCATATGTAACTATTGTAATTCAAATTTATGAATGTTATAGATATTTATGGGTTGAAATTATCATGAGGGACCGACCTATTTTGGTTTGGAAGGAAGAAAATCATATTTAAGTGCTTGTTTGGTTCATTTTTAAACTAGTGCTCTTGGGGGAGAAGTGCAACCTAGAGGAAGATATTTTGTTGGAATGAGAGCATGATTTGAAGAATGAGTAAGAACATGACAGGTTGATGATTGTTGTAATACATGATAGGAAGAGGATAAAGCAAAGAAAAGTGAAGAAAGAGCAAGAATATGAGAGATTGAAGACCTAGTGTGTGAGCTAGGGTTTGTGAGCTGAAATTGTGATCTCAATCAGTTGTGGCAGTAGAGAAAAATCATAGATCAAATATCTTCAGGTGGCTGAGTTATTGCTTGGTCATCCTAGGGGTTTTATCTTCCTTATGGATTGGGTGCTTCACTAAATTAGGGGTTGGTGCTCTACTAAACTAGGGGTTGGTGCTCCTTGTGGGGTTTGTGCCTCAAGAAATCGAGTTTGGTCCTCCTTACTTAATTTTTACTTCACTAAATTTATTTTATTTGTGTAATATAAGAAAATTTTCAATGGGTTTTCTTCCCCATGATGGTTTCCCACTTATATATTTTGTTCATGTGTATGCTCTCTTGATTGTTTTTATGTGGTTGAATGTTTTATACTACTAGTCGCACACGATGGATGTATAAATGTTAATGGTTCGTGTATGGTAAATCTAGAAATTTTATCTAAAGGATTAAAGAACTGATTCACCCCCTCTCGAGTTCATTGTTACTCTAACAATTGGTATCGAGTAGGTCCTTGTGAAGCAAGTCTAATAGCTTGAAGGAGATCCTTTGAAGAAAACTTAATGGGTAAGTGTGCGAGATATTGAGGCTATATTGAGAAGAAGGAATGAAATATCTTAGTCATGTGTTGAGGCTCTTCAAATTTAGGTCAAGGATATGGAAGTTAAGCATAGTCAATCCACTCTTTCTTTGGAATCTCAAGTTGAAAGTTTGACCAAAGCCCTAAAGGAGAAAGAAGACTCTCATTTCAAGTATGAAGACAAATTGAAAGCTCTTGAATCAGATTTAGAGGATTCTTCTAACAAGTTGAAGATGTATGAGAGACTTGAGAAGATCTCCAAAGCTATTAATGGTGTTACTGGAAGGCCAAAAGGACATAGATGACAAATCGGCCTAGGTTTTAATGGTGAGCATAATCATGAATCTCATCAAAGTACTAAATTAGTTGAGAAGTTTATTAAGAAGGATGATCTAAGGATATCTAAATCAGGTTAGATAACCCAATTGTATGAGGTATGGTACTTGTTTCAATGGATATTGTTATGTTTTTCATGATTTTGGTCATAGAGCTAGAGATTTCAAAAGGAAGACTCCAAGGAATGAGGTAGGTGTCTTCAAAGGTGAATGTTTTTCATGTTGTGAGTATGGGCATAGAGCTAAGGATTTTGGATGGAATCTAAGAGTGTTTGAACCAAGGATAACCAAGAATGGTGTTGTATGCCATAAGTGCATCAAACAAGGTCATATTGTAAAATGTTTTGTTCAAAGAGGTGCTAGTAGCTTTCAAGCATCAAATGAAAGGATGTTCAAAAGGAAATTCAGTCCCTTATATGATTCTAAAACTTCTATATCTCAAGTGAAGGAGGTCAAGAAGATTGATTCTCAGCCCATCATGTAAAATTTAAAGATCACAAAGAGAATTTCTATGCTAACAAGGTTAAAAACAAGGTCATCAATCCTAATCCAGTTCAAAGAGGTATGTTTTCACTTGTTGAAGAAGAACACATGTGTTTGAATGGTTTTCAAGTTCCTATGCAATAAAATTTGAAGAAACTTGGCCTATGGGATACCAAAAAAGTAATAAGGTATGCAAAATGACTCTTCCCATGCAAATTTGAAGTTCTTGTTACTAATAGGTGTCTGTCTTCTAAAAGTATGACTACAGTGTACCAAATAACTTACCCTGGAACTTCTATGGGTGTGAATTGCTTTTCTACTTGTTTGTTAGCCACCGCAGTGTATCCTATGCCGCTGATCACGATCATCCTTCTTCGAGAGGATAGTGACTCGCATAATGGTCCTTTCCACAGTTGAAGAAAACTCCAACTGGCCCCTTCCTAGGTTCAAATTCTGCCCGACCTTGAAGTTATCACTCTGGCTTCCATAGGACTTTTTCCCATTACCACTAACTTTTGCAAAGCTACTCGCATCCTTTTTACATGTTTGTTCATTACTAATTTCTTATTGTTATCCAAAACAATTTTGTTTTTCATACCAAAACTTTTCTAGGGTCCCTTTTTAGGTGTGATAGATGAAGAAGAGTTGGGAATCTTCTTCCTAATCTCCTCCCTATGAGCAGAAATTGCTCTCTATGTCCTGCTCTGTCTTATTGCCTTTTTGACAACTCCTTCCATAGTGGTCGACCGTGGACATCCACCTCACCACCAATGATTGGATTCATCCCATTATAAACTTTCGTATTCTAAACTTCTCGTTAGCTTGGTATCATGGGTACATACTTAAGGAGTTTAGTAAACCCTTCCCAATGATTCTCGTCACCGTCGCCTTCCTTGGGACCGCTTCAAATTCAGTCATTTTCTTATCAAAATAGAGTTGAGGCAGCCACCATTGCCTAAAGTAACTTTTAAATTGATCCCACGTTATGTGTATTTCGATTAATATTCAACTCAACCTTACGGTTTGTCCAACCATGATGATGCTTCATGAGAAATCTGATATACTCCCCATATCGCTTTGGTCTCCTGGAGAAGTTTCTTATTGCAAACTATTTCTCCATTTCACCGAGCCAATTTTCAGCCCCGTCCCCAAGTGTTGATCCATCAAAATTTTGAGGACTTATTCTCTTTATATCATTTGTAGTTTTAGCTACTAATCTTTCCCTTTTATTTTCGGGATGATTAGGAGCATTCGCATTACTATTATCAACAACCGATTCCGTCCATTGGTGTTGTCCACAGGAGGTGGCTGATCATTTATATCAGCTTCTTCTTCCTCCTCCTCATTGCCCATTGATTGTTGTTCCAAAACAATCAAACAATCTCTCGTATCTAGTAGGAAGCAAGGATTTCATCTAGCTTTTGAGCGAGTTGCTTCTCCACCCATAACAGGTTGTTTCGCAGATTTCCTCTTGTTCTAACCATTTTATGTTCAATATGAAAATGTAAACTTATTAAATTGTGGACTCATTAGGTCCAAGAGCTGCAACCTTCACTCGATACCAAGATGTAACATTACCATTTTAAGACATTAGAACAGGGAATTTTTATTTTTTTGTGTAACGTCCTTTGTTCTAATTTATACAATTTAGAACACACGACCAAGTTTTAATAATTATTCTTTGTCCCTTTAATGTAATTTAGAACACACAATACTTCTTAAAACCAATGTTCTCTGTTCAAATATTTATAATATGGAGCACACATTAAATTCCATTCAATCATATAACGATACCATATGCTGTAAAATGACTCGAAGAACTACCGATCTCCCATTTTATGGCTTGAAGTTTCAATGATCTCTCATTTCATGACTCGGCTACTTACCGATCCTTCATGTTAATCCATGCATTATATACTAAGTATACTTGGTTCTCTATACCATTTTCGGTTATCGAAGTGTTCCATTTAAAGGCCTATCTCGAATATCCGTTACCGATATTCATCCAAATCTGCTCCTTAAACTAGGTGATTAGGACAACACAACTAGCAACTTGCGATACTTTGGCAAAATATTTTCACATGCTTTGCATGATAATATTACTAGACGTTATACACATCCGTGGAATACGCCCTTCACCTCACTTGGTATTTTATGACCTCATCACCCCTCTCATCCAAGTTTAAACTTTAACTTAAACTAGAAATATGAAAGAGTATAGGAAGACACTTGCGGTGACTAAAGGTACGTGGACATACTTTGTCGACCCTAGACGACAACGTGTGTCTAGTTACCTTTATTCTTCTTGGGTCACCCCATATACACAAAATCACATTCCCATCATCGTCCAAGTAACTTGTCCTACTTATGTAAACATGATGATTTGATTCGGGAGGGCGTTATAACATGTCAATGCAGATATAACGTTGTGTCGTCATGAAGGCCCCGCCTTCATGAAGACACCAGACATACGATTGGCATGTGCCAAGGTCCTATGGAATCCTCTCATCAAGGGATACACATCCACTTAGAAGTGGGATTACATTATAATCTTAAGTATTTAAGAACAATTTTCAGCAACCGTCTTTGATCTTCTAACCTCACTTTGCTCGTTTCATTGCATAGCTAAGAGAGAGTTAAATTGTCTTTAAAGCTTAATATGCCTTTACTCCTTCATACTTGATGGATTTCTTAATTTCATCTTAGTTCCTTAATAAAATCTTCGGACTAACGGTCCACTACAACTTAACGTAGTAAGATCAACTTACTAAACTTAACCAAGTTTTATTCAAGAATCGAATTTAAATTCAGAATTCCATCTTATTAGACGTCATTTAAAACAGTTGATTCCAAATGAATGTATTCATTTATTCACTATAACCTTACTTCATTAAGGTTTTTACGAGGAGATATAAATCCTCATATCGAACATCCTCCGGATCAAACATCTCAAGGATATTAACAAAATCGGAATACAAGATTCAATTTTTCTCTTTTATTTATATTCATTAGCTTGTATACCGAGTTCTCCAATATCATTCATTTAAGAATTCATATTCACTTAACTCCTTTCAATGTCAATATAAAATCCATATTAACCTAAGTATGAATTAATTGTACATTTTAACTTAAAAGTTGTATTCAAGTAAAGAATAGATATTATGTCCTTTTAAAATCTATCAACCACCATTTGCATATACTCAAATTCAATGAATAAAAATTATATTCTCAATCTTATTCAAATAGTTTCAAAGTGGTACAACCATTAAAATATCACTCCTTTCCTTTTACTCATTCCTCTAGAATAGAATTTATACAATTTATAAATCCATACAACTAGACTTCATTCATATCAAACAACATTAACAACTCATAAAGAAAGAAGAATACAACTTCTCCTTTTCCCATTTCCTTATAGAGGAATAATAAAATCTCGAAAAGATCCATCCTTAGCTAATCATAAGAAGCATCGAAACAACATGTCTTCATTTTTACTCATGGAAACCATCTACAAAATTTACTTGCACGGTCAGTTCATGGGCCGAGCATATTAAGCACTTGTCATTAAAATGAGGTGCTCTTAATTAACTGTCTCAATAAAAGAACTCTGCTTTTATGAAACGTTAACAAATTGAGATGGACATCATCTACTAATTAGGTGCTGATAAGGATGAACAACTTAACAACCCAATCCTCTAATTACCATCACAATCAGACAAAAATATTTACTAACTTTTTCCCAAATAATTACTACAACCTCGCAACACTTTATTCATATTTCCTTACTGTTTTTATTCCAATAACGCAAGGGGGTTCATTCCATATTCAAAACAATTACTACCAGAAGTAATTTCCTCTAAATAGTTCCAGATTAAAAACATCTGTATGAGCTAATACACTTATGTAAATAATGTTGTTCTAATGCAATTTCTATCAATTCCCATCCCATATAATAGTTGAAATTTCAAGAAATGAATTTTAATTAAGAATTCAAACAGAACTACTTCCCGAACGTACTACTCATTTAATTTCAAACAATCAAATGCAGAAGAGAAAAGTAGTCATTTACCATGACAACACTGGTGTCATTTCTCAGAATTCAACAAGCAGCATAATACTTCTTTCAAATCAGGAAAGAAGGAAAACAACAGTTAAATGCAGATTCTTATGCCTAAGGTAGTAAGAAATTCATTTAATATCAAATATAGAGTTTCAACTAGATAAGAGAAGAAAACAACTATTACTTCCAATTATCCATCCAATATTCTCTTTCTTTTCATCACAATCATCTTGAAAGATTTAAACAAGAAGTGATATCAATCAATGATATGACCAAAGAGAGAGAGTAATTGAAGTCAATAATCGAATGAAAGGAAGAAGAATCATATTACCTCTTCTCATTGCTTAGCTGAATATCAACTATTTAGTGCCGACTTGTTCCCATAGGGTGATTTCCCATATACCAGACTATTGCAGTAATCATAATTTAATAACTATCATTCAAGAAATATTCCTGAATTCATTTTACATCTGACCCACAAACATCAATGACAACTTAATCTTTCACTCAAAAATCATTTTCAGTGATTATACATCAAAACGGACATTTCCAGCTAGGTCAGAAACAAGCAAAAAGGTACAACAAGCTATATTACCATAATTTCATTGTAATAGGTAAAGAAACCATTTTTTTACAAGAACAAGAATCTACTCAAGTTCAGTTCTAATCGAACACACCGATAAGTTCAAATATGTAGTTCGTATATCTATATTTTCATCATTAAATTAATGGAAGAAGTAAAACAATTAAGCTCTATTCCACCCATCAATTAACTAGATTACTCTGTTCCAGGTTTAAGTAAACTATTCCCAAAAACCATTCATAGGTTTTAAAATCAAATAAGGAGACATTTAATCATTTTTAAATCATGTAAGAGCAAAACGATGAAATAAATCCACTTTGTCCCCAAAGAATTTGTATTCTATGCACCTTTATGTCTGACCAAAAAAAATAACTCACGCAAACAGCCCATCAAGCATTCTCACGCTTTTCCAAAACCATTTATACGCAGAACTTAGAAAACAATCTATTCATCGCTGATACATTCATCAACTCAACCCATAATGGGTAATTAAACCGAATACCCAATCATCAAAAACTCAAACAACATGGATAGATATCATCTCGTTTACCCTTTTGCAAAGAAATAACCAAATCGTATTCATCTAAAAAAACAACTCAACCGAGAAAATCACATCAAACATATCAACAATTTCATTTTACAAAAACACCCAACATAAGAGCAGAGTTCTTTTAATGAAGACGCTTAAACAAGAGCAAAACGGTTTAAAGAGAAGAGCTCAACATGCCTGTAAAATTTCTCGTGGCTTGAAGAAAACCACGTCCACGCCCTTGGGAATCCTTCTTTTCCACGGCGACAAACAACAAGGCTTTCCCAACAATCTCCTTACTTCCTAAAGCTCAAAAATATCCGTGGTTACTCCAAACACAGCAACAATGACCAGAATGGTTGCAGGTTCGAAAGAACCAAAAAAATGTAGAGAAAAACTCAAAACCCGAATGAACATGATTACCACAAAATTCCTCTTTTCCCTTTCCAAGGCGAGCTAGTCACCAAGACCGAGATCAATAAATTCATTGAATGCATTTCTTTTTCTTTAATTTCCACGCCACCACCGACTCAGGTTTGGCGAGTTCCATTTTTAAATTTTTGCAAGTAATTTCCTTCTTAGCTACATTACTAGTTGGATATCACCAAATTTCCATGTTCCCACCAAACATGGCATTTGAAACTTCAAGGACATCATTTAATGTCCTTTATTAAATTTCTAAACTTCCCTTCTTATCCGCTCATCAACATGTGTTCATAGGTCCCCTTCTTAGGTTAGCAATAGTTTAGGTTGTATTGTCCATAGTTAGGTTTTCTACCTAGTCGCAAATATTTAAGATTTGCCATAATTTTACATCCCATTTAATTTAAAATACACATAGGTTAGTAGTTAGGTTATAGGATAAAACATAGTTATATGTTTAAACGTAGCCGTAGTATTTTACTTAACAAACTCCAACAAGTTTTACCGATCAAGTTCATAACTAGTATGATGCGGATGTTCCGTCCAACATGCATATCTATACCCTGAGCTCTTGTATTAAAACTCTTTCTGCCTTACGCTCTCCGGCGTTACTATGTGTATGTAGTTCTGAAATCAAACCTTTCCATTGGCAACATGGTGCCAAATAATTATACCTATAACTAGGTTCTGTAAAATTTATAATGACCTTCAGTCTAGTTTTAGACTTCATTCCATATAGAAAGTAAATCAACAAAGTGATCACAAAGAAGGCCACAACATACCTTGGATCAATGGAATTGATTCAAGGTGTGCTATCAATCAACAATAAAAGTTCATTAAACATAAAAGCAAGTCTGCTATTTTACACTTGCAAAACACAAGTTATAATAACCTCCGTCTCAAGTAAACAAATTACAGTAAACAAGGGTTTAGATCGGAATACATTCTTTTTAAGATTAAAAGATATATCTTAACATAATTATCCTCATTTCTACTTTTACATCATCACAAAAGAGGTTATCATAGTAGCTTCTAAAAATCAAGACGTTACGTAATAAAAGGAACGAACATGAAACTGGGCCCAAAATGAAATAATTTGATTGGTTGATCAAATGTAAGACTATGTATGAATGTAAAATTATATTTTATTCATATCTAAGGGGTTTTGGGTCATTACTATGTATTTATTTAATGAAAGGGAATTTTTAAAAATGTTCCCATGGGGTTTTGAACCATTTTTGGCACATGTATTGAGGGTTTTAGCTAGGCCGACCTATTTGGGTCATATGTAACTATTGTAATTCAAATTTATGAATGTTATAGATATTTATGGGTTGAAATTATCATGAGGGACTGACCTCTTTTGGTTTGGAAGGAATAAAATCATATTTAAGTGCTTGTTTGGTTCATTTTTAAACTAGTGCTCTTGGAGAGAAGTGCAACCTAGAGGAAGATATTTTGTAGGTATGAGAGCATGATTTGAAGAATGTGTAAGAACATGACAGTTGATGATTGTTGTAATACATGATAGGAAGAGGATAAAACAAAGAAAAGTGAATAAAGAGCAATAAAATGAGAGATTGAAGACCTAGTGTGTGAGCTAGAGTTTGTGAGGAGCTGAAATTGTGATCTAGATTAGTTGTGGCGAAGAGAAAAATCATAGATCAAATATCTTCAAAGGTTGCTGAGTTATTGCTTGGTCATCCTAGGGGTTTTAGCTTCCTTATGGATTGGGTGCTTCACTAAATTAGGGGTTGGTGCTCTACTAAACTAGGGGTTGGTGCTCCTTGTGGGGTTTGTGCCTCGGAAATCGTAGTTTGGTCCTCCTTACGAATTTTTTACTTCACTAAATTTATTTTATTTGTGTAATATAAGAAAAGTTTCAATGGGTTTTCTTCCCCATGATGGTTTCCCACTTATATCTTTTTTTCATGTGTATGCTCTCTTGATTGTTTTTATGTGGTTGAATGTTTTATCTTGCTAATCGCACACTGATGGATGTATAAATGTTAATGGTTCGTGTATGGTAAATCTAGAAATTTTATCTAAAGGATTAAAGAACTGACTCACCCCCTCTCGGTTCATTGTTATTCTAACAATTGGTATCAGAGTAGGTCCTTGTGAAGCAAGTCTAATAGCTTGAAGGGGATCCTTTGAAGAAAAAATTAAGGGGGTAAGTGTGCAGATATTGAGGCTATATTGAGAAGAATGTATGGAATATCTTAGTCATGTGTTGAGTATCTTCAAAATTAGGTCAAGGATATGGAAGTTAAGCATAGCCAAGCCACTCCTTCTTTGGAATCTCAAGTTGAAATTTTGACAAAAGCCCTAAAGGAGAAAGAAGACACTCTTGTCATGTATGAAGACAAATTGAAAGCTCTTGAATCATGTTTATAGAATTCTACTAACAAGTTGAAGATGTATGAGAGAGAGACTGGAGAAGATCTCCAAAGCTATTAATGGTGTTACAGAAGGCCAAAGGACATAGATGACAAATCAGCCTAGGTTTTCATGGTGAGCATAATCATGAATCTCATCAAAGTACTAAATTAGTTGAGAAGTTTATTAAGAAGGATGATCTAAGGATATCTAAATCAGTTAGATAACCCAATTGTATGAGGTATGGTACTTGTTTCAATGGATATTGTTATGTTTTTCATGATTTTTGTCATAGAGCTAGAGATTTCAAAAGGAAGACTCCAAGGAATGAGGTAGGTGTATTCAAAGGTGAATGTTAATCATGTTGTGAGTATGGGCATAGAGCTAAAGATTTTGGATGGAATCTAAGAGTGTTTGAACCAAGGATAACCAAGAATGGTGTTGTATGCCATAAGTGCATCAAACAAGGTCATATTGTAAAATGTTTTGTTCAAAGAGGTGCTAGTAGCTTTCAAGCATCAAATGAAAGGATGTTCAAAAGGAAATTCAGTCCCTTATATGATTCTAAAACTTTTATATCTCAAGTGAAGGAGGTCAAGAAGATTGATTCTCAAAATTTCATCATGTAAAATTTAAAGACACAAAAGAGAATTTCTATGCTAAAAAGGTTGAAAACAAGGTCATCAATCCTAATCCAGTTCAAAAAGGTATGTTTTCACTTGTTGAAGAAGAACACATGTGTTTGAATGGTTTTCAAGTTCCTATGCATAAAATTTGAAGAAACTTGGCCTATGGGATACAAAAAAGTAATAAGGTATGCAAAATGACTCTTCCCATGCAAATTTGAAGTTCTTGTTACTAATAGGTGTCTGAGTTCTAAGTTCTTAAGTCCTTGAATGAACTAAGTCATGGTTTCTCTATATAATTCATGATGTCAAGAGTATTGTTATCCAAATAACTCTCATAGCTATTTGGACAACTTAAATTCACAAATCTGCCATGATGTTCTACACTACAGTTACCCACACTCCAAATATCTACTTGGCACATTTCCTTAGCCGGATTTCCTCGTATTCCTCATGCGTGCTCAGCTTCTTTTTATTCATTCCATTTTCCATTTCCTATTTGTTCCACTCTTCCCTTATGTGCACCTTTTGTGCATTTACTTTCTTTCCAAAGAGTTATTCATCCTGCACGTGCTCCTTAGACTTGCTTTCCAAATCAGCTAAGTCCCTAGCATTTGCGCACCCTTTCTCCTTGCTGTCACACATTATTTTGTAATAATTACACCTCTCCCATATGTTTCTTCCTTGGGTATTTCTCCCATTTCCTCTTACGTGTGTTACTTTTACGTGTTTCTTCCCTCTGTTTTTTCTTTCCACGCCTCATCCTTCCACGTGCCCTCGCCTTTACGGCTTATTTTATGTTCTTTGTGCCATGTGGAAATCTATCAAACCTTGAGTGTATCACACGTAACCTATCAAAGTGCACCACCAAGGCACCAAATCCTTGCAACAAACTAGTGTGTGACACATGGAAAAAACAAAAAAACAAATCAATAGTTTTCCATTTTTTCAGCCAATCTGTGCACCACATGTCTTGTGTGCCCAGTTTGCACTACAAATTTTCTACGCGGTCAATACAACTTCTATTCCAAAGCTCATATCCTTATGCACCCATATTTTTCATAAATATGTTGATGTGGGCTACATGCTAAGCCATTCAAATTCAAATTTCAGTAGGATTTGGTAGGTAAGGAGCTAGAAAACATATTTCACGCCATTAATATGTGATCTGATTGCTTCAACCACCCATTTGATCTCGATATACCTTCCTTCCTTCTCCAACATGCCAAATAGACATGGAGAACCACACTTGATAGATTTTAGGTAGATTTGTAGGCATTAATGACTGATGGTTGAGTTTTCAAGTCATATTTCCCTCCTTCTCTTCTTCTCCTCTTTTCGCTTCATCTATAAATGTAAGAGCTTGGCTCATTGTAAAGGGTTGGACATTTTTGCATCCTTTAGTGTTTGCTAAGGATTATTTATCTCTACATTTTGAGTCACAAACCTCTAGATCTAGTTCATGCATGTGAATATCAGCCTTCAGATGCCATTATAACTGACTATGCATACCTAGAAGTAATAGAAGCATGTGTTTTGTGGCTATCTTTGGCCTTAGCATGTTTTATTTCTTCTTTCTTTCCGTTATTGTATTATTTTTTGTTGTGTCACTTTAAGTTCCTTGCATCGCCATTTTTGGTTGTGTTTCATGAAATCAATGGTGTAAATTCTTTTTGGTATGTGCTATGCATGCCTAGACTCCCCTCATGCTTTCTCTTTCATTTTCACTCAAAATAGATAGTGTTCATCCCACTTTTTGTGGTGTTATCACCTACCTTCATTTATTTTTCCTTTCTCGTTATCCTTCTATCCATGGTCCCTTGGCATTTTTATCTTAGTTTTCTTTTCCAAAGATTAGGAGTAGTAGTAAAGCGGTAGGAATAGGTAGAGGAACTGGTCTTCTCTCGGAGATCTGTCTCAAGCTCGCAAGGTCCCACAACTTGGAGGCAATTCCATTTTGTCTCAAATGACTCATTTCTTCCGTGATCTCGAGATACAGTACACGTTCGACAACCAACAAGTATTATGTCTCATTATAAGGTCTAAATATTACAAAATGAGTTCTTAAGTTTGAGTTATATCATTTCAAAAATCACGGTGTGGTCTTTGTGATTTGAGTCCATGTTTATCGAAGTCTTTGTCATCATCAGCTTGTGATCAAAATATCTTGCATACCATATCTTGTGCAATTATGTCATGGATAAGTCTAGAGTAAATTTGAAAAGTGGTATGTTGATTATTGTGCTCGGTTTGTCTGAGTATCTCAAACATCTTAGTAAGGTCCTGAAATCATGGGTAAGGTCTAAGAAGCTGAATAATGTTGGGCTAAGGTTATAGGTATTTCTATTGCTTATGTCTCAATCTATTGTGTTGTATCTAAATGCATTCATGATAAATAAGGTATGTCATGTTCAAGGAGCATGTGTTGGTATGAGTCTCAACATAAGGTCAAAAAAGCATCTCATGGAGTCTTTGAGGTTCTATAAGTCCACAAATTTGTGTTGTTAAATGCGTTATAATAGTGTCTCTCAAGTAGCATGCATTTTCTTCAATAATTCATGACAAAGAAGTTCTGTAGTCTTTCAACTCGAGAAAAAATATCAAGTTGCTTAAACATGTTGAGGTTAGTAGAAGGAAATTATACATCCGAGAGTTACTAAAGCTAGTTATATTTGAAAGTTCTTATTGTTTTAAGTGAAAGAAAAGAATTTTTTTTTCTAGGAGTACTTAAAGACCTCATTACAATACTTTTGAAAAGGTCTACTATGTATATTTCTCATATGATGTCAAGGTTACTCCAAATGAGTGTATGTTTATCAATGCCTTCCTATTATGAAGTATTTTAGAGATCTCTAGAATACAAATCAATGCAAATTGGAATATAAAATTGTGATTTAACATATTATATGATCTCGGAAGGTCAAGAAAATATCTAACGAGTTTATGGTGCCTAAGTCAATGTAAATATAACTTCTATAGGTATTCAAAAGGTTTAATTCAGATATTTCAGTGAGGGATTGATGGATTAAACCCTAGTTATACTATAGTGAGGTGAGTGACAAGTACAATTTAATTTGAGCATAAAATTTTGAATGTGTTATACATAAATATGGATAGGTTATTGATAGTTCAAGAGAAGTCTTAGATGAAGTTTCTTCTTGAAGTATTAAGAGGCCTAACTGTGCAAAAGAAGGAATAAAGGAAATTGTGTAAGGGTTACATCTACAAGAGGTATCAAAACATAATTAAGAAGTGATTAGTAATCAAGGTAATAGGGTTTAGATTTCAAAACCCTAATAGTGGTTAGCACATGTTTACCCCAACTATCAGTGAAGTTGATTCGGACACACATGTACAAGGTATTTAAGATGTCTTTCACTCAAGGGTTTTACAAGGTTTGTAATGCAAAATGTACTTCATGAAGACCTACATCTGGGTATGTCATAGATTTGTGAAGATGAAAGATATTCTATATGCATAGTGTGGTTGTGTCTAAGCCTAAAAAGTGATTTAAAGGAGAAAAATGATACCCTATAGGTCAAACTACTTTCCAACTAGGTTAAATCTGATTTTTCAAGATGTTATGTGCAATTTTGGGAGTGTCAAGTGCAAAATAAGTGAATTGGATATTTCACTTGCCTCTCACTATGCTTACATAGTCCTCTTACTTGCAATAGAGATGGAAACTCATTTGTGAAGGCGTCAAATGATGGAGTTAGAGGTAAAAATTTTGAGAAAAAGTTCTAGACTCATGGGGCTAAAGGATGAAATTGGATTCAAATCCTAAAAATATGTGCACTTCTTGGAATCTTTGACAATATTGAAAGGATGTAGGTGTGGTATTTAGGAGGATAATATGAGATGATATTTATTACAGGTTGGAGTGTTCTGATTGAAGGAAGTCCTTAAGGTAGTTGATGGAAGAAATGTGACTAGATGGGCTTACTCAAGATCAAATCCCTCATGAAGGTATGTATCTCAAGAACTATGTTTAAATATCTATGTTTCAAGGACCGAGGGTTTGTGACAGAGCTTTAATTATTACTATGGAAAAACATAGAATACTATGAATCTTCCAAGGTGTGAAAAGTATTCTTCTAGTGCATTCTAGATAGGAAAGAGTGCTTTAAAGGTCCCTCGGACTCTCTTTTGTCTCAAGTCAATGGAAATGAGTGATCTCTCATTGTATGAGGTCAACTATGGTGATAGGGAGATAAGATACAGGACTATGCTTACATTTGGAGACAAATTACGGTTGTTTAATAACGAAGAAAGGTATGTTTCAAAAATTCTTAATCTCCTATGATGACATAGGTGGTATGTAAATTTCTTTACTTAGATGTGGAATCTTGTGACTATGAACTGTGTTGAAAGAAAATGTGCATCTATAGTTTTTATAGAAAACACAAGGAAGAGTATGAGTTATTACACGTTATCGAGTAGTGTATGGGAGTCTCATAGACTGTAGAAGTCCTCTAAGGAAGGGAGAGTTCACATGACCTTGAAAAGACAAGGTAGATGCATCAATATTTCTTACCTACTGAAAACTCTAAATTTGATTCAATGTTACTGATACACGAGAGGCAGGGAAAAACCATCTACAAAGGTGGGACGGGACATAGGAGTTCTCCTACAAGTATATTGTTGTGTTTTTTCCATCCATAACAAGGGAAGCTTGATATAGCTCTATAAGCCGAGAGTATTAAGTGTTTAATAGCTAGAAATTCATTTCTCTACCCTTTTCAAAGTGAAGTGTTATTAGTAAGCTATTGTCATTTTCTAACGAGTATAAAAAGGTTGTCATTGTAAGGAAAATGTTGCTCAAGGTGTGTATGGTGCTTACCAAGTCGGGGGAGTGATTGAGATAGGTTATATAAGGTGTAATGGTGCTCCTTATTCCATATGAGGTATGTTCTTGCAAGTTTATCTATGTTTAGATCAAAATTTTCTTATCTCAAATCAAATATGACTATGAAAAACTTAAAATGTACTTTTGGACCTTGAAAAAGTTGTAAGGTGGATTTCAAGGCATGATAGATAGGCTAGAAGCTCAAATTTGTTCTTTTGAGCTATAAATGGAGGTATGTTAGGGGGAGTTCTATTTGGATGGTATTTTCTACGAAGTCTATTTTGGTCTCATAATGTTGTTCTTAGTATGAGTGAGTATGGGGTATTACATGGTTTATGTTAGGGGGATCAAAGAGAGGTGATACAATACTTTGAGATGCATGTTTTCATGGGTGGTTTATTAACCCATGGGTAATGGTAACCGTTATGGGCTATTTTTGGGCCCATGGTTTTCGGTACCCATTGTTTGGGCGGTATTAACCCATGGGTAATGGGTAACCGTTTTTATTTTTGGGCCCATGGTTTTGATACCCATTTTTGTTTTTTTTTGCCCATGGTTTTGATACCCATGGTTTTGTATCAAACTACTTAAGCAATTGTCTATTTATATGGTCTTATGCATATGATACATATACAAGCAAATGTATTGCAGATGTGCTTTGAATTTGGGTGTGAATTCTGTAGAGTTTGTTGAGCATAGCTCCAAATGGATCTGGGTATTGTATTGAGAGAGTGGAGGCTTGTAATAAAATCTGAGCAAGTGATTCTTGGTGGACGTAGCCCAAATTGGGTGAACCACGTTAAATCTTGTCTCTCTGTGTTGTGTTATTTATTCTGCACTTTTATTTGAGATCTATAATATTTTCTGCATATTAGTTTCTACTGTTGCGATTCTGTAAGGGATTATTCCACATATTTTATCTCTTATTTCCTAACAATTGGTATCAGAGCTTGGTTTGGTTTGCTGAAGTGTTGAATCATAGGGAAAGTTTTATCTTGAGTGGGAGCTATGGCAGATGATGGAAGATCTAGGGTTGATAAATTCAACGGGTAGAATTTTAGTCTTTGGAAGATGCAGATGGAAGATTACCTTTATCAAAAGGATCTTTATACTCCATTGTCTGAGAAGGTGAACAAACCCTCGAGTATGATAGATGGAATGGGATTTGTTGGATCGGAAGGCACTTGGAATGATCCGGCTTTGTGTCTTGCATCTTCGGTATTATTTAATGTTTCAAAGGAAAAGACTACAAAAATATCTAATGGATGCATTAGGGAAGTTGTATGAAAAACCCTCTGCCTCTAACAAGATATTTTTAATGAAAAAGTTGTTTAATATGAAGATGTCTGAGAATAGTTCAGTAGCAGATCATTTAAATGATTTCAATACGGTTGTGAATATGCTAGCTTCGATTATAATAGAATTTGATGAAGAAGTTAGGGCTTTATTAATTATGTGCTCTTTACTTGAAAGTTGGAATAGCCTGGTAATGGCGGTAAGCAACTCGGTTCCAGCTAACTCAAGTTGAAGTTTGAGGATGTTGTAGGGGTGATTCTAAGCGAGGAAATGTGAAGAAAAAGCTCAGGGAATCTTCTACTTCAGGGAATGCTTTGACAGTGGAAACTAGAGGGAGACAGAAGAATAGAGGAAACCGTGGAAAATCAAAAGATCGGGCAAGGTCAAAATCCAAGAGCAAGATTGTATGTTGGAACTGTGGAAAGTCTGGGCATGCAAAGAAGGATTGTTGGGAGCTTCGGGACAAGAAGAAACAACAGGAAGAAAACAAGGAGGCAAATGTGGCATCGGGTAATGTATGTCAGGATGCTTTGATTCTTTCTTTGCATAATATTACTGAATCTTGGGTTTTAGATTCAGGGGCTTCTTTTCATGCTACTCCACATAGGCATTATTTTGTTGATTATGTTCAAGGGGATTTTGGGCATGTTTTTCTTGGTGATGATGAGCCTTGCAGTATAGTTGGAAAAGGTTCTATTCAGGTTAAGATGTAGAATGGGAATACATGGCTATTGAAGGATGTCAGACATGTGCCTACATTAAGGAGAAATTTGATATCGGCGGGGGCAATTGGGAAGTGATGGTTGTACTGTGATATTTATAGCTGACTCTTGGAAGGTTACAAGGGTGCTCTTGTGGTGGCAAGAGGTAAGAAGGTTGGAACCTTGTATTTATCCAAGATAGTACTAATGATTGTAATCTTGTGGCTTCGGATGCGTAGATACAACATTATGGCACTATAGGCTCGGTCATATGAGCCATAAGGGCATGGACATCATAAAGAAGAATTTTCCTGGATATACAAAAATAGGTTTGGATTTATGTGAGAACTGCATATATGGGAAACAGAAGCGAGTAAGGTTTCTCAAGGTTGGACCTACGAAGAAAGAGAGTAAGTTAGAGCTGGTACATTCGATGTGTGGGGGCGGCTCGGGTATCATCTCTTGGGGGTTCAAGTTATTATGTTACTTTTATTGATGATGCAACAAGGAAAGTTTGGGTTTATTGTATTAGAAACAAATCTGATGTATTTGATACTTTTGTTAAATGGAAAGCCTTGGTAGAGAATGAAACAGGTCTTAAGTTAAAATGTCTCGGTCAGATAATGGAGGAGTATTGCAGCAAATGAATTTGATGATTATTGTTCTAAGAATGGAATCCATGAGGGCAAAAAGATGGTTCGGGAACCCCGAGAGAATGGGGTGTCAGAAAGGATGAACATAACAATAATGGAACGTGTTAGGAGCATGAGGATACATGCAGGACTGCCTCTTTATTTTTGGGTAGAAGCGGTGAGCACTGGCTTGTGTACTTGATAAATAGAGGACCCTCAAGTGCCTTGGATGGAGGCATACCTGAGGAGGCTTGGTATGGTAAGAAAGTTGATTACTCATTTCTTAGAGTCTTTGGATGTGAGGTGTTTGTTCATATTGACAAGGATGATAGGACCAAGCTAGAGGCTAAATCAGAAAAATGTACTTTTATTGGTTATGGTGGTGATGACTTTGGATTTAAATGTTGGAGTATTAAGGACAAGAAAATCATTCGGTCTAGGGATGTGGTCTTTAATGAGAAAGTCATGTATAAGCAAGATTACGGGAAAATAGGAAGAATCAAGAAAGAATATGCGGTGGTAGAGGATCTTCCGGATGGGAAAGTGACCCATGAATCGGTTCGAAACCTACTCAGCGGGAACCCCAAACTCCTACGGTGAGGAGGTCTTCTAGGGTAAGAAAAGAACACGAACATTTTCTCCTTCTCTTTATTATTTATTACTCAGCGATAGTGGAGAGCCAAGAGCTTTGATGAAGCAATGCGGGTAGATGCCGGTAAGAAGTGGGAGCAAGCCATGGATGAGGAGCATAAGTCTCTCATGGAGAACCCGGACTTGGGATTTGGTGAAGCTACTGGAAGGAAAAAGAGCATTGCAGAACAAGTGGGTGTACAGAGTTAAAGATGAAGAAGGAGGAAAGAAAATATATAAGGCCTGGTTGGTGGTCAAGGGTTTGCACAGAAACAAGGTATAGATTTTGATGAGATCTTTTCTCCTGTAGTAAAAATGACTTCTATTAGAACTGTTCTTGGAATAGTGGCAGCAGAAGACTTGCACTTAGAATAGTTAGATGTAAAGACTACATTTCTCCATGGTGATTTGGAGGAGGAGCTATATATGCAGCAACTAGAAGGATATGAAGTCAAAGGTAAAGAGGAGATGGTGTGCAAACTGAAGAAGAGCTTGTATGGCCTGAAACAAGCTCCACGTCAATGGTATAAGAAGTTTGATAGCTTCATGATGGAGCAAGGTTATATTAGATGTCATTATGACCATTGCGTGTATCTGAAAGAAATTTGAGGATGGAAGTTATATTATCCTGTGTTTGTATGTTGATGACATGTTGGTTGCAGGTAAAAACATGCAGGAAATAAAAGTACTCAAGAAACAACTAAGTGAATCCTTTGATATGAAGGATTTGGGGGCAGCCAAAAAAATCCTTGGTATGAGGATAACTCGGGATAGGAAGGAATGGAAGCTGACTTTATCTCAGGAAGAGTACATTAAGAAGGTATTGGATAGGTTTAACATGCAGGATGCTAAACCGGTTGGGACTCCTTTGGCAGGCCATTTTAAGTTATCAAAGGAGTAGTGTCCCAAGACAGAGCAGGAAAGAAACCATATGTCCAAGGTACCTTACTCATCAGCGGTTGGCAGTTTGATGTATGCTATGGTGTGCACTAGGCCTGATATTGCCCATGCAGTAGGAGCTGTGAGTAGATTTATGAGTGATCTAGGTAAAGAGCATTGGCAAGCAGTAAAGTGGATCCTTCGGTATTTGAGAGGGACCATGGGGACAGTTTTATGCTACAGTGGATCAGACACCACTTTACGTGGTTATGTAGATTTAGACATGGCTGGAGATGTAGATAGCAGGAGGAGCACGACAGGTTATATTTACACTTGTAGGTGGGACAACAGTGAGCTAGATTTCATGACTACAGAAGTTGGTGGCTTTATCAACCATGGAGGCTGAGTATGTTGCTGCCACAGAGGCAAGAAAAGAGATGATTTGGTTACAACAATTGCTTGAGGAGTTGGGGCATAAGCAGGAGGAATGTAAGCTGCATAGTGATAGTCGAGTTTTATACACCTAGCTAAGAACTCTGCTTTCCACTCCCAGGATGAAGCATATACGATTGAGATATCACTTCATCGGGGACAACTTTGGAGGAAGATAAGTTGAAGTTGGAGAAGATTCATACCAGTCAGAATCCTACAGACATGATGACCAAGGTGGTCACAAGGGATAAACTAAAGCTATGTTCAGCTTTGGTTGGCCTTCGCGGATGATAGTGAAGGGTTGAGAAGCTTGCTCAGTGGAAATCAGTCTCCAAGTGGGAGATTGTTATGTTTGTGGAGCCTATTTTCATGTTAGAGTGTGGTACACCTTCTATGTGTTACACTCGGGTATTTTACGGCGGTCCCGCTCACCGGTGAGTGGGTCGGGGGTCAGGGGATTCGGGGCGAAGCCCCAAGAAAATTTTCATGGGTGGTTTATTAACCCATGGGTAATGGGTAAGTAACTGTTATGGGCTGTTTTTGGGCCCATGGTTTTTCGATACCATTGTTTTGATTTTTGCCCACGGTTTTTTTTTTTTGCCCATGGTTTTGATACCCATGGTTTTGTATCAAAATTCTTAAGAAATTGTCTATTTATATGGTCTTATGCATATGATACATATATAAGCAAATGCATTGCAGATGTGCTTTGAATTTGGGTGTGAATTCTGTAGAGTTTGTTGAGCATAGCTCCAAATGGATCTGAATTAAGAGAGTGGATGATTGTAATAAAATCTGGTTGTAATAAAATCGAGGCTTGTGGGTGAACCATGTTAAATAAAATTTATAAGCAATATATTTTATTCTTATTTCCTATAAGGGATTATTCCACATATTTTATCTCTTATTTCTTGACAGCATGGGATGACATTACTTGGTATGATGAAGATGTGAATGACTCATAATTTAGTCACTACGGTACTCAAGAAGCTCAAAACAAGGTTCTAGGTGAAAATGGGCTTATTGCTTGTCTAGAAGATGGAGAATGATGTTTTTGTTCCCAATAAGGTATGATTTTTCTTCTTTTATGCCTTACTTGATGTTTTTAAAATGTTGGAAGTGATTTTTATAGGGGAGCATGTTGATTGCATGCCTAAAATGAAGGCAAGAATCAGATATTTGTGTAAAATATAGAAAAGTGAGCTAGATTGATACCTTTGGTTAATGTTTCGAAACAAAGAAAAAAGTAATGAAGAAGAAGAAGGTAAAGCAAGTAATTTTTCATTAATGTAAAAAGGGGAGAAGTTCGAGTGTTTTCCATCAATGAAAAAGGGGGAGATTGTTGGCATGGTGTCCTTTTAGGTGTTTTCATTGATACAAAACCAAATTAATGACAAATTTAATGTCATACTAAGGTCATATGATGTTTTTCATGGTGCTAACATGATGTTTGAATTGTATATTAGCTTCTACAATGGGATTCAATGAGGTGTGCTTGCTCTAGCAAGCCCATACAAAGCCTACAAGATATAGTTTGATAGTGTGAGATTATTATATGCTTGGGAGGAATTTTGAAATTATTTCCAATATGTCTTGATGGTGTTTAAGCACTCACAACAGTGGCATGGTGCAGGTACAACTAGTACACTTTGTTATAGGTGCTCATTGGGAGAAGGTATGACAACTTGGAGGTGTGAAAGTGTGGATTACAGCCATATAAGCTCATGGAAGCATGAAATAAGGTGTATCATGATATTTGAATCATGTTTGGGTCATTTTTATAGGTTACTTGATGAGTTATTGCATTATTTCAATTGACCCTAGCTTCTATAGTGAGGATCTAACATGTAAACATAGGTAAGTCTTAGTGACTGGAGATATTGAGGTATGGAATTAATATTATGATGATTAGAGATGTTAGAGGGATGAGTCATGATGATCTTAGAAACATTTTAGGTTCCCATGTTGAGAATTTTTCTAGATATGACTATTTTTGTGAGACAGGGTGAAAAATAATTCAAATTCCATCTTGAAGTGTAACTTCGAGATGCTCGTTGTGGAAAATGTGATTTTCATTGGACCTTGTGTCTATTAGGGATGATTTTAATGTGATATCAAAAGGTTTAAAAAATAATGAGGTTGTTTTATTGTCAGGATTTTATGAACAAATGTTAAGAAGGTAAAGTAGTCTAAAACCTAGTCAAACCCTAAATTTAGGAGTAGTTTGCAGAAAGTGAAGTTTACTAAACCAATTTTGATTGCTAGTAAAAAATTAAAATTATATTTTATAGATTATTCTGAAGATTTCCATAAATGTATGGTTGAGGTCATGGTGATGAGTGGGTACCACCTAAAAATAACAGCTTAAGAATTAAGGTTGTTAGACAAGATGGTCAAAAGGAGTAGCATGAAAAATTTATGTTGCATGGTGAATGGGAGTTAATATTGATTTCCATGAAGTTTTAGGGAAATATCATACAGTGCAATCTGTTTTGAGGTCAAAATAGGTTGGCTAGTCAAAGGGTAGATTTGGGGTCTTAAATAACGAGGTCGATAGAATGCCTATATCTTGAGCTACAAGTGGTGTTTTGAGATTATTAAAGTTGTGATGGAAATTAGATTAAGAAATAATTATAGTGTTATATGGCTTACCTCATGATGAGGTCATATGTCATGGATTCCATGTCATCCTTTGGGTAGAAATATTTTTGGCGATTCGAGACATGATGTGTTCTAGTGGAAGTTTGATGATATTTGAAGCATGATAGGGATTTGGTGATGCTTGATATTACTTAAAAAGTGACAAGGGATAATGTTTTCATCAAATTAATCCATTTTTATGTATTTACTATATTTATAATTTATTTTATGAGCTAACCTTTGGAAATAGATTGTTTGGCAAGTTGATCTGGTGAAGGAAAACGTAGTTGTGGTTTGAAGTGATGGATGTTTCATGGCTTATAACTTGCTTAGAAGTGTTCTACAGGATTTGGAATTTTTATAAAGTGGTTACATGACATGGTTTTATCATTTTAAAGTTATTTTGTGATCAAATGAAGTATCTACGGTGTTAAAGGGTAAAGGAATCAAATATTTTGAGATTTGTAAAGGGCTCTGGGCCCAATAAATGAAACAATTTAATTGATTGATCAAATGTATGACCATGTATGAATGTAAAATGGTATTTTATTCATATTTAATGGGATTGGGTCATTTAAATTTACGAATTTTATATATATCTATGGGTCAAAATTATAATGAGGGAGCCTCTTTTAGTTTGGAAGAAAGAAAAACATATTTAAGTGCTTGTTTGGTTCATTTTTGAACTAGTGGTCTTGAAGGGGAGATGTGCAACCTAGAGGAAGATATTTTTAGGTATGAGAGAATGATTTGAATGCTGAGTAAGAGAATGAAAGGTTGATGATTGTTCAAAGACATGACACAAGAAGAGGATAGAGAAAATAAAAGCAAAGAAAGAACAAGAATATGAGAGATTTAAGACTTAGTGTGTGAGCTAGGGTTTGTGAGCTGAAATTATGATCTCCATCAGTTTTGGTAGCATAAAAATCAGAGATCAGATATCTTCAAGTGGCTAAGTTGGTGTTTGGTTGTCATAGGGGGTTGTAGCCTTCTTGTTGAGTTGGTGCTTCACTAAATTAGGGGTTAGTGCTCCTTATAGGGTTGGTGCTCTACTAAACTAGGGGTTCGTGCCTCACTAAATCAGGGGTTAGTGCTCCTTTTTAATTTGTTTCTTCACTAAATATATTTTATTTATGTAATATAATTAGACTTTCAGTGGATTTTCTTTCCCATGAGGGTTTCCCAATTATATCTTGTGTTCATGTGTATGCTCTCTTTATTTTTCTTATGTGGTTGAATGTTTTATGTTGCTAAACACACATTGAAGGATGGATAAATTTTAATGGTGTATGTATGGTAAATCTATAAATTATGTTTAAAGGATTAAATAACTAGTTCACCCCATCTCAATTCATTATGCTTCTAACAAGAATCTCATAAACGATGAAAAATATTAGATTACTTAGTTTTTCAAGGATAAGAGAGGAAAGATAAGCCATAGTGTCTGCACGATTAGATGAATGGGGGATAGTCTGAATGGTGTAGAAATTGAATTCCTTGAGGAGGAAGTCAATGATGTCCTTATATTTTGTAGGATGTCATTTTTACATTGATAGATACCCTTGACTTGATTGATGATAAGATGAGAATACCCGTAGATGTAAAGGATTTGGATGCCAAGTAAGATGACAGGTTTCAAGGCCTAAGATGAGGGCTTCATACTCAGCCATATTATTTGTGCATTTGAAATTAAGTTTATTGGTGATAGGAATAGGAGTATCCTAAGGAGGAATGATAATGATGTCGAGTGCCTCCCCCTTGCTGACATTTAGATCCATCAAAGAAGAGAGTCATCTTGAGAGGATAAAATTCATGTTCAAAGTTATTGATATATTTTTCTAGAAATTGTTTATGAAGAAGGTGATTGTGAGAAAGAGGGGTGTTAGCTAATTGATCAGGATACCTGACCCTTAATATATTTCTGAGATGAACTCTAGGTCAAACTCGAGTCATGAACATGAGCCATCGAGTGATGCGATCACTATGATAAGGCTTAGAATGCATGGTTTTGAGAAGGTGAAATATTGTGATGACATAAGTTTTATGATTGAGAAGATAATGACAAAACTTATAAGTAGCAAAGAAAAGAGTGCAACACATCTTTTCAGCTTCAATGTAGTGAGTCTCATAATCATGAAGGGTGTGACTGATGTAATAAAAACTTACTCTGCCTTACTCATCGCGGTGTGCCAATATGACATCTAGAGCATGATAAGAGGTAGAGACATAAAGATAGAATGGATCCCCCTCATGTGTAGAGGGTGAGCACAAGTGGAGATAAGAGATACCACTAGAGACCATTAAAGGATTTTTAGTAGTTATCATCCCATTTGAATTCACTATCTTTACGAAGAAGGTGATGAAAGGGTTGACAATTGTTAGAAAGTTACAAGATGAAATGATGAATATATTGAAGGTGGCCTTGAATACTACAAATTTGCTTAAATTTAGAAGGATAGGGTATCTCGAGGATAGCCTTGATTTTGGTGGGGTCAACTTCAATACCCATTAGAAATTAGGAAGCCAAGGATTTTGAGCTTAGCACTCCAAACACACACTTAGCTTAATCGAGGCGAAGGAAGAAAATGATAAGGTGCTCAAAAATGACTTTAAGGACACAGTGATGCTTGGACTTACCCAAGAGATCATCAACATAGTATTCTACAATCTTATAGATGAGGTCATGAAAATGGTAAGTCATAGCGCATTTATAGGTGGCTATAGAATTTTTAAAGCCGAAGGGCATAACTCGATTGCGAGAAGGTGCCCCAAGAAGTGATGAAATAATTTTTATGTTGGTCTTCTTGCACAATAAGGATTTGATTATACCCATAAAATCCATCCATAAGAGATAACATCTCATGGCATGCAGTAAGGTTAACGAGTTGGTTGATGTTGGGAAGGGGAATTCATCTTTAGGGCATGAGAGATTTAAATCTCGAAAGTCGGTCAGGCGAATCTAAAGCTTTCTGAATCTTTAGAAATGGGTACAATGTTGGAAACCCAATGTGGATAGTTGATAGGAATGATGAAATTAGTTGAAAGAAGGAATTGTAGCTCCTCTTTAACAAGGAGGGAAACTCGAGGTGCATTTGGAAAAGCTTCGCTTGGAACTTGGTATTAGGAAAGGTGACGTTGTCATGGATGATGATTGGGAAATTATGAGTGCTCTAGTATAATTTGTAAGTGAGTTGTTTGGTTGTTGACCGAAATCACGTAAATAGGTGTAGGAAGATTTGATAGTTAATTAGTTTCCTATATTATAGGGAAACTAAAGCCTATATATAAGGCTATTGTATTGTGTAAAATACAATGAAAATTATTTTTTTGTGTTTACTCTGTGCAAATTTTCTCATACCTTAGATTTGGTATCAAAGAATCTTATAGGCTGTGATGGAGAAGTATCTTGAGAAGAGGCAACACCATAATTTGAATTGTTGCCTCGAATTCATGAATTGAAATATTTGGCTCTCAAACGTTCTGTTGTATCTAGTTCATGTGATCTCTTCTTGAACACATATGTGTGCATTTTGTTATGCTTGGGTGATTTGGCAAGGTGGACGGCTTGGAATCCTGCATCAACAAACTCCCCATTAACACTCTATTGACTCGATAGTAGATTGTATTACATGCAAGCTACGTGGTGAGTTCTAAATAGAAATTTGATCGGGATCTTCAACTCATACCTTCTCAAAGCATATATGCCAAACTCACCATTTTTGCACAAAGCTTCAATTGGTTCCACTCCTTGAAGAACTTCAATCTCATCTTTTGGTGGTCATACCCACCTTTCAATGCTTGGTATGATTACAGAGATGCATCTGGTTTTATTATAGTGACTACCTCTCTTTCATGGCTCATATTTTTTGTGATATGTATCACTGATTACACACAAATTTTAATCCATTCAAATTAGATGATATTTCATTGGATTATTCTCATTTGATTTACTTATGATTTTAATTCAGCGTACCAAAATCAATCATAACTACATTTATTGATTTCGAGCTCACCGTAGTCTATATTTCATCTTCATCGGATGCCACGACCTCAATATTTCCTCACAATGACTCGGCATCGGCTCACTATTTTTCTATTAGTTCACAATATTCCTTATACAAGTCTTCCATGTGCATCCTACAAGTTTTTGCATTCCTAATACCATCGTGAACCTAATTCATTGTGTTCTATGCATATGGTAGTGTGTTTTATTGAGGTCTTTATTCTATCCTTTTTCCGTTCTATCTAAATTCATTTTACATGTCATCTATACGTTAGAATCTGCACCATCTTTGTCAAATTCATAGAGGGTGGACCTTAGAGTTAATATAATTATTTTGTATCGATAGCTAAAAGATTTAAAGGCCTTATTTGTTTGTATTTTGGGTCTTTTGAATGTTATATGATTTTAGAATATTTTAATAGTCTTCATGAGTCAGACTCAAAAAATTGTCAAAATTAAAAAAATTCCTCACGAACGCATTATCTCTGGGCACGCGATGTCCAATATGTAAACTTGAGCTTCATGTTCACATTTCATTGAGCTATCGAGATGATACTAGAGGATGGATGTACAGAGGTTGGAGGTTGATCAATGACCTCTCATTAGTCATCGATGACAGGCCATACCAAGCTATGGTGACAAAAGTGTTTGTGAGTTTTATTTCAACATTTGATTTCCACTATGCTTCTATTTTGAGTTCATGATTTTCATGAATAAGTGGAAAGTTCACATTGATGGGGGGAACATGGTCTCAATGTTTCTTTTCCTTTTCTTCATTTTCATAAATTTATTTTGTGAGTAATTTTTCTATTTTAATTCCCTCATGTGAAGATATTGTGAAAAGATGAAAACACATAGGAAAAATCAGCAAAGGCATGGTTCTTGAAGAGGATGAGCGGGATCATACCTAAAGCAGGGGTTCCTTTTTAGTGGACATGGGTTCATATTTGATGAACACGGGTTCATACCGGATGAGTAAGGGCTCATACCAAGGTTGTTGGCTAGCCTTTTCAAAACCATCAGATATCCAAGATCGTGAACACACATGGGGGAAAGGCTGCCCAAGAAGTGTGATTATTTTCTCCCATGTTTACGCTAAGCGGGAATGTTGGGAAATTATTAGTGCTCCATTATAATTTGTAAGTGAGTTGTTTGGTTTTTGACTAAACTCACATAAATAGGTGTAGGAAGATTTGATAGTTAATTAGTTTCCTATATTCTAGGGAAACTAAATCCTATATATAAGGCTATTGTATTGTGTGAAATACAATGAAAATTATTTATTTTATGTGTTTACTCTATGTAAATATTATCATACCTTAGAGATGGATGGATTGAGGCACTGACATCTCGGTGTATGAACAACAGTGAAGGCTTGGCTATGTTGAGAAAGGAAAGTGATAAAATATTCAAGATCTTGCGGATCGAGGATTGACCAAATTTGAGAATGCAATGCTCATGTAGAGTCCCTATGTTGATGTCAATGGTATATTCATTAAGAAGGTGGATGTGTCTCCCGTGAAGGGAATTATGAAGATAGGAATCTTCTACCCCCATGTGGGAAAGAATGGCATTGTTTTGGTACATCAAACAATGTCAATGGTAGAGGAATCTTCCTCTATCATTTCGAATGTTGAAGAGGGAGGACCTAGATTTTTCATCACACCGATAAGTGATGGTCCCAAGTGATGGTGGAGATTAAAAATATCCAGAGGAGATAAACACGGTGTCATCTTTTGTATTCATAACCTTATGGGATGGAGAAGATGGAGGATCTATGTCCATGAGAGCTAAATATGGTGGGAGAGGGTCTACAGATTGTTCTTTGAACCCTAGTCTGAATTTTTCATGGGGTTTGCAATATTGATCAATGAAAAGGTCATGCATACCTTGTTTGTAATGCCCCATTCCAAATCCTTTGCAAGCACAAAGATGAATATGTGTGTAGGCAAAGGACTTATTGTAAATAAAGTCAAATCCATTGGTGTATGGTTTGGTATGTGGTTGAGTGTCAATGTGTGAGGAAGGGTAATCAATGCCACCATATATGAGGTTGGTGCAAGATGAGGTGGACCAAAAGAAATGACATCCCCAACATTAGGTTGATACATAGGAGCTTTATCGGGTCTTCCAAGTCTATGAGGTGTGGGAAGAGAGTTAAGCATGAGAAGATGATACTCCCCTAGTGAAATATGGTCCATCACTTTGTCTAAGGAATCATCATTGGGAAGATTAAACATAGAGATGGATGATTTGGTGGATGATTTGGAAGGAAAATCATGTTTATGGATGAGAACATCATTAGGTCAATAAGTCATATGACATTCTTTGAGTGGAGGGGTGTTAGAAGGGAGAGTGATAATTTTACCCTCATGTTCATATTTGATGCATTGATGGAGGGTGGAAGGAATGCAACGCATGGAATAAATCCATGGTCCTCCAAGGAGGATATTATATTAAAAATCCCCCTCTATGATATAGAATACTTCATGGAGGATTTTTTCACCAACGTGGATGGGAAGAATAACCATGCCTAAGGTAATGGAAATAATGTCATTAAATGCACAAAGCACTATGGGTGATTGGGTGAAAATGGAATTAGGGAGCTTAAGCTGATCAAAAGTGTGAGATGAGATGATGTTTATGTTAGCTCCATTTTCATCATAGAATGATGAATGAAAGTGTCATTGATATGCACAAAGATGATGAAGAGGGGAAGATCATGCTCTTGGATGTATGTCGGGAATTTCAATTGTCATTAAAATATATGGAATTAAAGAAGCAATTTCCCCAAAAAGAGATGAAAAAGGTTGTTCCTCATCATTAGGAGTGGGGATACATTTAAGATCTTTAATGAGGGCTTGTTTATGGTCTAGAGAGCTTTGGATGAGCTCATAAAGTGACATCTTAACTAGGGCTTGATGAAGTTGTTTCATAACACTTAGTTGATAACGGTGACCCGAGGAAGCTAAGATGGAAACATTTAGGTTTTGATGAGGAAGATGGTGGAGTAGGTTCACTAGAGGAGTGCAATAATGAATTTGGATTTGGATTGAGTGGGTGATTGGAATCCTTGGGGATGAGAACAAGTTATAACCCAAACAACATTGATGAAGAGAGGAGCACCTCTTTAGAGAGGCCGAGGTTGGAGGAGGGATGGAAAAAAAGTCTTAGATGAATGAGGGGATTTAGATACTATTAGTGGTGAAGGTTAGATGAGGAAGTGATTTGGTAGATGGAGGGTATTATCCTCTTTAAAAGAAGATCATATTCATTGATAAGATTATGGATGATGGTTTGAAGGGATTTGCAATGCTTGGTATCATGTCCTAGTGCATGATGGTATGCAAAAATGAGATTAGAGTCGAACCATGAAGGTCTTGGGCATGTGGATTGAAAGGTTTGATAGGTGGAAGGGTAATTATAGTTTTTGAAGTATACGATGTTGAAATATTTCCATTAAAATCATCTAGTAGGAGTTTTCCAGTTGAAGAAGATATTGTTGATGAAGGATCCTAAGAATGGTGGATGATGATGAAGGTTTTTATTTGATGATATTTTATGGGAGCCTTTGATTCTTTCATTGGGATTTAAAGGAAGTGATGGATGTGTTTTGAGTTTAACTTGATAATGACTTAGATGATTTGGATTCTGATTTGATAGTTGAGGATGGGAGATGTAGATGATATGAAGATATATTGGTGGTTTATTATATATTGTGAATGATGTGGATTTTGGATGAAGGACCTTGATCCATAAAATGGAAGGAGATGCTCTAAGAGAGATGATGTAACACTTTGATTGCTTATAAGGTTAGGTATTATAGGAATGAAGCTCCAAATTTTTTTGTGGATGTAGTGGATACTTTTGGATGGGCATGCTAAGGTTCTTAGGATTTAGGTTGCGATGGTTTACCTTGGTAGGGATGATGATGATTTCAACCGGGGGATCTATGGAGATAAGTTTAATTGATGTGATTGGGTTTGTAGATATTAAATATGGGAGTGGTTTTTGAATGATGTGTTTAAAAAGTATATAGGGTAGATTATGTGGATTTAGTGGATGTAGGTGTAGGGATGATTTTTTAATGGGGTAAGAGCTTTCATTTGTAGATGTATTGGGTGGGATGTTTGTGGTATGATTTAAGAGGTGGTTGAGATTAGATTCATTTTGATGTGGGTATAGTGATAGTAGTAGATGGGATTGATGTGGAAGTAGGTATAGATGTAGGATGTTCGATGAATGGTGTCAAGGTAATTTTTGGGGTGTATGTAGATGAGGAATTATAAGTGATAGGTAAATGGATGATGGATGGTATAAGGAGGAATGGGTGTAGTTAAAATTGATGTTGATGTAGTAGTTGTTGAGATAGTGATAGATTGATGTATATATGATGTTGATGTGGTAGTTTTTGAATTTGGGATATGTAGTAATAGTTTGATGTTGATTTTAGATGGGGAAGATTCCAAAATAGGGTTAGATGATGATGGATGATGATTCGATGGGTATAGGTGATGGTGTTGGATTTTGGTTGATATATTGATTGATGAGTATGCATTAGGTGGTTGTGATGTGGAAGGTTTAGTTTGATTTTTGGGTGAATGATTAGAAAAGGGTTTCTCAAATACATCTAAGGGTTGATTAGGTGGCGCATTAGGGTTGTCCACTTGAAGGTCACTAGATTCTATAAGTTTTTTAATAATGTATTTAAAGAGTGACACCTTTCAATTTCATGACTACGAACTTGGTGATATTTGCAATAATGTTCCTCATGATACCATGTTGGTTTAGGTCATGATTCATCAAATGGTTAGATGGGAGGAAGAAAAATGAGATTAATACCATTAACTTATCAAATATTGAACTATAAGATTCCCTAAGAGGGGTATAGTTAGTGGGTGGTCTAGGAGCTCATTGTGGAGGCTCGCATGAGAAGTGGATGTGGATATGGATGAATATTTGACCACGATGGTATTAGTAGTGTTCTTAGGTTTTCTTACCATGCATGGAAGATTTAGTGAACATTGATTTGGCTTATTTTCGATCCTAATTTAAGATGGCCTTTCTCAAGGGTGCGGAGTTCAAGTTTGTGAGCCATAGTGAATGCCTCTTCAAAGGTTTGAAATGATTGTATTTGAAGAGTGGATGAGATGTTCTTCACACAAGACCATGAGAAAGTTCAATTAATTCAATCTGTGGAAGGGAAAATGATAGTTGGTTAATGATGCCATGCCATCATGTGAAGAAATCCATGATAGATTCATTTTCATACTATTTTAATGGCGTATAGAGGTATGTGATAGTGATCTTACATGCAATGTTGATCGAGAAATGTTCTAGGAATAATTGTGCAAGTTGGGTAAAGGTAAACAATGAATGTTATGGGATGCCATTATACTAGTCCAATGTGGGACCAGCTAATGACATAGGAATGTGCAAAGCATGAGGTCTTGATCATGGGTGATAAGGTAACATGCATGTCTAAAAGCACGTGAAGATGTTTTTGAGGGTCCTCCTTACTATTGAACTTAGAAAATTTTTGGAATTTCCTAGTGAGGAGGATAAGGTTTTATAGGGATGGATGGATTGATTGGTTTGTTATATTTGATCATATGAAAAGGTGGTCTTGGATCCCAAGTAATGGATTCAATATTTTCCATTCTAATCAATAACGCTTGTAAGGGATCATTAGATGGATGGTTTTGAGAAATTGAAGGATGAGATTGTGATGCATATGAGGTTGATGGATTAGGTTGTTGATATGTTTGATATGTTTGAGGATGTGTTGGTGTTGGTGGAAGCGGTTGATAAGGAGGACATGTAATTAAGGGTTGTGATTGGATGGGTTGAGATAAAGGTTGATGTTGTTGAGAAGTGGGTATGATAAGATTTTTATATTGAGGATTGATTTGTTTTTGAGATGGTGATATTTGATTGTTTCTATGGGATGAGTTAAATATAAGTGATGGGTTGGTTGATATACTTGAGTTGGTTGATTGGGAAGTATGTAATGATAAGCACCTCTAGGGAGAGGTGGATAGAGTTTTGATTATTTCATATGGAGTTCTGAAGTGATTACATTTTCATGGATATTAGAAGTGGAAATGAGGGGTAGAGTTGAATTATGTTGTTTGGATATAAGAAGGAGCAAGTGAGATTCTTGAGATGATTGGATAGGGAACAAGTGATTGTAGTGGATGATGAGGTGATGGGATTAGAAGAAGTGATAGTAGTGTTGACACAAGGAAAATTAGGGGGATGGGGACCACCAATTGAGTGGTTTGGTGATTGTGAATATTTGAGGAAGATGGTTGATTACAATCAAATTCATGTTGGGTGATGAAAGCTCATTCATGGCTCTAGGAAAAGAATACCACAAGTTGGGAAGTAAGAAATTGGTAGATTCCATATTAGAATGGTAAACATAGATTTTTGCAAAAGGAGGTCCATCAATGGGGAGATTGGTGGTCTTGCGAAGGAGATAGTCATGAAGGAAACTAGGTTTACATCAAGCTCCTGGAACTCGAGACCCACAAGGGATGAGAGGAGGCCCAGAAGCATCGATGGAGGTAATAGAAGGGGGTGTTATTGGTCTAGATGGAATGGAGTGATGATAAAGAAAAGGATTAGTCTCACATGAGTGTTAGGTTGAATCAATTGAACCTCTTGAAGAGGAATGGAAACCATGGGTTGGTAACCATGGAAGAGATGACCAAAGGGGTGGAGGTAAGGAGAGAAAGTGTGGAAGTTTGTTGTGTAGGAAATGTGAGAAATGGGAATGTTGTTTGATGTCATGTTTTGTTCCATTTGTCTTGCTTGGGATCTTGTAATAACTGGCATGAAACAAAATAATAAACAAAACTATGCTGATTTTAATTAACTCAAAAAAGTCAAGTAAAAATTTTGATTATCTTGATTATTAAGATGTGAAAAGAAATGAAAAATGGGCTTGAAGGGTACCTAGGAAATGGAAATCTATGGATGGTTTTAGGTAGTTTGGGATGGATTCCTCAATATACCCAAAGGTACATGAGGCACAAATGTGATGTATATTGTATATGGGCTTGGTATTAGGGCCTACCCCTCACTTCACGATTCCCCCACAATGATAATAGGGAGTCATATGCTTAGCCAATATACTAGTAGAAAAAAAATTATAATGCAGCTAGAACACCATGGTGGCTTTCCTATTGGGTGATGAAATCCCAATAGTTCCACATGGTAGAAGATGTTTAGATGTGTAAATTGGTTTTGTTTTAGATGTGTGTGATGAAGTGTATGCAAATGTGTTAAACCCCTAGTTAAACTAGATTTCCAAGTAAGAATGAAGGGTTATTTTTAGATCAAAATGAAATGTGGATATTTGATGAGGACAACAAACAAGTGATGCAATGTAATAAAATAAAGATATGGGAATAAAAACAAGGAATACTTGGATAACTTTTCCTTTTATCGATATTCAAAAATTTTATTTTTTAGCAAGAAAGTAAGAAAATCCAATCTAAATCCAACATAAAGTAAGCAAAATAAATGCTCCTTCCTTGTGAGGTTAGAAGAAGATATATGGAAGAAAATGAAAATGAAATACAAATGAAAAAGACTCACCAAGAAAGGGTGGGTCCCACCAAGGGCATGCCAAAATGTTGACCAAGTTTCTTCATTCCTATTCATATTAGTGAACTAGTAATAAAGGAAACAAGTAACTCCAAATATGCAAGGTTTAAGGTACCTTGAGATGATATGGATGGATATAGATGTAATATGAACTCCTCCTCACTGTGAGCTTGGTAACCTATCAAATCAAAAAACTCAAAACAAGATGGATTAGTAGATAGATGGGAGGGTTTCTGAAAATGTCAATCCTAAGAAGTAAGAACTTCCTAGGATGGATGTCAACCCTCATTTTGATAAGATAAGATAAAACCATATATTGATAAATTGGTTGTAGTAAGGATCTTAATAATATGAAGTAAATATGAGATAAAAAGAATACTTGAAATGTTAAATGTAAGAAAGTACATATCTAATATAAATAGATTATAAATAAACCAAACTTGCACGGGTTGATAGTGACCTAGACTACAGAGAGGTCATCGATTGCCGATGGGGTAGGATTAGAAGAAGATGTAGAAA
This sequence comes from Taxus wallichiana var. yunnanensis, assembly GCA_018340775.1. NCBI lineage: Eukaryota > Viridiplantae > Streptophyta > Pinopsida > Cupressales > Taxaceae > Taxus > Taxus wallichiana. Next base: position 69,285,243 of record CM031237.1, on the reverse strand, counting down.
ATGCAAACTTGAGGTCCTCTTAAGGTAGATTTGAAGGCTAATGATCTAATGATGCACTAAGATGAAAACATGAACTTGCAGAAGGTTTGAAACAAGATCTAACATAAAGGATTCAAGAAAATTAAGAAAACATATGGTAAATGTAAGAAAGATAGATCATATTGACGACAACTAGGTTGGCTCGCAAATGACATGGGGATGGTAAAATGGATCTTAGATGGAAGAGGGAGAAAATGATTGGATCTGAAAGATTGGATGATGGGATTAAGTAGGTGATGGGGAAGATGATAGAAAAATAGAAAAAAAAAATGGCGTCGATGACAAATAGGAGGGTTAACGGGTGGTGGGGATGATTTAAGATTAAATTAATGAAATAGACAAAATGATGGCATATAGATGAAGATGGAGGTGATTAGATGCAAGAATGTCGAGGCCTTGGGATGGTTGAGCTCCTCTGAAACAAAATGGTGATGGTGGATCAACAAAGATATGATAGTGATGGATCTAAGAATGTAATGACAATAGGACTCCAAAGCTCCCAAAATAAACAAAATATCTCTAAGAAGCTAAAAAATAGGGTAATAGTTGCAACACACACTGGAAACCGAAGCAAAGGTTGCAAGAGCTCAGAAAATCTCAAAATTACATCCTTGGACAAGTAGGGGTAAGGGTGGCTTTATAGGGTTGATGATGACCCGGATGGATCGTGTCAAATGTACGAGGGATCCATCCATTTGGTGGTGCATAGGGATGCTCAACTTGAGGCATCAAGCCCATGGGAGACGAGATTAGGGTTTAGATGGATATATATGAGCTAGGGTTGCATAGGGAAGATAAATGGGTAGGTGAGATATGGATAGAAGTAATTAAAGGCCATGGATAGGTAAAAACATTAAATAATGACCCAAGGATAACAAGATTGGGAATTTAGGGATGAAAATGAATTAGATGAAGATTATGATTAATTATTGATGATTAAGGATAATTAAAATGGTTTAGGGGGTATTAAAATAATGAGATGAGGATTAAAGTTGATTAATAATGATAAAGGGTGATTAATATACATGGAATAATGGGATAGGATTAGGGGTGGGAAAGGGAATTTAATGGAATAAATTTAATTTAGGAGGGAATGTAAAATTCAAATGGATGATCATGATGAAAGAGAGAGAACATGTGGTGAAGGGTAGCGATACAATTTTTGGTGTCTACACCATGCTCATCAACACCAACTATATAGCATATGAGATCCATCACGCCCTCCTAATATACACCTATCACCCCAAAATCTAAGGCATGTCCGATATTGATGAAGAACCCGGACATACTTCCATATATTTGGATGTTTTTGTAAAGGTGTCTTCATCCTCGAGGAACATATTGATACCTCCTCTTGCTCACAATTAGCTAACAATAAATACTCATCTTGTTACAAGTCCCCAAATTATATAATTCCAAATAAGATGATGTACAACATTGACTATTAATGGTATGGCTATGGTAAGAATCATACACGAATCTATGAGCCTATATTGGCTTGTAAATAGTTTGAATGTTATGAGATAAGCATTAAACCATATAAAGTGAGCACCGATGAAGTTGATGCCATCTCTTTAGAGAATGAACATGAATATTATGATTTTAAACTAGGGTATCCTTATGGAATTTAAAATGAACTATCATATACCAATGTCTTCCCTAATCATTTCATTCTCACCCTTAACCAATCTTACCCTAAACAGGAATTGTAATATACCTCCCTCATTGTTTAGTACCAAAAAAGTCACATACAAATATATCCCTTTCAGATTAAGGAAGCTATAAGATATTTTATGGGAATATTAGATGATATCCCACCAAAAATTAAAAAAATGATTGGCCATCAACTTGGATTCAAGTGCTTATTTTGGGAAGGAGGATGAGTGATGAGTGCCTTGGTTAGTAAAAATGAAAAAAACAAAATATCCAAAAATTATAAAAAAATAAAAAACCAAAGTCTTTTACTTAAAACCTCTTTTAGGCACTATCGGATAAGAAAAAATTAAAAAATAAAAATAAAATAAAAGTGACCAATTTTTTTAGAAAAACCTCATTGAGGTATTAATATAAGAGAAATTCAACATCCCCCTAACCCTACACAGATGGAAGATGGATCAAAATGTCTTTTATAGGAAACCATAGATAAAAATTGAAATTGAATAACATCCAAAAATATTTAAGCTAAGCACTTCCCTCTATCCTCATGAGAAATACTTTTCTCTCTCTCTCTCTTACGTTTTTTTCAGATGTATTTGAATAGTCCTATGGTGACATACCTAGGTTGGACCCTTCTTTGGTTATTCAAAACTTGGTCATTTACGAATTAGAAAAAGATTTTAAACAAAAGCTACCCATATCCTCCTATAATTATCCACCTCCTGCTACCATATAGATAAGTTCATGGTGATATGGGTGAAACCCATAAGTCTTTAGGGCCATGTAGGGTACATATCACCTCAATGAAATATACTTATGTTTATGTCGTGTTATGATATATGGTAAGCTATACTATCTATACAGCTCATAACTCAACATAACCTATTTGTGTGGTTAGTTCCACTATAATCCATGACACCTCAAATGTCAATCTAGATATATTAACATCTCTAGAAGCTAAGAATGCATTACGGTTCACATCTACAATTATCAATCAAACTATGTCAATATCCCTTTCCTAGATCTATATCATAAGTATATATATAACATGCTCTTTAGGCTATCTGAATGCCCAAAGTCCCTAACCCATATCCACCTATTATGGGAGCTGTTTTATAGATGAATTAGATAAGTATGAGCCACGTGCAAATTTTTAGGGCATGCTCGAGGGAGGCATGAAGGGGAACACACAAGTAGAATGGAATAGTGCGCGTAGGTTTGCACCCAAGCAAGAAAATTTGGGACTTAGTCAATTTTGTCGACCCATGGCTAAAAATAGAAGAACATAGGAAGAGTGGCATCCAAGCAAGATCTATAATTAAACAACATCAAGATGGCTTGAGACACACACAAAGAGAGATAAAGATGGAAAATCACATGCATAGATTACCAAATGATCATGCATGGGTCAATCTAATAATAGGATTAAAGTAGGAGTTACATTTATGTTAATCTATTATTAGGATTGTTATAAAAGCATGCACGCTTTATGGATATTTTGGATGTAATACATGTTGTCTATTTTGAGAGAACGCCTATTTTTAGGAGAGTGCATGGGTGGTGAAGGAAATTCCCACCCCTATTTCTATGTCATGGATCTATTATAGAGAGTACCATGTGGATGAAGGATACAATCAATACTATGATGTAGGATTTTGTGCATGGATCTGCAAACTAATGTAATGGTTGATCATGTATTTAGCTTTCTTGTGATGTAATAAATTATATTTATGATGGATAATTGTGGTTGGATATTGGTTGTTGATATTTAAGAGTATGGTGATTTAACAGTTCAATTGATCTTGATTATTGTTTAAGCTGTTATATTTCCTTATTATATGTGTTTCTAAAGTGAGTTATGTGCAATGATTACTATATACGAATTATTACTTGATTAATTATCATTAAGAACATGAATGTTAACTTATTGTCAAGCGATACAAAGGAGGGACCTGGTATCTACATGTGATTTAGGTGAGTGTTTAGTTTTACCTGAATGAGGTACCAACATGCATAAAAATTGAGTGAAATTAAAGACTATTGGAGTTATGCTTCCTCACATGTGACATGTATGGGATAATCTTTATCCCCTCCATCTCTATCGTTTATGGCAGCCCCGTCAAGAACCATAGTAATTGATGGAATTGTCCCATATCCTCAATCCCCACTGTCTCTACTATTTGTATCATGTGCATGTAGTACTCTCTATCATAGCTATGGATGCCTCTCATATATTTTCATTTGAATAGCCTCCATAAGTATTGAATACCATTGTGTCGGTTATAGATTAAAAAAGTCTAAAAAAATGGTACCATATATCATACTCATTTATGACACAAGCATCATAGTACACTTGCATCCATCCCAAATAATTATTTCTACCCAAACCCGGTCTATAGATTTTGTCCTTATGTGTATGATGATAACCCAAACTATGATTTCTTAGGCAAGTCTGTTGTAAAATAGTGCGTAATTGACAACACACTTTTTCTATAGCCAAATTTTCTCACTACTCTATATACATAGGTGCTTCTTTAAAATTAAGTCTCGATGATGCACTTGGTAGCACTCCGTCTGGATATAAAATAGCTATTGGTATAGATCATCATAGTTTTCTAAAGTGACGTGTGGCCACCTTGTAATGTCATCGACACTAGGTCATCCAAGGTTCTCGTTGTAGAATATTAAACCATCAATATGTCTTTGGCATTCCCTTCCTATTATAACTCATCCAAATACCCTCAAATTTTCATCTATAAGACCCTTAAATATGTTAATATGTCATCCCATGGTTATATGCTCATAGGCCAATATTTGTAAGAGTTTTATATATCTTATGCTCGAACCTCATCTCGTAAGTCACAAAATGGATATCCATGTACAAATGACTAAGTAAATGTGGTCCCTATGAAAACCCCTACGGTTATCTATAATTTATGTTATCATATCTACATATCCAATGGAAAATTATTGGATGGACTTGTTAGGAAGGAATATGTTACTTGACAAATCCCATCTAAAAGGAACGCGTCATTAATCATATGTATTTATAGTATCTTCACTAAATCTACTTCAAGCCTATGATGGGGTAGGTCATGATGGCATGTTGCTCTAGTGAGTAATCTAGACCAATTTGAACCATTTAAATAAACAATATCCACCACAATAGGAAGTCGGAGTATTTAATATACATCCTCTAAGGTCATTTCCATCTTCCTTATCGAGAGATGGAAAATACTAATCTCTCGAGTACCATCTCTTTGAAATGATTGTTTTCAATTATATGCCCAAACATATAATAGACATCAATACAACATGGCATAGTTCTACACCTACACACACTCCCCATTCATAATATGTGAAATACGAGTGCATCTCAAGATTGCATAACACCTCTCATAGAAATGTAAAACTTCTAAACATACCTACAATCATTGAAAATAAAAACAACACTTAGTCCTACATTCACATCAGAAAATACTACTACTACTTAGTGCTAAAATGCTAAAAAAATACAAATTTCTATAATAAAACATAAATTTAATCAAAGAACACAACCCTATAAACTCTCCTGTGGTCACTTTGAATAAGTGTGGGACAACTAAAAATTAGCTCGAAACTACTAAATTTTGGCATGAAAACCAAAATTACAAATCTCATATAGACACGAAATTTGTAAGCATATCAACTAAAAATAGATTACAACAACATCTATTTATATGTCATGTATCTACCGTAGAGAGGACCATGTGGATGAAGGATACAATCGATACTATGTTGTAGGATTTTGTGCATGGATCTCGCAAACCGATGTAACAATTGTTCATGTATTCATATTTTTGTGATGTAATGAATTCTATTTATGATGGATAATTGTGGTTAGATATTTATTTTTATATGTCTTAGCATGATGATTTAACAGATTAGCTGATCTTGATTATTATTTAAAATTTTATACTTCCTTATTATATGTTTTTCCAATGTGTTTTATATGCGATGGTTATTGTATATGAATGATTACTTGATTAATTATCATTAAGAACATACATGTTAATGTTAACCAAAATAAGCTCCCTCTTATTTTGGGTCCCTTTTGTGCCTCAGTCAAATTTTTACACATTTCAAGCACTCAAAATTTTCTAGGTATTGCTTCATCAGATAGAGAATTTTTCCCCTTTCCAGAAAGGTAAGGAAGTCCTCCTAACTCCTTGTATTTTTCAAGTTATGGACCGGCGGAGTTTAGAGGGAAAATTTTCCCAAAGCAGAGCTAAGCGAGCCTATGGAAGAAATTTTTCCAAGGAAACTTGGGCCGGCGAGCGAAGGATGAAGATTTGGCACTTAGCGCTTTTGGCTAAAAGCACAAAATTCATTCACGCTCCCGCAAGCCCACGAAGGAAACAAAGTGGAAAAATGCCTAAGTCCCGAAAGGGACACATGGCAACATTTTATGCAAAGATGCTAAAGCGGACCAGAGGAAGGACTTAGAAAATTTTTGGCTTTTGCCAAAAGGGCCGAAGAGGAAAAATTAGGCCATGCCTCCCCAGCCAATCAGAAGCCGACATGTGTCATGCGGGAGTGCGGACGCGAGTTGTTTGAGAATTTTCACAAAATTTAAAAAGAGAACAAAAGGTGAAGTTTGAGGTTGTGGGCCCATGAAGGAAGAAAATGAAGCACACCTCCGCGCCAATCAGAGGCCGACATGTGTCATTTTTATGACACATCATCAGCGCATGGGCGTCGGAGACCTTGGAAAAGTTTGCACTTTTGCCCCGAAAGGGTTAAATGTTGGCTTCGACCCCCCAACCAATTAGAATTTGACACGTGTCATGCGGACCTGAGGGGCCATGGAGATTTTTGGGAAATTTTTCCAAAAGGAAAAATTTAAAGTTTGACCCCGCCGACCCCAATTTTGACTCTTTTTTACCATTTTTGCCCTAAATCTTCAGAGGGCCATATCTTTCGAACCAGAGCTTGGTTTTCATGATTTTGGTGTCATTGGAAAGATGTTGACATCCTCTACATGATTGAAGCTTCAATTTTGGATTTTGGTGAATATTCATGGGAGAAAATTGGAAAAATGTCTCTGGCACTAGAAAAGGCAAAAAATCATATTTCCATCTACCTGATTTAATGAGGTATGGGCAATTTCTTGTCCTGCAGGATCAAATGCATTGGGAAGTTGATTTTTAGAGGTTCCTTGCCATTTTAATGGATGTTATCGGTTGGTGGGTGCAAAAATGGATTTCCCATGTTCTCTCTCCTCTGTTCTACGTTTTCATCGATTAAAAGCTAGTTTTGGCTCATTTGTAAGAGGTTGTTCATCCTTCTTCTTTTCCTATCCCTTATTTTCTTCCCTGGGTCAAAAATGGAGTTTGAACCTCCTTCCCTACTCTGTAATGGAATTTTTTCCTCTAACCCGTGAAATGATTCACCGTGTAAATTAAGCGTCTGAAAATATGTTTTTGTGATGCATTTATCCATCCTTGGCTTGTTTTCTTTGTTGTTTTCCTTACCTCTCTTCATTACAGGGTATTTTTCCATGTTTGGATGTTCATTGCAGGTTTTGGAGCTATTTTCATGGATTTTGGAACATTTTCTATGTGAAATCCATCTTTGGTCTATGATGCACTTGTCCATCCTTTCCATTGCTCACCTCTTCTTGTTCCATGGCAATTTTGATAGATAATCAACACTTTCCTTCTCTGGTGTATCATTGTTTTAGTGTAGGCTCTGTTTTTCCTTGTTTTCTTCCTCTCCTTGTCTCCTTAGAAGTTAGATTAGGTTAGATTAGATTTCCTGCACTGGAATATCTTGTGACAGTAATTTAGGAAGAGGAACCAACCTTCTCTAGAGATCTTTCCCCATTTGCAAAGGTCCCACACTTTGGGAAATCTTAATGTTGTGAAATCACACCAAATGACTTTGCCTTAGAAAATCAGATCCATAACTCATTTGGGGATCTTTGTGAATCTGCACTAATTAACTTCATGTCAAAAAACACAAAGGAGGGACCTGGTAGTTATGTGTGCTTGAGTAAGTTTTCGGTTCTAACTCAATGTGGTGCCAGACACATAACACTTTGTTCTATTATCGGAACCTCTTTTTAACTTTTCTTCTAAGATTTTGGATGAAGATGGCGTATTGATTATCTTTGGAAGTAATTGGAAGTTGGGAAAACGCATGAAGATAAGTTTACATAGAGGTATAACATTGGACTTGATTTGAATGCATGGAAATGGGTGGAAGATAATCTTTATCATGAGCTATATGATATGTTTTTCATATTTTCCTAGTAGAATTGTACCATTGGTTGGTAGCATATGCATCAAACAAAGCTTGGGGTCCTAGGCCAAGGATTTAGGTGCAAGAATATTATCAAACCCTATTTAATTGAGATGAATCTTGACTAGAATTTAAGATCATCGATGGGATGGTGTGTTACACAATTATACATTGGAATACATTATTTCTATGTATTCATTCCGGTAGGAAGCCAATTTTAAGTTTTTTTGAGTTCGAGGATCCTATCTATGCACGTTACCCTTAGAAATCAATATCTTGATGATAGAACTGGATTTTGAGAGACTTCATATCACTAGCTAAATCCCCACCACACGTAGGGGTAGGAGAAGGTGTCAGAAGGATGGAGGTTCGGTAGAAGAATGATAAAGAGAGGAGAGATGAATTAAGTATAATGAAGTGCAAGAAAGGGAGATTTTGGAAGCTTTATAGTTCGAAGAATGATGGCTCGTGAAGGTTTTGAAGATCTCGTGGAAGACGAGGATCCGAACATCCAATCCTCTTGAATTTGAGCAAGCGCAATAGAGAGTTCCCAGCTTTGAGGATGAGAGCATGTCGAGGAGAGAATGATAACCACGGGCATACATTTGACTAAACTTGGCTACCTAGCCCTTCGTCAGTGTTCTAGATCCAAATATAGTTGAAGGATAGAGTAGTGAAGGTAATCAAGAAGATACGGTAGATATCATTTTGTGTTGAATCAAGAAGTGCATCAAACTAGTAACATGCCCATGGTAGCACAATATGTGCAATTGTTTGGGACTTCACTTGGGGATTTTTTGGAGCATCAACAACAAAGAATATTGGTGTGTAAACCATTGGAAGAACTTCTATGGATGTGGACTGTGTAGATTTATGGGTGTCTAGTTTAGTACTACAACTAGGACCTAAGGAAGTTAATCAATCCAGGGCATATCCCACAATAGGGGGTGTGGGAGGATCGGGAGGATCGAGTTAACAACCCCTCGGAGGAAACACCGGTGGGGGTTTTGGTTCTTAATCTGGTAGATAGGGCCCATAACCACCACCACATAAACCTTGACAACCACCACAACAGGGGACCTTAAGTCTATTTTTGAGATGTCTCACCACTTACCAAAGTACAAAGGTGTGGAAGATGCTGCAAATCACGTGCATAAGTTTGAATTAATATGGCACGCTAAAGGAATTACAGCTCTGAAAGTAAGGGAATCCAATTTACCACTACACTTCAAGGGCGCTTATAGTTGGTATAGAAATTATAACCCCACTAGACTACGGTATATTATGATGCCCTACGTGCTAAATTTTTGGATTAGTTTCACATTCTAGAGTTTGAGCAACAGAACATCAACACACTCAAGGACATCAAACGGTATCTATCGAAAGTTTTAGGAGTACGACACATGTTTTAAGACATTGTTGTCTAAATTGTCTTATGATATTCATCCGAGTCAAAATGCGTAGTGGTTTTTTTGGAGGGTTGTTGACTTCTTTCCAAAGAGATTTATCTTATAAGACATATACGCAGACCGTCTGCAAGGCCTTGGAAGCATATCTCTCGGGCTGAGGTAGTTAGGAGTTTTGATATTGGAATGAGCTCATTCTTAGAGGCACAAATAACATATGACTATGACAAAGCAGTTGGAGAAGCTCTCTTCCAACTCCATACATGAGACTAAAAGTGGGTTATGTTACACAAATTACGATGTACAAGGACACACTAAAGATAGTTTTCCATGATGGAATATACACAATTTTTATAGTCATACGGGCTCTATCATAAGAATCATGATGTGTGAAATTTCCCACTCTTGTAGTGCGTGATTCAGAAAAATGTGTCCATGTATTGTAATATTTGTGATGCCCATACCTATGATACAACCGATTATAGGATTATTGACCATATCCACAAAGCCATTGAAATATGGGTGCACCATACTATTTTTGGTGATTAGATCAAAGGAGAAAGAAGGAAAAAATCATGAAGGGCACAATAATGGGGATAATAAGAATATATGCTTCCGAGGAGGATATCAAGGCCGATGTCATGGTGGAACTTGAGGTAGGTTTGATCGAGGGATTTGTGACACTTGTGGGTCCCCGATTATTACTAGCACAAGTGTCCACAAATATAGTTTTCCCATGGTATGGGAAGGAACATATATTAGAAGATTATCCATATCTATATGTGCACATGTGTAAGGCCAAGAATAAGGACAAGGGTGCGGGGATGATCAAGGTACAATGCATTAATGTTAATCGGTGGATTCCTAAGAAAATACGATACAGAGTTGCAGCCCTACTATTTCTTATGTGTGTGATCCTTTGAAGTATAAACCTCTCATCCATAAACAAAATATCATACATGTTAAGTATCTAGATGCGGCACATCGAAGGAAGTCTACCAAGATACTATGGGAGTCATCAAATATCTATAGGGTGAAATATAGTGCTTGAAGGAGTAGGCACATGAGAGATAACGTGTGAAGAATATTGAGCTTCCGCCAAAGGATGTAGATGACCTAAAGGAGGTGTGTAAGATGTTGTACTAGGAGAATATCATCCCACTATTAGGGGAATGGCTGCGTGAAAAATTACCACACATTGGCGTTGAGCACAAATAATAGATACTACATGCAAACTTTCCACCACAAAACCATGAATATGATAAGGAAATTACACTTGATGTAGTGATTGATAGATGGTCGGTAAGTAATATTATGATAGATACAGGCCCTGAGGTAAATGTGTTGAATTTGGATGCATTGAATTAGATGGGGAGACCAACATTATAGCTATCTTCCAATTTGATGTAAATGGTGAACAAGTCTAGGTATATGCCTATTCGGGTGTTGAAGGATGCATCCATTACCATTCAAGAAGCTAATTTTACCTGGAGACTTTGAGGTATTAGATATTTCAAGTGAACAAATTCCCAACATTACTTGGGTGACCACTGGTGTTATACGAGTAATAAAAACCTACATTTCAATAATGAGGTATATTAAATTTAAAAATTAGGACAAGCATGTTATTATACCCCTAATTGAGGAAAAAGATATATTTTATGTTGAGCCTTTGAGCGAGGAAGATCTAAACATAATTTATGCATGCACAGGTGTGAGACCTTGAAGTTGTAGAACCATCCAAGGAAGGCGTCTTGCGGTGAAATATGCACAATAATTCAATGATACCACAAGTACTTCCTATGACAACTGGGCCCATGACATGTATGATATGGTCGGATGCGAGATGAAAGAATGAGTAACTAGGATGATTAGGCCACACATGGTTAAGCGGTTGGGGTCGATTAGTTACCAAGGTATGTCGAAGAAGGAAAACTCGATACATTCATGTTTGCCATAGAAAACTAGTGGTGAACGAGTGTGATAGAATAAATATGTAGGTCTATACTTTGTACAAGGTAGAAACGTGATGGTAGGAAAAACATAGAGATAACATTTTGGAATCGCAAGAAGTGAGAATCACCTTTTCCACTATGTTTACTTAGAACAATGTACCTACGCACATATGTGAATATCATGGGAAGACTCAAACTTCAATACACATCCATAATTATAAGAGATTATGGGCACAAGGCCGAGAGGCCTTACCACCATCTCTATGGGTACAATAAAGTGGAAAGCTCGAGGCACAGAGAAGCATGCTCACATGGAGGACCACATTCAGACACTTGGCACCAGATCTGAGGGCATTGGAGGGTGAGTTGGTAGTCCGAGAAAGCTATAAATACAAGCACTTGCAGAGTAAAAAGAGAGAGAAAAGAGAGAGATGAAGAGTATGGGCGGAGCTCTGCAGAAATACTGTGAGGACTCTGTTAGTGGATAGTTGTATTTGGGAGAGAATGCATTAGGCTTAGGGATTGTAATTTTCTTTTTTGGTAGCTTAGTTACATAAGTCCAGTGCAATGCATGACTATGGTCTGCTTCTCTGTGACACTCTGTAATGGCTCAATGGATGTAATGAGGTTACCTATTATATATATACATGAATATCAATGATTCTGATGCATACTTCTCTCTCATGAGTTCTCTTTCCTTTCATGCTAAGTATGGATGCTTGTATGTTTCTTTTTGTCATAATACATTATGGATTATGTTAAGTACTCTATCAAAATGACTGCAAGGATCTAGAGGCCATTCTGAGCCCTATGGTTCTTGTATGTCCTAACTTCCCTTCTGAAATCTCTTACACAAATCATAGATGATGTTTCCCACTAAACTCACATAAAGAGAGACTCGGTACCCATGCGTGCCTCGGGTGAGCACCCAACTTTCACTGGGTGATAGGCGGTGCATGGGGGATTCCTTTCTTTATGTTAAGGGTAAAAATGACTACATCTTGGTTCCATTTCTTGGGACCTCTTTTTGAAAGTTGTAGTGGGATTTAACATACATCATGATCTATGTAATGAGTAATGATAGAGTGGTTAACATTGGAAAGTGTTGAATCATGGTTCAAGAGCACAGAGGATGAATTTTCTCAGAGATTCAACACTTGGACCTGAGTTTAATGCACGTAGATGGGTAGAAGAGAATCTCTACCATGATCTATATGAGACCTTTTTCTTGTTTCCCTGTGGAGCTATGTATGAATGGCTCTCGCCTATGCATCTAGATCAAGTTGGTGTTATGGATCACATGTGTGGACCCAAGAAGAATACCAAAGGCTACAGGATGTAGATCTGACATGGACCCATGTTGTGGATCATTGGTGGAAAGGAGTATTGGCTAGCTACACTCTGAGTATGCCATTTCCACATATTCTTATCCGGAGGTTGCTTGAGTTTGAGTTTTGTGAGAGCCCAGAGGATCATTTCTACATGTTGTCCCTCTGGCTCTAAAGATCTTGATGATTACCATGAGTTTAGAGGCATTCCCAATGGTGGCTAAACCATTCTAAGAGCATTGGGTGAGGAAGCTAGGGTGGAGGAAGATGGCAGATGTTGCGATGGAGAAAGGATAGGGAGGAAAGATGACTCAAGTATGGTGAAGCACGTGAAAGGGAGATTGCTAGACAATGTGAGGTTGTAGGTGTGATGGATGTATGGTGGTAGACATTATGGGAAGGATTTGAGGTTCACGTAGAGGACGTGGAACTGAGCAGTCTGTGTGACCCCATCTTGGCAAGCGCATGAGAGAAACCCCTTCGGCTTCTGATGAGAGTTCATCATGTGGAGAAAGAAGAACCATTGGCATGCATCATCTGAGCCCACCTAGTGACCAGACCCTAGTGCTTGGTTTTCCAGATCGGGGGATAATATTGCTAGTCTAGTTGGTTACATTGGAGGTGATCGGTCTATGCCCAGGAGGTATAATTTCTCATTTGGGACTTCTATGGCTGCAAACACCAGCCCAGTGTTAGGAATTTTTGGGCAAGGTATAGGCACACAAGCTTTTGGTCTCACATCTGGGAGTGGCACGGGGTATACTATTGGTAGTGGGGCATTGTCACAGACCATAGGTGCGTAGCTCAGTGGAACTATGGGGACCCTTGGCATGACCACTTTAGGACCTGGTGGGCCAGTGGATCTGTGGTTCAGGAGGAGTAGGAGCTGGTGGGTCTTGGTGGATCTGTGGTTTAGGACCTAGTGGGCTGGTGGATCTAGTGGTTCAGGACCTGGAGTGGACTAGTGGATCAGGTGGTGGAGGAAACACAGGTGGAAACCAAGGCTCTAGCTCAGGAGGATTTGGGCCCCAACCACCCCCACAAGTTTTCTTTGAAATGTCTCTACATTTTCCCGATTATAGAGGTATTGAGGATGTTGTGGAACATGTTCACAAGTGTGAACTACTATGGCATGCAAAAGGGTATCACAACCCCAGAATGGAAGGCTAGTCATTTTGTAACAACCACGTTGCAAGGGCGCACGCATAGCTGGTATAGGAAGTATGACCCTCATCAAATAGTGGTGGACTATACTTTTAAAAAGAATGCATTCTTGGTAGAATTCCACATTCTGAGTTTGAGTAGAAGAGCATCATCAACACTTTGAAGGAGATTCAACAAGGAATGGCAGAGAGTGTGTGGGAGTATGATGCACACTTTAAAACTCTCTTGTCTAAATTATCATATGATATTCACCCTTCACAACATGCTCAGTGGTTTTTGGGGGGTTGATCACTCCTTTTAGAAGGGCCTTATCTCATAAAACTTTTACAGACCACGCGAGGCATTGGAAGCTTCCCTACATGCCAAAGCTATTGGTAGTGTTGATATTGGCATTAGCCCATTCTTGGAGGCTCAGATTGCTGCTATGGCCAAGCAGTTGGAAAAATTGTCTATGAACTCAGCCCATGAGACTCACAGTGGTTTGTGGTGCATAGATTGTGAAGTAGAGGGGCACGTTAAGGATAATTTCCCCCAGAGGATAGTACACACCGTGGCAGTAGATTGTGAAATTTTCATGGGGACCATGATGCAAGTAGGTGCCCCTTGCTACAACACAATCCGGAAGAATGTATCTTGTTATTACAAAATTTTACACTTCTACAACCCATGATACTAAGGACTATAGGCTCATTGATCAGATCCATGAGGCCATTGATCATGGGGTGCACCAAACCAGCATTGCCAGTAGTTCTAAGGGTGATGATCACCATTATGAGGAGCACGCAGATGGAGGCACGCATGGAAGAGGTTTTGAGGAGGGTTCCATGGTCATGGTAACCATGGAGGGAGGAAGGAGTGAGTTCCCACATGGAACCTATTTCAATTGTGGATCTACGAGCATTACAAATGTGAATGCCCAGACTGTTGCAGTGCTCGTGGTGTGGAAAAAGAAGCATAAGTATGAGGAGTGCCCAAAATTGTTTGAGCATATGAATCAACAGCACCGGAAGGACAAGGGCACTTGCAATGGTCAGTATTAAGAAGGCAGACATATAGTGGATGCCTCGGGTAACATGGGATGTAGGTTTGGAGCCTATCTTGGTAACAACAAGGGTAGAAGCCATGCACACGCAGAGAGATACCAAGACAGAAGAACCTGGTTTCAAGGGAGGAGGTCATTCATGGAAAGTATCCAGACCCCACGCATCAAAAGGAGGTATATCAAGACACCATGGATGTCATTCGAGCTTACAAGGGGAAATCCAGTGTCTAAAGGAGAAATCCAGGAGGGAGGAACAAGGAAGGAGAGTCGAGGTGCACAAAGGATGACCTGGATGAGGTCAAGGAGGTGTGTAAAATGCTAAGGCAGAGAATATCATTCCCTTGCTAGGATCATGGTTGAGAGAGAAGGTACCACATGCAGGAGGAGAGCACGAGAGGTAGGTCTTGCATGTAAACCTTCCCCCTCACAGCCTTGACTATGATAAGGAGATCACATTGAATGTAGTTGTAGATGGATGGCTCCTCAGTAATATCCTCATTGACATTGGTGCATGAGGTTAATGTTCTAACTTTGGATGCATGGCATCAGATGGGAAGACCTACATTACAGCCATCTTTGAATGTGTTGTATATGGAAAACAAGACTAAGGCAATGCCCATCGGTGTCTTAAAGGATGCAACTATTACTATCCAGGAGCTAAGTTTACTTGGGGACTTTGAAGTCTTGGCACTCACCGAGGTAGACAATTTCCCAGCACTACTTGGGTGCCCTTGGTGTTACAAGAACAATGTGGACCTTCGGTTCAACAAAGGGTACATCAGCTTTGAGAACAAGGAGGAATGGGTCATTATACCCCTGGCTGATGGGAAGTTCGACACCCTATATTGAACCATTGGGGAAGAAGTTCTAGATAGGATATATGTGCACTCAATCAGAGACCCAGAGATGATACACCCTACTAATGGGGTTATCCAGTTTGAAGATGCTCAGTCAGTGAGTGATACCACCAGTCTAGCATGTGAAAATTGGGTGCATGGGACTTATGAATTGATGGGATGGTAGTTGAGAGGGTCGGTGACCAAGGTAATAAAGGCACGCATGGTTCGGCACCTTGGAGGAAAAGAACTACCCAAGTATTCAGGAGGAGCCTTCCTGAGATCTTTCTGCAGAGTGGAAGCTCAGTGGAGGGATGGGAAGGAATGGAGAGGGATGTTAAGTTATGTCTTTCTCGCAGTGGCTCGGTGGTGGGCTACACATCAGGAGAGCCTTTTAGAGTGGCGCGAGGTAAGAATTGCTCTCTCTGTCGTCATTTTCTAGGAGCAATGTGCCCACCATCATCAAGGACTACCATGGGAAGGAGCCCACCTCTTTCCATATCCAGGAGTGTGAATGGGTCTAGAGAGAAGGTGCGAAAGCTTTTCCACCATCCCTCTAGGTGCACAAGTTGTATTCTACACTACAGGGGTTTGCATGCGCATGCATGGTATATTCATTCGAGACACACCACTAGAAAAGGAATTGGCAAGAGCTCATGGCTGACCTTATTCAAACCTTTGAGTATCAGAGTACCAAACCATCAGTTGATAAGGCCTTGTAGGGTATCAAGTGCCTTACCATGGGGGATAGTGCCATGATGGAGGATAGGCTTGTTGGAATTACTAGGTGAACCGGGATTGGGGGGTGCACTTTGAAGAAGAAGTAGAGGAAACAGAAGAGTTACAGCTTGAGCACGCGTGTTTGGAAAAAGAAAAAGGAAAGTTGGTGTATGTGATTGATGGAGAGGAATCGAAAAGCTTGGATGTTAACCATTCTGTAGGGATGCGACATGAGGTAGTGGATAGTGTAGATACTCACTGCATGCACCTACCATGAACCCTTAAAGACAAAGAAGGTTAACATCGGTTTAGGAGAAGAACCTAAGGAAGCTATTATTGGAGACTACTTGGTTGGAGAAGGAAGTTTCTAAGATCATTGATCTGTTGCATGAAATTTGAGGATTTATTCCCACATGGGTACCATGAGCTCAAAGGCATTCACCATTCCTTGGGGAGATGAAGATAAAACTAAAGGATGGTGCATGCCCGGTTAGGAAAAGGCCCTACTGAGATGAATCCCAATTTGCGTGAAGGTTAAGGAGGAGATAGACAAAATGATAGCTTATGGGATCATTGAGGTAGTGGAAGAATCGAAATGGATAAGTCGATGGTAATCAACATCAAGAAGGATGGGTGGATTAGGATCTACATGGATTATAGGGAATTGAATGTAGTTTGTGTCATTGATCCCTTTCTGACCCCCTTCATTGAAGAAATTTTGGAAGGAGTCATTGGCATGAAATCTATTCCTTTACGGATGGATTTTGGGTACCACCAAGTCCGGATTGCAAAGGAGGACCAGGAGAAGATGAACTTTCACCACTTGAGTGGGGAAGTTTTGCATACACGGTCATGCCCTTTGGGTTGAAGAATGCACCTATTTTTTTCACGCATAGTGGTGCAAGCATTCCAGGATTTCATACATAAGTTTCTTCAGGTCTATTTGGATGATTGGATAGTGTATGGTCTAGTTAAGGACCATTGTGACAATTTAAGGTTAATGTTTGAGAGGTGTAGGTAGTTGAGGATATCCCTCAACATTAAGAAGTGTGTGTTTTCTACACCCTTTGGGACTTTATTAGGGCATATCATATGTAAGGAGGGCTTGTTGGTAGATCCCACTAAAGTTGTAGTTATTGTGGGGTTAGGGAGCCTACTAGCTAGAGCACGCGTGCATGGATTCCTTGGGCATATGGGCTATTACAGGAAATTCATTAAAGGATATGCCAAGATCACCACACCTTTAGAGGAGCTACTTAGACATAAAAGTGCCTTCCATTGGGGAGAGGCACAATAGAGGGCATTTGATACATTAAAAGATAGGCTTGTCACCACACCTATATTACATTTTTTCCCTCTTGGGACAAGCCCTTTCATGTCCATGTAGATGCCTCAGGGACCACCATTGGAGCAGTGCTTGCACAACCAGGTGAAGGGATTGTTGATCATCCTCTGTGTTTTGCAAGTAGGAAGCTGACACCAGAGAGAAACTATACCACAACTGAGTGCGAGGCATTGTCGATGATCTACATGCTTTTCAAGTTTAGGCAATATCTGCTGGCAACACCCTTTGTGTTTTACACTGACCACATGGCATTAAAGTATTTGGTGAACAAGCCTATTCTACAAGGGTGCATATATGTCGGTGGGTGTTGTTGTTTCAAGAATTTGAATTCACCATTGTAGTGAAGCCTGGGAAAAGCAATTGTGGGCTTGATCATCTATCAAGAATTGATTCAGGGGAGGATGCATAGAGTATTGAGGAAACAATGCCAGATGCACAACTATTTAGGTTGTGGCACACACCCTCGATTTGGAAGAGATTGCAGTATTTTTAAAGGAAGGTGTGGCACGGAAGGAATGAAGACATTGGAGAAAAATTAGTTGGCCATACGCACTGTCATGCCCTACATGTTAATCAGTGGAGACTTATACAAGTTGGGACATGATGAAGTTTTGCGTGCAGGTGTGTATTAGAGCATGAGCACCTGGCCATCATGGAGGAAGCACATGGAGGAAGTGCGGGTGGGCATTATGCAGGTGATGCCACCACGTAAAATATTAATGGTAGGTTTTTGGTGGGAAACCCTATACAAGGATTGTAAAGACTATTGTAAAGTGTGTGACCATTGTCAGCATTGGAAAACCAGGAAGGAGAGATGAAATGCCTTTGCACCCTATCCCTAGCATGGAGCCTTTTGAAAAGTGGGCAATAGACTTTGTAGGCCCTATTGCACCAGTGGCGCATAGGACTAGGTCACGTTATGTCATCACTTGCACATGGATTATCTGACAAGGTGGGCAGAGCAGCCCCAACTAAAGATTACACAGTACAGCAGCCATGGTAAGGTTCTTGTGGGAGAACATTATCACAAGGTATGGATGCCCGTTGAGTTTGACCAGCGATAGGGGTACACATTTCTTGAATGAGACCATGAGGATCCTATTATCAGAGTTCATGGTGGCTCATCACAAGACTACCCTATCACCCACAAGAAAATGGAACCATGGAAGCATTCAACAAAATATTGAGTCATACCCTGACCAAAATTTGTGATGTCGGAAGACAAGATTGGGATGACAAAGTATCGGCAGTATTGTGGGCTTACAGGACAACGTATAAAAGGCTTGAACAAAGCCACACCATTTCAATTGGTGTTTGGCATGGAAGCTTTTTTTCGGTTGAATTTATGTTGCCTTCTCTGCAAATAGCATGTGGAGGGTTAGCCAATGAACAAGCACTGGAAGAAAGGATTGATGAGTTAATGAAGCTTTGGATGAGAGATGATCACTCACCAGGTGGAGCCAAACAATAGAAAAAAAAAGCAGAAGGCTTGGCATGATCACCACATTAGAAACAAGAAGTTTGAGGTTGGGAGATGGTTTTACTATATGATTCCAAGTTTCTACGCCACCATGGGAAGTTAAAAGTCCATTGGTTGGGTCCTTACACAATCTCATACATCCTTGATTTGGGTGCATGCCAGTTACAAGCTGTTGGATGGGATGAAGTTTCTGGACACTTCAATGGGAGTAGGCTGAAGCCCTACTATAAATAAGTCTTCTCGGTGTTTGTAAATAAGGTAGTTTTTCTAGTTAGTTTAGAAATTTCCTTTATGCATTCCCTTTCTTGTGTTTCCCTTTCACGT
Organism: Taxus wallichiana var. yunnanensis; assembly: GCA_018340775.1. NCBI lineage: Eukaryota > Viridiplantae > Streptophyta > Pinopsida > Cupressales > Taxaceae > Taxus > Taxus wallichiana. Next base: position 69,265,666 of record CM031237.1, on the reverse strand, counting down.
TGTTGTTTTGTTTTGTGCCTTGGGCATCGGTAACCTTATTGCTACTTTGGAGAATTTGTGAGTGCGCAGAGGACCACACATCATTTTAAGTGTGGGGTGGAGTAATGTGAAGGAGCACATGGTTAGAGTGCCAAGGAAGTGTATGTTAAAAATCCTTGTTGAATGGCCCGGTTGAAAGAGGTGTATGGAGAGAAAATATGGAAGAAGGATGGTTGGTGCCAAGATAAAGCTACTTTTAGATCCCACGTACTAAGGAGGAGAAAGTGCATTAAGCAACATGAGGTAGGTGAGAGAAAAAAATCGGGACAAAAGAAGTGCCTTTGGCGTGGGTTTTGCATGCATAAGAGTCTCTCTGTCGGGTTGGATTGGTTGCGTGCTGCAGAAGGTTGGAGGAGTTTTCATGCATGTTGGGCACGTGAGTGAAAGTGTTGAAGATGATTTGTTTGAAAAATCCACATTAAATGAAAAAAATATGGTGGTAGGTGAAGTAGCATTTAATGCTCAAAAAGGAAAAACTATAAGTAAAGGGTCGAGGCACTTTCATTTTCACTTTGCGAATAGAGAGAGAAGTGATTTTTTTTGCATCTATTACAAACTAGGGTTTCCAGATTTGATCATGTGAAGAAAGATCTGAGAGGTTGAAGCATGAGCAGCCAGTTTGGATTTGCAAACTAGAAGGAAGGGGTTTCACGGGCATGAGAAAAGTTGTGAGGAGGCACATCTTGTGGAAGTTTTATCCCAGTTAGGGTTTGAAAAACTAGGGCATGGGTTCAAGAGGTTTTTCATCACAGGTTTGAGATCTGAGGCTAGAAGAAGTGGAAGAGTAGAGTAACAAGGAGGGAGTGAAGTGATAGGAGGACCTCGACAATGGCACCCAAGAAAGGAAAGGGCAAGGGCAAGGCCAAGCAAGAACCTGAACGAATAAATACGAATGAAGAGTGGTATGCGGAGATGCAGTACCCAGATGGGGTAATGATGGGTAAGGAGTGGGAGTCCCACCTGAGGAACGTGCCTGTGAGTGACTATAACCATCGAATGAACATGATCGAGAAGGAAATGACACTAGAGTTAGTGCGCCCCATGAGTAAATGGACACCAGAGGGCTTTCCCATCTATAATGATGATGTTAAGGTCAAGATGGAGAAGGCAGGGTTGTTGCTAACTCTATGAGTTGCCCTATTTTGGAAAACCAGAGTGCCTATACCAATGGCTAATGTCACGAGTACATGAAGATTACTTCCATTTTGTAGGGCACAAGATGCATTACTCCTCAACTCATCTCACATAGTTCACAGGCCTCATATGTGAAGGAGACAGCTTGGAGGATGACCTAGGTGACAAGGAGGCAATTCAGAAACCATCACCGAATATGCCTGCAAGAAGGGGTCGAGGTACTATGACATCTCAGACATCAAGGACCCAGTGATGAAGATGGCACACATCTGGTAACAAAGCTGAATGGCCAGGAGAGATGGACCCAGGTCAATAAACCATGGTTACATGTTTGCAAAAAGATTACAGAGGGCACCATATACAACTTGTCTACATACATCATGGAGGAGATTGTTAGTTGCATGAAGGAAGGTGATAGAATCCTCTTGGAAACATCCTCTAACTACTAACATCATGTTTTTAGAGATTGGAGTGCCTGATGCATCGAGAAAATTTGTATGGGAGTACCCTACCGAGGATCCTTCACCCAAAAGAGATTTGAGAAGTATGCATGTGACACAATGACAACACCCCACAAGGCATGACTGGAGAAGTGGTATACGTGCACTAAGGAATGCATTTGGGGGTAGAGTGGAGGATTCTCAAACAACTACCAGTAGTCACTGAAGGAGAAGCTGAATTTGTAGTATACCAACATTTCTACTTGGGTAGGTTCAGGCTAATAGATGAATCATGGAGCCCATGGTGCAAGCTTCCCTTCACTTTCACAGCTCAATACTTCCAAGTGGGAGTAAATAGATTCAAGGAATCCAAGAAGCTAAAGCTGGAACTTGGAAGCCTGGATCGGGACCACAGAGAGTTGTGTAAAAAGTTGAACTACCCCGGCAAGCAAGCACACGTACATAGAAGATACGTATCACATGAAGTACAGATGACTAGACCAATAACATTTCCCATTGCAGGAGGATCCATGGCACGTGTATACCTCCGCATAAGACCAAAGTTTGAGAAAGGTGCATACCTAGAGAATGATGTCTCCATACCTAAAGATCCCATGGGTAGGAAGAGGCCCACACCCAAGAAGAGGGGAAGAGGTGAAGAAGCACCAAGTGTGTAGACTACTCAAATGGTAAGCATGCCATCAACGAGCACCAAGCATAGCACCTACACGCACGTAAAAAAATCACCGGTAAAGGAAAAGACACCGAGAGAAGAGGCACCAGAACAACCCCTCACCAAGGAGAAGTCACCAGAGAAAGAAGAGAAGGTTGAGTCCCCTATCAAAGAATCACCTCTCAGGAAAAAGTAGAGGATGGAAGAGGAAGCTGACTCGGAGGAGACTGAAAGCTTGGAGAAGTACATGGGTGGAAGAGAGGATGAGAGTGAAGAAGATGATGAGTGAGGAGGATGAGCCTGAAAGAGACCAGGAGCCACATGTCTTCAACGTGTATGATTCAGAAGAAGAGAGTGGAGAAGAGAAACAGGAGTTCATGTTCACGTGGCAAGGGCACACAGGATGGGGAATGCACCAGGACATGGGAAGGAATGAGGAGATTGGCATAGAGAAGCAAGAGCCCATAAGCTTCACAAAGGAGTAGATAACTAAGGTAGCAGAGAGAGAGAGAAAAAAATGCTCGAGGCCTTAGTAGACCAAGAGTTGGAGCACAGCGACTGACATAGTGCTGGGGGAAGGAAAAGAGGAAAACATTGAAAAGGAGCATGACAACATGGGAGGAGGTCCCACTCTAATGGTGAGTTTTCCCAAAGGCACGCTCGGGTAGGAGGACCCTTGATATAGAGCAAAGACAAGTGATGGGCTACGTTGATGACTCAAAGAAGGTGCTACGCACGCGTTTCAGAGCACTGTACCCACAGAAAGGATTTTAGCCATGGGGTCATTTGAAAAGGAGGGTGCATGTACCCCAGATGAAGAAGATGCTCTCTTGGGCATTTGAATCCCACATTGATGAGCCAGACTTTGAAGTCTACCAAGGAGAAATCATAATAGTACCAGAGTCTAAGGGAGCCAATCCCTTGGTAAATGCCCAGGAACTCTCGGATGAGCAGGTCTGTAACATGCACTCAACAAGGTCATGGTCGAGATAGAGGCTAGGCTCTTTACACGAATGATAGAATAAGAGTGCTAGAGGGAAAGCTAGGGAAGAAAGAAGAGGAGCTGGTGAGAAGGCCAAGAGCTTGAAGCAAGAAGAACTGATCAATGCACATAGTTGAGAGGCTGAGCTAAAGGATGAGAAGACAAAGGTGTAGGAAGTATACAAGAAGGTGGAGTCTATCAAGAGCACCATCATTTTAAAGCACCCAGACCTAGCGCCACCCACGTAGAAGTACGCATCCACTCTGGAATGCTTAGAAGATCTAACACGTGTCCTCACCATGGAGAGATGACCTTTGGCCCTAGAGTCTACAGAGGAAGTGGCCACACTTAAAGAAAGAGGACAAGTTGAGGGTGGTAGCACTCATTGCTTGAGTATAGCAAGGTGCTCGCATAGAGGTTAAAGTCATTGCCCAATCTGCTGAGGCCACATATGATACTTGCGCAGATAGGGATAAGGTAGCAAAGCACCTTGGTCACCACACACTGAAGTGAGCTAAAGGAGTTCCAAGAGAAGAATAAAGGAAATAGGGCAGAGAGGGACAAGGTTCTTGCCAAAGTAGAAAGAAAATCTGAGGCAATTGAAACATTAAGGGGTTCAATCAAGGCCCGGCTGAAAGAACTATACCCTCAGATTACCAGGAGGATGGACACGCTCGAAGACCTAGGCAAGGAGATGGAGAAGATCATTGACACTTTGGGCACCCAGGGAATTGGCCTAAGTTTTGATGAGGTGAGCACCCTGATCGGTGACCTCTGTCAGAAGGCACAGAGTGAGGTCGACATATGGAACAAGCTGGAGGTAGACTTGCGGAAGGATTTTCCTAGCTTGTTGAGTTAATGCCCCCATTCTTCCTTCTCCCCCAATTCTTTCATTCCTTTATTCTTTTGCAAAATGTAAGACTACACCTTGGTTCCTTAAGGCAGCATACATCTTGGTTAAGTGGAGTGTTTCCATGGATGGAGAATAGGCATAGTGTGGGGTGATGTTGGACCCCTAGAATATTGACCAAGTATGAAGGCACGTAGGCACACAAGGTCCCAGTTATGGAATGGCACACAAGGAAAAAGTGCACAAAGGAGGGTTTAAGAGAAGGGTTTAAGGAAGCCCATAGCATGCACGATGCGAGAGATAGAGCCAAGGGTTTGGGACTTAGTCAATTTGGATGTCCGGAGAGAGAACACGTGAAAAGCATGACCCGGTTGCACGTGGATAAGGTGCCATCTTGCGATAGGTTGGCCCAGGAAGGAGCATGCTAGAAGCTTCTAGAAGCACATCATGGGATAAAGTGGAAAGCTCAGGCCTGGAGAAGCATGCTCACATGGAGGACCACATTCGGACACTTGGCACCAGATCTGAGGGTGTTGGAGGGTGAGTTGGCAGTCCAGGAAAGCTATAAATACAAGCACCTAGAGTAAAGAGAAGAGAGAGAGAGTATGGGTGGAGCTCTGCAGAAATACTTGTGAGGACTCTGTTAGTGGATAGTTGTATTTGGGAGAGAATGCATTAGGCTTAGGGATTGTAATTTTCTTTTTGGTAGCTTAGTTACATAAGTCCAGTGCATTGCATGATTATGGTCTGCTTCTCTGTGACACTCTGTAATGGCTCAATGGATGTAATGAGGTTACATTATATATATACATGAATATCAATGATTCTTGATGCATACTTCTCTCTCATGAGTTCTCTTTCCTTTCATGCTAAGTAAGGATGCTTGTATGTTTCTTTTTGAAATGATAATACATTTATGGATTCATTAAAAGTACTTACTGAAAATGACTACAAGGATCTAGAGGCCGTTTCTGAGCCCTATGGTTCTTGTATGTCCTAACTTCCTTTAAGGTAAATATCTTACACACAATCATAGATGATGTTTCCCACTAAACTCACATAAAGAGATGTGTCCTTCTTTGGGGGAGATGAAGACTAAGCTAAAATAAGTCATGTGACTCTTAGGAAGAGGCTTTACAGATGAACCCTAATCTTCGCATGAAGGTGAAGGAGGAAATTGATAAAATGATCAAGCATAGAATTATTGAGCCAATTGAAGAGTCCAAGTGGGTTAGCCATATGGTTATCAATATCAAGAAGGATTGGTAGATCGGGATTTATGAGGACTACATAGAAATTAATGCATCATATGTCATTGATCCTTTTCCCACCCATTTTACAGAGGATATCTTGGAAGGAGTTGCAGGGCTGCGAGATTTATTCTTTTATAGATGGGTTCTTAAGCTATCATTAGTGTGCATTGCATGCAAAGACCAGAAAATAATACTTTCACCATTAAGTGGGAAGTTTTGCATACATGGTTATGCCTCTTTGTGTGAAAGAATGTGCCAACGGTATTCTCATGCATTGTTGTGCAGGATTTCCATGACTTTATTCACAAGTTCTTATAGATGTACCTCGATGACTGGAATATATATGGGCTTTTAAAGATCACCGTGATAATGTCTGAGGCTTATGTTTGAAAGGTGCGGGTAGTTGAGCATATCTCTTAACATTAAAAGAGTATCTTTTCTACACCTTTTGGAAATTTTCTTGGGAACATCATTTACAAGGAACGATTATTGGTAGACCCAGACAAGATAGCTGTGATTTTGGGTTTAGAGGAGCTTACCAATCAAAGTGAAGTGTGCATATTTTTGGGGCATACTAGTTACTATATGTTGTTCATAAAAATATATGAAAATATTGCCATGCCACTTGAATAATTGATTAAAACTAAAGGAAATTTTCATTAGGGTGGCGTGGCAACAACAAGCGTTTAATACATTGAAGGAAAAGATTACTCATTTGACCAATTTTTCACTTTCCTTCATGGACAAACCATTTCATGTACATGCTTATGCTTTTGGTATGGCTATAGGAATGGTATTGGCACAACCTAGAGATGGAAATATGGATCACCCTATTTGCTTTACAAGCAGAAATTGACACCCGCATACCGAAATTATATAACAACAGAGCATGAAGATTTGTCTATGATCTATGCATTTCGAAGTATTTTTGGCTATTGTTGGAATGGTAAAATATTACCTATGGATCAAAGGTGCATGTGATAGTGGCACAAAATAATTGGGTGCATGGATAGGCACGAAAGGTTAACGATTTGTTCCCGAGGTTTTGCACTTGAGAAGGAAATTGTTTAGGACTTAGCCATTTTTATATACATGGGATAAAAATAGGATGGAGTTCAGAGAACACAAGGATAAGAAAAAGAAGACTTCTTAGAAAAGGAAAGTCCATTTTTGGAGCAAGTGGAAGATCAAGAGACATGCAATGTTAAAGCTAATAATAGGATTGGATCTAGAGTTAATTATATATAATCTATTGTTAGGTAAAACTTGCATGCTTCATAGTTATTATTGTATACACGCGTGGATATTTTGAGCATGCAACCTATTTTGAGAATGCATGGGTGGTGAAGGGAAATTCCCAACCCTTATATATATGTATTGGTTTGCATAGTTTTGGTATCACTAGATGTAATAGATTTATGTTGTTGTTATGTTTATGTGCATGAATTTGTGATGATACTTATGATGCATTCAACTTCTGTGTTTTTCCATGAATTAATATAATGGATAATTGTAGATGGATATTGATTGTTGATGTCTCTATTCATGGTTATTGTATGGTGAAATTATTCTTAATCCCTATGTGATCTACATGTTTTCCTTATTATGTGTGTTTCCAAATTGAGATCTAGTTATTATGATGAGATATGTACTTTGATTATGGTTATTATGAACATGCATGATAACACCCTAGTAAGATAGTAACAAAGAGGGACCTGGTACCTATGTGCACTACGAGTGAGCACTCAAATCTATCTAAGTGAAGTACCAGCGTGCTAGGGTTTTTAGTGGGAAAAGAAGAGTAAATTTTGGTTCCATTTCTGGGACCTCTTTTTGAACTATTTACCATGATGTCACATCATGATGGCGCATCATTTGAATCTTATGTCCATTGAAGATTGGATAATTGACGAAAATGATCATTTTGTGCAAAGATAAGGTTCTAAACCTGATTTCAATGCACACGCTTGGGTTGAATAACATCTTTATCATGAGTTGTATGAGAAATTATTTTTTTGCTTTCCAATAGAGTTGTAAAGAGTGGTTTTCCACTTATGCATCAAATAAAATATGGAGTTATAGAATAAGGATTTGGATGCAGGAAGAGTACTAGGATTTGTTTGATGCAGATGAACCTTGGATGCATGTTGTAGATCATTAGTGGGTTGGATTTATACGCAATTATAATTTAGAGTACGTCGTGTCTACGTGTTATTATTGCAGAAGTTGCTGAGTTTGAATTTCTATGTGTTCCCATAGGATCATACATTCATGCAATTCCTTTGGCAATTAAGATCTTGATGGTAGTGTTAAGTTTAGAGAACCTCCTATGGCTAGTTAAACATACCACCACACGTAGGGGTAGGAGAAGGTGTGGTGATAGATTCTGGAAATGATGGAAACAATATAAAGATAAGAAATGCAACTCAATTATAATAAAGTGTGGGAGAGGGAATTGGCAAAGAAACGTGATATTGAGGATTTTATGGAGTTGCGGAGCATGATATATCATGAAGGATTTGAAGCTCATGTGGAATACATGGAGCCAGGAGCATCGTGCTCTCTGCCGCTTAGGAAATCACAATAAAGAATCCCTATGGCTTCGATGAGAGTGTGTTTGATGAGGAAATACTAAGGACCATGGGTGCATATCTAATCCCACCTGGTGACCTAGCCCTTACATTTGGTGTTCGATTTCTAGAAGTAACTATTGATAAACAAGAAAGTGTAGGTAATCCAATGGCTTCAAGAAGATATCATTCCATTTGAATATGTAAGTACATGAGGCAACACATACATCTATAACATCACATGCGACAACATCGTTGTTATTTGGAGGACCCGATTTGAGGAATATTTTTTGTTGCATCATCAAGACAAAGTGTGGGCACGCAGAACATTAGGAACATGTCTAGAAGTACGAAAAATTTACATAATTTGGGAGTTCAGTTTAGTACTACTATTAGGATGCAAGGAAGTATATCCATTAGTATTGTTTCCACTACATGAGGTAGTTCATATTGATCAGGAGGGTCGGGATCAATTTGGATCGTGTAGTTATGGCTATGGATCTGGGAGGACATGGCCCACATCCCTAACAGCCCCCACATCAACCTCGGTGGTTTATCATGAGATATCCCTTCACTTACCAAAATATAGAGGTATTGAGGATGTTACGAGCATGTGCAAAAATGAGAGTTTCTATGGCATGCTAAGGGAATCAATGCTTTAGATAGGAAGGTGAGTCAGCTTTTTACTACTCTTTAAGGGCATGCGTATAGCTGGTACAACAAGTATGACCCACATCGGACCACGGTGGATTATTATGCCTTGCACTCTGCATTTTAGCCAAGTTCCATATCCCTAAGTTTGAATAGAAAAGTATTAGTGTGCTTAAGGATATCGGGAAAGGCTTATCATAAAGTGTTCGAGAGTATGATGCATATTTTAAAACTTTGTTGTCAAAGTTTTCTTATGACATAAATTTTAGTCAAAGCATCCACAGTGGTTTTTTTATAGGTTGTTGACACCTTTTAGAATGGATCTAACTCATAAGACCTTTATGGATTCGCATGATGCTTTTTAAGGAAAATTTGAGCACCGAGGTAGTTGGAAGTGTGGACATTGGAGTGAGTCCATTTTTAGAGGCATAGATTATAGCTATGGAAAAATAGTTAGAAAATCTCTTTGCCAATTCAGCTCATGAGACATGTAGTGGAATATGGTGTATGTATTATGAGGATTAAGGACATACCAAGGATATATTTCCTCATAATTTGGTGCACGTCATGTTGTTGGATTGTGAGATTTTTCATCTAGACCATGATGTGAGTAGATATCCCCTCTTGTAGCATGTGATCCAGAAGAATGTATCTATGTATTGTAAAATTTACAAAACTCATACTCATGATAATGTTAACTACAGAGTGATTGATCATATTCATAAGGCTATTGATATAGGTGTGTGTCATACTATGTGTGTAGTGGATCTAAGGAGAAGTGTGAACAATACAATGAAGGGCGTAATAATGGGGATAATCGAAGTAGAGGCTTCCATGGATGATATAGAGGTCGAGGTAGCGGTGTTTGAAGAAGAGGATTTTCTAGAGGAACATTTTTTACTTGTGGATATCCCGATCATTATACACATGAATGACCTTAGAATGTGGTTTTCTCGTGGTGTGGAAAGCAACACAAATTTGAATAATGTTGCAACCTATATGAGCATATGAGCAAGAAACATAAGTAACATAAGGGAGTAGCTATGATTGAGATATAATGTGCAAATGGGGATAAATGGATGCCAAATGTTGGACTTAGTTTTGAATTAAAACCGTGTTATTTACCATATGTGCTTTGAGGCTATGCGTGCTCGTGAACCATCGAAGTATAAGCTAACTAAAACAAAACAAGAAGTGATTAATGTTAAGTACCCTGATGTGAAACATCATAAAGAAGTTTACCTTGAGACTATTGACGATTATCTTTGTAGATGGACCATCAAATTTGTGGGAAATATTAGAGATGTGGGACTTGGCCCCTAAGATAACCTCCATATTTTATAGAAGTTGGCTCTTCTCTTCAAGTGTTGAGATGAGGGTTAGAAAGAGAGCTAAACAACTGAAGATCCTAATCTAAGGCGATGCACCAAGATTTATCATAAAGCATAGAGATACATATCCAAATCACTACAAAATAAGTTAAAGAGCATTGAGCTTGATCAACCTATTTCCAAGAAGATTCAGTATTATCTAAGGCTAGAAAGAACTAAAATGTAACCATGCAAATGGGCAGGTGAATGTAAAAGAATCTAAGGGTGTATAACATGGTAGAACTGAAACATATATCTGAGAGTTAAATAAAATCATGCATGAAGAAAAAATAAAGATTCAGAGTATTGTGAATCCTTTGTGCACATAAAAAAAGAACCTTTCAATTATAGAGAAAACAATACATAAGGCCAATAACAACATAGATTATAGTGCTTCTTTACAACAAATCCTTGTTAAGGATGATAAACAAAAACTAATGAAACTAAAAATCCTCTGAACTTCTAAATTACTTCCACCCATTTTTAATCCTTGGTCCAAGGATATCTTATATAGACCCTGTGGCTCACACTCCAATGTGACTATTATTATGATCTCCACCATCTGCATTTAGTTCTTCAACTTCCTGATCTTTAACCCATGCGGTAGATCTCAACTGCTTGCTTTGGGACTCAGGATTGCATTCAATCCACCGAATGTGAGTCCTTTCACTTCTTTAGTAGGCTCTACGGGGCGATGATAGCTTCCTTGAATGACACATGGAGGTTGCGTATTAATTTGGGTCTACCATTTATTTTCTCCTCTTGAGTTGTGCCTAGGAGACACATGGAGCTCTTTGGGCTCATCTCTTTTTATTTTAACTTTTCATCCCATTCGGACTATGTTTTGTTCCTCTACCACGTCGAGGCCATGCACTAATTTTAAAATCCACGCTCTGTGTGCTTCCTCCAAGATGTGCCGAAGAGACATGTGGATACCCTCCACGCTTGGCTCCATACTTAACCAAAATCATGCTCCAAAGGGACAAAGAACATAAAAACAAAAGGGTTGGGGTGAAAAAAACCAAGAGATCCCTGTATGTGTATAATGTATTCTACATTTATTTTGATTCACTAAGGGACTCTGTGCTGGCATAGAAGAATCGACAACCCTTCCTTGACTTAGAATTATAAAATGTGGCTCAACCAATGCCACTTAGAGCTGCTTTAAGGCCTCCCGCACCCGATCCATTCCTCCTCCATTGGGTATGCTCTTCTTTGTAGATCCCGGAAGGCTCTCTATCCATCTCAATAATCTCTTTGTGTGCACCATCATGCGCAAGAATAACTCCATTTGATGCTCGGGTTCACGATGACCTCCACCTCAATCATAGTTGATTCTTCTTTTAAAGACTGGAAAATAGTCTTGTCATGTTCTTTTGATAGTTAGTAGTTGTTGGATTTGGTCCTCTAAAAGGACCATGGAGTCATTAGGAAATGGGGAGGGGAAGCCCAATTGTACCAACTCCTCAATGTGTTGCTTTCGTTCCCTGATTCTGAGCTTGAGTTGGGTGAGGAGATTCTGACACTTAAGTGTGGCCTTGTTGCAACTCAGGATCTCATTCATTTTAGTCGTTGCCATCTTCTTGTCCATGATACCATCCCCCTATAGGTAAGATTCTAAGGAATTGTATAATATTTGGACCAATGCTCAAGCTTCGGAACCTTGGAAGAGAAGACATTACTCATGGTGGATGTGGAGCACTCCACGTAAGCACACAATCCCTATGCATTAGATATAAATATCGAGTCACGGTGTGATTCTTTTTCATAGTGGTAATACTTTTGCAGTAGAAGGCATATAGCCCCTGAACTAATGGGATGATTCCTCCCATTTGTGGTTTCTTAGAAAGTTTCTTAGTCAAATATTTTACTGCATCCTCTAATGACTGGAATTTTATTTGAAAGCTCCCTCTTTCAACCTCGTTAGTGCACAACTTCTCTTGTAGCATGGAAACATAATTTTTTTCTTACTTCAAGCTCCCATTAGAGAAAATCAGGTGAGGTCCTAGAGGTTGAAAGCTTGGCTTTAATTAAATCAATTTCCTATTGTAGTGAAATGGTCATGCAGGCATGGAGGATGTTAAGTCGGCCTCTAATTTCTTAACCTCTTCCTCGAAGCTGCCAAAATTTCCTTCAAAGGAACCTCATTCAACTCCTTGCCTAGTTTCCCCAACTATTTATTTTTACCTTTTATTTTCGAGTTCGGGCGACCAACGGTACCCTCTCCGTTATTATGAGGTTAGCCTCTACTTTCTTCAACTTGTTGTTGACCTTTAGGTAATCCGTAGTGATAATAATAACTAATTCGTTTATCAATTTGACCTTATTCTCATGCTAAAATTGAGCTAAGTCTACTGCCATGACATGGATAGTTTAATCATCTAGCTGCATCTACTCCGTGAGTTTGAAGACATTGGGAATCATCTGCACAACACTCGGGGATCTCTGTCGATGGTCATATAATGACCACATGTGCTTTGTTTCTCCACTATCCATAACTTTTCTTTTTGCTTCTATTTTCTCTAATGTGTTTACCTTGGCTGAATCAACCCAATTAACAAAATCAGTAGGGAAAAGAACAATCCTACCCATGAATGGGAACCACGGTGATATGTTGTATGGAATATTAGTGGGATGAAAGGGTGGGATGCTACAAGATCCCAAGATAAGGGTGTTAGGACCTCGGGGAGAAGTAATGGATGATGATAGGTAGTGGAGGAAGAGGGGAGCTGGGGTGGATGGAGTCGATTTGGAGTGACCAAAATGGAGACATCCCCATTCAAAGAAATGAAAGTTGCGGGAGTAGGGAGAAGATGAACGCTAGAAGGTGAAGAAAACGAGGAAATGGAATAGAGTAAGGGCAGAGGAGGAGGGAACCTTAGATGATCTCTTCTTATTTTTTGGTAGGATAGGGGTTAGTGATCTCGAGAGGTAGTAATTGAAGGGATGACCAATGGATATGTATAAATAGGACCCTAGTCTAGTTCCGACATCATTTTCTTTCCTTCTTCAGAACCTTAGGACATGGTGTCACCCGAGTGGGCATATTTCTCGGCGAGCCTATTGGGATACCGAGGAAAGGAACTATGGTGGTTCTTTCTACCGGGAGGATCCCGCCATGGGGATTATGACACATTTCTTACCATCTAAATTAGTTCCATGTTCAGCTTCCCACAATTCTTCCCACTTCTCATTAGTGGACACCTCCTCAAAATTTTGGGTAGTTTTCCCAATTCTTTTCCTATATTTCTAAAAGGCATCTATCTTTTCCATGCCCCAGTCTCTACCCTTTAGGGTCATCCTCAATCCCTTGCCCATAGTAACAGAGGGATCATGGTTGTGCGGGACACTGTAAAAGGACTTCTATCTTTGGGGTTGGGATATCTAAAAATTCAACATAAATATCGGAGTCTCCTTCTTAGGAAACCTCCTATCTTCAAATAAATTCCTCCACTCATGCTTGCATGAGCCTAAGACCTTGTTTTGGGCCAAGGTGGCAGCAATTTTCCCATCAGGGTTGTATCTCCATCTATCTTGGATCAAGGTGAAACCATAGTGGACTAACTTCCATGTGAGGATATGCCCCACCTTACGCTTCATCACAGTAATTCCTCTTTTATTCCATGGGAGTTCAAACAAGGTCTTCTTATTGTGAGTAGAGTTAAAATATTTGTCCAGGATCTCCAGCTGTCTATACATCTCCAAGGCCACCACCCATGTCATGAGGACTCTAGGGAGCATGAAGGGTTCCTCTTTGAACCCATGCACTTTTATCATTGAATATTTTTCCTGAAAAAGCTATCACAGGGTGAAACTTATCTTAGAGGATGGTAGGTTGAATGAATCATTTTGTTATCGACCTCATCTTGGTCCAACTTAGGCGAAGTGGGTGCAACGAAACATCTTACGAACTCATATGCATCTGAAGAAGAGGATAACACATGGGTCCATGTTGATACTGGTATAATACTTGGAGGGTTGACCTCTGTATCCCAGGTTGATAGAGGCATATACTAGCTAAAGTATGCTTGCTTCGGAACAAGTATGAGGAATACCTGAAGGTGGAGTTGATGTGGAAATGGGCCAGTTGGTGGAAAATAGTTTGTGCAATAACTTTAGATAATTTGAACTTGTATACATGTTCTTTGCCAATTGCTCTTACCCTAAAAAGGGCTCCCATTTCTCTGTCTAAATCCTAACTAAAAATAAAGGCCAACACGAGAGAATGCATCCTATGCATTCAAGTGTGAACATCTTGAATGAAATTGGAAATTACGATAATTTAGAGTTGTTCGAATCGTCCTTCAATTCCTTTCGGAGTAAAAGGGGCTTATTTTGGCATGAAGACTGACATCCTAAAGCTTGACCATGCCATAAAATCTAGTAATTTGGTCATAATTCATGGCAAACATCTCCTAAGGGCTCATGCCATTACTTCCACCTACATATCCATTCCGTTAATGGTAAAAGTGGCGGTCAAAAACATGCGCACATCTGTATGAGTTCTGGATATGGGTGCACTAGGGGAACCATGTATTGAGCCAATGTGGTGGTCCAAATTCGGGAGCCAAAGGACCCATCATCTCCATGGTTGTGGAATCTAGAGTAGGCTCTGTCTCTGAGGGCTTTCGGCTTCTTATTCAAAACAGGTCGAAAATGTCATCTCGCATAGTCGGCCAAAGAACGAAGAATCTTTGTAGAATATACCCTTTTTAGGAAAAAACATATTCAGTGTTGAGTGCAAGGTGGCGCAAAGTACCCTACATAATAATTTGATTGAGAGGCTAAGGTGGAGGCTATCATGGAAACTTTGAGACTGAAGGAAACTCTCATTTTTTCTATTGGTGGCTTAGAGATTCGAGAAAGATATTTTTAACATATGGAATGAAAATTAGGTAACCCACTCCTGCCTTAAATAACCTCCATGATTTTTGTGAATTAATGGCTCGTGCACACAACTGGTCATGTCTTGTAATGGCTCCTAGGTTGAATGACCTCAACGCCAAATTTCATGTTTCCCAAGATATTTTCCATTACTTCCTCAATCCTTTTCAATAAGTACTCCAAAATAATTGGATCATAAATTTAGGGAAACAAAGGAAGGTACACCCTTCCCAAAATTTTCAAAAGGGGGCATGGGAGTCTCCGTAGGAGACACGTGTCCGAAGACACTTATTTGAAGGAACAAAACCGTGAAACAAAAGAGACAAAAGAAGCAACTATACACATGATACACTATACAATATCTCAAAAATATTCAATGAAAGGGTTTAATATGGATTCCATTTATCGAATCACCAAGGGTTCACCTTTCACGGTCTCAAGTTTAAAAGTATTATACTACTTGCATGTGGTGATTTTGAATGGACTAGTCCAGAGGGGGTCAAACTTCCCATGATTTCTAGGCTTGGTAGCTCTCGCATCCCATTTCAGTACCAAAGTGCCAACTCGAATATTAGGCTCAAATTTTATGGTCAAACCAGGTTTTGACAACCTGTTGACGGCTGATCATAAACTCATGGGCTGACTCTCACTTCTCTTGTAGTTTTATCAATTCTGTGAGCCTCACCTATATTTCTCCATGTTCCTCGATCTCAACCTTCTTTAATAATTGTAATGCTGGAGTTCTACCATGATAGGCATAACCACACTCTTACCATAGACTAACTTGTATGGTGAATTCTTTAGAATCTATTTTGGTGTGATCTGATCAGCCCATAAGGTTGTCTTGATGTGTTCATGTCATGACCTCTTGTGCTCATCACCCATTCTTTTTATGAGCCTTATCAGATTTTTTTGTGGACTCTGCCAAACCGTTACCCTATGGGTAGTAGTTGGAAGATGTTTTTAAGTAAATGTCATGCCTCATTGTAAATTCAAATACCTTAGCACCCAAAAAGATTTATCATTATCTAAAATAATTGTATGCAAAGGTCCAAAATGGTTGGTGATGTCACGGAGAAGCTCCAAGATCATATTCTCGGTAGCTTCTTTTAGCGGAACTGCTTCTGCCCACCTGGTAAAATAATCAGTGGCTATTAGGATCCACTTATGGCCTGCGCTTGATATTGGGTTTACCATCCCGATGAAATCCAGACCCCATTGTGTGAATGGTTCTTCAATAAGAATTGGATTAAGGGGTAATGCAACATTTCTCCTAAAACCTATGTAGTACTAGAAATTTTTGCACTTGTTCACCATCTGATAACAATCAACAAACAAGTTGGGCCAAAAATATCTTGCTTGCAAGACTTTTATGGCCGTAGTTTTGGCTAAGAAATGGCCTCCTAAGCTACCATGATGTAACTCATGTAATACCCTTTCAGCTTCCTCTTTCTCCAAGCATCTAAGTAGAATCTCATCGAAGTTCCTTTTGAAAAGGATATTGTCAATTATGATGAAATCGGATCCCTGTTATCGGTAATACCTTCTCTTTTTTAGAGGAAGGTGACCTAGATACTCACCTATTCACATGAAATGTATTCTATCAGATACCCAACCTTTGTGTTCATCTTCTTGAATCTATAACACCATCTCAGATTCATCATCAATTGGTGTCATTAAGTCCTGGGTGAGATACTGGCACATGCCTTTTCCCCTTACTAACTTTGTGGGTTTAATCTCAACATCATACTCCAAAATCTTGGTGATCTAGTTAGCTCTCTTATCAGTTATTTCACCTTATATAATATATTCCTTAACACTAAAATGTGCTTGGAGTGTGCCACCAAGATTTTGATCTTGTTGTTGGTCACAAGATGTCTAAATTTCTTCATCCTTTACAATTGCATAAGCTTGCTTCTCTACAAAGTTATACCTAGTTTTGTAGTCATGGAGAGTCTTTGAAAAGAAGGCTATTGGATGCTCTGCCTCCTTCGATTGAAGAGAAAAGTGTGTGCTCGGGGAGAAATCTCTATTTCTTATTCCGGGGACATTCCTTACATCCGCATGACAAGGGCCACATTTTGGATTCCCTAGGACTAGTATGGTCTACCTTCATTGACCTCGAAACCCTCCATTGTCCTTTTCTCTACTACCTTTTCTATAGATTCCCTTGAGGGAAATCTCTTGGCATATGAGGGGTATTGCAAGGAAAGCACCAAGCATTGGGGTCTTCTGCTAGATTGTTCTGTCCTGGAATCATTTCTCTCCCCTTATTAGGTGGGAGAGTTTGGAGTGGTGTTGGGACTGGGAAAATTTGGTTAGAAGGTTAGGTCGGAAGTAGTCTCTCTCGGGAAATTTGATATTGTCTTTGAGTAAGTAGGCTTATTTCCTTGGTAGCCTTGTGGGGATATTTATGGATATACTGGAAAAGGAACCTTGGGGGAAGTTTACCAACATCTATCAAATTTTTCTCATCCTAGACCACAATATCATATGCATGTGGAAAATAATCTCCTCCCAACGACTGAATCATGACAGAGATATCTCGAGTTCAAATATTTTAAGTAGAAAACAATAGCCATACCTACAGGTGGCCTAGCTTGAACTGGAATTATTTTCCATGTCTTATGGAATCTAGTATTGAATTTGGTCATAGGCTCTTGCTGGATCCTTTTTATGTTGATCAGTTGTTGAAGAAGTGAAGATCTATCTCCTTTTCATATAACCTCATGAAAAATATGTTCCCAGCTCATCCTAGGTACCAATAGAATTAGGAGTTAAGGATCTGTACCAATCAAGAGATTTTCCTTTAAATGAGGTTACCAGAAGTCTCAAGGCTATATCTTGTTCGTGATGAAATGCACTACACATATCTTCGTGACATCTTGGAGATGTTCCTCCGAGTCTTAAAGTCTTCACCATTGAACTTGGGTAGTGCTTTCATTGCATTTGTTGGAATAGGGTTCCATGTTGCCGGATGTACTTGGTGTAATAAGTGGACTCCCTTGATTCCATAGGATGAACTACCTCAGAGGCTGAGGCTATTGATGGGCCATTCTGATAGGTCTAAGACTCTAGTAGATTGTGAGAAGGGCCTCCCAGGTGAAGGTGTTGAAATAGTTTGGTTTGGAGGAGATGGAGATCTTTGGATCTTCCTTCCTCTTCTTCCTTGACCAGGGGATAGCTACAAGTACTCAAATATGCCTTCTTCTCTTTCTCTTGACCATGTTTGTATCCTTCTCATGAATTAGAAATACTCTGGGATATCCTTGTGGCTTTTTCCCCACCAAAATAAGCACTCATGTGCCTCTTGATCAAGCTTTTAGATTTGTCCCACCTGTCTTCTTAGGAAAATCATGCTGATGATTATATTTTCATATGAACCATCACAATTGTGGAAATCTTATAGATGTGGGACTTGGCCCCTAAGATAACCTCCGATTTTATAGAAGTTGGCTCTTCTCTTCAAGTGTTGAGATAAGGGTTAGAAAGAGAGCTAAACAATGAATATCCTAATGTAAGGCAATGCACCAATATTTATCATAAAGAACATAGTTACATATCCAAATCACTACAAAACAAGTTAAAGAGAATTGAGCTTGATCAACCTATTTCCAAAATATTCAATATTATCTAAGGATAGAAAGAACTAAAATGTAACCATGTGAATGGGACGGTGAATGTAAAATAATCTAAGGGCATATAGTACGGTAAAAACTGAAACATATATCTAAGAGTTAAATAAAATCATACATAAGGAAATAAAGAGCCAGAGTATTTTGAATCCTTTGTGCACAAAACAAGAATATTTCAATTATAGAGAAAATAATACATAAGGTCGATAACGACACAAATTCTAGTGCTTCTTTACAATAGAGCCTTGTTAAGGCTGATAAAAACAAACTCTTGAAACTCAAAATCTTTTGGAACTTGTGAATTACTTCCCTCCCCTTTTTTAATCCTTGGTCCAAGGATCTCTTATATAGATCATGTAGCTCACACTCCAATGTGATTGTTATTATGATCTCCACCATCTGCATTTAGTTCTTCAATTTCTTGATATTTGACCCATATAGTAGATCTCAACTACTCACTTTGGGACACATGATTGCATTCAATCTGCCGAATGTGATTCCTTTCACTTCTTTGGTAGGCTCTGTGGGTGGTGATAGCTTCCTTGAACAACACATGGAGGCTACGCACTGATTTGGAACTGCCTTCTATTTTCTCATGTTGGAGTTTCACCTAGGAAAGATGTGGAGATCTTTAGGCACATCTCTTTTTCTTTTTACTTTTCATCCCATTCGTACTATGTTCTTGTGCCTCTCGCCACGTGGAGGCCGCATGTTGATTTGAAAATCCTAGCTCTATGTGCTTCCTTCAACATGCACCGAAGGGACACATGAATACCCTCCATGATTGGATCCATACTTAACAAAAATCATGCTCCAAAGGGACAAAGATCATCAAAACAAAAGGGTCAGGGTGAAAAAACTAAGAGATCCCTACAAGTGTAGAAATTATTCTACAAAGACTATGGACATTATCATTGACATAGCCTATAATTTACCACCAATATCCCAAGGTGCGCCGACACATCACTCAACTCGAATTGAGAACTCACCAAGCGCACAAGGGTACTGTGTTCCTATTTAGAGAGGATTTTTCAAGATGTTAGCATGGTTGAATGTATATTTTAGATCCATAATAGATAATCAATTAAACCACAATGCATAAACTAGATCTAGATCTTAACCATGTAAAGAATACTTTAACAATTATTATAATCAAATTTACCATACAAGGTCCATGCTCGGGCCACATATAACACCAATATCCAGCCAATAAGATCCATTATATTAAATACTGTAAAACATAGAAGTTTCATACATCATAAAGTCTCCATGGTCATGCGTGCTCATAAATTTGTAGCATAACATACAATAACATTGGGTCACTAAATAGTGAAAATCAATACACATTTATAGGGGCGGGACTTTCCCTTCACCACCCATGCACCATCAAAAATAGGCTACATGCTAATAATAGCCATGTGCCCTTACATGAGAATAAAAAATCATGCAAGATCGCTAATAATAGATTACCTAATAATACAATTCTGTAGTATAATCCTATTATTAGCTCCAAAACTCTGCATGGTGCTCAATCTTCTACTCTTTGCTAAAAATAGCCTTTATGTGGCCTTTAAGTCTCCTAAAAACATGTTATTCACTCCATGTCCAAAATCATACCTGATCTACAAAGATGGCTAAGTCTTGGTTTCAAGCTATTCGACGGCACGCGCTGCTTTTTACTATACTTCCACGCACTCTTGTGTGCCCCGTGTCCGCACGCCCAATCCTTCTACACTTCCATACTTAAGTTATATTTCATCATCTCAACATTACCCCACACTAGTTTCATTTATGTCCCTAAGCAATGGAAACCAAACTTATCTCTCCAAGAAAAAGAAGAATGAATAATGAAAGAAAGAAGAAAGAAACTACTACACATAAAGAATGAGAAACTATCCAAATAGCTCTGCTCATCTATTGCGAGATCATCTTCTCGATACTCAATATTAATCTCTTCCTCCAATGCATTCCAATCACTTAGCGCTTTATTTTTATTATCTGGAATGTCTATAACTATGGCTTCCATTTCATCGAGAGTCAATTTTTCACCTTTTTCTACAAGACCTTGAGTACATTATCCATGCTCAATACCATTCCCTCCATCCATCCTTTCCGCAATGAGTTTCCCAGTTTATTTTATTCTTTCCTTGTGTGGGACACGAGATGCTTCAAGTGCATTGCACTTTTCTTCTACTAGCGCAAGTCTCTTTGCACCCAAGTGTTTCATTCTTTTCTTCCTGAAGGACTTCATCTTCTACTTCCATAGTCCTTATGTTTATTATAACATCCGGTATCGGACACATAGTCAATGCCGATCTTCTTTCTTTAGCTCATCCTTTAAAGTCTACAAAATGGACTCATAACCTATAATATTTCTTACAATTTTAGCCTTGGCCCTTACCTCCTCCTCTCGTAGCATCCTTTGGTGTTAGCATATGCATGGTCCAATCCTCAAGTAGAAATTGAACTGTTGTACATAAATAATGCAAAGCAAAGTTAAATTTTGTTGTAACCTTATCTGAAAGTTTGGCCTCTTTTCTATGATCTTATCACCAATTTTCTTAGCCATCTTAAGGACTTTCTGCACTTCTGCCTCAACTTTTTCCTTCTCATCTATAAGGCACTTTATCTCAATAGTTGCATCCTTCTTATCATCCAACAACACTCGAATAGTTTCTATTTTATCAATATTCCAGTCAGGCGCACTTCCGCAGATACCTTAGTGAGGGCGTTTCTCACCTATTCATCTAACATCATCGTAATAGTCATGTGGCATAACTATGGTGCCTTCTTCATCCTACATGAAATTGATGAATATTTACATATATCAAAATTAGGATCATCCATGTGAGTTTGCATGCTCCATGAAAGTTGTTTTCATGTGTGCGTTATTTCCATATCTGCATCCATCAACTCCCAACCATAGAGGTCCTTGGGTTCCAAAGTACTTTGGAACCTTTCCCAAATAATCTTGGTTGGATCATTAATGTATCCAATTGCTGGTGTCTCATAAGTGGATTCCTCTTGTTCCTTACCCGAGCACCTACTCTTATGAACATATGCACCTAAATCCATCACTAGCCCTTTACTCCGATCACCGTGGCAAGTAGGGGGTGCACCCGATGCCTTTCCCTTATCTTCACCTATCTCTAGGCCAATATCCCCACTATCTATGTTCTACTCTTTCACTTCCCCATCATTTTTTTCACCTCCTCTTCCCGAGTTTTATCTGTATCCTTGATCTCGAATCGAAGTGTTGGGTGCATTGTCTTAATATTTTTCCTCCTCTTCCTCCTTCCAAGGAATATACATGCACCTCTTCTTCTTCTTCTCAGGTTCTACCTTCACAGGAGAAGTCCTTGGTGACCTTTTAGGGGGGATGTGAAGTTCCCGTGCCCCGATTACTTATTCTTCATAGTACCATCTTATGTTGAGGATCCTTCAAAGTTTGATCTAGGTCTACCTCTGCACTTGTCTCCAACACTTCATCCTCTTGCTCTTGAAATGGTGGGGTCACCTCCCACTCTCTTTTCTCCCCACGCTTTGTTATTTTCTACCCCTATTCTCCAAACCACCACCTTCTTCCATCAATAATTCTTCCACAAGGGGAAAGTTTGGTTCCTCATCTTCCAAAGTGTGCCAACTGTATGTTTCCCCTTGGGTGGGCCAAAAAGTTTGAACTTATTCTCCACATATTTCCCATTCTCTAACCTAGGATTGAGTTGGATATACACAAGGGCTGCCCCAATCTCACCAATTTCCAAACTCATAGCCTTCATGCTAATATCATCTAAAATTAACCTCTCAATATATGCAGAATTACTTGGATAAACGTAAGTCTTTCTGAGCGTGTGGTAGTTGCAATCTACCTTATCAGCATTGAAATTCAACGGAGAGCGCATCTGAAAACCTATGTACAGAGGCCTGAAAGTAACCCACGGTGAAGGAATAAGGAAGCTTACGAAAAGGATCCACTTCTCATCCTTCATCCCAAAGCACACAATATAAACATGTTGATAAACTACAAATTTTACTTGCTTACCCAACACCGAAGGTAACTCATTGGGTATTCTCCATTCCTTCTCAAACACGTCGCAGATTCACTTATACCACAAATAGACCTATGTTTTAATGGTCCACTCATGGTTCCATCACATGTGTACTCCTCAAATCTCTCTGCAAGATATTTCTTTACCTCAGGATATTGCCAAATTTTATCCTTTGGCCCATTGGGCACCCTAATTTCTACAAAGACAAGTGATAAAAGGATCGCGTTGAAACTAATATTCTCACCTCCATCTCGACTTCTCAATGATAGTTTCAGCAATGAAACCTGCTAAGTTATACACCACTCCCTCGGTCATCTTCTTGGCTATATGCAACCATAATTTTTTCACGCGACGACCATCGCTCCCCGTTATTTAGCTTAATCATGAGGTATGTTCTTTAGATAATCTGGATATTTCTTCATCTTATCAATGTCCATTTTGTGCCCTCCTTGGTATAACCAAGTGTTTTTCTTGTTGCTATATAATCCCTTCTTTTTTCTCGAAAGTCTTTACTAACCTTTGTGCCTAAAATTCTCAATCCTTTCAAGGTCTCAATCGGGGTGCGGTGATCCTCATCCGTCACCCAAAATTAGAAGAAGTCCTCATGGACTCTTGCTCATCAACCATTGGTATAAATTTTCTAGTTTTCTAAAATATGGAAGTTCATAAAGTTGTAAAACTCCCACCTTTCTCAACAGTTTCTCACCCATGTCATCATACATGGCCATATCGTCTATTGTCCTCTTGTTTGTCTTCTTTACTAGCAATCTATCTAGTTCAACACTTGTTATCCTGTCAGTCTTGTGGTTGTAGTCACTCACTTTACTCTAGTGGACATGCGAGTCCTAATCGCAACCCATGTAAACCCCCTCAAGGTATAAGCATCTCCGAGAAATGGATTTCAGGGGTGTCCTCCACTTTGATTTAAACTTCCTTCTACTTCTTTCCCCTTACGGCCACTCCAGGTGCCTTCTTTGGTGTCATAAGTAACTATAAAGGTGTGATCTTTTACCTTCTTTGAGCTCTGCAAGTCTAACCCCGCATGCCCTAGCTCAAATCCAAACCCTAACAACCAATTTCATCTTTGAGTACACCTTTATGTCACTAAAATACCATCTCTAATGGAGCATCACACAATCCCATGTATAAATATGAAAAATCTGAATGGTTCACAAAGCTCTACACTTCACAACTCTCTTGCTAGCTCGCTTGACTTCAACTCGCTCGAATGCTCTTGAATGCAAAGGTAGAAATGATTTTGCAACACATCCTTATATAGTTGTTAAAAAAAAATCTGCATTTATTTCTCTCCACCTACCACTTTGCATTCAACATTGATTTTGTGTTTCTTTAATTCTTCCTGCTACTTGTTTCCACGCCACGTCATAACCTTCTCTCGTGTGCCTTCTAATTTTTACCACATACCTCCTTTCACGTGCCCTTATGCTTCAAATTACTTTGCCACTTCTCCTTTCACTAAGTAGTTTCCACTACTGCAGCCTACCTCATGTTACACTATGCGTCTATTTATCCATACATGGTCTTCAATCATGAGCAATATTTCTCTATCTGCACCTTTCCTTTGAGCACTTGCATAATCTTTCTCCTATGCATACCCATCTTTAGATAATATTCAAACTTGGGCCATGAATCCTGTGTATACTCCACCCCACACTAAGGGTATCGTGGTCCTCTGCACATAAAAACACTTAGATAGTAATCAGCTTCTAGCATGTAAACACGCTTATTACACAAAAAATTGAAATAAATTGGTATAGCATAAAAATGATGAAGGAAACACACATAAAAGAAAAACATTAAGGAAACCTAATCTAAGTGGAAATACTACCTTATTAAAAACACCAAGAAGACTTATTTATAGTAGGGCTTCAGCCTAATCCCATTGAAGTAATCGGGAAACCGTGTTCCATCCAAAGATCTCTAATGAAAGCACCTAAATCAAGTATATAAGTTATAATGTATGATCCTAACCAATGCACTTTAAGCTTTCCAAGGTGGTGAATTTTTTTAATCATATATAAGTACCATTTTCCCAAACTTAAGCTTCTTATCCTTAATGTTCCTATCATGTCATGCCTTCTTCTTGTCCTTTTCTTTCTTCTGAATCCATCTTGTTATAGTGCGCCTTTCATCCAATTGCATCAGTTTGTCAATATGTTCTTCAAATGTTTTCCCAATAGCCAAACCTCCTACATGTGTAATACATAGAGAAGGTAACATGAATTCCACTTTGGCGAACAACCTTTGCACCAAACACCAATTAAAAGGATGTTTCTTTATTCAATCTCTTGTAGGTTGTCATGTATTCCCAAAGTATAGAAAATACTTTATCATCCTAGTCTTTCATACCAACATCACAAATTTTAGTCAAGGTATGGCTCAATATCTTGGGGCACACAGATATTACAAAAACCTTAGTAGGATCCACTAGCAAGCCTTCCTAATAGATGATATGTCCTAGAAAAATTCCAAAAGGTTTGGAAAACACACACTTTTTAATATTCAAGGAGATGCTCAACTTCTAAAGACCTCTCAAACATCAGCCTCAAATTATATAACGCCCACTTTTTACTCACAAAAACAACAACGAAAAATACCGGGATATATTTTTTTTTTACTTACATTTCTCACTACACAATGCCACAAGGGCTCTAAGTAAAGAATATTCAAAGACACATACGACACTTACAAATCATCGGCTCACATGACACACGACAACACCATAGACATTTCAATGCCACACTTTCCCCAATGAATGAAAACTACCAATGACCCAACCACAAGAAAAGGACTCAAGGATTGGCAAACCCACAACACATCATTTCATTAATTGCATCTTAGTTACAATTAACATTCCAAGAACATTATTGAGCAAGGACAATTTCCTCTTTTTTCCCACTACAGATTCTTAAGTTCATTCCCCATTTAATTTACAGTTCGACCATTTTAAGTTGGCTTTTTATCCTTTACAGAAATTTCCATAACTTTCATACTTATTTGGCATAATTCAAATTGCATACAAAGTACTTAATTATCTTATTATTATGTTAAGAATATTCTTCTCCAACATTTATTCGATGTCTACATTTTTACCCTTACAACTCAAGTGAATGTGACTTGATGTCCAGAAAGCAATATTAGGATTTAAGGGAGATTTAGATACAAGATGGCTTTTTCCAAAAGCATTCTTTGATCACGGTATAGTTATTTCCCTACCATAGTTATTCTAATTCAATGACTTGTGGAATTCCACTTTGATATATATGTATATATATATATATTGTTTTCTCAAGTTGATCACACCAAGGCAATTCATATTCTTTGTAACTCATGAAAATGTTTAATTAAGTGATAAGGACTCCAAGAGTGGCATTATTCCTAACCTCAAATCTCGTTTTCA
This sequence comes from Taxus wallichiana var. yunnanensis, assembly GCA_018340775.1. Classification (NCBI taxonomy): domain Eukaryota; kingdom Viridiplantae; phylum Streptophyta; class Pinopsida; order Cupressales; family Taxaceae; genus Taxus; species Taxus wallichiana. Next base: position 69,239,715 of record CM031237.1, on the reverse strand, counting down.
CTCTTCTATGCTTTAATTTTTCATCGCATTAAGGTCTCATTATTACCATCGCATTATAACAAAAGAGTTACGAAAGTACTTGTCTGACATCTCAAGGAAGTACATGGTTAGAAGCATTATAACTACACATGAACCACAAGTGTTTTGTGTTCAAGGTAAGGTCCCATGTTTATGCATTTCACGATTCCACATGTGAAATATTATTTATTTCTTAATGCCATAAAAGGACATAACAAGGTATTACGAGACAAAATTCTGGTTTCTTGGGTTCTCTTAAGTCAACATCTTTCAAATCAATTTTGTTTGCAAAGAGTTACTTATAATTTTCTTCCTACATGTTAATCTCCTAATCAACTAAGGTTTAGTTTAAATCCCAATTTTCACTCAGCTTTTTAATCCCTATTATAGATTAGATTAAGGTTAAATTGTGTTTACTCTATAAACCCTTCATGAGAGATCAAGGCACTAAATTGTCACAAGCCAAAGATAATACATTTAGCTTGAGGGACTAAAGAGATCACTAACAAGAATGCAATATAAAGAACAACTATATCATGATCTCCATTTATGTCGTTTGAATCCAACAGGGATTTCATTCGATGAAGAAATTTAATTTTAAATCTATCTTCGAAAGACAAGGTAGTCCACTAGGATACAAAGGAAGAGTTAGCTCTACTTACTCCAAATAAAGTTTGACTGTGTCACTCCTATCTGTCAGGTTTATGACAATGTCACTAAACATACCGACTAAGACGATAAACCCATTCTTGGGCTCTTGTTTACCCAAACTAGGAGGTTCCATCGAGTGCAGAGTTTAAGTTCATTCTACGGTTTTCAATGTCTTCTACGGTAAAAAGTATCTCACATGAAGACAAGTTATGCTCCGATATTATACAAGGGTAGAGTGTTTCAATTAAATCTCTTTATTACATTTAAAAAGTAATAATGCGCAAGATGATTCATTAATCATTTATTGAACACTAATTATGCACTACAAGATATTACTTCAAATTCATTTACCTTATAGATATACATATATATATCAAACCTTTTTACCATGTGTACTATGAATCAAATTGAACCTATGATTAAATACACATTTCCTAGATGTCCCTAAAAACTAGTATCTCATGCATATTAACAAATTTCGAATATAACATTTTTGTAACATGATACTACATTATACATATATTCATTTTATAATGAACTATATAAATTACAATGATAAATGATGAATTTCTCATCACATTTTTGCCATCATTCTTGCATCTTGCAAAACCAAGTGAGCATGAAATCAACGATAAATCACCGACATGGCATCCACCTAATCTAACATAATTAACATTTTTCGGGTCCCATTTACATATAATAATAATTACAATTTGCAATGAAAATAAAAGGCTTAGAGACACGTATTCATTACATTTCATAACCCAATAGAGAGAAAGAGAAGGGAAGAGAGAGAAAACATCATTTTATCAAAAGTTCTATTTCACACATCAAGTTACACTATAGAGTTTCTAAACAGTTATTTACATGTGTCAAAAGTTTCCATGGTGGTTTGGCAACCTGACGAGGGTCCCACAACTTTCTATTTTTACATTTTCTTGCTAGCTACAAAAACGTTCAAATCGGGCTCGAGGCTAAGAAACCACTTTCAAATGTTGTCTTCCGATGAGAAAACACACCACGATTAAATTTCTACGTGTCCACTTATATACCAAGATTTCATAGCAACTAACGGAATGTGGAAATGGCGAATGATTTACGTTTGGCACCTAGTTTTCCAGGGGCCACGGGTCGTGGTGACCCATTGCAAATGAAAAAAATTTAGCTCAAGGGCTCAGAAAACCACGTCCAAAATTGACGTTCGATGGATGAACACACAATGAGAAACTTCCTACAAGTTCCCCTATATAAGGAGAATTCATCAGAGTCGACGGGACTAAGAACTAAAAACTATTTTCAAAAGGTGATAACTTTTCTGGAGCGACAAGTCGAATTGGTCCAGTTTGACCTTGTCAAACCGCGATTGTAGAGGCTCTAAGAAATGGCTTTGCCAAACTATCCGTAATTTTTTTCCCTAAACTGAATGTTCTATGTAATTGTCTAGTAAGAACACTAGAGGTTTGTGAAAATGGATAATAATTTCTCTATCCGTGTTTCAAATGGCGGTTCAAAACGTAAGTAACTCTATAGTTTTAGTAGCTTCTTACAACTACAAAATAAAGGTGTAACATTGCTCCCAATATGGCATCAAAAATATCACAAATGTTCCTTCGGGGTCAAACCAAAGGTTAAGGTGACTCCTCACATAACTAGGTACATGAATGAAGCTTAACATCCCATTTTCGACTTACGAAGGGTACTTAACGAGTCTCCAAAAAATGCAAAATTATCTATTTAAATAAGGAGATGGTCAACATTTTTACTGAAGTCAATTTTGTCTTGTCGATAAAACAATATTGTAGCAATCTAGTTGGGTAGGAATTTTTCTAAATCACCTCAGAATGAGGGTGGAAGTTCATGGTTTAATGCAAAAGAGTTATTTTGATTTCGTGAGTTACGACACGACATTTCATTGTTTTCAATGATGAGTTAATATAAAACAATTAAATGTATTATAACCCTAATATTTTAAAATTATATTAAGTTGCAAATGAAAACTAAAAGCACGAGAGTTATGAAAGATAAGGGGAGATGAACCATGCCTGGAGAACGAAGCTTCCGAAACAGTGGGATTTGGTTCAACATCTACCTCAAGTATTTTGTTGAACAAATCATGAGCATCCGCATATTACCATTTTGCCTTTGCTTCAAAATCCTCAAGCTTTCCCAACGAACCCATTTAGAATCGAACCAAAAAAATACCACATGTTTAAATGGCATTGACAATAAGGTTTGGAGCTCCCTCAAGATAGCCAATGACTAAGACGTCCATGAATACTCGCATAGAGTATGTTTGGGTATATTCCATATGACCACACCTCCCGAGGCATTTGCAAATACAACATCTGAAAAAAATTTCCTCAATCTTTTATGCTTTGTTGGAAGTTCATCCCTGTCCCAGAACTCGCATTTGGCATAGGCCGAGAAAGGTAGGCAAAGGAAAGTCAAATTTCCATTATGCTTTGATGGATGTCTACCTGTACTAAGCCCGCATTTTACATAGGAAGGGAGGTTAATCAAGGTTTTCTAAACCTTTTCAACAAACCTAATCGTGTTAATCCCACGTAAATTGTTGCAGTCAGCTAATGAAGCCATGTTTCTTTTCAGCAATTTGGTCTATTAGAAATGGCAGACACTAGCTCCCAGAGTGTAGACACCAAATTTGTGTCTTATGACCCCCTTGTGCCCCGCATCTCATTTCGTAACCTAACCTCATCACCTAAACCTTACACAATTATTTATTAATTACCTTATAATTAATAAATCCACATCACCATACCTGCCACCTCATTTCACCACCTCATCATGACCTAGTCTTAACCCTAAACTAACCTAATTAAGACCTATAACTTGGTCTACATCCACACCCATGACTAATGACTCCTCACCCGCACCTAAAACCAACCTCATAATGACTTGACCAAGCCCGCAACTAATCCCTCGGGAGAAAAGGAGGGAAAGTTGGCTATTTTACTAAAAATAGCCCACTTTGACCTGACCGATACTGGTTCCTACTCGACCGCCGTCGGTTACGTAACCGCCATCGGTTACGTAACCGCCATCGGTTCCCTGTAAATGACCTCTCCCAACCAAAAACAAGGGGTTGGATTTTCATTGATCCGAATCAGAAGTCATTGGAAGAATCCAGAATTTACTTGGCCGAACAGAGACAAGTGAAGGAAAGAGAGGAGTTTGCAGAGAAGGACATCAAGCCCAAGACTGCAACTGAATAACCAGAGCCTAGTGACACTCATCCAAGCATCAGGAGAGGAGATAGCTCATCTTGGATTGTCAGACCATCCTACCTAAACCCTGCCTTCGTCATCACAGTCCTTGAACCTGCATTTTTCATCAGGAACTAGTAAGTAAGTCTTATACGTTCTTTTAATAATATTTCTTGGATTTCTGAATCACAGTAATTACAAGTCTACTCCCAGATCCACTACCCGGTAACACCCCCATCTAACTATCATTCCTCTACCCCTACACTGCCCCAAGAACAGCTCCCATACCCTCTGAGCCTTCTCTATCACCCCGTTACCCATCCCCAATCATTTACTAGCCTTATAAACACCATAGTCATCTTATAGCCAACCTTTTACCAAACCCCTTAAATCACTACCCCTACCGATATCGGTTATCATCAACCGGTCACCGGTGACACTGACCGGCATCGGTCACTGTGATTCAAAACCAAGACCAGCCTTTTCTCTATTGTTCTAACAAGGTAAACAAATTGTAATTGGACAATAGCTTATTTGTTAGAATTTGTGTTAATTCATATTAGCAGGGGAACTGACCACCTTCGAAAGGAAGTCTCATATTTCCTGGGCCCAAGGCAGTTCCCTCACTTATTATCTAATTAGAATCTGGTGGTCTTGTATTCTTACTTGCAGGTAGTCCTTCCCAGACAAAAAGGAGTTCTTTGCAATCGATCTGATCTCTCTCTACGGTACGCGCACACCCTCTCAACATTCAACAGGTATTCCTCCTAGCCCTAACCCTTATCTATTTCTAAAAGGAATGAAAGGATAGAAGTGACTCTATTCCAGAACGGAAGAATTTCTCGCGAAACATTTTTGCAACTTACAAGTGGGACCCATTTCAGGTTTCTTTCTTTCTTGCTTGCTTTCATATAGGGAGCATACTTGCTGTTTTCTTCTTCTAAAAATTTCACACGATATTTTGTTATATTTGGTAAAAGAATTTGTCTTGCTTTTCCCAAACTTTGCATTAGTGAAAGTCATCTTATTTTGCTTCATCGAATATCATGTTCGATTTGGGTTTAAAACACGTGAATCCCATTTTGCGTGTTGTTTTTTCAATTCTAGTGAACGAGATTAAGTAATGTGTCGTACACGTGGGGGTGATTTCCATGGTATTGACAAGAAATTAATCTTACTTTCACTGCACAACACATACCGAATCACTTCACAATTAACACAACAGCTCAAAACATCCCCCCTTTTCCGCGGTATTCCTCCGCCCGATTGAGGTAACCTTATAAGCCAAAACAAACTTGACATTTCCCCTAAGTCTTTTGTTTAGGATTGACATCATTCTGCGTCTAAAGGCATAAGCCCAAATTGATTAAAATTAACCCTAGGGTTAGTCTGTTAATTTGTTTGTGCATTCTTGTTTGTTTTCGCCTGCTTTCTCTTTCATACATGCTTTTTTCGTGTGATCACTACTGTAATGCAGTTGGTAGGCATACTAAGCACTGTTAACACCAAATCAACAACTTCCTACTGCTTCTTACACCAGTCCTATTCTACCGACATCGGTTAACTTACCGACGTTGCCGGCTACAGCCTGACCGACATCGGTTACCTAACCGATATCGGCATCGTCTTTCATGCTTCCCAAAACCAAGAACCTACCAATTCCAACATTTTGTTGATGCTTATGTTCCCGATAGATTGCATCCTGTCGCTGTACCCTTGTCCATGGTTGTTATCACTGAACAAGCTGCAGCCATGGTTTCACATGCCTACTCCGTGCCTTTGCTCGAATCACCTCCTTCACCCATACTTGTGGAATCCTACATACACCAACTGAGGTTCCCAAAATCCTCAGGAGATAAAGAATTTGTGAAATTTTTGGATGCTAATCCTAGCGCTGTATAATACTATTTGTCTCATGCCCCTGACCGTACGCCCGATGGTCAACTCCTTGTTGGCATGCCTATTAGTATAGCTGCTCATTTAGCTCCTTCTCCGCCTTGAGGACTCCGCTTTGCTTCGTGATCTTTAGCCCCGCCTCCCAACCTCAGGCCAAGCCAGGGGGTTCATACGGCATAGATTGGCTTTCCTTTGGTTAATCTTGGGCCCCACATATCATTACCGCCAACCGCTCCTACCTCGTCTCTCTTGCAGACTGCTCCTTTCATGACTTGCTCTCTGCCACCTATCCACATGAGCTTTCCTTCTCAAGCTCCGCCCACCTTTTCATTTCCACACACGTATCCGGTGACCTCAACATCTTATATAGGACATCCCTATTTGGTCACCTCAACACATTTGTCCTCCATACCTTATCAACATTTAACCCCACCATTGTCTAGTGGTGGCCCTTGGCCAAATCTACCTCCGCTTACCACAACCGCACCATCATCTCATCCAACTACTTATTTAATTAAACAAATGACGGACAAAATGCAAAATCTGGAGGCTTCTGCTTGAGGAATTTGTAGCATCCTTACATACGAGCAAGTTTTTGGGAGCCTATCCACCCTTCTCGTCCCCTTCATTCATATCCTCCTCAATGGGAATTACCAAAATTTACCCATTTTAATAGTAAGGAGGACCCTCAACAACACTTGCGATCATTTAGACATGCCTCGCTATCTAATCGCTCATGACGATGCCTTACTACTCGCACCTTTCCCATGTCCTTATCAGACTCCACCTTGAGTGGTATGGGTGCTTTAACCCAACACTCAATCTTCTCTTTTAACTAACTAGCCCAATCTTTCTTGGATAATTTCTCCATTAACATTGCCAAGAAAGTATCTATCACCAACCTCTATGCCATCCGACAATTTGAAGACGAATCTATCGCAGATTTCGTTGGACGATGGCGGGGCCTTATCAACCAACTTACGTATGCCTTGCCTCAAGCCGAACTTATCGAACTCTTTATGCGGGCCTGCGCTAAGCACATCTCTCCTACCCTCCAAATTCAAACTTTCCACACATTTGACGAGGCCTTTACTATGGCTCGAAAACTAGAGATTCGAGCCTTAGAGGAAGAGAAATTGTGGTTCAGGCAAACAAAAACCCCAATTTCTGAACCCAAGATTCCACCAACAAACCTAACACCACCAATCCTCACACATCGACTGCTTCGAAATCAAAAGGAGTTGTGCACGCGGTGATGGTCAAATCCCAACCACCGTCTAATACCCCGCCAAAAACCACCTATAAGTATAAAGTTGAGCCCATCAATTACACTCCCTTGGGAGAAACTTATGGTGTGATATTGGAAAAATTGCTTAAAGCAGGAGCTATTACCTTACCTCCTGTTAAACCTCACTCCGGGTTTGATTCCACCCACGCCATACCTTCTTGGTACAAAGAAAATGACTTCTGTAACTTCCACCGCGTGAAGGGACACAGTCATGAAAATTGCAAGATGTTGAAAAACATAGTGTAGGAAATGGTTGATGCAGGGGATATAGCCCTCGATAATCCTAACACCCCTGCTAACTGAAATTTGAAAATTTTCAACAAACCATTCCCAAATCACTCTTCTAATAAGAACATAAACCAAGATATCTTAGCCGAGGAGAGTGTTCTGAGATCCATGCAGCTTTAACTCCCACCAAAAGCCTCTAACAAAAAATTCTGAATCAAGCCTCTTCACTAACGCAGAACCCAAACCCCTTCATCACCATCAAGACAAGACGAAATCCTTGCCGCCTTTACCCATCAAGGAATTAACCGCCTGAGTTCTCTTCTCACGATGAGCCTTCTTACACCACATCCTTACAAGACTATGATCGGATGTTATCTAACTTATCTATTTCCCAAACATCTCCTTCTACCATTCTTTTTGTACAAGAGGAAGGCTCGCCACTTCTTTTGTCATCCTTAGATGAGAAACCTCTCGCACCGACATCACCAAATTCTTTAATCATGACGGATCCTCTTAAACATGCTCTCCTACCTATTAGTTCTTCATTGCCTAAATCTTTTCAAATGACCGATTGACCTCTTAACGCCCATTGATACAAAGGCCTCATCTACCCCCGTATCACACCCACAAAGGGACCGGAATCACAACCCACCTTTCTTCCATACAAAAGTTCCTATTCACATGTGAGGATTGTCATCCCTCGAAGATAGAAGAGTTCTATGGGAATGTTTGAGTATGCCATATTCTACTCAAATGCAAATGACCGATCCAGATGCCTCTACCATATACCCGAAGTGTTTACGTGCTTAAAATGCCTATGTCCTCATCTTCACCCCCCACATCTCTACCAAATACCTCATCCACCTCTATTATCCTAACCAAATCTTCCCCTACGCTTGGGACCTCACCAATACCTAGTCTAACACACCCACCTAAATGGCTAGATTTATCCCAAAATAAAGTTGTCCATCCACTTAGGAGACAAACTCAATCTCCTCAACCTATGCCTCTATCACAACTAAAACCATCATCGTCACACCTACCTTCCATATCGGGACCTCATCCCTCCACCTTGCATCAATATATCACACCTCCTACGCTTTCTTTAAAACGACCTACGCCTTCTACACCCATACAGAGATCCAAGGGTATATCAACACCATCACCCCGCGTATCCTGTCCACCTATCAACCCTAAACAAATTCCATCATCAAAAGATTTTTTTGTTGTCACTCCTATTTCTCCATGGTTGTTTTCTGATACCACATCATCTATGGCCTCATCATCTAACCAGCTAAACATAGCTTCTGCGCCAAAGAATCCACGTTTAGTTAAATCCCATTATCAAAACCCCTTGGCTAAACCGCCACCCATACAAATTAACCATACCCCGTCATTACCGAAAACTACCTACCAATAGCCTCATCTTCCTCTGACTTTGACCCACTCAAAGGGTCTTACGCCAAAATCCTTGCTATGTTGGTGAGAATGCGACCATTTCCCTACCCCCACTTAGACCTTATGATCCATCTAAACCTCGACCTATAGGTTATGATGAGTCTAAAATCTGCGCTTACCACCGCACACTAGACATGATGTAGAGGGATGCAAAGCGTTGAAAGCCATACTTCGTCACACCTCTCTCGTATAGAAAAGTTAAGAAAGACAACTTACGAAGGGAGAGACCTTTAGCTTCAATTCCCTCTCCTATACCACCTGTCCCCGCCTCACCAAGATCTATCATTATTACAACTCCACCTCTCAAAGACCATGACTTATCCATACCGTCTTCCTCCTCTCGTGTTCACGAGATCAATATGATTAGTGTTGCTACTCGAGGGCAAAAAAACAATGGGAAAGTGAAAGAAAGCACACCTGCGGCCTCTCTTTCTCCGTCCACCATCCCGATCGCACCACCACCTAAAGTGGTTATTCGTGGACCCACCTACCCCATCTCTAATGGAGTTGCCCACCGAACCATGATCAAACAACTTCACCAATCACCTCAGAAAATGACACTCGTATGATCTCATTCGACTTCGAATCCCATCGACAAGCTCTCATTGAAATCCTTCAAGGGATAGAGGTCTTACCTAATGAAACCTTTCTCGTTAACTCCATTCTCACACCCAATCACATTGCTTTCGCTCACCAAACAACCTACCTCCTCAACCACTTTTGTCTCTCGTACAACAAGCCACCGCCGACAGTTTCTCCAAGACGAAATTGTCAAGTTTGGTGTCAAGATCCCGACTCCTCGCTTCTTTTCATCTCAGCCTATGTCCGGAAATTCGGTGCGCTATGTTATGATTGACGGGGCGCTAGTCTAAACATCATCTCTTCAAAATCCTTCCAACAAATGAATATCCCTTCTAGTTGCATGTGTGCAACCCCATCATGTTGCATGTCATTTAATGATGCTATTACTTCTACCTTAGGTACCATGATCCTTAACATTCGTGTAGGGCCACGCACTTTACCCGAACTCTTCTATGTCCTTGAGGGAGAGTTCCAATACAATATGTTGTTAGGCCACCTTGATCCGGCTATGGGATGTGTTCCTCCACCTTACATGATGCATAAAATTTGAGTACGAGGGAAGTCCTACACCGTAAAAGCTGATCCTCCCCCCTTCAAAACCTACAATATGTTATATCACCCTAATGATGTGCTTGTACCAGTCAAGAAACCCATTCATCCAACCCAACCATCCACTTCAACCACACCTCTACCATCCACTTCAACCGCACCTACACCTTCAACCAATGAAACCGCCGTCACAAACACCACTTCCTTTCCCACGTATAACATCCCAACCTCGCACTCCTTAGTAGATTTTTTTCAACACCTTACACTGGGGGAGTATCACCTATATAACATTAGTTATTTCCATACCCCACAAGAGTATGGACAGTTACATGCGCATCCTACCTACGACTGTCACGTGGGGGAGGTAATCTCTTACGGACCACCTAATTGCCGCACCAACCTAACGTATGGGGGTGTCGACGCATCCTCCGTTACCCCTGAACCTCCTCTTGGTGTGGTTCCCTTCCAATCCGATTTTCAATACCTGAAAATCATCGTTTCACCCTCACCTTCTTGACTCGCTGTGCTTGGAAAGGCTTTGGTTTTGGTCTTTATGAACAAGGCCGACATACAATCATTCCCGTGACTACACGCAAACACAATGATCGTAGTGGTCTCGGATTTCCTGAAACACTTACACCGTATAAAAATCGTGTTAGTTGTATCCTCGAAGATGACGACGCCACCCTACCAAACCATCATCACCCATTTTGCCATCGCCACCCACAGAGTCGATAGACTCTAATCTATCCTCCTAACTTTTTTTTTTTTTCATAAATGCTATCTTCCTAGGTCCTCTCACTTATCAACGCAATAATGAGGACCCATCTTCTCTTCCCTTCTTCGTATCTGCAGACATGATCAAGAGGATTCACCTTCAATTAATGTTGTTGAGTGCCGGATGACGACTTCATCCTCACTTACCTTGGTGGAGACGACTCCTATATTCAACGCGCCTTACCGTCTGAAACTTAAACCATGTTGAATGAGTCGACTATAGAAATCAACATCCACATAGAGGAGGATCTCACATTGTGAAGATTGGACAATCCCTTAACACATCAGAACAAGCCGCCTTTACTACCTTTCTCCGTACCCGCAACCAAGCTTTCGCTTGGTCCTACGCTGACATGTCAGGAATTGATCCTGACATTGCTGTCCATAACATTACCCTAAAACCCGATTCCAAACCAGCCAAACAAAACCGAGAAAATGCATCCACGCATTGCTCTCTTGGTCAAAGAAGGGCTTCAATGACTTGTTTATGTTTCCTTCATCTTGCCTATTGACTATCCTCAATGGATTTCTAACATCGTACTCGCTACTAAAGCGACGGGGGACTTCGATATGCATGGATTTCTCGAGACCTTAACCTCGCTTGCCCCAAGGATGACTTCCTCCCAAGTATTGATCAACTTGTTGATCTCACTACGGGCCATGAGATGCTTTCTCATGGATGGCTTTTCGATACAATCAAATTTTGGTAGCCACGGCCGATCAACATAAAACTACCTTCATAACTCCGTGGGGAACCTTCTCGCTTATCGTGTCATGTCATTTGGCCTCAAGAATGCCGCGCGACCTATCACGGGCTATGACTTACATTTTTCATGACATTATGCACACTATCCTTGAGGATTATGTCGATGATCTTCTTGGCAAATCTAAACATCGCAGTTGAACATCTCGATGTTTTAACCATTATTTTCGATCACCTGTTACAATATTTTGTCCGCTTCAACCAAAGAAATGTGTCTTTGTGTCCTTTCAGAAAACTTCTTGGTTTTATCGCTCTTTGCGTGGCATTGAGTTCGATCCATCTAAAGTCAAAGCTATCCTCGACATGCCCCCCCAAAACCTCAAACAATTGCGTAGTTTGCAAGGTAAACTTCAATCTATCCGCGCTTTCATCTCCCAACTCTCTGGATCGATGTCAATCTTTCCATCACCTTCTTAAAAGGACATTGCCTTTCAATGGAGTGAAGAGTGTCACCAAGCCTTTCAAGCTCTCAAAGCCTATCTCTTCTGACCACCGTGCTTATCCCACCTCGACGATCACCCTTTCTACCTTTACCTTTCTCGCCACCGACCATGCTATAGAGCCATGCTCACACATCGTGACTCGGAACATCGAGAACAAGCCATTTATTATATAAGTCGTACTCTCGTGGATTACGAGACTAGGTATACACATATAGAAAAATTGTGCCTAGCCCTATCATTCATAGCCACCAAACTCCGACACTACTTCCCGAATCATAAAACTTTTGTCATCACCAACACGGACCCCATTCATTATATGTACGCCAAACCACATCTAAACCAACGCATCACCGATGGATTATGCTCCTCACCGACCTCGACCTTGAATTTATACACCGTAAGTCAGTCAATCAAAGGACAAACTATTGCGACCTAACTCGCTGGAGGCCCCTTTACCTCGGGAACAATTTACCAATTTTAATTTCCCGACGAACTCATCGCCACTCTTTCACTCATGGAGGAGTCGTATATAATGACCCTCTTCTTCGATGGATCCAAATGCCAAAGACGGCGGAGGAGCTGGCGTTGTTCTCATTCCTCTTGACGCCGAGCCTATGCCTCTTTCATTCCAGCTCGATTTCCCGCACTAATAATACAAATGGAATACGAGGCCCTTGTTTTGAGTCTCCAAAGTTGCGCTACACTTAGGTGTCAAATCTATCAATATTTTCGGTGACTCTCAATTGGTAGTCAATCAAGTTATGGGCATCTACCAATGTAAAAATGAGGAACTTCAAAAGTACAAACATTACGTGGATTCACTTTTGACCTTATTTACTCATTATTCTATCCAGACCATTCCCCGCTCCACTAACAAATTTGTGGATACTATGGCTTGCTTAGCCTCGCAAATTCCTACCTCACCAACTGACTCTGACATATTCATCTTGGTCCAACAACTCTTTGCCCCATCTTACTCAACCCCGGTTGTTTGTATGATAAATAATGTGTCTACTAATTCGCAGGATACCCGTATCACCAACTTCATAACTAGCTTACAAACTCGTCCTCCCACTGACCTTACTAGTAATCGCAAACGTGCCTTTCTTAAAAGTGTTTCTCGTTATGTTGTCATTGGGGACTCCTCTATAAGCGTGGCTTTGATGGCATCCTCCTTCGATGTCTAACCGCGGAGGTCACCTATACCATCCAAAGAAATCCACGACGGTATTTGTGGCGTATATTTTAGTGGCTTGGCCGTGGCCAAATGAATCCTTCGCCTAGGCTATTATTGGCCTACTCTTAATAACGACTGCTACGAATATGTTAAGCGTTGTGTTATGTGTCAACAACATGCCAACCTTCAACATACTCCTAGCCATCCGCTACAGGTCGCACGAGATCTTTGGCCTTTCTCACAATGGGGTTTAGACCTTATTGGTGAGATTCACCCGCCCTCTTCGCAACGTCACCATTGGATAATCACAGCAACCGAATATTACACTAAATGGGTGGAAGCCATTCCACTCATTTCAACCAAAAAAGAAAAAATCATCGAATTCATTAACCATCACATTATCTACCGTTTTGGTGTTCCTCATCGCCTGATAACAGATAATGGTAAATATTTCAAAAATAAGTTGTTACAAGACCTTTGTGACAACTTTGGTATCAAACTTAGCTTCTCATCACCTTACTATCCACAAGCCAATGGTCAAGCTGAATCTTCTAATAAAACCCTAACCAAAATCCTCATGAAAGTTGTTAATGATTCTGGAAGAAATTGGCATGATCACATCCCCTTTGCCCTTTGGGCTTATCGTACTAGCATTCGTACCTCCACTAATGCCACACCATTTTCTTTAGTATATGGTACCGAGGCTGTCTTGCCTCTCGAAATACAAATACCTCCCTAAGAATATTTCTTCAGATATTCTCACAAACGATGATTTCCGCCAAGAGCGGTTAGCCCAATTAGAGCTTCTTGATGAGCGCTCCTTACGGCTCTTGACCACCTTAAAATCTATCAAAACGCATCAAGCGTGCTTATGATAAGTGACTTCATGAGCGTACCTTTAAGGTTGGTGATCTTGTCCTCAAAGAGAATCAACATGTAACCAAACTAGAAAAGAGCAAACATGGAAAATTTGCTCCTAATTGGATTGGGCCTTACATTATCACGCATATTTACGGATCAGGCACTTACCGTTTAGCTTCACTTAGTGGTAAACCTGAGCCTGAACCCCTTAATGCCTTGCATCTTCGACCATTCTACTATTGAATTTAGTGTTATATCACTTCTTATCTACCTTGCGCTCGTCCCTTGAGCTCATTTACTACCTCATACACTTTTGTTCCATCCATCTCAAAATAGAATCAAACTCACGTGGTCTGGTCATTACCTCCTTTTAAAGAGGCCTTCCCCTTTTTAGTCTGGTCCATGACTTAGAAGTATCAAAATAACATGTTCTCAATTGAACATTTATGGGATATTCTTGAGTCAAACTTCCTACAAAACTAGATGCTTCATGCCAAACGGACATCTAGATCTCTAAGTTATACATGGATCGCTCCTCGAAGGACAAAATATGCACAAAAATTATATCTCTACTATAAATAGATCGCTCCTCAAGGACAAGCTATACAAAGTCAGCCTTTATCGAAGCTTCTCACATTGATCCGCTTCGTGAAGACCTCAAGAACAACAAAATACATATCCCATGTAGACTTCCCGCATCGATCACTTCTATACCCAAAAAGACAAAAAAAAAAAAAAGAAGCATTCCAAAAGCACTTTTGGAGTCATGGACTTGTCTATTTAGGTTTGGTTCTCTTTCGTTAGAATAATCACCTTGTAATAAGCTCTTAAGACCCCCACCTATGTCAACCACCTCATCTCACCATTTTTCAAAGCAACACAACTCAAGGGACATGACGTATATCCGATACATTGTGATTATACAACTCTTTTCACCTATCGACTTCTACCTATGCAAGGTACCTAGGGATTCAAGCTCATCCTATGTTAATATGTGGTTTGTTTATCTCTTCTCAACTACGGGACACTTTTGCCTCTTTTGCTCGACTTTAGGATTGTGTGTTGACCTTAATCAGGACACGATTCCCTACTACTTGGGTAGGCTAACTTTTGCTTCACCTATACCTACATCAACATCACCAATACCTTACCAACACCAACAACATTACCCTACCAACATCAAATTTTTTACCAACCAACAAATTGCCTAACCATACCTAAATTTCCTGAATTCACCTCTCCCTGGTCCTAAGGGAGAACTACATCGGTCTGAGGCCCTTCCTTGCTTTGTGCAATGGGCTATGTAGGCAGCACTTTGGAGACATGGGGTCTCCCAAGGTTAGCTCGACCATCCCCTACCATACCCTATCATGTGTTGTACATATAAATATTTTTGTGTATTTCTATTTTGACAACATTCATCTTTATTCTTTTTCAAGCAAACAAAAATAACATTCAAAACACAACCATTCTTATTATTATCGTCACTCAAAACAACATACATATTTAGTTTTATTTTAGATGTTAAACAAATACATCTTCTCTATCATCGACTCGCATGCTCGGCATCCTTATTTATTCTTATATTCTTATGAAATTCACTTAGACCCTTGCGCCTCCTCCCGAATCGTGTGGTGATCGTGATCGCGACGCCTCACTTGGCCTCTCCATCCTCAAAGGTGCCACTCTATTGGTTCCTCCCACCGATCCACCAACATCTCCTCGTAATATACGAATACGCCCTCTTGCGTGGAGGAATCTTGCCTCAATCTCTCCACTCAGTGAATCGTGAAACCTCTAACAATCTCGCTTGTCTCATTCACCTGTGTTTGAAGCTGGTGAACCAAATCCTCACAGACAATCTCTCTCCACTATAATCACAGCTATGTCAGGGCACTCACGTGCACCTCGCAGCTCTGCTACCCACCATACTCTATAGGCCTCTGTCTGTTCCCACATCCATTACCCTACGATCGGCTGCTATCTCTTCTGGCCCTTCTGGAGGTGTCGGCCAGGGAGGTGAGAATGCTGCCTCAGCGTCGATCCTCATGTATGGTCTATATGTCATAGGTATATCCTGAATGAACCCAAATTGTCGCCGCACATGATCTAGAGGAATCCTCTCGTACTCACCCGGCTTGTGCCCTGCGATCCACCTCAAGCGCTCTACACCCCTCAACTCCTCAGCTATGTTCTCTGTCACCATATAGTTCCCGTAAGGCCTCCAACAAATATCCGCAATCGTCACCATCTCCCATACTCGCTCTATAATACTCGATTTCATTTATCACGGCTCGGGATCTCGCTCTTGTTCTCGTCTAGACCCATCGCTCAATCCCAACCTCTGCACTCCTGTCTCTCCTGACTCGATGGGTCGGCCTATTGAGCATACACAAACAATGTGCTCATAGGCCCAACAATGTAATAAGTACGAACAATCCAAAGGTCGCCCCGTGTTTTCACCGCAGCCCATAAACCCCTATATAACTCGTTAGATATGCGGTGCCCATGCGAAAGTCACGCTCATTTCTATCATTTCTCAAATAACACTCATCAATGCTTTTGGAAATCTTCCACCCTCCGCCATCAAGAATGCATAACACCCCACCGCTATCATTAATACCACCGCCAACCTTGTTTCCTCGTGGTGTGTTGCATACATTGTACCATACATAAATGTCAAACCTCGTTGTGTCAAATATCGTGCGGTAAATGAACCAAATATCGTTGTTATCGCTGCCCGCCCCACGCTAGGCAACGCCTCGATACACTATTTTTCCTATCATTGGGAGACTCGTAATCCTAAACACATCTTCCAACGCCACCGCTATCTCCCCTGTTGGCGATAAAGGTATTCTTTTCTCGATTCCATCTCTCAATCAACGCTGCAACATATAGCATGGTTACGTCCGATTCATGAATAATAGCAGATTCCACTTAACCCCAAACAATTTATCAATGCCCATTCAGTCTGGTGTTACATCCGCCGGATTCGTGACAACAACGCCGCACAAGATCATTCATCCTTAACCCTACTTCCGCCTGCATACATCAAAACGACACACAATTATTCAATAAAACAAATCTCCACGGGTTTTTTCTCAAATTCTAGAAACTCCTACAAGAATCGATATCAGCTTATAGATAACCGATACCGGTTATTCTAAATGATACTAGTCACACCACAAAACATACACCTATTTAAAAACATACACCTACGATAATTATTTTGCCCGCTTACCCTCTCTATACCTAAAAACATACGTGAACACCCCGCTTACATACCCCATAAAGCATTCACTCCATCCCAACCCTCGCTTATCACCTTTTCTTTCTCATCTCTACCTTCTTACCTTCTCTCACCTATTCATCAAAACATGCAAGAATTAAAATACAACCAAACAGCTTTACCTCTCGGGATGCAAACTTGGGGTGGAACTTGTCTTCCTCCTCGTCCCCTCGCCTCGCTGGATGCTTCTCCTCGTTCAACCATGTTCACCACCCTCTTCAAATATAACTTGTCTTTCTACCTTCCTCGAATCTCAGCCCACACTCACTTCACATGTCTCTTTCCTCCTTATCACTCAATTCTTTCATGCAATTACTCAGATCACCCAAACAAATACGCATTCACGTATTTAACTTGTTGCATGACTCTAAAAATAAGAACGCTCAAAATAAGCACTTAAGTCAGCGCCAAGCTTATCTATTTTTAGAAAAGCTCGGTCTCAGCATAACCGTATTGGTTACATAACCAATATCGGTCAAGAAGATACCGCGCTCGGTTAGATAACCGATATTGGTCACATGCCTCCTTTTTCTTAAACTCGGATCTTTTCTTTATTTTTTGCAAAAATTTTGTTGTTACGCCACTTCTTTTATCTTTCGCATAACTACATCATTATCACTATTTGTCATCGAATCACATCAACATGTATATATATATATCATCACAAATTCTTCAATATCATCTATCTACAATAAAACAACCATCAACAAAATATGGACGACATTTCAACAAAATACATCAAACCCATCAAGATGTACACCATTTGGATCAAACTCATCATCTACATACATTCCATTTCAAAAACCATCGACAACATACATAAAACATCTCGAAATACAACATATGGATCAAAATCATCATCTCTATATATATCAATGTTTTACATATACAACTTGCCCTGCATAGGGGCCTCTGTGATCTCAAAATAATACACATCCGCACGCAGCCGCAATAATCACAAAATCTCGACTGGCTGCAGCTGGTCTCTCATATCAAAAATATACTCGGCTCGCATGCCGGTATCAACTATACAACCTCGCATTTGGCTCGCAGCCCGGTATATACAACAAGATGAATAAATGAATGAAAGAATCATATGTGGGCACGCAGGCCTCTCTATACATAACCGGTTCACAGACCGGTGTCTCTATCCAATATCCAAAAACACAAACTATCTCCTCTGCAAGGATACCTCAGCTCTCTCCACCGCCCTCGGCCTGTCTCCCGTTGGTCCTCGTGTTGCCTCTCACCTCCTCCCTGTAACGAACCCACCGGGGCGTGGAT
Organism: Taxus wallichiana var. yunnanensis; assembly: GCA_018340775.1. Taxonomy (NCBI): domain Eukaryota; kingdom Viridiplantae; phylum Streptophyta; class Pinopsida; order Cupressales; family Taxaceae; genus Taxus; species Taxus wallichiana. The sequence goes on along the minus strand of CM031237.1, from coordinate 69,221,227 downwards.
GCACCCCTGGATCTCTCGGCTCGCGAGGTCTCGGCATCAGGCGCCACATATGGCCGATAGTCAGCCCTGCACCATCAAGGACGTCCTGATAGTACCGGGCCTCCGCTCTCGCCTCCATATAACGGGCCCGTGCCACCATAGCTGCTGGGGCTGGTCCCCCGACTCCTAATAATAATGGCCTCGCCCTACTGCAGACAACTGTGCTTGTGGCTCAGTGCTTGGGTGCGTGGTGGTGCCTGTGGGCCGTGCTGCTTTCGCCTCGTGGTGTGCTCGTGCACGTGCTGCTCGTGGGTCGTGCCTCGCACTGCACCTATGGTCCGCATGTACTGCACTGTGCCTTACACTCGTGCTCGCTAAGCGCCGCCTCGTAATACCCCCGATCTCGTGTTTGTGCAGCAGCAAGCTACCCTCGTAATAACCGCACTCGCCCTAGAGGTGGTCCTCTCTTCAGAATGTAATAAATGCCACATCTGGCCGTTTCAGCCGTTGTGTTATCACACCGCTGCTCTCTCGACTCACCCACTAAACCAAAAATGAACCTATACATTCTACGCATCCATCAGACATCGTCGCACCTCTTTGCTACCCAATCTAGGTCCACGGGCCGTGGTGCAGCAGTGGGGCTCTACATCATCCCTCCCAGACGGGGAAGGGAGGTGGCTCATCCTGCCATAGCCCCAATCGCCGCCGTACCCTCTCTCTAGGGGTATCGATCATGCTCTCCCGGCCTCCATCCAGCCTATCAGAAGTATACTGGATCCAAAGACATCTGTGCTCGGCTCCTCCTCGGGCCGATGACCTCTATAAGGCCTCCATACAATATCCAATGCGGTCGCCTCTAAGATATGACGGTAGTAAGCTACATTCTCGCCTCGCGAGCACCGCTCATGGCTGGCCCACGACCCCAACCACCTCTCGAAAGCCATACCAGTATATCACCTGTGGCCATGGTCATTGTTGGGGCAGCCCTCTATCGGTCGAATACATATGATGTGCTCATATGCCCAAAGTTGTAACAAGAATGTGGAAAATCCTCAATCACCTCATCCTGATAACCCCACACCTCTCAGAGAAGCTTCACTGTATATACTGGTGCCCAAGCATAAAGACGTATGCTCCTCCACCATTTCGTGCAAAGCACTTCCATCAATGCCCGTGGAAAGCGGCCTCCTCTCGAGTCCGGGAGGGCGAAGCATGTGATGCCTATCATCATCAACACGGCAAGCCGTGTCTCATGTCTGTGGGCGTGATACATATCGCCATAAGCAATACTCGCACTGTGGTAGGTCAATAACGCGCTACATCCCCAAATACATGAAGAATGTTGTCCATAGCCGTCTCTCGCATCTACTCGAATACCTCTCCTATGATCGGCAGCCTCGTGGATGCGATATACATCCTCCGTGGTAATAGTCATCTCCCTGGGCCGGAGATGGAAAACATTGGTCACTGGATCTCATCTCTCAATGAGGGTAACCATAAGACTGTGGTCCTCTCTACCGCTCCCATCTCTCGGGACGGAGGCCTATACCACTGACTCCACCGAGTCCCACCTCATGCATATAGCCATGGCAGGGCCGCGGGACACATGTGGCCGCATCCGTCTCAATAACGGGGGCATCCGATCCCACATAGTCAACTGCTGACGTGCCTGCACAAATAACCCACTTCATTAGACCTACCCTTTCAAACAACAACTACTTTAACCCTCTATACCCCCTTTTACCCACCCGACCACACCCCGACTCTATAACACACACCTACACCCACCTATTTTACCCTAACAACATTTACGATATCCCCTTTCCTTATCTCGCACCCTACCAATCACCCAGATCTACTCTCGCCATTTACCTATGCCCCTACCAATTTAACACCTCCCCATTCATACCCAACACCTAATCTATCCTAACCGCACCAACCACACAACCGCCCCATTTTTCCCCCAGACCCACCAATCACCCTTCCTATCAACCTCTACCCCTTCCCTCTTCACCCCCAAAACACAAAACCCAATAATAAACACAACACCCAAACAACAACCAAAAACCCAAAACCACAACAAAACCAAACCAACAAAATAACTAATCCTAACTAGGACCGACTGCACGGTTACCATGACCGCCACCGGTCCTCCCCAAAGATCTCTCCACCGCCACGGCCGACATATGAATGACACCGTCAACCAAAAAACCCACCTTGCTCAAGAATTCGTGACCGACATTGTCATCAGACACTCGCGAGCCGAACCCAACGCGCCCCCAAACTCATTTTTTTCCCCTATTACTCCCTTTTTACCCAATGAAAACCCTAAAACCTACCCACCCTACCCTTTTACCCTCACTAACCCACCTACCCTCTCCATTTTTCAAACAACTTCAATTTCTTCATTCTTTTATTTAAAACTTGATTCCTACCCAAAACCCAAATCTAGCTTAAAAACATTAAATTCACATAATGAGAGGTTTCGAACCCACGGTACGACTTTACACGCCGCCGTGGTGGGATCGGTGGTGGTGGTCCAACTGGTCCAAGACCTCCGCTCCTCTTGGGCCGTGCCATGGCTATAAATCTCCTCTGCTGGGTCCTCCACCAATCAAATGCTGCCTCCTACTTGCTAGGGCCTACCAACCACTCACTTCTCCACTCAAATAGTGCCACCTCAGCCGACAAATTCAACAATCTCACTAATACACCTCAGACAACTAAAATTGGTTTTCAAATTGACAATATGACAATGACAGTCCGTATTTTTCTTTTTATAGGTTTTTGACCTATAACCGATATCGGTTATATTATGCCCTAAAGAACCGGTATCGGTCATATAACCGATACCGGTCATAGAGAATCGATATCGGTTTAATCCCACCTTTCCCCAATTTCTGCCCTTATTTACTAATCTCCCTTTCTCACCACATCACCTATATCCTCCTTCGCTGAAAACCCTTTGTTGACTTCATTTGGCCCGACCCAAGGCCGCAACCAATCATTTGGCCCGACCCAAGGCCGCAACCAACCATTTGCCCGACCCAAGGCCGCAACCAACCAATTAGGCCCGACCCAAGGCCGAACCAACCAATCTGCTCGACCCAAGGCCGAACCAACCATTCGCCCGACCTAAGGCTACAACCAACCAATCGTGCCCGACCCAAGGCCGCAACCAACCAATCTGCCCGACCCAAGGCCGCAACCAACCAATCTGCCCGACCTAAGGTCAGAACCAACCATTTGGCGCGAGCCAAGGCCGCAACCAACCAATCAGCCCGACCTATGGCCCTCACTAATCAATCAGCCCGACCCAAGGCCGCACCACTCAAAATACCTCACCCAAAACCAACAAATTACAATTTTATCCACCCATCATGTAGTTTTTTGTTCAATTGATCTCACCTGCTCGTGTTTTAGCATGATTAGGGTACTTGACTTGATCACGACCAACTTTTCCTAAACCTAGACCGTGACGCTTATCTCAACCAAACCAACCATTTGCACGCGCCAAACATGCCTAAACGCCTCGTACCTCACCCGTTATATCCTGGAGCTAATTCCTATGCCTTGATACCAGGATTATATCACCCTTGTTTGGATAAACTATCGACCTTTGCCTATGAATTGCTTGTTTGCTCTTCAAATCATGTACCCTGGTCGCACTACTACATTTCAACGTGCGTCTACTTCCTTGGACCTACCCCACCATCTTACCATCATCTAAACACCATTTACCCTTTATCAAACCTATCCCCGATTTCACGCTACCAATCTTGTGATCGATTTGAGGGGGATTACCTATACCCTTAACAGGGGTAACCACTTCTTATTATTGTCCGTGCAGCTTTACAAGACAAGCTACACGACAACAAGGGGCTAATGTAGACACCAAATTTGTGTCTTACGACCCCCTGTGCCCCACATCTCATTTCGCAACCTAACCTCATCACCTAAACCTTACACAATTATTTATTAATTACCTTATAATTAATAAATCCACATCACCATACCTGCCACCTCATTTCACCACCTCATCATGACCTAGTCTTAACCCTAAACTAACCTAATTAAGACCTATAACTTGGTCTACATCCACACCCATGACTAATGACTCCTCACCCGCACCTAAAACCAACCTCATAATGACTTGACCAAGCCCGCAACTAATCCCTCGGGAGAAAAGGAGGGAAAGTTGGCTATTTTACTAAAAATAGCCCACTTTGACCTGACCGATACCGGTTCCTACTCGACCGCCGTCGGTTACGTAACCGCCATCGGTTCCTTGTAAATGACCTCTCCCAACCAAAAACAAGGGGTTGGATTTTCATTGATCCGAATCAGAAGTCATTGGAAGAATCCGCATTATCAATAACAGAGAGAGACAAGTGAAGGAAAGAGAGGAGTTTGTAGAGAAGGACATCAAGCCCAAGATCAGAATCGAATAACCAGAGCCTGGTGACACTCATCCAAGCATCGTGGAGAGGAGATAGCTCATCTTGGATTGTCGACCATCCTACTGTAACCCCGCCTTCGTCATCACAAATCCTTGAACTCTGCATTTTTCATCAGGAACTAGTAAGTAAGTCTTATACGTTCTTTTAATAATATTTCTTGGATTTCTGAATCACAGTAATTACAAGTCTACTCCCAGATCCACTACCCGGTAACACCCCCATCTAAATATCATTCCTTCTCCTCTACACTACCCCCGAGAATAGCTCCCATACCTTCTCGAGCCTTCTCTATCACCCCGTTACCCATCCCCAATCATTTACTAGCCTTATAAACACCATAGTCATCTTATAGCCAACCTTTTACCAAACCCCTTAAATCACTACCCCTACCGATATCGGTTATCATCAATCGCACCGGTGACACTCGACCGCATCGTCCCACGTGATTCAAAACCAAGACCACCTTTTCTCTATTGTTCTAACAAGGTAAACAAATTGTAATTGACAATAGCTTATTTGTCGAATTTGTGTTAATTCATATTAGCAGGGAACTAACCACCTTCAAAGGAAGTCTCATATTTCCCGGGCCCAAGGCAATTCCCTCACTTATTATATAATTAGAATCTCGTGGTCTTGTATTCTTACTGCAGTAGTCCTTCCTGCATAAAAAGGAGTTCTTTGCAATCGATCTCGATCTCTCTCTACGGTACGCGCACACCCTCTCAACATTCAACAGTATTCCTCCTAGCCCTAACCCTTATCTCTGCTTTCTCAAAGGAATGAAAGGATAGAAGCGACTCTATTCCAGAATGGAAGCATTTCGTGAAACACCCAGCTACTCACCCATGTTAGCTGTGAACTTACAATATAACATTTGATAAAATTATTCTATCTAAAGCACAGTTAGGAGGAGTTGGAAAGGCATGAGGCTCTTACACCTGCAAATGCTTTTCCTTGAAAGTTACTAAGGCCTTTTGAAAAGACAAAAACACATTTTCTAAAATCCCCTATAGTTGGTGCAGTCCACGACACCACATTTAGTTCAGGAAATCAGTCAAATAGTTCACGTGTCGAGCATATGCCTCCACGTTTTGCATGCATGACTATACAAGCCATTTCCAACTACAACACCTGACAAACACTTAAACCTGGGTGCACAGGATGGGAAAAAAAGGGCAAGAGTAACTGGTCAGGTTGGGGATCTGAATGTTGCATACGTAAGACTGTGTGACTGTCTTATGAGGAAAACCCATGTCTTCCATGCGTAGCCACACTAGTTGCAAGTCGTGGATCCTCCCCAAAGTAAACACTTCATTCACGAATAGACTTTAACTGTCCCTTCCTAGCTGTAACTAACCAAAGACTGCTAATTTTGCAAAATTATTTGGGTTCCACGTGATAGAAAAGTGAAAGAGATAAGTCTTGGAAGGACATCAACGGATTAGCAGGAAAAAGTCACATTCAATGTCATTATCATCTCCAAAAAATGCTCCATTCAACACACAACCATCTTTTAATTTAACATTTTTTTGGGGATGCACTTGCTGTCACCATCCAATTCCTATACATTTTTTTAACGTTAATGAGGGTTCCAACTTGGTCATTGCTTTGGATACCAATAAAGATGATTTCATTAATTTAGGCATGGGTAGATAGGTCGAAAGGTTTTAGGATGCATGTGTCCTGACTACACTCCAGTCCCCACGTTCCACCAAACACGCCCCTTTTTTTAATTATTGCTATTTTTATAATTGTTTTACTTCAAGCGGGGCACTACATTTCCCTCCCCTTAAAGAGCATCATCCTCGATGCGACACAACACCAAAGCTCGGAGGGTATGTAGGCAAGAAGCTAATAATGAAACACGTTGTGTAACAAAACAACTAGTTGGTATAACATGACCACAAGGAAGAAAACTAATTTTGGCAATATCTTAAATTATAATGTTCTTGTGAAGATTGGTAGTTCCAGTTTACCGTATTACTTTGTTTATATTTTCTTTTATAGTATTTTGTATCTCAAGATTATAATATTCATTGTTTAGAAATTTTCAATTGTCTTATGTTTGTGGGTGCCCAACAGTAACTAACATCAAGATGTCACACAAAACTTAACACAACACAAACAACCCATGAGACATCTTGCTACATACTTTCATGATTGTATCACATCACAAGACCATTAATTCCACCATGGGATGACAACAAGCAGTCTACATAGCAAAGAATTTCCAACAATTATGTCATAGACATAGATCCAAGATACATGTGATTGACAAAAATGTAATCATCGCGTTAACACTTATACAATGAGTATCACAAGACCCAAAATCCATGACTGTACCAACATAGTGCCAAGACAATATCCAATAGTCCATACCAACCAAGGAAAGAGTCAAGCCTCAAACATAACAAGGTGTCAAAAAGACTCACAAGGGTACACATAATTCACTATACCAACTCCACACATCACAAAATATTAAGAAATAACTCCATATATCTCCTAAAGTATCATAAAACAACTCCATATACCTCCCAAACCATCACCAAATAATTCCATATACCTCCCAAGGAGAAATAATCATAGTGCCAAAACCAAGTCGGGTCACTCAACCATAGAGCCCCATCAAGAATATCAGGTCACTCAACCACAGAGTGCCATAGAGAATATCGGTAACTCAACCATAGAGCCCCATCAAGAATATCAGGTCACTCAACCATAGAGGCCCATCTCCTTTCTCCTTTTAATTCGGTCACCCTATGACACTGTGCACATAGAGCCCCGTCACCCCCAACCCAAGTGACATAATAACTCATGGTTCAATAACCCACTAGTTATCTATAACTCCTTGGGGTGTACCCCCATACAACGAAGCAGGCCCATAGGTTCAACCACTCCATGGTCAATCCCATGACCCTATTCCAATGCACATTACGACATTAGAACTAGCATAACAATCCATTCAAATGCCAAGTGGCAAGATCTAAAGCCTTGGGCTAGGCTATAAAAATTTTAAACTTTAAAAGAAAATTTAAATCTAAGAAAAAAAAATGACCAAATAACCATAGTTAGTGCAAAAATCTGCATGTTAGTGCATCAACCAAATAAGTGCCCAAAACATAAGAACATGTCAATCAAGAAAATTGTTGGTTCTAGCAAGAAAAGGGAAAGTTTTCAATTTACGAATAAAATACGTGTATAGGAATAACACATTACAATAACTATGTGGCCTTATATGGCCACTAGGGGGTACTCAATGAATGTTTCTTTGCACTGGAACATCAAGCCTCACTCTTAAAATAACATATCAAATAATACAACTGTCATCATCTCTATCTGAATCATCCTACCACCACTTCGACAAGGCTCAACATAGTCAAAATCACATAGGTTGAATCCATACGATAACCATATCAGGAGAGAGAAAGGAGTACAAGTCACCATCTACTGAGCCTAAGGTGTCCGTGAAACACAATATGCATGACACCCATTGAGCAAGTGCCACACATACCAAACAAACAAAAGTGGGTTTTCAACCTATGTGAGGCTCCACTTCCTATCTCATACTCGCTCAAGTGACTGGTCAACGGTACACATTTCCTCACTCCAAACATACACATTTTACCGATTTCCCTTAGGGTCGGTTAGTGTAGGGTCCACAACATAACATATAACTACATCACTAACACAATGGTGATTCACGTACATTAACCATAGCATATTATGCATGGTATATATACAGGGTATAACATAATCATTAATTTCACGGGTTACGATACATCACATTACCACATTCTACACCCAAAGTGCAATCACTGTATACAATAGGGATCATACGTTCACCATATGCCCCTAAATCATGACATAACCCATCCCATATTACACAAATCATACGTATGATGAACACAATGTCTAACATTACAACATATAATCAATTGCAATTACAACATGGTGACACACACGATTCATCACAACACGGTGACGACATAACGATATGATCCAATTCACTTTACAACAATATTGTCATGTAATACATCAATACACCTTCATATCACATAATGCCAAAATGTTCCAACACTCCGCAATCCACAGTAACATTCCCTTTTTTCTCCTTTTTTTTTTTCACACAATAAGGTGGTGCATCACACATGAACTCTTCCTAGAATCCATGAAAAGGAGAGAGAATACTCTCATCACAAGCACATCAACATGATAAACAAAAATACACACTAAGTGACATACACAACATGTGCATTCATAATTTCACAATTACGACATAGTTCACATCACGCTTATATAACATTACTCTTCCAATATCCACCACCAGCATGCAATACCATCACAAATCCAATCTTCCCCAGAGGTTTGAGAGCATGAACCTTCGCTCTGATACCAAATGTAATGCCCACTTTTACTCACACAAAAACAATAGTAAAAATACCAGGATAATTTTTTTTTACTTACATTGCTCACTACACAACGCCACAAGGGCTCCAAGTAAAGAATACTCAAAGACGCATACGACACTTACAAATCATCGGCTCACATAGACACATGACAACACCATAGACATGTCAATGCCACACTTTCCCAATGAATGAAAACTAGCAATGACCCAACCACAAGAAAAGGACTCAAGGATTGGCAAACCCACAACACATCATTTCATTAATTGCATCTTAGTTACGATTAACATTCCAAGAACATTATTGAGCAAGGATAATTTCCTCTTTTTCCCACTACAGATTCTTAAGTTCATTCCCCATTTAATTTACAGTTCGACCATTTTAAGTTGGATTTTTATCCTTTACAAAATTTCCATAACTTACATACTTATTTGGCATAATTCAAATTGCATATAAAGTACTTAATTATCTTATTATTATGTTAAGAATATTCTTCTCCAACATTTATTCGATGTCTACATTTTTACCCTTACAACTCAAGTGAATGTGACTTGATGTCCATAACAAATATTAGGATTTAAGGGAGATTTAGATACAAGATGGATTTTTCCCAAAAGCATTCTTCGATCACGGTATAGTTATTTCCCTACCATAGTTATTCTAATTCAATGACTTGTGGAATTCCACTTTGATATATATGTATATATATATATATTATTTTTTCTCGAAGTTGATCACACCAAGGCAATTCATATTCTTTTCATGTAACTCATGAAAATGTTTAATTAAGTGATAAGGACTCCAAGAGTGGCATTATTCCTAACCTCAAATCTCATTTTTAATGGAGCACTTCATAATTTCTCTTTTTCACTCTTCTATGCTTTACTTTTTCATCACATTAAGGTCTCATTATTACCATCGCATTATAACAAAAGAGTTACGAAAGTACTTGTCTGACATCTCAAGGAAGTACATGGTTAGAAGCATTATAACTACACACGAACCACAAGTGTTTTGTGTTCAAGGTAAGGTCCCATGTTTCTACATTTCACGATTCCACATGTGAAATATTATTTATTTCTTAATGCCATAAAAGGACATAACAAGGTATTACGAGACAAAATTCTGGTTTCTTGGGTTCTCTTAAGTCAACATCTTTCAAATCAATTTTGTTTGCAAAGAGTTACTTATAATTTTCTACCTACATGTTAATCTCCTAATCAACTAAGGTTTAGTTTAAATCCCAATTTTCACTCAGGCTTTAATCCCTATTATAGATTAGATTAAGGTTAAATCATGTTTACTCTATAAACCCTTCATGAGAGATCAAGGCACTAAATTGTCACAAGCCAAAGATAAGACATTTAGCTGCGAGGGACTAAAGAGTTCACTAACAAGAATGCAATACAAAGAACAACTATAACACGATCTCCATTTATGTCATCTGAATCCAACAAGGATTTCATTCGATGAAGAAATTTAATTTTAAATCTATCTTCGAAGACAAGGTAGTCCACTAGGATACAAAGGAAGAGTTAGCTCTACTTACTCCAAATAAAGTTTGATTGTGTCGCTCCTATCTGTCAGGTTTATGGCAATGTCACTAGACATACCGACTAAGATGATAAACCCATTCTTGGGCTCTTGTTTACCCAAACTAGGAGGTTCCATCGAGTGCAGAGTTTAAGTTCATTCTACGGTTTTCAATGTCTTCTATGGTAAAAGTATCTCACATGAAGACAAGTTATGCTCGATATTATACAAGGGTAGAGTGTTTCAATTAAATCTCTTTATTACATTTACAAAGTAAGAATGCACAAGATGATTCATTAATCATTTATTGAACACTAATTATGCACTACAAGATATTACTTCAAATTCATTTACCTTATATATATATATATATATATATATATATATATATATATATATATCAAACCTTTTTACCATGTGTACTATGAATCAAATTGAACCTATGATTAAATACACATTTCCTAGATGTCCCTAAAAACTAGCATCTCATGCATATTAACAAATTTCAATATAACTTTTTGTAACATGATACTACATTATACATATATTCATTTTATAATGAACTATATAAATTACAATGATAAATAATGAATTTCTCATCACCTTTTTGCCATCATTCTTGCATCCTGCAAAACCAAGTGAGCATGAAATCAGCGATAAATCACTGGCATGGCATCCACCCTAATCTAACATAATTAACATTTTTCAGTTCCCATTTACATATAATAATAATTACAATTTGCAATCAAAAGAAAAAGGTTTAGAGACATGTATTCATTACATTTCATTTCACTTCATTTCGTAACCCAGAGAGAGAAAGAGAAGGGAAGAGAGAGAAAACACCATTTTGTCAAAAGTTCTATTTCACACAACAAGTTACACTATAGAGTTTCTAAACAAGTTATTTACATGTGTCAAAAGTTTCCATGGTGGTTTGGCAACCCGACGAGGGTCCCACAACTTTCTATTTTTACATTTTCTTGCTAGCTACAAAAATGTTCAAATCGGGCTCGAGGCTAAGAAACCACTTTCAAATGTTGTCTTCTAATGAGAAAACACACCATGATTAAATTTCTACGTGTCCACTTATATACCAAGAGTTCATAGAACTGACGGAATGTGGAACTGGCGAATGGTTTACGTTTGGCAGCTAGTTTTCCGGGCCACGGTCGTAATTGACCCAGTTGCAAATGAACAAAAGTTAGCTCGAGGGCTCAGAAAACCACATCCAAAACTGACGTTTGATGGATGAACACGCAACGAGAAACTTCCTACAAGTTCCCCTATATAAGGAGAATTCATCAGAGTCGACGGGACTAAGAACTAGAAAACCATTTTCAAACGGCGACAAGTTTTCTGGAGCGACAAGTCGAAATTGGTCTAGTTTGACCTTGTCAAACTACGACCGAGGCCTACAAAATGGCTTTTCCAAACTATCCAGAAAAGTGTTTTTCCCTAAACTAAATGTTCCATGTAATTTTCTAGTAAGAACACTAGAGGTTTGCAAAATGGATAATAATTTCTCTATCTAGGTTTCAAATGGCGGTTCAAAACGAAAGCCAACTTTATAGTTTTAGTAGCTTCTTACAACTACAAAATGGTGTAACATTGCTCCCAATATGGCATCAAAAATATCACAAATGTTCATTCGGGTCAAACCAAAGGTTAAGGTGACTCCTCACATAACCAGGTACACGAATGAAGCTTAACATCCCATTTTCGAGTTACGAAGGGTACTTAACGAGTCTCCAAAAATGCAAAATTATCTATTTAAACAGGAGATGGTCAACATTTTTACTGGGAAGTCAATTTTGTCTTGTCGATAAAACAATATTGTAGCGATCTAGTTGGGTAGGAAGTTTTCTAAATCACCTCAGAATGAGGGTGGAAGTTCATGGTTTAATGCAAAAGAGTTATTTTGATTTCGTGAGTTACGACACGACATTTCATTGTTTTGCAAATGAGTTAATATAAAACAATTAAATGTATTATAACCCTAATATTTTAAAATTCTATTAAGTTGCAAATGAAAACTAAAGCACGAGAGTTATGAAAGATAAGGGAGATGAACCATGCCTAGGAACGAAGCCATTCGAAACCGCGGATTCGGTTCAACATCTCCCTTAAGCATTTTGTTGAATAGATCATGAGCATCCACAATATTACCATTTTTCCTTTGCTCAAAATCCTCAAGCTTTCCCAACGAACCCATTTAGCACCGAACCAACAATAAGACCACATGTTTAAATGGCATTGGACAATAAGGTTTGGAGCTCCCTCAAGATAGCCAACATGACTAAGACATCCATACATACCCGCATACAATATGTTTGGGTATATTCCATATGACCACACCTCCCGAGGCATTTGCAAATACAACATCTGACAAAAAATTTCCTCAATATTTTATGCTTTTTAGAAGTTCATCCCTATCCCAGAACTCACATTTGGCATAGGCCGAGAAAGGCAGGCAAAGGAAAGTCAAATTTCCATTATGTTTTGATGGATGTCTACCTGTACTAAGCCCGCATTTTACATAGGCAGGGAGGTTACCGAGGTTTTCTAAACCTTTTCAACAAACCCAATCGTGTAAATCCCACAGCCATTGCAGTCAATGAAGCCATGTTTCTTTCAAGCATTTTGGTCTATTAGAAATGGCGGACACCAGCTCCTAGTTTACTCACCCATGTTAGCTAGGGAACTTGCAATACAACATTTGATAAAATTCTTCTATCTGCAGGCTAGAGGGAGTTGAAAAAGGGCAGGAGGCTCTTACACCTGTAAATGCTTTTTCTTGAAAGTTACTAAGGCCTTTTGAAAAGACAAAAATACATTTTCTAAAATCCCCTGCAGTTGGTGCAGTCCACGACACCACATTTAGTTCAGGAAATCAATCAAATAGTTCACGTGCCGAGCATATGCCTCCACATTTTACATGCATGACTAGTACAAGCCGTTTCCAACTACAACACCTGACAAACACTTAAACCAGGCGCACAGGCTGGTAAAAAAAAGGGCAAGAGTAACTAGTCAGGTTGGGATCTTGAATGTTACATACGCAAGACTGTGTGACTGTCTTATGAGGAAAACCCATGTCTTCCATGCGCAATCCACACACATTGCAAGTCAAGGATCCTCCCAAAGTAAAAACTTCCTTCAAGAATGACTTTGATCGCCCTTCCCCGGTTGAACTAACCAAAGACTGCTAATTTTGAAAATTATTTAGGTTCCATGACAGAAAAGTGAAAGAGATAATTCTTGGAAGGACATCAGATTAGCAGGAAAAAGTCACATTCAATGTCATTATCATCTCCACAAAATGCTCCATTCAACATGCAACCATCTTTTAATTTAACATTTTTTTTGGGGATGCACTTGTTGTCACCATCCAATTCCTGTACATTTTTTTAACGTTAATGAGGGTTCCATCCTGGTCATTGTTTTGGATACCAATAAAGATGATTTCATTAATTTAGGCATGGGCAAACAAGTCGGAAAGGTTTTAGGATGCATGTGTCCTGACTACACTCCAGTCCCCACGTTCCACCAAACATGCCCCTTTTTTTTTATTATTGCTATTTTTATAATCTGTTTTACTTCAAGCAGGGCACTACAAATTATCAAAGGGATCCATCACAAGCCCATAGACTTTCCTATCATCTAGATATACCTACAATAACTTATGGATAAAATCCTAGAATGTTGGTATGACAATGTGCAAAAATATTGTAGGTGCATTCTATAATCTAAAGGGCATAACCGTGTATGCAAAACTTCTCCATTTAGTGGTGAAATTTTTCTTCTTTTGATCCTCTTTAGCTATCCTTACCTAATGATATCCAGAAAATCCATCGTAAAGGAGTAGGTCTCACACCCTACAATACCTTCCAATATTTCTTTAGTAAATGGTTTGGGGAAAGGATCAATTATATATGCATTTAACTCCCTATAATCCACACAGATTCTCGATTCTACCATATTTATTTATACTAATCATCATAGGGATAACCCACTTTCACTCCTAGATGGGCTCAATGATTTTAGAATTCAACATCTTATCAAATTCTTCCTTTACCTTGATGTGTAGGTTAGGATTCATCCTGTAAGGCCTCTTCCTAATCGGGCACACACATTCCTTCATGTTGATTTTCATCTCACCTAAAGATTCATGTACCCATTTCAATTCATGATAGCATATAGAAACAAATCCTAGAATTCATGTAGTAGCTCAATGATCTTAGCAACTTTAGAGTCGGACCAATAATCTCTAATGAAGGCCTCCTTAGGTTCACCATTCATTCCAATTTTTATCTTCTTAATTTTCATCGGCTCATTATAGGTGTACACCTTCTCCTTTGTATTGTCCAATACCTCATGCGTACTTCTGTATGCTCAACATATATGTTATCAACCTCTTCATCATCAATCATATAGACCATTTTTCCTTTTTCTTTTTCTAGGAAGGTGTGCCCAAGTTGTTCAAATCTATCTCTTCCTCTTCAAAGTGCACTTCCAAGTCCGAATCACGTAACAAATCTTGAAGGAGCTCTATCGCATTTGAGATATCTCCCATAGTCAAAGGTTTATTATAAAAATAGTCAAAGGTTTGAATCATACCTGCAGTAATTTCTTGCCAATTCCTAGTCTCTCTATTCAACTCTGCATAGACATACCATGCACGCGCAAACCTCACACGGTAAAGTAGAGCTTGTGTACCTATAATGAAGGTAGTAAAGCTTCCTACCCCTATGTCCAGAGTCTCTCACACTACTGAACATGGTGTTGAACATGATCATTACCATGAAATGCACATATCTGAGTAGGTGCATTGCTCTAGAGAAATCTAGTAGATAGGTTGATTCTCACTTCTCTTCACTCCAAAATATTATCCTTGTAAACCATCCACTAGTGCATTGTTGTCCCACATAAAGTATAAACTACCATGTTCCTTATTTCCACCTGACATTTCCCAACTAACTTCCATAGCAAGAGTAATACCTCCATATTCTCCTCACTAGTATACGTTGGTACCCGGTTCTTGCCTAAATGCCTAACACAACGCGGCCTACTTAGGTGCATAACTTCACTTCTCACTTCGTGCCCCAACCATTTCATAAGTACCATGTGCCCAATTGTCACATGAAACACTTGTAGTATCACTCATGGACTATGAATCATCCCACTGGGAACTCCTTCCTTTGATGGCTCAAGCACTTCCGAATCTCTAATTGTTCACACATAAATCATGTTCAAATCTTCTTCACTTATGGGTTTTATATAGGTGTGTAAATTTTCCGTATGTTAATGGGATAATCATGTGCTTCTTGTTTTAAAAACTTATGTAACCCTTATTAAACCACAATTCAACGTTTTATTGCATAACACTAAGGGCACCCAAGTATCACCGGAAAACTATCTCTTCTTCGTAATTTCCAAGTCCATAAATTCCCCAATGAACGTGGCCCATTGAATAGTAATACTAGCATCCTTAAAAACTCTAATGGGCGTGGCTTTAGTCCTATTTGCCATGAATAACACATTTGAAGATGGATGCAATGGTAGTCTACCCATCTGAATCCACGTGTCCAAAGTGAGTACATTCACTTCCATGTTTGTATCAATCAAAATATTACTCAAAAGCCAGCCATCAACAACAACATTTAGAGTGATCTCCTTATCATAATCTAGGCTATGAAGAGGGAGGTTAGCATGCAAAATCTACCTTTCATGCTCACTTCATTGCACAGTGTTTCCCTTTAACCAGTTCCCCAATAAAGGAATAATGTTCTCTTGTCGCAACATCTTGCAAAAACCTCCTTTAGATCATCAACATCTATCTAATGGAGCTCAGCTTCCTTCTTTTGTTCTAACTTCCATGACTATTCTTTTAAACATTGTATCTCACCTTGAAAATTCCTAATCACCTCTATGGTTTCTTGATAAACCTCCTTATGATGCATAGGGTATGGATAATTTTCATGTAGTACCTCCTCTTTAGTAATGGTAGGGTTTTGATTTGGAACTTCTCTAGTGCACACATCCTCAATGTGTGTATTAATATTAACATGTACCAAATTTGGATCCGACACTAACTTTGGCATCCACTGATCTTCCATGGTGCGTTGTACTCTAACCATTCCCACATTCTTTTCCAGTTTTTTTTTACTCAAGTTCTCATATAAGTATGGGCACTCTTCATAGTTATGGTTCTTTCCACAAAAATAAGAAAAACAATGTTCTGAGGGAATTTGCCATGTAGTGATAAGGGGATCTGCGCACGTATAACATGTTCTACAAGGGGAAATCACTTCTTCCAACGCCTTAACCTTAGCCTCTTAATCCTCCTTGTTAACCTTGACCTCTACCATGACCTCCATCAGAGTGCCCTTCATTATGATCATGGTCATGATGCTCACCTTTCTCCTTAGATTTATTTGTAATGTCATTCTATCATATGCCAATATCAATGACATCATGAATCTGATCAATCAACCTACAATCTTCACTGAGTAAATCTTGTAAATCTTGTAGTAATAGGACATGTTCTTTCTTATCACACATTGAAACAATGGGAACCTGACTTGAATCTGTGGTCTAAGTGATAGATCTCATAGTCCAACAATAAGGAGCACACTGATTTATGAGGAAACTATCCTTAGTATGCCCTTCTACTTCACAATTTATGCACCAAATCCCACTATGTGTCTCATGTGCACCAAATTAGCTGATAATTTATCTAACTATTTATCCATTACTGTAATCTGAGCTTCTAAGAATGGGCTCACTCCTTGTGTCTACACTTCCTACTACCTCGCCTCGATGCAAAGTTGCTTCAAGTTCAAGTTCACAATAGGTCTATATAAGTTTTGTGTGAAAGTTCCTTCTAAAAGGCATGATAATTCCTCCAAAGAACCATTGAGCATGTTGTCTCAGGTGTATGTCATAAGATAACTTTGATAAAAGGGTTTTGAACCATGCATCATGCTCTTGAACACTCTCAGTAGTGCCCTACTTAATGTCTTTCAATGCAATGATGCTCTTCTGCTCAAATTCAGGGATATAAAACTCTATCAAGAAAGCATCCCATAGTGCAGTTTAATCTACATAAGTCTAGTCAGGTTCAAAATTTCTATACCAACTATGTGCACACCTTATATGTAGTAGTTGAAAACTAACTTAGCTTGTGCTCTAGAGCTGTAATCCCCTTCACATGTCATAGTATCTCACACATATGTACATGTTCGGATGCATCTTCAATGCCTCTATATTCTGGAAGATGAAGAGACATCTCCATATAAATATTCTGGGGCTGGTGCAGACCATGCCCACCAATATCCAGAACTTGTATTTCCTCCCATGTTTCCTCCACCTCTAGACCCACCAAATCCATCCAGCACTCAGGAACCTAACCTCTTAATCCTCCTCTGAAGAAGGAAACAAACCAAAGGATGCACTTTGCCATGTGTTCCAACATTCATGAAAATGGAATCCCATAGTCTGCAAAGTTGTGCTACTTCCAAATGTTATACCAAAATTATACATGCCCATGTTCATGTTGATGATGCACCGAAAAATATACCTCCAATTAGACCCCCAAATAATATAAATGATGATTGTGACACCATAGATGAAAATATTACTTGATTAACTCCTAAAATTTGATACAAATTAAATCTATCTACTGCAAATCTATTGCCCACACTAACTTTCTTACTATTAACTTCATAGAATGGGAAACCAAACATAAGGGATAGGTTGCTAGGTAGGATTATGTGCACTACCATGACTCTCAATATTTATTCGTACACACCCTCATCAAAAATAAGAGGGTTCTCTTCCATTCTTTCCCAAATGGGGAGTTCTAAATGCTCTGGCTCCACGTCCTCTACGTGAGCTCCAAATCCTTCATGAGCCATCTCCCTCCACAACACCATTCTTTCCATGATCTCTCATTTCTCCAAATCCCTCTCACATGCTTCATTAAAATTAAGCCTCCTTTCTTCTCTTTGTCTCTCTGCTACTAGATCTTCCATCCTTCACCACACATTTTTTTACCCCCATGCATGGTGGGGTTTAGCTAGCCATAGGTTTCTCTTCCAAATCTAGGGTCACAATCAAGATCTTAATTTCCAAAGGAATACCATGCAAATATGATCCTATGGGCTCACACAAGAACTGAACTCGAAACCTATAGAAAAAAATAGGTAGAAATTACATACTCCAAAATATAGCTATTAAAAACCACATGAACCAATGATCCATGATCACGTGTCCAAATCAGATCTACATCATACAAGGCCTAGATTATTCCTGTATCCAAAAAGTGTGTGAAACCTCCAATTCCTTTTAGATGCATAAGAAACCAACCACTCATACAACTCTATAGGGAAAATATCAAAGAACTTATCATACAACTCGTCATACAAATTTTGTTCAACCCACGCACGTGCATTAAATTTAGGTCTGGTGTTAAATCTATGAGCATACTCTTCTTCTAGATCATCTAACCACTCTTCAATATTGGAAAAGGTCAACCAATATGTCTTCATCATGTAACATCCTACCAAACAACTGAAAAAGAGGTCTCGGTAATGGAACCAAAATGTAGCCTAGATTTTACCACCAACATCCTAAGGCGCGCTGACACATCACTCAACCTAAATGAGCACTCACCCGAAGCACGCAAGGGTACCAAGTCCCTCTTTAGAGAATTTTTTCAAGATGTTAGCATGATTGAATGTATATTTTAGATCCATAATAGATAATTAATTAAACCACAATGCATAAACCAGATCTAGATCTTAACCATGTAAAGAATACTTAAACAATTACTATAATAATATTTACCATACAAGATCCATGCTTAGTTACATCCAACACCAATATCCAGCCAATAAGATCCATTATATTAAATACTGTAAAACAAAGAAGCTTCATACATCATAAAGTCTCCATGGTCATGCACACTCATAAATTCACAACATAACACTACAATAACATCGAATCCCTAAACCATGCAAATCAATACATATTTATAGGGGTGGGGACTTTCCCTTCACCGCCCATGCACCTTAAAAAATAGGCTACATGCTAATAATAGCCATGCGCCCTTACATGAGAATACAAAAGCATGCAAGCTCACTAATAATAGATTACCTAATAATACAACTATAGTATAATCCTATTATTAGATCCAAAAATTTGAATGGTTCTCAATCTTCTACTAGAATGAAAAATAGCCTTTGTGTGGTTTTCAATCCTCCTAGAAGATGTGTTCTTCACTCCACGTCATAAATTATCCCCGATCTACAAAAATGACTAAGTCCTTATTTCAAACTATTATGGGCACGCCTTATTTTTATATACTTCTACATGCTCCTGTGCACCTCGTGTCTATGTGCCCAATCCTTATGCACTTCCATACTTAAGTTTTATTTCATCTTAATGAGAAGGGATTTAAAAGGATAAACTCAAGGCTTGAAATAATAGGCACATGTGATGGAATGAGAAAATAAGGTTGAGCTCTCATAGAAGGACGTAGATGACTTGAAAGAGGTATGTCGAATGTTGCACCAGGAGAACATAATCCCCTTGTTAGGAGAGTGGTTGAGAGAAAATTACCACACATAGGTAATGAGTGCGCAAGGAAAATACTCCATGAAAACCTACCTCCCCATACTCATGAGTATGATAAATAGATTACATTGAATGTGGTTATTGATGGATGGCTTCTGAGAAAAATGTTAATAGATACAGGTGCAAAAGTTAATGATCTCATGTTGGGTTCTTGGAATCAAATGGGGTGACCACCCTTACAACCTTCTTCAAATATTTTATATATGAAAATAGATTTAGGACTAATCTATTATGTTATTAAAATATGTGACTATTATGATTTAGGGAGCCAAGTTTACTGGGGACTTTGAAGTATTGGAGCTCACGGAAGTAGATAGTTTCCTAGTGTTACTTGGGCACCCTTGGTGTTATATGAATAATGCATATTTACACTTCAACAAGGGGTACATTAGCTTTGAGAAAAATAAGAGCGCATCATTATACCATTGATAGATGTAAAGGTTTCTCCATATGTTGAGCCTTTGAGTGAAGAATACTTAAACAAGATATACGTGTGTACAATCAAAGACCTTTGAGGTAATTAAGCCATCTAAGGAAGGAGTGATACAATGGGATGATGCTCATTTAGTTAGTGATACTACAAGTATTGCTTGTGACAATTGGGTGCATGGAATGTATGAAGTAGTTAGGCGAGAGATCAAGAATATTGTTACTCGCTTGATTAGGCCATGTGTCGTTTGATGCTTCAAATCATAACTAGGTTCCTCGGTACACTAGTGAAGGGAACCCTGATGTCTTTCTACACACCATGGAAGCCCAGTGGAAGGATGAGGGTGACAGAAGAAATATGTTGGTTTATACCCTACACAAGATAGTAGCACACTAGTGGACTACACACAGAGACAACCTATTGGAATGGCAAGAGGTGAGAATCACCTTTTCTACTAGGTTTATAAGGAGAAATGTACCTTCTTATATATGTGAATTCCATGAGAAGTCCCCTTCTTTGCATCACATCTAGGAATGTGAGATACTTTGGATGGAGGGGAAGAGGCCTTGCCACCATCACTTTGGGTACATAAGTTCTATGCCACCCTAAGTGGTTGCACGCACACATGGTATGTCCATGTAGAATTGACATGAGAGATAGTTAATTGGAAAGAGATGACCTCGGTATGATCCATACTTTTTATTATTTTTCTACTAAACCTCCATCAATGAAGCACTGCAGATTATGAAGCACCTTAATTTGGGAGATAGTGTGAAGGCTAAGGAACTTCTATTAGATATGTTTAGTGAGATGGATTTAGAGGCACACCTTGACCTTGAAGAGATTGAAGAATAATAAATGGACCGCATCCGAGAAGAAAAGGCTGCATCTCGAGAAGAAAAGGAATAGGGTAAACTAATATGCCTAATAAATGATGATAATGATGAGGACAAAAACCTAGATGTTAACCACACTTTGAAGTTACGTGTGATGTGATGAACACAATAGATGAGAAGTAGTGCACGTATCATGAGCCTATGAATACAAATAAGGTTAATATTGGGACCGATGCGAGATCCTAAAGAGGCCATTATTAGTGATTATTGGTTAGAGCATGAAGTGGCTAATATTATTGAACTCTGCGTGACTTTCATGATTTCTTTTTGACAAGCTATCACGAATTAAAAGGAATGGACCCTTCTTTAGGTGATATGATAATCAAGCTTAAATAAGGTGTGTTCCGATTAGGAAGATGCCTTACAAGATGAATACTAATCTATGCTTCAAGGTGAAGGAAGAAATTGATAAAATTCTCAATTCTAGAATAGTTGAGCCCATTGAGGAATCTAAGTGATCTAGTCCCATGGTCATCATCATTAATAAGGATGGTAGGATAAGGATCTAAATGGAATACGAGATAATTAAATGTTTCATGTGTTATTAATGCATTTCCCACTACATTTACTGAGGAGATCTTAGAGGGAGTTATAGGGCGCGAGATCTGTATTTTTACTTGATGGATTCTCTGGTTATCATCGAGTGTGTATAAGCTAACGAAGGTCAATAAAGACAAATTTCACCACCAATGAGGAAGTTCTACATATATAGTAATGCCCTTTGGACTGAAGAATGCACCTACAATGTTCTCGTGCATTATTGTACAAGCTTTTCATGACTTCATTCATAATTTTTATAGGTGTATCTAGATGATTGGAAAGTATATGGTTTGGTTAAGGATCATTGTGACAATTTGAGGCTTATGTTTGAGAGGTGCAGGAAGTTTGAGCATCTCTCTAAATATTAAGAAATGTATCTTTGCGACACCTTTTGGCACTTTACTTGGGCATATTATTTGTAAGGAAGGCTTGTTGGTAGATCTAGCCAAGGTCGTTGTGATCTTGGGATTGGAAGAACCTAATAATCAAAGTGAAGTGCATGGATTCCTTGGACATACAGGGTATTACAGGAAATTCATTAAAGGATATGCAAATATTTCCATGCCCCTAGAGGAAATTTTGAAGGCTAAAGGAAAATTCTATTGGGGTGAGGCGCAACAACAGGCATTTGAAACACTGAAGGAAAGGTTGATCAATGCACCTATTTTTTGCTTTCCTTCATGGGAAAACCATTTCATGTTCATGTCGATACTTCTAGGATGGAAATTGGCACCATGTTAGCACAACTGAATAAGGAATTGTAGATCAACCTATTTGTTTTGCAAGAAGAAAGTTTACACCCAGCTAAATGTAACTATAAAAATACTAAGCACAGAGATTTGTCTATAATTTACACACTACACAAGTTTAGATAATAATTATTAGAGACACCATTTATCTTCTTCACATATCATATGGAACTTAATTATTTGATCAATAAACATGTTTTACAAGGGCACATTTGCAGGTGAATACTACTATTTCAGGGGTTTCAGTTTACAGTGATTGTGAAACCAAGAAAAATTAACTTAAGACATGATCATTTGTTAAGGATCAATTATGGTGAGGATGCATAGAGCATTGAGGACACAATGTCGGATGCACAACTCTTTATATTGAATCGTTTTCCCACCGAGTTGGAAGATATTGTAGTATTTTTACACACGGGATAGGATCCCGAGGGAATGAAGACTTTACAAAAAGAAAAACTTAAAATACGTGTGACCCTTTACGGTTGATAGGTGGATATTTTTATAATCTCGGTCGTAATGAAGTTTTACACCAAAGGTGTGTTCTAGAGCATGAGCATGAAGGGAAAATGAAATAAGATCATGGTGGAATTTCAAGAGGCCATTATGCGGAGATGCCACATTGCATAAATATTTTGATGGTTGAATTATGGTGGAAACTTTGTATAAGGTTGTTAAGGAGTATGTCAAGGCATGTGATCATTTTCAATGCCTTGGGAAGCCTAGAAACAGAGATGAGATGGATTTGAGGCCTATTGCAAGTGTTGAAATATTTGAGAAATGGGTGATTGACTTGGTGGGTCCTATTTTCCCACTCGCGTGTAGGATCAGTGTAGTGCTCCTTTATAAATTCTATAGATTATATGAAAAGTGTGGTAGAAGCGTAACCTACAAAGGTTTTCACATACTAACTACAATAATAAGATTTCTATGGGAGAACATTCTCAGTGAAGTATGGATGTCCGTTGAGCTTGATAAGTGATAGGGGCACTCATTTTCTTAATGAGACCATCGAATTATTTTGGATGAGTTTATGGTGGCGCATCACAAGAAAACACCTTATCATCAACATGTTAATGGAATTTCTAAGGCTTTCAACAAGATTTTGGGACAAACACTAACAAAAATTTTGATGTTGGAAGGAAATATTGGGATGATAAAGTCTTTGTTATGCTTTGGGCATACATGAAAACTTACAAAATATTGAATACACCACACCCTTTCAAACTTATCAGTGTTTAGCTTGGAGGTTGTATTTCCCATGGAATTTGTGTTTCCATCCCTACATATTTTGCATGCAAGAGGATTAGATGATGAATTAGTTGTTGAAGATCCCATAAACAAACTAATGTAATTGAATGAGCGGCACATGATTTCCTAATGGATCTAGAAGACAAAAAAGTGAGACAAAAGGCATGACATGATAGACATATTCAAAATAAGGAATTTGAGGTTGATAAGATGGTTATTCTGTATGATTCAAAGTTTGTGTACCACCCCAGTGAAGTTGAAAGTTCATTGGTTGGGACCCTTTGTTGTAACAAAGATACTTGATTTAGGCACTTGTCGCTTATAGGCACTAGATTACACTTATTTTCTCTCTTTACAATGGGAGTAGGTCAAGCCCTACTATAAATAATTCTTCTCGTGTTTGTAATAAGGTAGTATTGACCTTTGGATTAGATTTTCATTAAATGAATTTTCTTTTCATGTGCTTTATTTCATCGTTGTTATGTTTTTCCAATTTATTTTAGTGTTTGGTTGTAATAAGCATGCTTTATGCACCAAGAGATAATTACTATCTATTGGACTCATGCGCAGAGGATCACACATAGTTTTAGTGTGGGAAAATTTGAGAGAGTAAGTGATTGGTTCTTTGATACAGATTGGTGTGCATTGGAAAATATTATAAGTGCTTAGAGTTGAGGTACTTAAATAAAATTTCTCATATTGAATACCAAGCATAGATGGATGGACGAGCAATGTAACAAAAGGTAGGAAATAGCATGGGAAACTACTTGGTATAAAGTGCAATGGTTTTGTAATTCAAGTGTAGGGAGGAACACAAAAATGATATTTGTGGTCAAGAAGTAGTGGTTACACTAGAAGGTTATGACTAAAAGTGCGTAAGAATACGGCATTATGCGCGGAAGAGTGAAAGGTGGAATTAATGCCGCATACGGTGGTGGTTGAGGAGAAATTAATGCGGAGGATTTTAATGGATCTATAAAAGAATAATCTTGTAATGTTATTTTTACCTTGCATCCTTTGTGTTTTCAAGCTAATAAGTGTGAAGTGCGAATAGAAATCATTTAAATCACAAACTAGGTGACTTTAATACATGACAGCACTGAGCTCTGCATGGAAGGAGTGTTTGAGCAAGTTACGCATGTGCGAAGGGAAAGATTCATGTTATTAGGGTTTGGAAGAGATGAAATTCATTGGTAGGGCACACGAGGGAATAGGATATTGTGAGGAAATAGAGGAAAACTAAGGTGCAAGGGTAGGGTGTTAAACTTCTAGTTTTCAAAGCACATTTTTACTCAAGAAAAATAATGGCACCAAAGAAAGCTCAAAGCCATTATGAAGGAGACCAAGGAAGCACCGCATGAGTGGTTTTCGAAATACAATACCCATAGGAGGTTATTAAAGGGATATCATGGACATCATAGTTGAAAAAATGTAAAATTAGTGACTTCAATCATCAGACAAAGAAGACCTGGAAGGATATAAAGGAAGATACGGTATTGAGGATGAACAGGAAAACTACGGATGGATAGAGGTGTTTAAAAATAACATTTACAAGCTATTGGAAAGTGTTTCCTACTATCCAATTGTTTGATTTTTCATTCTTTGGAAATTTTGATTGTCATACTAGTGGCTCGTATCACACGCACACGAAGATTACTTCTATTTTATGGGAAGGAGAATGAGAATTATAGTGAAGTTGATCAGAAGGTTACAAGTTTGCTTATTTGCTTTGGTGAGGAGATTCTTGGCGACATTTCATTTCGACGATGATGGAGTAGAAGTGACAACCACTACATTTAAGTATCATAAAGGAGGTTGGGATTTCAATGTGACAAACATAAAATACAAAGCCACTAGGGTAGTTACATGCTTAAATCAGGTTGTAAGTTGGACACTTGAAAGAGATGGAAGGAGGTAAACAAGTGATGGTTGTATATAGCACAAAAAATGGCAAACAAGACATATTATAACATCATGAGCTACGTTACGAAAGGCATAGTGGAAGAATCTCATGTTTAGGATGACAAAGGTGAGAAGATAACTTGGGGCGCTATCTTGTTCCTCATTGTATTTTGTGAAATTGGTGTGCCCAATGGGCCAAAGGAAAAAATGTGGGTGTACCCTTTGGAAAAAAATAAGTCTCCTACGAAGAATTTTGTGAGCTTCACATGCCAAGGCACTATAACAAGGACATATAAACAACACACAGAGAAGTGGTATAGAATAATGCGTGATGCATTTGAGGGGAATGGTGCATCCCTAGAGAACTACCCAGTGTTTTGGAAGGTTAGGAAGAGTTCGTGGCATATCAACACTTTTGTTTGGGGTGCTTTTTCATGAAGACGGAAAGAAAAGCCCCTAGTGTAAGTTATGTTTTGCATTTAATTCTCCTTATTTCAAAGATTCAATGAACTGATGTATTACACGCAGAATTTATAGTTTGACACTAGCAAAGTAGATATAGGCATTCACATTTTGTGCAAGACATATGTCTACCCTAACAAGGAAGCATATGTAGAGACAATGGAGTCTGATAATATAGATATCACTCCGAAGTCATAGATGTGGGATAGGTAGAACCCGCATGTGTGTATGTATAACTAATGCCGAGGTTCAAGGATGGAAAGTACATAACTGATGAGGATGTTTCCCTCTAAGGTCATTCAAGATCAAATAGACTGTGTGCACAAACAGAAAAATTGAGGATACACCCCCAAGGAAGGAAAAGGAGGACTTACAAAATGTCCTCGAGAGAGAAGAAGTGAAAGAAGATAGTACTACATTGGATCATGGAAGAAGAAAAATACGCAGGGGTGAAAGTGCGATGTGGAGCCATTACTTCATAGCCTATGAGGAGGTCACCGCGCGTAACACCAATGAAGAAGGATGAAGAAGAGAAATGAAGAAGGCATGAGTATGTTTCCGTGAAAGACGGTGAAGAGGAGGGATCGTTAGACAAGTCCATGCGTCACGATGTTTACATGCCTAGCCTTGAAATTCTAAAAGATGAAGGGATAGGTACTTGAGCAACCACGCTTTGATATAGACATGCACAATGTGAGTATACAAGAGCATGAAGAAGAAAGCCATACTAGGGGAGATACAAAATTAGAAGACAGTGTTGAGTAACTGATTGGTGGCCCTGAGGCTAGAGTTGGAGAAGAGAATAAAGAAGGTGTTAGAGCACAAGAGCATATAGATGAGCACGCTAGTGGGAAGAATCAAGAGGATATGGTGCAAACACCGAGTTAGGGTACATCAACAACCCTACAAATATTATTCGTGTAAGGTTCTAGAGCACTCTTTCCCCGAGAATAATTATATGGATGGGAGCTAATGGACCCTCGATGGAAAATGTGCACAAAAGGAAACAATTATTGTGAAATATGCAACAACCTACTAAGTTCTTTCAACTAAACTAACATACTTAAGAAACATTAGATTATTAACCCTTCAAATTATTATCTTGTTGAATTAATCGTTAAACAATGCACCTAAAGGCTCACTAAGTATGATTGATCCAAAGAAGGATTTGAAATGTACTTTTACACCAATTGAAGGTATGCAGATAAAATTTACATTCATGCATATGAACATTTTAATCTTAAACCATTATTTCCATTTATCGATATATCTGAATTTGATATTAAGTAAGTAAGATCATTAAGTTTTCTTACTACAGTTTAACATTGTAAACAATCTTGATTGAAAGCTTATACATTAGACTTAGTGATATCAAATGACTAAATCTTCCTATTAATTCGTTAAAGCTTTCCCCTTCCATTTATTGTTTACATATAAAGAGCATACAACCAATCATCAAATATGATTTAAACTTAAACACACAACTAGATAACATACATAATTATGATTCAATGATAAAAGGAAGTAAAGGACACCCATTGAAATAATTAGCCTATCATATCAAATGGTCATATGAGGGCTTAAATATTGTGATTCCTACTAGTAGGTGCGTAACTCCAGCCCCCTTTCATTTTTGTGTGGTGAAGGCAAGAGCATTTTATTTTGTTTTAGTGGTAACTAAAATAAATAACAGATTATAATATTGAAAAGCTTGTATGTTTTGATTGGTAACTCGGTTTTGAGTTCCGTTTTATACCTTAAATTTTATTTTTTTGTGCTCTTTCCATTGGAAA
Source organism: Taxus wallichiana var. yunnanensis (assembly GCA_018340775.1). NCBI lineage: Eukaryota > Viridiplantae > Streptophyta > Pinopsida > Cupressales > Taxaceae > Taxus > Taxus wallichiana. The sequence continues at coordinate 69,193,187 of CM031237.1, read as the reverse complement.
TATTTATTTTAAGAATTTCACTATAATTATAAAGATCTACTCACTCATTATAAAGTGCCAAATATGGAGGAGTGTTGTAATCAATTATGGATGCAATTTTAGGTGAGCCCACGCACCTAAACTTTTGGGAGTTACATTCTTTATAAGAAAACATATATCTATCATGGATTCTTAGAATGATATGATTTTTCTGAAGTGTGTGGGATTCAAGAGGATATTGTAAAATTTTTGGAAGAAAATAGATCACTCAAGAAGCAAAATTCTCTTCTCTATCACTCATTCATGATAAGGATACACTAATACACTCCTATGACAAAAACTTGCTAGCCTACTACATCGCCATCATATTTTGGACAGCCATATCCATGATCCTAGTCCACGTGCAATTTTACTCTTGTACCCACTGACATTGATATGCCGGACTTTGATCTTGTTACTACTCGTGAGACTCCTAAGCCTTTATGAGGCTTGTTATTTATGCATGTTCTTCCACATCTGTTCATATTCCAATAAATACATGTTGTGTATCCTACTTTTCTCATATGCATGGCTCTTTTAAGAAGCATAACACTACATTCAATTCTCACATTCTCCATTCTATGGGTTTCATTTGGAAGAGGTATTAACATAACATTCATAGGGTATTATTTCCCTATTCCACATGTTAAGTGAAATTATCATTTAATGACATTGGTTTTCGAGCATATACTTCATTAGGATCACATTATTGACGGAGCTCCTATTTTTGTTCACTCAACTCTTTCTCGAGGATCATGAGCAACACATGAGTTCTACACCTTTACTCAATTGAGAAACCTAAAATTTTAGCTATCATACATGATCAACCTAACATACATTACGATGTTCCTTTGTATGCATCCATTGTGCATTTTACACCAAGTCATATTCAGGACATCTTCTTCATCCATCCGTGTTGATTTGGGGTGGATATTTAATCAATCATGGCGGCGACATAGGCATTCATTGAGAGGACTCTACTGAGACATGGATCCTCCACAATTCAACCTCTTAATAAACCTTTTACATTATAATGTTTCTTGTTTTAATCATTTTCTTTAGCAAGTGTAGTTAGTATCTCTCTTATTTGTCGAGAGATTTTGTATACTGTATTTTTGACACTTTTGGCATGTTGACACATCTCTCTTGTGGGGAGCTATTCTAGTGAAAATCTGTTATTTTTCAATGTTCGAGTAGTTTATTTTGGGAAACTCATACAAATCTATGGCGTCACTCCACACATTCAATGTATGGTGACGTGAGGTGTTAATCCTACTTCTTTAGGTTTTGTGTCTATGCCTTGTTACCTTAGCTTTTCTTAGATCGTGACACTCTAGATTTTGTATCCTTGCCTTGTTGTTTTGGTTATTGTTCTTGCATCGTGGCATACCTGCACAACAAAAGAGAGGTTTTTAGCATTGATCGAATTATGTTTGGTGTTTTTCTTGCACTTTTGACATCACTCATTGACATTCTCCTTATATGGACCTATTCAGGGGTGAAGCCTAGTGTTAGTTGTTTTGAATTTTTTGATCAAGTAGTGGACTCGAGACAACAATGCATGCCAAAATTCTTCAGATTGTATGCATTTTTGAGCCGATCTTCTTGGGATGCCTTGCGGTGGGATTTTACTCTCTTTACTTTGTTATTCTTGGGTTTTGGGTATCTTGCAATGTCCTTTTTTTCCCAGCTTATTGTACATGAGTACCTCATCCAGGCCTAATTGTCGGGACTCATATCAGGACATTCCACTTCTATTTTGGCTCCTAGATTCACTTGAGGGGGTGTTAGAGTAGTTATTTACTTGTCTCATGTTCACCTAGGTACTTTATTTATCTTTATTGTATTTATCCTCACCCACTTATGTGTGTGGATATTTCTTTTATCTTATTTAGATATTAAGGGATAAGTTATTTCAACATGATAACATTTCAAACTAAAAGCAACCAATTAAGAAAATAATTAATTCAAGTCATGATCTTTCACATTGGTTTCATTTAATTCACCAAGCAAAGTTCCACATAATCACAGTCAGATCCCAATCAATCAATCAAAAAATGAATTGATCTAAAAACACAATGACTTGATAAGAACATAATGTTGTTCCTATAACAATCAATTTCATATCAAAAAATAAAAAGTTTGATATAAAAACATGAATGATCCAACATGGAAATAACTATCCTTCCTAACAACCCTAGTTATCTAAATCCCTACCTCTATTCCAAGAGGATACCTTAAGCAAAGAAAAACCAACTTGACAATAGGATATATAATCAATCTATATTCTACAAGAGGTTTATCAAGCCTTCACAAAACAAAAAAAACACACACATATATAAAGTTCTGAAAGGATCTTCATTAAATACAAGTTGAGTTCAAAACCTATTTGATCAAAACATAACCATTCAACCATATCTCAATAAATGATCAATAATGCTCAAAATCTCCCAATACTAAATGCCCAAATAACTCCCAAAGGAGAATGAAATCCAAATGTTTCAAGAATAAAAACAAAACGAGTAGAGCTTACTTACCCAAAAAAATACAAGATCCAAGTTTAAGAAATGAGAAATATTCATTAACAATGATCAAAGAAGACTCATCAAGAATATTCTCAAATATTATGAAAATAACTTGAAAATACTCCTCAAAAAGAAATACACATTCAAACATGAAAACTATCCAAAGATGTGAGAACAGTTTCAAGAGATGTTTCATGGTCAAAACACAAAACTTCAACAAAACATGCAACAATCATCAAGGAAACAATGATGATCCAAATCAAACCATAAATCTCAAAGATAACAAGAAATACCTTACAATAAAATCACAATACCCCCACATGATCTCAAAGATATCATAATCGCAGATCATACAAACAAAATGAAAATAAAATAAAGAAAAAAACTACAAAAGATTAGTATAACAACCCAAACCTTTCAAAATCAACCAAGTTCCAAAAAAAGTTAACTGATAAAAGGTATTAAACAAAAAAAATCAAATCCCATGAAAAAGAGAGAGAGACAAAGTATTACTAGTCCTTGTTTCTCAAACATGTCCACTCGAGAAGGGTATTCAAACAATGAAACAAAACTTAAGAAGACAAATACAAAAAGCTCCATTGTTCACCTAACAACATGCACTTACAGTGCTTAAAACCACCTTCGTGAATACCCAAGTATGGGTCAAAACAAGATCTTTTTAAAACAATGAAAATATCAAAAGATCAGTTATCAATCTTAAGACAAAATGAAGGTCATAAAACCAAAAAAGAATCCCAAAACAAACCTTCAAGAAACAAGTTTGACCAACAATATTTTTTAATACAACCAAAAGAATAACCATCAACTAAACAGAAGTTCCATTACAGGCCCCTCTTTATTATGGAAAAAAATTGACCCAAATAACATTAATCAAAACCTAGTTTCACAACAAGCTGGGAGTTCCAAAGTTCAAGAATTTCAAACATAATCCCTACAAAATTGTTTAAATGCCACAAGGATACAAAAAAGGAGACATAATTATCAAAATAAACCCCTTGAAATTTCATACCCAGTTTTTCCAATAAAGCAACACATCTGTTTTCCAACTTTATTCAAAACCTAGATTCAGTAAAAAACTATCATTCCACATAATATTCATATCCAAAGAAACCATGTCCAAAAGAAACTCACAAAAAGAAGAAGAAAACAATCACACAAGAAAACATTCTCAGAGAGACGTTTTCATGAAGAGAAACAGTTCTTTTATGAAAATGTTTAAATAAAAGCAAGAATCTTAAAGAGATAGAGCCTATCATGCCTGGTAGTGCTCCTACCTTCTCTTCCTTGCTTTAATCCTTCAAGAAAAAGCTTCCATAGAAATATTTCCAATGAAAAATGCCAAACAAGTCTTCTCAAAATTTTTCATTTTCTTCTTATAGTTTCCACACCAAATTTTTTCCATTATTTCCACCATGCAAGGGAAATTCAAACATGCAACAAAATCAAACTGAGAGCTCAAAAAATGAAAATACCACATGCAGAGCCAAGAAGCTCAAAAAATCCAAATGCACAATGAAACCAAATGGTTTATTTTTCCTCCAACCCATTCTACTATTCCCCAGGTGGTTTTCACTCAGGTCGAGGTTCATAAATGCCAACAGACTGATAATGTCCCTTCCCAAAACTCCCACCATGCCTTATCTCTTATTGTTAGTTACAACTAATAGTTTAAAAACTTCATTAAATCTAATTTAGCAGTTGACAACTCAACACTTTCCACCACCTTCTTACCTTGGCCAAAATTGGTGGTAAAAGTTTATTAAATGAAACATTTAAACCTTATGAATGCATTTGGAATGGTGCCACCACCATCCAAATCCATTTGTTAACAAAACCCCACCCCTTAGGTTAGGTCGATGTCCATTAGGTTAGGTTCCCTAACATTAGTTTAAGACCATAGCTTAGGACCTTAGGCATAGTTCCAAATAGCTTAGGATTAATTAGTGTCCAAACTTAGGATAGTTCCCCATTATCCTATTTAGGATTTAATCATCAAAATAAATATAATCACCTTAACATAGGTTTAGGATAGGATAATAATCAAAAACTTAGATTAATTAGGTCCCAATAAATTAATCAAAGAACATTACCTTCTCATAGTTCATCAAAAATGATGAATCAGATCACCATAGAAGGGTGAAATCAAAAGATGCTACAGATGCCCCTTGTGACCCCAATGCAAGCCTGGGTTCAAAAATCAAATATATTCTGACCGACTCGATCAAGATGATGATCAAAACATCAAAAAAATCCTAAACATGCCTTGATCACTGCAATTGATCCAAGGTGTGATTAATCCTATGACTTTGCAATCATCAGACTTGAAAAACAAGTTCAATATTACAACTAGGAAATGAACAATTTAGATCAAATTTATTTCCTTCATCCACATGCAGAATACATTAAAAAGTTCAACATAAAAAGTATAAGAAATACTTCATTATAAATTTAGAATTTTCATGGCATGATGTTATCCAATTTTAGAAGATAAAACATATCATCTACAACAACATGATTAATCAGTTTTAAAGAGTACACCATCTTCAAAATGAGAATCACCTATCAACATTGCTACTTCATTACAAAAGTGATCAAAGATAACAACCATGGCAAAGGCATTACATACCTCCCCTCTAAAAAATCATCATCATCCCGATGATTAACTTAATCCATAATCATAAACAAGAAAAATAATCATAATTATAATTCTTCTTTCCACAAAATTTTCAAACAAAACAAATTTGCAGAAATTTAAGTTTTTCATAACTTATTACAACATCATAATTGTTGTCCCAATACTAAAAAATTATATAGTACCTTCCCCAAAACTGGCAGAAATTAAAGATAGTTTTCAAACAAAGTCTTTAATTGTCTCAAAAATCAGAATTAATTCTATTCAAATAAATGAGGAAAAACATTTTTCATATCCTCAAGGTTTTCCCATGTTGCACTTTCTTCATTAAATTGGTCCCACTGACCTTGCATTGACTGATTTCATGATTTTGTAAGTGCAACTGGTGAGTTTCCAACACTCTTATGGGTTCAACCATGATTATTCCTAGGTCTTGGACCTGCAAGGAATCCCAATTTAATACATGTGATAAATCTGAAATGTATTTCTTAAGAAAAGAAATATGGAAAACATCATGCATTCATGACAAAGTGGGAGGTAATGCTAAGTGATAAGCTACAAGGGCTAATCACTTCAACAATCTCAAAAGGTCCCACAAAATGAGGTGATAATTTGGCTACCTTGCCAAAGGTAATAGAGCTCTTTTTAGGCTTAACACGTAAAAAAAGACTTTTTCACCAAGTTCAATTTCTTATCGATCCTTTTCAGATCTGCATAAATTTTCTACCTATCAACAACTTCTTTTAATCATTCACAATTATTTTCACTTGTTGTTCCATTTCAGTAAGCATTTCAGGTCCAATTACCTCTCTATCTTCAATGTTATCCCAACTAACTGGAGTTCTATTTCCTTCCATACAATGCTTCAAAGGTGCCATTTTTAAAGAGGAATGATAAGTATTATTGTAAGAAAATTCAACTAAAGGAAGGTATTCTTCCCATTTGTATTGCTGATCCATACAATACATTCTTAACATATCCTCCAAAACCTGATTTACTCTTTTTGTTTGACCATCTTGTTTCTCGATGGATGGTATGCGGAAACTAAAATTTAGTTTTGTTCCTAAGGCTGCATTTAGTGTTTTCTAGAAATGAGATGTCATTCTAGGGTCTCTATCAGATATAATCAATTCAGGTACTCCATGTAATCTAAAAATTTCATGCACAAATATTTTTTGCTAAAATAGGTGAATCATCTTTAAGATTACCAATAAAATGTGCTACTTTTGTTAATTTTTCAACCACAACTAAAATAACATCATGTTTATTTTAGACATAGGCAGCCCCTAAAAAAATCCATACTTATTACTTGCCACTTATATTGTGGTATGCTATGAGGATACAATAAACTAGTATGGGTGCATATGCTCAACCTTAACACACTGACATTCCAGGAAATGTGAAACAAAATCAATTATGTCTCTCTTCATCCCTTTCCAAAAATATTGTTGTTTTACATCAACAAGCATTTTTGTAACACCGGATGTCCTGAGTAAGGTGAATTATGAAATTCCATCATTAAATTTTTCCTTAACTCATTTCCCAAAGGTACATACACTCACTTTTCATATCTTAAAATTCCTTCATTATCAAAGTTAAAACCTTTTATATTTTGCATCATTAGGATCTATAACAAGTGTTGTTTTTACTTGCTAAAAATACAAATCAGAATCCATGATACTCTTTACCTCATCCTTAAACTGAGTTCTCAAAGTTACAAGTGCAAAAATATGTTTCCTATGGCTTAGTGCATCTACCACTCTATTTTCTTTACCTTTAATGTAACTTATGTCAAAATCATATTGTGACAAAAATCTAACCATCTTCATTGTCTTGCATTCAGATTTGGTTGAGTGAAAATATACTTCAGCCCAAGGTGGTTAGTTTTTAACTCAAAAGGTCTTCCTAAGAGATAATGTCTCCATACTTGAAGTGCATGAACTATGGCAAAAAGCTCTAGGTCATGGGGAGCATAATTCAACTCATGTAACTTGAGTTTCCTACTCTCATAAGCTATAACATGATCATCTTGCAACAATATACCTCCTAATCCTTCTCTAAGCATCTGTAACTACCGTAAAGCTTCCATTTGGATCCGGTACAACCAAAATAGGTGCAGAAGTTAGTTGTTCCTTTAGAGTTTTAAATGTTGATTCACATTTATCACTCCACACAAAATTTTTCTTTCTTTTGTAATGAAGTAACGGGGCAAATGACTTTTGAAAAGTCCTTAACAAATTTTCTATAATAACCAAAGCCCCATGAAGCTTTTGACTTCATGTACATTTTTAGGTGCATGCCATTCAGTTATGGAAACAATATTTGATGGATCAACTGTTATTCCATCTTTTCTTATGACATGTCCTAAATAGTGCACTTTTGTTTCATAAAAAGAACATTTGGACAACTTACCATACAATTTTCTCTTTCTCAAAATTTCAAGTACAATTTTCAAATGCTCTTGGTGCTCATCAATGCTTTTAGAATAGATAAGAATATCATCCAAGAATACAAGTACAAACTTGTCCAAGTATTCTTGAAAGATATTATTCATTAGATTCATAAAATTTGTAGGTGCATTTGTCAAACCAAAAGGTAAAACCGTGAATTCATAATGTCCATACCTTGTTCTAAAAGTTGTTTTATGAATATCTTCATCCTTAATTCTCAATTGATGATATCCAGAATGAAGATATCTTTGAATAAACTGATGCTCCATGCATCTGATCAAATAGATCATCAATTCTAGGAAGTGGATATCTATTTTTGATTTGTTTCTTTGTTTAACATTTTGTAATCAATACAAAGTCTAAGTGTTCCATCCTTCTTTTTCACAAAAATTACTAGTGCTCCCCAAGGTGAGACACTCGGTCTTATCAAACCTTTAGACAAAAATTCTTGTAATTGTGCCTTAAGTTCTACTAGTTCAATTGTAGTCATTCGATAAGGTGCCTTGGAAATAGGTTCAGTTCCAGGTTTGATTTCTATTGTAAAGTCAAATTCTCATTTAGGTGGAAGACCAAGTAGTTCTTCTAGAAACACATCACTGAAATCTCTTAACAATGGATACTTTTCCAAGAAATCACTATCCTTTTCTTTGTTTTAGAAATTTTTACTACATATAATGTGCAACCTTTGTTTTTGGCCTTCTTAAGCTTGCATAGCTAAAATTTCTAACTAAAATTTCTCATTTTACCCCTTGAATGTCTGTTGTTTTTTGCATATCATCAAGGCATCTAATGTGTTTTTCAAAACAATCAACTTTTTCTTTATGATTAGCAAGCCAGTTAACACCAATTATGACATCATATGACCCCAAAGGAGCAACATAAAGATCTACTTCAATGGAAAAACTTGGTAATTCTAAGACTACTCCAAAAAGACATTTACTAACAATATGGACAACATTATTACCATAATGTACAATCCAAGATTTTTCCATTATTCCTACTTTTATTTTTAATTTTTGCAGCTAATTTACTAGAAATAAAACATTTTGTAGCTCCAATATCAAAAATTATAGTAACAGTGTACCAAATAATTTACTTGGCACTTCTATGGGTGTAACTTGCTTTTCATCTTTTTATCAGCTACTACAACATGTATCTTATGTTATTGGTTGTTGTCATCTTTCTTTAGAGGGAAATTGATTTGTGTAGTGATCCTTACCACAATTAAAACAACCCCCTACAGTCCTCTTTTTTGGTTCAAACTTATTTCCAGTCTTGAAATTACTATTTTGACCTCCATAAAGATTTCTGCCCATTATTGTTATTCTTCACAAAATTGTTTCTAATGTTCATGGGTTTATTTGTTGTTTTTTCTTATTTTTATCAGTCACAAACTTGTTTTTGACTCCAAAATTTTTCCATGCCACCTTCTTAGGTGCAAGTGATGAAGAAGAGTTGGAATTTTCTTTCGATTTTCTTCTTTATGAGCAGAAATTGCCTTCAATTTTTGTTCTTTCCTTATGGATTTTTCTACAACCCCTTCCATAGTGGTTGGGTTGTGCACATCTACCTCTCCTCCTATGATAGGATTCAATCCCATAATAAACTTGTGTATCCTAAAATTTTCATCAGTTTGATATTGTGGAACGTACTTAAGAAGTTTGGTAAACCTCTCCCAGTACTCAGTTATAATTAACTTTCCTTGAATTAAATTCTGAAATTTTCATTTTCTGATCATAATAGAGTTGTGGCAGCCAACATTTCCTAAAAGTAGCTCTTAAATTGATCCCATGTAATGCTTGATTCATCAATGTTTAGTTTCAGCCTTACGGTTGTCCCACCAGAGGATGCCTCATGGGAAAGCTGGTAAGCTCCCCATACTACTTTTTTTTCTTCCGAGAAGTTCCTTATTGTAAATTACTTCTCCATTTCACTGAGCCAATTCTCAGCCCCATCCCCTAGTGTAGTGCCATCAAAATTTGGTGGACTTATCCTCTTTATGTCATTAGTAAGTTCATTGCTAATCTTGCCTTTTTATTTTCAGGTGGATTAGGTACATTTGCATTTGCATTTGCATTATTATTATCATTTACAACATTGTTATTTTTTGCATTATTATTATCAACCCAAATTTCTAGCATTGGCATTGTTTCCTGAGGTGGTTGATTGTTATTATCAACATCATCTTCCTCCTCCTCATTTCCCATTACTTTTTGTTCAAGTACAACAAGATGATCTCTTGTGTCCAATAGGGCAAAAAGAATCTCATCAAGTTTTTGTAGTAGCCTTCTCCACCTAGAGGTGGATTATTTGCACCTCCTTTTCTAACCATTTTTTGTTAACAAGAAATTAATTTTTTATCAGATATGGACTCAATAGGTCCAAGAGCTGCAACCTTCAACTCTGATACCAAAATGTAACATCCACTTTTAATGACTTAGAAACAAGGGAATTTTTTTTTTTACATAATGTTCTCTATTCTAAATTCATATAATTCAGAACACACATTCCATTTCCAATCCATCTCATAACAAAAAACCATATGCAACTTGTAATGACTCGGTGAAACACCGATCTCTCATTTCATGACTCGGTATTAAACCGATCTCTCATGTTTAACTTGTTCAAGTGTATACTATGTATACTTTGGTTCTTTTACCCATTAAGGGTCACTCAAGTGTTCTATCTAAGAATCCTATCTAAATATCTATTACTGATATTCATCTAAAATCCCACAACTTAGACTAGGTGACATAAGACAATGCAACGCAACCAACAACTTGTGATACTTTGGCCAAAGTTTTAAACATGTTTACCATGTTTACATTCCAAGATGACATACTCATCGAAAGGAATATGTCTTTCACCACACTCATATTATTATCTAGATTGGTCTTCCTTGACTTCTATCAACCAAACCCAGTCAAAGTTTCACACTAAATAGGGGCAAGCTCACATACACTAGTGTGGAAGACTACTCATGGTGACTAAGGATAAATAGACATACTCAATCAATTTCATCGATTGGGTGTGTTTAGTTACCCTAAGTCAACATGAGTTGACCACTACACTAGTCCATGTGTCTATCTCTATTTTTAGAGTAGAACTATGAACCAAATTTCCACTTATGTCAATCGAGTTAATTAAACTAAGTGGGGTGTTGAAGCATAGTTGGTTGCATCACAATATCCTCGTAATGACTCCCATCATTATGAGGGTACTCTATTACAACCCCTATATTACAACAACCTACTAAGTTCCTTCAACTAAACTAACATACTTAAGAAACATTAGATTATTAACCCATCAATTTATTATCTTGTTTAATTTATCATTAAACAACACACCTAAAGGTTCACTAAGTATGATTGATCCAAAGAAGGATTCAAAATGTACTTTTACACCAATTGAAGGTATGTAGATAAAATATGTGTTCATGCATATGAACAATTTAATCTTAAACCATTATTTCCATTATCGATAAATCTGAATTTAATATTAAGTAAGTAAGATCATTAAGTTTTCTTACTACAGTTTATCATTGTAAACAATCTTGATTGAAAGCTTATACATTAGACTTAGTGATATCATAATGTCTAAATCTTCTTATTAATTATTTTAAGCTTTCCCTTTCCATTTATTGTTTACATAAAAGAGCATACAACCAATCATCATTTCTGATTTAAACTTAAACACATAATAAGATAACATACATAGTTTTGATTTAATGATAAAAGGAAGTATCCTTTTATTCATAATTAAGGACTATTGTCCTATTAAAGAAATCAAAAAACATAAGGTTTAGTTTCATAAAAATAATACCACATTCATCTATATAAAACTATCCTTATTCCCTTTTTCAAGTATGGATCTATCAATCATAATCATCATAGTTATACCATTTCCCAAATGAAATGAATCGAAATTATATATATATATATATAGTTCCTTATACAAGCATTATTCTATACCTTAGAATCCATTAAGCCATGCATGTCAATTTTTAAGTATATCAATAAAATCCCATCATGCATATTAATATTTAGGAATATTAATCAAATCTAAGTCATATAAGACCTTAGAATAAATCAAAATCAACAACCCTTCACAAAAATTCATTAATCAAAAGAGAGAGATCACTTTACTCCCAACTTAATTAATATTCCATAAGTTTATAAGAAACATCTTTCATCATTACAAAACAAATTTTAATACATCTTCAAGTTTTTCCAACAAGTTCATTTCAGAGAATTTCAATACATAAAGCATCTGAATGAAGAAAATGATTTCATTAATAAAACAAATGCAACTTTTTTATAAGTCTTTCTCCTTTCACTTTTCACAAATCCATCTACAAAATTGTTAGCATGAGTCAGTTCACAAGAATTGAGCATGATAAGCACTATAACGTTAAAACAATATGCTTTTATCTAACTATTTCATAAAAGGAACCCTGTTATTTATGAAAAGGTTCCAAGTACATAAAAAAGATCAATAAAAAACTTCCCAAAAATCACAAAATCAAATATAGAGAAGAAGTCACTAAATCTATTTAAGTATCATTTCCCATAAAAGAAGTTAAATAATCCATCATAAATTAATTCCATCTAAATCACAATAATGATAATCATTTCAACATGATAACATTCCAAAATGCAACCAATTTAAGAAAAGAATTAATTAAAGTCATGATCTATTCTCATTGGTTTCAATTTAATTCACCAAGCAAAGTTCCATAAATACATAGATTAGTCCCAATCAATCAATCAAAAATGAATTGATCTAAAACACAATGATTTGATAAGAACAATAATGTTGTTCCTATAAAATCAATTTCATATCAACAACTAAAAGGTTTGATATAAAAACATGAATGACCCAACATGGACAACATACTATCCTAACAACCCTAGCTATCTAAATCCCTACCTCTATTCCAAGAGGATACCTTCAAGTAAAAAAAAACTTGAATAATATATATATATAATCACTATATATCTACAAGATTTTATCAAGCCTTCACAAGTCAAAACAAACACATGATACAAAGTTCTAGAAGGATCTACCATCAACACAAGTTGAGTTCAAAACCTATTTGAACAAAACATAACCATCACAATCATGCATCATCAAAAAAATCAATAAATTGAATGTGCTCAAATATCTCCACATCTACAAGCTAAAGGAGAATGAAATCAAAATGGTTTTCAAGAACAAAAATGTAGAGTACGATCTTACCCAAAAAAGACCAAGATCCAAGTTTTAAGAAATGAAAAATTCCTTAACAAAGATCAAATAAAACCTCACATAATCCAACTTATTTGAAACAAAATTGAAATACAGAAAGAAATTACATTCAAACATTTAAACTATCCCAAAGATATGAAAAAATCTTTGAGAGACATTTCAAAGAATCAAAAACATTCAAAAAATATCAAATCATCATAAAACAAAAATGATGATCAAAAAAAAAAATCTCAAAGATAAAAAATCCTTACAAATCACAATACAAGGACAATGCATCCACACATGATATCTCAAAGCTTATAGATTCATCACAGGATCATATAACTAAAAAAAAAAAACCCAATTGAGAGTATAAAAACCCAGGTCCTTTCAAAATCAACCAAGTTCCAAAAACTTAAGCCAACCAAGAAGGGTATAAATAAACAAAAATAAAGCCCATGAAAGAGAGGAAGACAAGTATTACCAATCCTTGTTTCTCAAACATGTCCACCCAAGAAGGGTATTTAAAAAAAAATGAAACTTAAAAAATGACAAATAAAAAAAAATCTCCATCCTTCACCTAAAAACATGCACTTACAGTGCTCAAAAAAACCTTCGAGAATACCTAGTATGGGTCAAACAAGATCTTAAAAAAAAAAAAATATCAAAAGATCTATCAATCTTAAGCCAAACGAAGGTCAATAAACCAAAACAAAATCCCAAAACAGGCCTTCAAGAAATAAGTCAACCAACAATATTTAATAATATAACCAAAACGAATAACCATCAAAAAAAAAAGTTCCATTACAGCATTCCTTTTATTATGGTGAAAAAAAATTCAACCCAAATAAAACATTAATCAAAACCCAGTTTCACAACAATGGGAGTTCCAAAGTTCAAGAAATTTCAAACAAATCCTTAAAAATGTTTAAATGCTACAAGGATACAAAACAAGGAGACATATGTATATCAAAACAAAGAATCTTCATGAAAGTTCATACCCAGTTTTCCAATAAAGCAACACATCTATTTTCTAACTTTATTCAAACCCAAATTCAGTAAAACACTATCATTCCACAAAAATATTCATATCCAAAGAAACCATGTCCAAAAGAAACTCACAAAAGCAAAAAGAAGAAAAAAATACACAAAAAACATTCTCAGAGACATTTTCATGAAGAGAAAGTTATTTTTATGAAAACATTTAAATAAAAGAAGAATCTTAAAGAGATAGAGCCTATCATGCCTGGTAGTGCTCTTGCCTTCTCTTCCTTGTTTAAATCCTTCAAGAAAAACTTCTACACAAAATATTTCCAATGAAAAATGCCAAACAAGTCTTCTTGAAACTTTTCCCATTTTCTTCTTATAGTTTCCATGACCAAATTTTTCCATCATTTCCACCATGCAAGGGTGAATTCAAACATGCAAAAAATCAAACTGAGAGCTCAAAAAATGAAAATACCACATGCAGAGCCAAAGAAGCTCAAAAATCTAATGCACAATGAAACCAAAATGGTTTATTTTTCCTCCAACCCATTCTACTATTCCCAGGTGGTTTTCACTCGGGTCGAGGTTCATAAATGCCAACAGGATTGACAATGTCCCTCCCAAAACTCTCACCATGCCTTATCTCTTGTTAGTTATAACTAATAGTTTAAAAATTTCATCAAATCTAATTTAGTAGTTGACAACTCAACATTTCCCACTACCTTCTTGCCTTAGCCAAAATTGGTGACAATATTTATTAAATGCCTCATTTAAACCTTGTAATGCATTTGGAATGGTGCCACCACCATCCAAATTCACTTGTTAACATAGCCAACCATATTTCCTTAGGTTAGGTTGATGTCCATTAGGTTAGGTTCCCTAACATTAGTTTAAAACCATAGCTTAGGACCTTAGGCATAGTTCCAAATAGCTTAGGATTAATTAGTGTCCAAAACTTAGGATAGTTCCCCATTATCCTATTTAGGATTTAATCTAAAAATAAATATAATCACCTTAACATAGGTTTAGGATAGGATATAATAATCAAACACTTAGATTAATTAGGTCCCAATAAATTAATCAAAGAACATTACCTTCTCAATTAGTTCATAAAAATGACAAATCAAATCACCTTGAAGGGTGAAATCAAAAGATGCTACAGACCCCTTGTGACCCCAGTGCAAGCCTAGGGTTTAGAAATCATATATTCTGACCGACTCGATCAAGATGATCAAAACATCAAAAATCCTAAACATGCCTTGGATCACTGCAATTGATCCAAGGTGTGATTAATCTTGTACTTTGCAATCAATAAACTGAAAAACAAGTTCAATATTGCAAACTAGGAAATGAACAATTTAGACTGAATTTATTTCCTTCATCCACATGCAGAATACATTAAAAATTTTCAGCATAAAAAGTATATGAAATACTTCATTAATTCATCTACAACAACATGATTAACACACATAGGATTGGAGCATGTTATATCATTAGCTTCATAGATTACTTGACTAAGTGGGATGAGGAAGTGCCTACTGAAGGATTGCACTACAACCACAATAGTAAATTTCCTTTGGGAAAACATTATTAGTAGGTATGGTTTTCTATTAAGATTGACTCGTGATAGAGGAACTCATTTATTGAATGAGATAATCAAAATTATGTTGGTAAATGTTATGGTGGCACATCATAAAGCTACTCCTTATCACCCTCAAGATAATGGTACTACGAAGCTTTTAAAAATATCTTAGGAAAAACTCGACAAAAATTTATGATAATTAATTGTGGTTGGATCTTGGTGATTTAACACTTGATTGGTCTTGATTATTATTTAAACAGTTATACCTCCTTATTATATGTGTTTCCAAAGTGAGTTATATGAAATGGTTACTTTATATGAATGATTGCTTGATTAATTATCATTAGGAAAATGCATGCTAACTTCCTATCAAGCAACACAAAGGAGGGACCTAGCAGATTGCGTGCGCTTGGTGAGAGATCATTTCGACTAAATTATGTTCCAACACGCATATCACTTAAGTGAAATTAAATACTACATTATGGTGATGTTGGAACAAAGGATTGTGATGATAAAGTGTTGGTTGTACTTTAGGCTTATAGGACCATGCATAAAAGGTTAAATAAGGCAACATCCTTTCGGTTGGCATTTAGCACTAAGGCGATTTACTGTGGAGTTTTTATTACCATCCTGCATATTGCATGATCATGTGGATTATCAAATGAATAGGCCATAGAAGAGTGTAATAAGAAATTAATGCAATTTGATGAGAGGCGTTTCGTTGCATGTTGAATCTAGAAGATTAAAAATGTGAGACAGAAGGCCTAACATGATAGGAACATTAAGAATAAGTCATTTGAAGTTGGCAAGATGGTCCATCTCTATGACTCCAAGTTTGCGCACTACCTAGGGAAGTTGAAGTTGCTTTGATTAGGACCTTTTTAGTAACCAAGATACTTAAATCAAGTGCATGTCAATTACAGGAACTAGATGGCACCATGTTTCCTAGTTACTTCAATGGGAGTAGGCTAAATCCCTACTATAAATAAAGCTTCTTGGTGTTTGTAATAAGGAAGTATTTCCACTTAGCATAGGTTTCCCTTTCATGTTTAGTTTGTTTTGTTTTTTCTTTCTTTTTAGTGTGGGGTGACGTGGGAGTCAGTAAGTAGGTATTTTTGAGAAAGAAAATTTCAAGTAGAAGGTTCTTTGGATAAAATGTGGTGATGCACGTGACGTGTAAAAATGCTAGTACTCAATGAATAAGAATTAATAAGGCATGACGGTAAAGGGAAATATGTGCAAGTACCTAAGATTAATGTTACATAATAGGATTTTATCAATGAAAATGCATGCAATAGAAGGTTATGTAATCAATGCAAAGATTAGGATATACTACTTGTGATATGGCACAAAGGAAGAAGGATTGTGGTGCAAAGAAGGGTAGCATGGATTTATGTAGTCTTGGGAAGTAGTAAGCATGCCAAAAGGTTATGATTTTCATGCATGTGAAGGAAAGGCGTGAAGGAAATAAAATCATTCCTTAGATGAAAAAGGTGTTTTAAAAGGGAGAAATTACTTTAAAATTCAACGCAAAAAAAGAATATTTTAAAAAGTGAAAAAGTGAGGTGGTGGAATTTTTAAAGTATGAAAAAACTATAAAAGAGGGAAAATGAGTCATTTATCACCATGAATTCAATGATAATTGAGCAACCAAGTGACTTACTGCTGACAGAGATAATTAAGTGATGAGCGAGACCTAAGCGAAGTGCACAATAGATATAGAGCTCCTTGTGATATGTTTGAGTGGGAGAGGAAACACATGCAAAGTAGGGTTTATAGGCCGAGCTTAGACTAGGGTTCGCAAAGGGTTGTGGAGGAAGTCACCAGGTAAAAATGTTTGTAGTGTGTAATTGAGTAGAATGACACCTAATAAATCAATACTCGAAATACACCTAAGAATGGAACCTAAGAAAGTAATTAAGGACCCACTTGATGAGATTTACTTGGAAATGTAATACCCCCTAAAGTAAATAAGGCACAAACATGGAAATCACAGCTCATAAAGTGAAAGGTAAGTGATTTCAATCATAGGGCTCCAGGAAATGAGATGAGTTTGAATGTAAACATGTTATGAGAATTTACGGATAGAAATGAAGAAGGCCAGTATTGGTTGATGATTCGGTGAGAAGAATCCTTGAGAAGGTAGGGGTCCTCAAGTTGTTTGAGCTAACATTCTTCGCCAAACCCACACATCTCTTCTAATGGATGATGTCCAAAGTACATGACTATTTTTACTTCATGGGCTAAAGAATGAGATTAACTACTCGGCTTATTGGACAGGTCATAGGGTTACGAGAGACAGGGGAGGACCTAGACCTATACCCGTGCGACGACATGAAAATTTATGAAGTGGCTATCAAACTATAGTATGAGAAGGGAGGAAGGGCGATAATTTTCAAGAAGACTACAGAGCACATAACTAAGGTAGTGGTCAATATTTTCATTGTAAACTAGGCACCTCAAAATGATATGGCAATGTGAATAAGAATTTCCTTTACATTACACATAAGATTACTCACAAGATGTAATATAACATAGTGCAATTTATTACCAATAAGATTATCAAAGAGGTGTGCGTAAAAGTGAAGAAGCTAAAAAATTATGTGGGGCTCAATCCTTTTGCTAATTATTTTCTGAGAAATTGGTGTCCCAGATGGGCCAGATGAGGACATGTGGGTTCACCCACCAAGAAGTATAAAAATCCCTTGTGGTACGGTTTGTAGGTTATACTTATGATGACATGATCGAATAATGTACACAATGCCAGAGTATATAAGTGGTATGCAAATATGCGCATGGCATTTAAGAATGAATGGAAAATCCATGAGATTTACCTAATGAGGTTGGAGAATAAGAAAATTTTGTAGTGATGTAACACTACAAATTTACACGTTTCAAGATGGAAAATGGGGAAATAGGGCCATGGTGTAGACTTTCATTTTCATTGACTACAAGATATTTTAAATGTGTGGTAAAGCGGATCAAGGATGCACCAAAAATGGTCTTTAATGCCAATAAGGTGGATTCAGATTGGAACAACTTGCATGCTACCTACATGTACAAGTCCAGGGCTTATATAATTGGATACCATAGAGCTAGACACCTTAGACTTGAATCCACAATTAAATATAGAAATTAAGGGGATGATATGTAGAGTCTTGATAGTTTTGAAATCGATAAGCACAAGATGGGGAAGAGATAGAAGTTTTAAATACTTTCCTCCTACGGCCCAAGAAGATTGTTATGCCACAAATTGAACAGGACGTGTGAGGAATCTGCTTTATAAGAAGAAGAGGAAGATGGTGGAATTGACCACACATGCGAAAGGAGATGTATTACAAAAGGAGAAAGCATGATGATGTCACAGAACTTCTCAAAGAAGCCAAGGAGAGTCTAGTGAAAATAAATATCAAGTCTTTGAGGGACATAGGTAATCTCTAGTGATGAAGATATAGAGGAAATATGGTAGATGATTTGGATCGAAAGTGGGCCAAGCAGAGAAAGCAAGGGGTGTGCCAACACATGACGAACCTAGCTCGAGAAAGGAAGAACTATATAAGATTCTACGCAAGGAGAATTCATTGGTGCATAAGGAGGAGCATGAAGAGGATAAAGAGGCCAATTATGCCTATGTGATTAAATAGGATAAGGGTGTGATAGGAAAAAATAGAACATGTCATTTCACACTAAGGAAACAACGAAACGAAGGCCAAGGAAACTCGGATGAAAAAATATCCCTGATCTCCACACATGGATTTCGTAGATGATCCCACAAAGGTACTAAGGGTGATATTCTAAAGCACGGTCATGATAAAGAATTTGTTTGGCTCGAAATTTTTGATGAATATGGAGGGATATCACGCACAAATAATATGTTTTCTTAGAACATTCACACACAAATAGAAGAGTCGAATTTGAGATAAAAATAGATCCCTTATCACTCTGGAGCTAAAAAAGAGCCGAGTAAGAAGTATGAGCATGTAGACCCGACATTCCTAATTTACGAACAAGTGTGTAATACCTTAAATAATATGGATGTTGATATAACTTGAAGGAATCTAAATCAAGGGGAAAATATAAGGGTCGTGATGGAATATAAAAATAATGAGAGAGAATTGGAGAGCGTGAAGACTGACCTAAAAGGAGGACATAAGCGCACAAAAGAAGCTTATGATAGGGTGGGCACTTTAGTAAAGAATATTCTAAGCATATGCCCAACATTGGTGAACCAGAATGAAGTGACTATAATGATGAGATGGAATATATTGATGACTTGGTTAGGATATTATTAGTAAATATCAAGAGTAACACGAGGCCAATAGCTAAATAATTGGCCAAGGAGAAAGAAGCAAAAAAGTAGTTTTTTGAAGCTAATATATCCGAACTTAAGGCCATAATTATGTAGATTAAATGAGCTATCAAAGCAAGGTGGAGTTGGAAATTAGTAGGTGTTAGAAGAGTAACCTTGTTATCTATGCATGAGTCACTAAGGAAGAAGAAGAGCTTAAGGTTATTCGGGATAAACAACCCACTACTAAGGCTGAGTGCACTATGGTCAAGGTGGAGATATTAGCGCAAAAGGAGTTGATTAAATCCATGAGGAAAACGGTGGAGTTTTAAGTCCAACAACTTAAGCTTCTAGCTTTGGAGCACATAGATATGTTGGAAGGGTTTAGCAGATGATTTGACTGTGGTGACTAAGGAGATGCATGGGAAGGTAGATGATTTAGCGCTTGACCAGATATAAAGAATAGTAGAAAAGGTGCCAGGAAGGCCACGGAGGAGCTCCCGTGAATGGGACAAGTTTAAAGGAGAATTGAATTTACTGAGTTTCAGATATTATCCAATAGCTGCCGATATGATCTAACTTTTGTATAGGTGGAATGACATTTTTGGGCTCACACCTATTGATTTTATTCATTTTTATTTGAAGATTATTTAATTTATGAATTCTTTGGAGGAACAAATTGGTATAACCATTACAGAGGATGGAAATGACATCGAGTGTGGGATAATGTTGCACAAATGAATTAGCTAAGTATGAGATGCGTTTGAAGGTCCTGGGGCACGTGTGAAGGGGCATGTGTAAGAAGAATGGAATAGCATGTGAAGGTTCACGCTCAAGCAGAAAAGTTGGGAATTGGTCAATTTATCGACCCATGGCTAAAAATAGAATAACATAGGATGAGTGACATCCAAGGAAGATATATAATTCGACAACCTCAGGATGGCTTGGGAAACATGCAAAGGGAGATAAATTTAGAAAAATCAGATGTAGATATTATGAGATGATCATGGACAGTCAATATAATAATAGGATTAAAGCAGGAGTTATATTTAGGTTAATCTATTATTAGGATTGTTGCAAAGCATGCACGCTTTATGGATATTTTTGATGTAATGCATGTTTTCTATTTTAAGATCACACCTATTTTTAGGAGATTACATGGGTGGTGAAGGGAAAGTCCCCACCCCTATTTATATGTCATGGATCTACTGTAGAGAGGACCATGTGGATGAAGGATACAATTGATATTATGTTGTAGGATTTTGTGCATGGATATGTGAATTGATGTAACACTTGATCATGTATTCAAATTTCTTGTGATGTAATGATTTATATTTATGATGGATAATTGTGGTTGGATCTTAGTTATTGATATGTCAGTACGGTGATTTAACAGCTTTCGATTGATCTTGATTATTGTTTTAAATCTTATACTTCCTTATTATATGTGTTTCCAAAGTGATTTATATGCAATGGTTACTATATATGAATGATTACTTGATTAATTATCATTAATAAAATGCATACCAACTTCCTGTCAAGAAACACAAAGGAGGGACTGGTAGTTGCGTGCGCTTTGGGTGAGAATTTAGTTCTTTCGAATGAGGTTCCAAATAGCACGCATAGCACTTGAGTTAAATTAAATACTAGGAGAGCTATGCTCCTTCCCATGTGACATGTATGGGAGAATCTTTATCCCCTCCATCTCTATCGTTTATAGAATTTCCCATCAAGAACCATAGTAATTGATGGACATTTCCCATATCCTCAATCCCCATTATCTCTACTATTTGTATCATGTGCATGTCATACTCTTTATCATAACTAGGGATGCTTCTCATATCTTTCCATCCTAAAAACCTCCATAAGTATTAACTACCACCGTGTCAAGTTAGAGATTCACACAAGTCTAAAAACATGGTAACATGTATCATATTCATTTGTGACATGAGCATTTACTGATGAACTTGTATCCATCCCAAATAATCATATCTACCCTAACCTGATCTATAGATTTTGTCCTTATGTGTATGATGAGAACCCAATCTATAATTTCTTAGGTACACGTTGCAAAATAGTGCGAGAATTGAAAACACACTTTCTCTTTAGCTAAATTTTATCACTAATATATATAGGCATGTACTTCTCTACAATAAAGTTTCGGTGACGCACTAGGTAGCACTATGTCCTAACATAAACTATCTATTAGTATATATCACCCTAGTTTTGTAAAGTGGAATGTGGCCTCCTTGTAATGTCATCCAACATGAGGTTATCCAAGGTTCTCTTTGTAGAATCCTAAACCACCCATATGACCTTGCACGCTCTTCCTAGTATAACTCATCCAAATACCCTCATATTTTCAACTATAATAATATTAAATATGGCAATATGTTATCCCATGGTTATATGCTCCTAAGCCCATATTTGCAAGAGTTTCATATATCTTATGATCCAACTTCATCTATATGTCAAAAATGGATATTCATGTATAAATAACTAATTAAATGTGGGTGCTATGAAAAACCCCAATGGTTCTCTATAATGTATTCTATCTTATCCACATATCCAATGGAAAATTATTGGATAGACTTGTTAGGAAGCAATATGTCACTAACAAGTCCCGTTTATATATGTAAACTTGCTTGGCTCATACTTGACTATTGATGGGTCTTAACTAAATTATCCTTTTCATTTATACATTGGGGGCATCACTAATCTCCCCCATTCTAATTTCATCATACTAACATCTTATGACTACATTACACTTTCACACATTCATTACGATACATCCATTTTCCTATCATATATTTCTCTATCTTTCACATCTATTCTATTATCATCATTTTACTAACTACGTGCTACACATTCCATTCAGTTAACATTTCATCAATCACATTACATTTGTTATCTATTATCACCTTTTGTCTACCATTATCAACATTATAATGTGAATCTATGTTAATCAAACATGAACAATACACAACACATTACATATACTAGGACAATAACCATAGAATCATACATCATCAATTACATGGTGATATCAATACACTACAACACAAGTTTATTATATATCGAAACATGTATCCATACATATACAATGAATAGGATCATCATAACAAAACATGTCTCATCATTGGGGGTGTTGGTGCCCAATGTTGCACATGCCATGCTTTGCTAAGGAGAAATGTGTTTTTGCCTGTTTACTGAGAAAAAATGGCTTTGGATCTTCCCATCCTTTGAATTTGATGAAAAACAACTCGTATACTGTGTTTAAATGCTTTGAGTTGTTCATTTTTTCTCCATTCTTGCACCATTTTGAGGAATCTCTAAGTTTTCCCTGTGTTTTTCCCTAATTTTTCCTATTCAAACGCCTTTGTCATTTTTTTTTCCATTTTTCCCAGCCTTTGGAGCTCGAAATTGTTCGATTTATACTTATTTTCCCTCAAAAATCCCTTGCCATGGTCATAAATTGCTTTGAATCACTTTCCATTTGTCCTTTGATCGAAAATTTCTTCACCCACGAAGGAAAAATCGATTTTGGGCGTCGCTGGAAATTTTTGTGTTTTTTACGGTCATACGAGGCATCCTTTTCCCATCAAATTTTAGCTCAAAAATCTTCTCCTATGTGGTCGTTTGTGATTGGACAAGGTTCGACGGGTCTGCTCGAGCAACTTAGCATTTTTGTGTTTTTGGCAAAAGGTCTAAATTGTCCCCATGCAAGTCCACAGGCCCTCAACCAATTAGAGGGTGACACATGGCAGTTAGAAAAGTCAAAATAGTGGAGGGGCGGAGCTGCAGAGGTATTTGAAGTTTTTTGCCTTTTGGGGTAAAAATGTTAAAGTGATGAAAAAGGTTACTGGAGCCCGCTAAGTTGAATTAATGCCTTGTTCGCATTTTTTTCTCATGATGGAAAAGCGGAGGTTCGGGCTTTCGGGGGCAATTTGGAAATTTTTCCTTTTTGGCAAAATGGACTAAAATTCTAAAAGGAAGCGCTGGCCCCGACAAAGAGGAAATTTGAAGCTTGCGCAGATCAGTGGGCCACCGGAGGAAAAAGGAATTTTTTGACTCTTTGGAAAAATGGGTTAAGGTAAAAAATTGAAGCGCTGCTCCACAACGAATCCCAGATGAACACGTGGCAAGGTCAGAGGCGCAACTACGGGCCTGTGGGGAAAATATGGAAATTTTGCCTTTTTGGAAAAATAGGTATAAAATGAAATTTTGGAGCGCAGGTCCATGCTAGGACCCATATCAGAAGCAAAGGGTGGAAGGGCGGAGATGCGGGGATATTTTGGAAAATTTTCCTTTTTCCAAAAAGGGTTAAAATAATAGAACCAGAGCCGCGATTCACTGGGACACATATCAAGCTCATTTTCAAAGGGTGGAGGGGCGGAGAAAATGTCAAATTTTTACATTTTTCCAAAAGTGTTAAAATGTCAAAAAGTGATCCCAAGCCCATTTCCAATCACATTGTGACACGTGGAGGGCTCAGATTAAAGGATAAAGGAAGATCAATGGTAATTGTGCATTTTTCAGTTTGGCCACCATTTGAGCTCCAGAAGCTTGGAGATGCAATTTTTGCATCAATTTTCACCAATTTTTTGGCGAATTCATGTCGTTTTTTCCTTCAAGGATCAATGGAATCAATTTGAAAATTCAATTTGCAGATCTGAGGTACTTTTGAAATGAAATTTTGTTCGGGCTTGAGTAGAAACGTGAAATACCAAATCCAAAAGTTACAGAGGCAAATTTGGAAAGTGTAAAGGTGAAATGATGAAAGAGGAGCATGTTGCATGAAAGAAGGAGGAAAATGTGCTCCCAGTTGAAACTATGATGCAAAAATCCTCAATGATTTGCCTTTTTCAAACACACCTGGCAACTTTTGTTACAAATATGTTAAACGTCCCTGTCTACAAATCATGATGGAATTTTGTAACAAACTTGATGCTTGGCATATTATTTTCTTGGGAGAGAAGGCTTGAATGTAATAGAGAGATATATAATACATGTTTTGAGACATGCAAAAGGTCGAGAGTTCATTTTCATGAGAAAATTTTGAGAAAATCTCATCTTCTGAGAAACCAGTTAACTTCCTCTGTGTCAGATTTTCATTCATGTTGAGTTGGTTACAAGTGTATAGCCATCAACAAGCTCTGATATTGTTTAAATAACTCTCCCTTGCTGATGAATCTGATAAAATTTGAGTTAATTTGTGTTAAATCTTTGGCAATTTTGTGTTTATTTCATTTCAGAATGTCTGCAAGTAGTTGTTCTAGTTCCTATTGCAATCTTGTATCAAAATCTATCTGAATCACATAGGTCTCAATCCTTGTGATAGTTTAGTGGCATATGCAATTTCATTTTCCAAAAGAGCTTTCATCTGGGAATGAAATAAATGATTTAAAATCACTTTTCTTTCATCTGTTGACAGAGATTGTTTGTAAGATTTTGGGTGTACCTTAGGCATGATTTATCTTAGATTTTGATGTTTTATTGGGTTTTCTAACTCGAGCCTTCATGCTAGAATCTCAAAGATTGTGTGAAAAGGTGAAAATATGGGCCTCCATTGATGCACACCTTCTAGTTGAAGGAATGTTTTAACTATTTTAAAGCTTTATGTTATTGAATTTCTCCATTTTTGTGAAGCTCCTCAAGGATCTAGCAAAGTCCAATCTATCTTGTTGATCTCCCACCAAAAAAAAATCAAATAACCAATCCTACCCTGTTTTACCCCTGTTTTTCCCTGTATACCCACAGAAGATCAAAATCCAGTTGCTAAAGTATGCAGAACATATTAGGATTTCAAAATGTCTTCAGTAACCCTTGTCTTGCATTGAAAGTATCTCCATAATCTAGAAGTGACAACTTGTGAAATTCAGATTTGGAGTGTTGATCATATTTTCCCAAGGCCCTTTTCATACTATTTGCACAAATTGAGGGATATCTTCATCTCCTTCACCATTTTAGGGTTACAAAATAGGTTATCTTTCCTTGGTTGAAAGGCACAACCTAAAATAGTTAGGACAAGATTGATTCCTATTTTATTTCTATCCATCTCTCCATAAATTTGAGTGCCAGTTAGATCATATCTCCAGCTACAAAATGACACACACCATGATCCATCTATCTTCAAGCTTCATGCCATATCTTTGATGCTACTCGGATCGAAAAGAGAAAAATTTGGGTACCAACAGGGGAAACGACCCTACATTGTAATATACCATGGTACAAATCAGACCTTATCATCACTATCGCTCTCTGGTACTATGAGATCCCTAGAACTAGATGCCTCTCCACCAATGCGATGTTGTTGTTCACTTTGAGCCTCGATATCACTCAACCTACCTCCGTAGCAAGGTAATCTCTGTAGACTGCTCAAAACACTAGTGTTGCACATCTACATATCATGCAAACACATCTTGTTCCAAGGGACCACCACCTATCACCTCTCGGGCTCATTGAGTCTCCTCACATGCCTCCTCCCTTTTCCTAGAAACACAATACATTTCTTCATTTCTATGGCAACTGGCTCAAATAAATGGGAATGCTCATCCGCAATATCATCCATGCACTCAAGTATACCTCCACCAAGCACATTGGTCGGCACATTCTATGTCAATTTATGGATTGATGTAACAACAATCAATGACTACTACAAATTTCTGTAAAAAAAAATCACACAACGCATTAGATAAGAATATATAATGATATAGGTAAACAAAAAATTACACAATTTCATTATTTAATTACTTACGCTTCATTATAGTTTATGCTACGGGGTCGAGGGCATGGGATTCCCCTCTCCTCTTACATGTGTTAACCCCTTTCGACACAGTAAATTATGGGAACAAAAATACCCACCAATGAGTTTCCCACAATGCACGATACTCATAAGTGTAACCTACATCATCTGTGTCTACAATATTTATCATCCTATCTACCTCATCTAGCCCAAAGAATACTAACTACTCTTCTATGAGCCCTAGTCTAGCTACATCCCTCTTAAGGGCTCGATGGCTTACAACCATATATATGGATATGGGGGCATGTCTGAGATATGCCAAATTGACGTGATACTCTATCTACCTAAAAAATATCGGCCACACCTAAAAATCAATCCTCAAGCCACATCATCCTATGAATACACCGCAACTCTACCACATCCTCGGCCCATTCTCCATAGCCATGATATGGCCTCCGTATAAAAGCCTTGGGCCTCATCCTATATATTAGTTCCTATAGGTATCACTTTGTCCATTTTCCTACTCTGTGAATATTGATCCACCTCCATGCATAGATATCTAGACTAGCCCACTCTCCTCGTGGACCTCCAACTAGTCTCAATATGGCTATATGTTCATAAGCCCATACATGTAATAGTGTGGTGGCTCCTATCCCTCCACCATGCTCCTCATGAGTAAATCGATATAGATCTCTATATAGGTGGGCCAACACACACCGTGCCCACATGTATCTCATACCCTCCTCCTCTATCCACTTGACATATGTCATACATCTTATACAAGATTCCTACACCTCCTCCCTCTATGGCTATACATGAAGCAATCACAACATTATGAACTTCTACAAGCATGGAACCCTAGACCATAATATAGCATCCAAACTAATATGGGCCTTGGTAGGTACTCGAGTCCCCACAAAATACCATCTCGTAGCTCGCATCTATCACTCCATATCCTCTACTAGCATAACCCGTACTCTCTCCCCAACCACTAAAAATTACAGTATATGATATACATCCTCCAGTGTAATAGTCATCTCCCTCATAGGAAACCAAAATGTACATGTATTAGCACACCATCTATCATATAGTATAGTCAACATGGGCATGTTATGGGGCATATCTCTCATCCGTGCAATGTGTCACATGCCGGCATGGTCCATCACATCCCAATAATCATCCAACATCCCCAATCCAAGAAACATACTCATATGACACCCACTATAGAACTCCCTCAAGTGGATATCCCTCTACACACCACAAAACAACAACAAAACCTAGTATTAGAACACATTCCAAGATCAAACACACTTTCTTTTTGCACTACAAACCTATTGTTTGCTATTATACACCAAATGCACACATTCTACATAAAGGATCCCCTGTGATGCGGGACTAGGGCGGCCGGGAGTAGGACACCAACGCCTAGATATGGGCTCTTCTTTCCTAGGGTCATTAACAATCTCACCACTATTGTCTAGGTCAAAAACGTCGAGAAACTTAAAAATATCAAAATTATAAAAATTCAACCAAAACAACTACTACACCCTATATTTTGCTAAAAACAATGCGCTTACCAACTCCATGGTCATACGTGATGTTATGGTGATTGCCACCCTCTCAAACTCGACTAGGATGCACTTCTCTCACTTGCAGAAATTTCACTCACTATGTATTTTTTATTAAGGATAAATAGTTTTGAAGGGACTATACCCTGAGTACAAAAAGGCTCAAGTAGCTAGATACCAGAAGGAGAAAACCCAACTAAGAAAGGCTAAACACCTTAAACATGTAGGCTCAAAAGCCAGATATATCAGTAAAGTGAGTACAAAAAGATCTATCCAAACTGAGATCCGAAGAAGAACAAAAGGACCAAAATACTTCAAAGAGGGATCCAAAACAGGGCATCCCAGCAAGAAAACAACAACAAAACCACCAAAAATAGCAACTTCACAACAACTAAACAACACCTGGGCACTGCACTATTTGACTACCCTATCAATCTTGACCTTAATTTTCTGAAGAGAGGTGAATAGTGCAATGGCCGTGGCATGTGAAGGATCATTCATGTCTGCCTGAGCAAGGGCAAGGTCACGAGTCTCATTAGAATCCCAGATGTCATTAGGAATGCCACTAAGGCTACAAACACTTCTCACATGCTACTCCATAAAATTATAAACACCTTTCAGTGCAGAGATGATGTAGTCATGACGTCCCTTGGCATTTCCCGCCTGGCATCAAGTGAAAGGAGCTTCTTAAAAATCTCAACAGTAGTATCATTGTCCTCAGAATTTTGTAACTTCCTCTTTCCTTTTGTTTTTTCCAAATTTCTAGGAGCATTTTTGAGGTCTTTAATCTCCTCTTCAAGCTTTCCAACCCTAGTAAGAATATCCATATCTCTACATTCTTTAACAAGTTTACTGATATGCAATAAGTTCTCAGCAAGTTCAATATCTCTATGGCTACGCAGAATCCTTTGTGAAGAAGGCAAGGAAACCTTAGCCTTTTTGCCTTTCATCTTTTTGCTAGAGGTAGCAGAGTCCAAACCTTTGTCGGCAGGGATAGGGAGAATAACAGGGGGAGTAGGTAGAGGGCGAGAGAAAGAGATGCAATGGTGGTGGATGAGCAGAATCAGACCATGGTGTAGGGGTACATCTGGGGTATGATTCTAGACTTTGAAAATAGACCTCTCCAAGGAATTTAACAGATAATGTGGGAAATTGATGGTTAGATTCCTATGAAAATGATTGAGAAATATTAAATGCTTCAGGGGAATGGTGACATATCTTCCCTCAAGTGTGACATACCTAACCATCATTTGTGATATCTCAAAGTGAAGGCCTCAAACGATAGAGGCCACTTTTATTCCAGCCGCACAAACTTGAGGTGCTCCCTTTCTTGAGAAAATTTTTTATCCTCAACCTCATGGTCAATCTTGTTTTGTTAAAGAACTTAGCTCCATCTAGGTTCAAGCTCGTGACACAGGTGATGAGTTCCTCAGAGATCTCGACCCTAACTTCTCCATACTCAATAGTACATTTTCTCTAACCATTTGTGAATTTCACCGAGATGTCCTAGTCAAAACCTTGCATCTTTTCAATGAGATTTGAAATACCCCCCATTTGTAGATAATGCCAAAGAATTGTGTCATTTTTCTAGGCTAGATCATGAATGGGTTTGGTCTTGCATGGAGGCCCCCCCATTTTTCGTGTATTGTTCTCCTGCTCGCATAACCTGTAAAAATTTGAATTCCGTTTGACTCTATACCATCTCTACTTTTGGGGACCTCTGAAGCGTGCAAAATTTTAAAAACATCATTAAACTTACCATTGAAATTAATAATCACATCCTTGGCACCTTCTTTGTATCTATTAATGATTGTGTTCAAAATCATGTATATCTTTAGTGATGTCATCAAGTACTTTGGTTGGAAGAGGGTCGCCA
The DNA here is from genome assembly GCA_018340775.1 of Taxus wallichiana var. yunnanensis. Taxonomy (NCBI): domain Eukaryota; kingdom Viridiplantae; phylum Streptophyta; class Pinopsida; order Cupressales; family Taxaceae; genus Taxus; species Taxus wallichiana. Next base: position 69,163,269 of record CM031237.1, on the reverse strand, counting down.
CTTAACCATGTTTGCATTGTGTTGTTGACACCAATATTTGCTAAACTATCGGCCACTCTATTGCCTTCACGATAGGTGTGGATAACAATTGCAAATTTCAATAGCTTCATTAATGAAATCCCAGATAGACCAGCTTGGGGTTGCTTTTGATTTAACAAATTAATAATGTTCAACGAATCCCCTCAATTATAATATTATAAATATTACAATCTCTAGTGAACCTTATTCCCAGAGCACTTGCTAAAGCTTCCGAGTAATGATTTGTTTACTTACCCATCTTGTAAGAAAGCAGCAACAAAGCAGCCTTTGTGATCTCTGATCACCCCACCACCTCCTGAATCCCTAGGATTACCTTTTGAAGCTCCATCAAAGTTCAGTTTGTACCATGCAGTGGGTGGCTGAATCCAACGTACAGAAGATCTATCAATGTTGTTGTTATCCTTATGCTTAATGCTATCAGTGCCAATGTTCCAAGTAGCAAGAATGTGCTCCTCTTCCTTGGGATAAAGTTTATTTTTGGGAGGCTTAAATCTTTCAATGTTGTCTTTCACTATGTGTTAACTCTCATAATCATGTACAAAATAAATGAAGTGACTACACACTTTTTCACATTTAACTATTTATAGTTACCTATACCACTCTATATGGCTCAATTGTTTAATCGAAATCATCTAGATCCAAAAACCACAAATTCTTTTGATCTAAGTCCGTCTCATAGATGGCTAGATCTTGAGGTTATAGTTATAGATTGGAGAATAGCACACTTTTCTCCCTACATTCTTCCTCTAGCAGCAAGATGCCCAAATCCTCTCGGTTGATTTTTCGTATACATGCATTCGGGTTGGGAACTAATCACTCCCTACCCCATCTCATTGTCATCATGCAACGTTCAAAATCATAAATCATCTCACATTTTGTGCACTTCATCACCATCGTATGTTTTTCGTTACATGGATCAACACGTTGATTCATGGTTCGACACGCTATATGGTTCTTTCGGTATGCTTCTATTACATATCTATGTGTTCTACTATAGCATGGGATTCTCCAACTTCTCTCAAGTACGCATCTCTATCTACTTTATGTTACTAAGATTTCCACTCACCAACATAAAGTGGAGGAAAATGTAGTCACAAAATCATGCACTTACTATTACATTTACACTACCAAGTATGTTATTTTATATATGGATCTTGCATAATAAAATTATTCACTAATGACTTATCCCTAGTCCTTTCGTCAGTTAGTCAGTCATCATCATCATTTATCTTGCACAGTCGTCAATTGTTTACATGGTTCTAGTTGTCTCTCAGGGAGTACCAGGTGTCATTATTTAGTCATTTTCATCTCTAGTCTCTGACTGGGGTGCCTAGGGTAGTGCTGGGGCACCCATGGGTGCCCCGGTCCATGATTTTAGGTGCCCCGGTCCCCATAACACTTGGGTCTAATTTATCTATTCGAGGTCAGTCTTTTTCATTTTCTCGTTCATTCCCTCTAGGTACTAGTCGGCATATCGGGTCATTAATGTCAAAATTTGAGCAAGAGATCCCTATATAAACAAAGTGTACTCACCATATTATGAGTAGACTATCTACTATCAAAATCTAGCTATTTATTAAGGCAAAGGGATGTATTTGGGCATCATTTACATCTTCATCACACAAGCATAGGGGGAAAGGGTTGTATTCATTTTATTCCATCCACCATTTTCATTTTTACATCTAGTTTCTACCCCCTACTTATACATCATTGACACTAGGAACCTAGGCACAATATTGCACACACAAGCACACATAACTATATTAAGTCCGGAATGTATTGCAGGTGATTAGTTATAAGTCCACAATTGTGGAAACTAAGGTCAGTTTGACCGCTTAATATCCATCTTTCTTTTTTAGGATTTTGATGCTTTATATGGGGTTTTGAATGTAGATCTTCACATCAGATTCACGGTGACATAAGTGAACATATCATGACAACCATGTGACAAGGATTAAAAACTATGAAAGCTTAGTGACACCGCTTTATCGATTTAGATCCTAAGATTTTCTCGTAGACAAGAGCACCCATATTACGGACTGTGTACTGCAAGCACCCCAATACTCTCCCATGTGCCCAGTCCATCTAGATATTTGATTGTTATAATTCCCGGTGTAAGCGACTTCACATCCTATCCTTTCCACACATTTGCCTATTTAATTTCAACACACAATGAGGTAAGTCATATTCAGGTTAGTATCTTATCCCTCTCATTTTCATTATTTCATTTCATTTAAATATCAAAATAAAATATTTAGCATCGTATTACATCTTATGGTATTTATCACATTTGTGTATCTACTTCGATTAACTATAAAATCACATTTAAATTCTACATTTATAGTTAATCAAAAGGAATGTTGTTAATCATGTGTCTTTGTAGTATCTTCACTAGATTTACTCCAATCCTATGATGGGGTAGGTCATGCACGGCATGTATCTCTAGTGAGTAATCTAGACCAATTTGAACCATTTAAATAAAAAAACATACCTCACAATAGGAAGCTAGAGTCCACTAATATACGTCCTCTAAGGTCATTGTCATCTACCTTATTGAGAGATGGAAAATACTAATCTCTGAGTACCATCTCTTTGAAATGGTTGTTTTCAGTGTGATATGTCCAAACATATAGTAGACATCAATGCAACGGGGTATAGTTCTACTACATGCAACACTCCCCATTCATAATATTTGAAATCTAGAGTGCATCTAAAGATTACATAAAACCTCTCATAGAAAAGAAAAACTCCTAGACATACCTACAATCATTGAAAAACAAAAAAACACTTAGTCCTACATTCACATCAAGAAATACTACTACTACTTAGTGCTAAAATGCTAAAAAGGATAAATTGCTAAAATAAAACATAAATTTAACTAAAGAACATAACCCCTATAAACCCTAGCGTGGTCACTTTGAAAAACATGGGACAACTACAAAGTAGCTAGAAACTACTAAATTTTGGCATGAAAACAAAATTTTCAAATTTCATATAGACATAAAATTTACAATCACATCCACTAAAATCGAGTGCATCAAATCTTGTCTTTTCAAATGAGCTTGAATCATATGATATAGTATACAAGTTCTAAACAATTTCCATAGAGTATCAATATAATATTAATGTAACCTCTTTTATTAATATTAATATAAGGGCAATTTCAATAGTAAAATTGAGTGCAACCACTTTCTTCGCAATAGTAGACATTAAGCTTGTATTGAACAAGTTTAGTGTCTACGCCCATTGCCACAATTGGGAATTCATTAAAATCATTTTTTTCAAAAATATCAATAAATTAAGCACATCACCTACCATGGGTTCATGTCTCAACGTACAATGATAGTCTTGAATATACTATGCATTATGTGAATAGAAGGAAGGTTCTCCATTTTCTCATATTTTTCCTTTGAGAGCTATTTCCTTCTTATTATGATAATGAAAATGAAATATCTTCACCCCTCCTCCCTATATATATCCTTATTTGTGATGGTTATGACTACCGTGATGAGATTTTTACCACCATGATGGATTCTTCTCCCATGATGATCATTTTTCCACCTTTTGAGTGCCCATTTACTTCTTCTATCATGACCCATTTTCTTGAGAGGGCATCATACTAACTTTTTCTATATTTATTTCAATAAAATTGTCTATTATTTTTCTATTGTCTTTTGAATGGCGGTGATCTTGTGAAACCATCCTAAAGAGGGGAAAATTTAGACACCGAAATCATTTAGGCTAATTTAATTGTAAATTGAAAACAACATACTAATATTCCTAATTTTATATTAATTAACACCCATTTGTTAATTAATTAGATTATCCCTTCTTTCCACTAAATTCCCTCTTTATTCACTCTCAAATTTCTTGTAGAAGATAATTGAAATCCCATCAATATTTTCCTAGTTGATTAATTAAATCCCCTTCCTTGTATATGATTAACAAAAATAAAGAATTCCTAGATGGCCTAAGGGGATATCTAGGGTATTAATGTTAATCTAGTTAGGAGGACTAAAACATTGTAAATGAACTAGAAAAAGTATGAAATAAATGTAAATAAACTATTCTAGATGAAATGAAACCCTAATGTGTAAGAGAAGAGTAAGGAAAGGACTCATCTAATAAAATAATATTGTCACACAGTTGTCGTAGATCTAGAAATGGAATCGGGAAGTGCGGGAAACCCTTAGGGACCCTGCAAAGGGAAGATCTAGACTATTTGAGATGACACAGCACTGCGATTGTATTAGGGCACCCTAGTCTGCAATCTAGGCATTCAAAATAGCATAAATTCTTAGAATCTGAATGGTATAATAGATACATGTCTCTCAATACTTCTTGTATGTAATGCTAGATTTTTGAATGAACTGAGAATGACCCGTAATGCAAAGAGAAGTATCAAACCCTAGAAAAATGAAAGATGCATATGAATGGGTCGATGACCTCAACCGCCAAGCTAGTGGACTTATCACTAAGTGTTGCACTACATTACAGACCTTGATGTAGTTCTGGTGTGTGTGTGTGTGTGTGTGTGTGTGTCCTAGGTGCTTTCGTGTCATTTGTTCTTTGTTCGAGTGACAAATAGTAGCTATAGAAATGTAAGTAGCATGTGTGCATGGAATAGAATGGAATCCCTCCCCTATGAAGTGTGTGTGATGAAAATATCCTAGCTTGAATGCATGGCACTATGTGGATGCAAGTGATGCAATGGATGCAACCCTAGATGGAGTGATAGTAGTGATAAGATGTAATGACCTAGGACCCTCATTATGGTCTTATAGCTTTATATTTATAGGGCTCTCAAGATTAATTTTGTAATTAATCCCAAAAGGTCAACTGAGAAGAAGATAAGGATGACCAACAACTAGAAGTGACCCAAAAGAAGCGAGAAGAGGTTGTGCATAGACCAGAGTAGCACCGGAATGGGACTAGGTGCCTCGGGGCACCCCGATTTTAGCCTAGAATGTCGAATAGTCATGAAATGGGCTCATAGGTATCGGGAAATACGTGGGAAAGATGAAATAAAATATAAGAAAAAGATGGCTAAAAGGTGGGATTAATTAGTACTTTGTACACTTGAGAATCTTCTAAATAGTAGTATAAGACTAGGATAAATATTGTCTAATGTGTAATATTTGTGTCTAGATTATATAATCACCATCACCTCTTATAAAGTATTAATCATATTTAATTACACCTAATCATGATTAATTCAGCTTAACTCTACAACTCCATCATCCCATGCACCAAAATCAACACATTTCCCAAACCGGAAACCTATATAATAAAGACACAACCTACTCGAAAGCACACCAAATTATCATAAAACATTCTACTCTTGGAAATATTAAGAAGAATGAGAAATACCATTTGTTTAATGTAAATAGTTACCAAAGGTGGCCAACACAAAATTAGATAAACAACTTGCTTCACCAAATCCCTCCTCCTAGCCAACCAACACTACCTCTTCACCTTGAACATGGTTCAATAGAATATTAGAAGTACTTATAATTGTTCAATATTTTTCCTCCCTTTTATTTTTTATCTTGATGTATAGAGTATAATTTCTACCTAATTAGGTTAACATTAATCCATAACATACATATATAAATTATTTTCTCTAGATTATGAAGTGATAACATATGTACGCAATTCTCTTCTACACAAAAATTTTAGAGTGGTCTCCAAAGTCTCTATTTATGAACAAAGGGTAAAATATCTAATATATTTATTCCCATTAGTGATAAAATAAATAATACATATGATTATGTTATTATCCAATTTCCAAGGTGATGCTACATAATTCCATGAAAGAGGGTGATAAAGATAATGCATGAGATCATTGAACATAATCACTATTAATCGTATGTGAATTGTACGATAGAAACACTGAAGCCAATGCATCAAAAAAAGTGATACTAAAGAAAGAAACAAAGACAAAGGAACAAGGTCAATCAAGAAGGGTTAGAGGGAGGAGAAGGCGTAGGTCAGGAGAACTGGTTGGGGAAACAATGTTAAACTCTTCTTTTCTATAACCACATGCTATTTTTGTCAATCATTAGAAGGAGAAAAGGGGTATGGTGTAGAAGGAAACATATTTTGGAGATATGTTAGAAGGTAAGTTTTAGGTATTAAAATGACTATCAAGCTATCAAATTATTTTTTCTCCACATTATCATCTCTATGCCACTTGCATTTTTCACATGAGTGGAATTTGTAGTTAAAGGGGTCAAATAAAAATGGGGAAATTCCAAGAGGATGCAAGTTTGAAACCCAATCTTAATGGGGACATACAAAGGGGTCACTTAGTCAACACTGTTAACTTGTCTTTCACTTCCAGGTGCCAACAATTGACCCTTACACAACTAAAAGAAATGGAAAATTAAGAGAAAAATGGAGAAAATGGGAATTGATAATTTTTATTTTATTTTTTACGATGTCAACATTTTGAAATGGACAACATTTAATTTGTTAGATAAGACAAAGACATGAATAGAAATTTGGAAAGAAAATGGGGACTTAAATGTGGGAATTCAATATATACATGTCCCACACCTATTACATGGCTCGATTGTTCCTAACCAAATAATATCTACTATATATGTGCTCATTTTATCTTCTCGACCTCGTTCACATTATTTACATGAGTGCAATTTGTGCTTAAAAGGGCCAAAAAGAGAGAAAACTTCAATAGGTTCTAGGTTTGAAACCCAACCAAAATGTTGGCTTGTTATAGCACTTTGTCCACCCCTTTTCACTTTTAAGCTCAATCAATTGCAAAAAAAAGCGATGCAAAATAATCAAGGATAATTGAACCCCTCCAACAGGTAGGAATATGAGTGCTAAGTAGAATTTATCTTCCAATCGTAAACTATAAACTTAGACTCCATACAATTTCTTACATTATTTAGTGCAATCTACTCGTTAACTTGCAATGAGGGCGTTCAAACGGCATTATTATTTTTAGCAGGTAGGGTGGTGATGGAAGAGGATATGTTATGGCTCATCTTCATTATCTGATGTCATAACAGGTTGACATTGTGGTTTTTTTCATGAATCCTATTTATGCACTATGATTTTTCTGTCAAAAAGAAAAATAACCATATTATGGTTGTGGTCATGTAGATTTGCAAGAAAGACAAACATTTACCTCCCTATGTATACTTTGTATAATGTAGCTTGTGATAATGGCGTCTCATGGAGTTAAATCACCTCATGATATATTTATTTTTTTATAAATGGTCTGTTGTTATTATATTACACTGAAATTATAAACAACTATTGACATTGGTAATATTGATTGACTAATCATTACCTTCTAACATATCTCCAAAATATTTTACCTTGCACACCACACCCTTTTTCTCCTTGTAACAATTGACAAAAATAGAATGTGGTTATAGAAAAGAAGAGTTTAACATTCTCTTCTGAACTAGTTTTCTTGACATACGAATTATCCTCCCTTTAACCCTTCTTGATTGACCTTGTTCCTTTGTATTTTTTGTGTTTTGCATTATCACGTATTCAATGTATCCCTTTGAAATTTCCATCATACATTATGTGTATGGTTTCTATTATTTATTTTCTTTTGATATTTTGACTTGTTGAAGTCCCATGGATTTGGTGACTTGACCCAATGCGCCATGGACATGATTCAAAGGATATGACATTGGAGGACGAGCTTAGCTGAATGTAAACAAATGACACTACATGTAGTAGTTTGATATTTGAAATCCTATGCAACTCATTCAGAAGAAATCAAACTCATTGTAATCAATTCAATATCCTTTAATTGTGGCTATCAATACAAGCATGTAATGTCATTCTGAAGTCAAAAAATATTGCATTACACAAATAAGACTTGTAAACCTAGAGCATATAAGACATAAGATGCAATAACCAATCTCTCAACCTTTCACAGTAGCAGAAAGTGTGAATTCAATGAGATATGATCTTTTGTAGATAGAACAGTCCTGAGAAAATAACAAAATTGAAAATCTCTAATCCATGAAAGGTGTTGTGCATATATGCCCCAAATGTAGAAGACTACACCAACTTGTTAATTCCAACTATATTTTAAAAATGAAAAAATACCACACAAGGACAAAAATATAATTCCAAAAGTGCTAAGTTTCAATTCAAACAGAGCATAAGATATACAGAGCATCACAATGTTAATGCATTACAAACCCTTAAGATAGTTTTAAAAATAGTTGTAAGATTTCAATTTTTTTAAAAGGTACCAATGTTCAATCATGGATAGCATTAATCTAATTCTTTATGAACCCTTCAAACATTTTAGAAAATTATATGAAAGTAAAGAAGGGTGGAGAGAATTTACAAGCATGTAGCCATCAAAATGTTGAGATTGCACCATTTTGGCAATTCTAAAAATGTCTTTCTCAATGGTCTTTTTACAGGCCTTACACGATGATCTTGAGGACTTGGCATACTCCGCCTTCCATGGCTTTATAGGATACACTGTTGCATAAAATTGGGTTTCTACAATATTCAAACGATCGTAAGTTTGATATCGAGATTCACGAGAAATAGATTTCTCTAAGGTAGGGCTGAGGTTTGACAGTTGGCTTGGGCTGCAAAAAGATTTGGATGGGTAAGTCATTTTAAATAGTTATTCTAAAAAATCTTATATCTATTTTAAACTAGATTGTTTAAGTTATTTGTTTCAATATACTAAATTTGTATTGTTGTAGGTATATTTTAAATTGAATATGTATTATTTAAAATATTCCACTTTAAAAATATAAATATTCTTAATTGGAGAAATTGGAAATATGGGAATAACATGTGATCCGAGAGCATGTTAACGGGAGGATTAATACTAATTGATGAATTCATGATAATATTCGATAAGATTCAAATATGGTTTTATGCATTAAATTGTTTTAAAGTTGAGTTCACTAGAGATGAAAGTCATGGAAATAATTGCTTCCAATTTTATGAGATGATCCAATTAAGACCTTATTCATGTTTTCAAAAGGAATTCATAGTAATTTGGTGATCATGTTGTTCACATAAAATTGTCTACTACATTCAATTTTAGAATTAAAAATATTCAATAAATCTGAATTTAGAAACATGCATAATGAAGTCTTCTAGGCATTCAAATTTTCATTCAAGAAATTCTTTACAATTTCTATCATGAACAACATCAAGTAAATTTCGTGTATAAGCTCAAGGAGAAATTTTCAATTTTTTCAAAGGCTATTTTTGTATCTTCAAGTTTTGGTGTTTTTATTATCAAAATTTTAAATCAAATTTCATGTATCATTTGAGGAAGTAGATAATGAATTGATCGACTATCACCATTTCCCCAAATGGATTAAATCTTGTTAAAATTATGTGAAAAGTGTGTTTGATATATTCAAGTTTCATCGATATAGTTAACATGAAAGATTCACTCAAGAGATTTGGAAGATTAATGATGGTAAAAAGAACTATAAAAATAGTTCATTTAAATAATCGTCATTAAATGGAAAAACTCAAATTTGTGTTAGGTCCACATCATTCACTTTATGACATGTCATAAGGTCACTTAATAATATTATATCATAAAGTTAATTTGTTTTATTTTCAATAAACTTTATAGTTTATGTAATACATGAAATATTTTATTTATTTGTAAGGTCACATCAAGTTATTCCAATATTATAAGTTGGAACCTTATCTAATTTTTGTAACTACCATGAGGGTTTGAAAATAATAGTTTTGTAAGTTATCCAAAGGGATATTTGATACTACTTGAATTTTTTCTTGAAATAAAGAGGAATAGAAAATTTGTGTTGATTTCTAATATGGAATACAAATATTATTTATATAATTCTTTTTTAGAAATATATTTAATGTTGTAATTTATTATTATGTTTAATGTATGTTTTTCTTTCCTTTATTAAATGTGAGGTTCCATTTTTTAATTATCAACTCTCCTATTATTCATTTTACTACATGCAAGCAATAAATATGTGTTTTTAATTCATGGACATACTCTCTTTTATTCTCTATATCTCTCTACCTTCACACTCCATATTTTCTATATGTAAAACCCCCAAACAAAATTTACATGTTTATATAGAATATATTTGTTTCTTATTTTTCCTACTTTAAATTAAAATAAAATAAAACTCTCCTCATAATAGATGGGTTGTTTTTGTCTCCTCATTATTGGAAAATGTCATTTTTTTCTTTAATGAAAAATATTTTTCCAGACACATGATGATAACATAATTATGATGAATCATGCCTTAAGGGCACACACTTATGTTATAATTAATATAAGAAGGTAGGGTAATTCCTTATTCAATTTAAATTATCATTCAATTTTTACCTTCTACTTAGTTTCTCAATTTTACTTGATTGGTCCATGTGTTCTCAAATTATTTTTCCTTTGTTTTTTAAATTAGATTATTCTAGCTTTAGTAGGGTTTGTACTATCATTTGCATTATGATGTCTTTGTTATGCTTTTCAATGTCATGCCCATTATTTTTCATACCCTTTCCTACATTTTATAATATCTATATCATGTGTATAATGGGGCAATGACCCTTACTTGTACTTATCACTATTATAAGATATTTGGGGGCATTGATTATAGTACTTGAATTTTCCCACTTAGGGCATATCAACTTTGAGACTTATTGAATCGTTATCTCATGCTTACATAACTATATCTTAAGCGTATCTGATTTCAATTTTTAAGTGATTAATCTCAACCTTTTTAAAATTTTAGAATGTTCCTAATTAACATGCATAAAAAGGATGAATTATTATTACAGTGGATATTATTATTTAATTAACTTCCAACATTAACTCGCACAAATCAAATAATTGTTCACAAAGTGATCTGCTGATCTAGAAACTATCAAAACAAAAGGATAAATTGCACTTAACTAATTCTATATGGGTCTAGAGGAGTCCGAGTGATATGAATGTAGGAACAAGATGATCCGAGGCTAAAAATACTTTGATACTAGAACTTACACCTAAAATCGGATCTAGGAAAACCTTAGAAATAGGTCAAGATAATCAGTATAGTTCGACCCTCTACCTGGATAGTCATGGACACGATAGAAATTTGGTTCTATAGCTTCTTAAGTAATTTTCCTACTTGGAAATGACTATCAATATGTGTCAATATTCTTTTCTCACCTTGAATATCTCTATAAACTCTGCTCAAACCCTTGTAGTATAAGAATTAGTTCTGCAAAACAAATCTAGGTGGGTTGTAGGCACCACCGACATTGTCACTACTCTAAAGAGGGATCAAACTACACATCATTCTCCTAACATGTGATATCTACTATAGTGCAATCATAACTTGACAATCATTCTTTGACAATGCTTTGTTTGAGTTTCACACTTGTATAAATACTTGGGAAGTGTCACTTTTCTTACTTGTGGAAAGAATATGGAGACCCCTAGACCTTGGAGGATAATTCAAACCTATAAAGGTTTCTATCCTAATGGATTTGCATCAATTAATTCACTTTTTAGGAGCAATATGTTCTTTTTGTGTTTTTTTACATGAGGAGAACATAAGGTGTTAGGACCCTAAATGAGGTATGATTAACTTTATTATATAGGATTCTTATGGTTATTATGTTGTGAAATGCCAGCCAAGAGGGAATATGAATCTATAATAAAATTATGGAATTGAGATTTTGAGCCCAAAAAGTTTTGGTCCAAAACCATACAATATGGTCGATTGACATGTGTCAATATCGACCAAAACCTATGGTTTTGGACATGAGATAAAAGGAATATTTTCACTTTTATGGATTAGAGGATGGATGTCTTGAGATTCCTTTTATGTTATAAAACCTTAAGAGTTGAATACATAAAGGTGTGAAAAAAAATAATAAAGGAGTCGAAAAGCTATCGGGGTGTCTAAGCAAGAGTGAGGAGAGTGTATTTATACATGCAAGATTACAATGTCAAGATCAATGTTTTCAAAGGATAAATTGCCAAATTTGAGTGTCTACACCTACTGGGGGATGATACGAATGATGACTCAAAGCAATATTAACCCATATCAACATTAAAAGTAGAATTTTTAAAAGTACTAAAATCTATTTTTTGGTAGTTAATGATCCATATGAGAATTCACAAGTAAAAATCATACATATCAACATTAAGAGTACTATTTATGAACTTAGTCTATTTATAGAAAGTCCTAAAATCTACTTGGAGTATTTTTGACCTTTGGTATTTTGTATTTTTAGGGTATTCGAGTATCTCTCGAGCTTGATCTACCGAAAAGAGTGAAACACATATTCGTAGTGGATTAAATCTATTTTCCTCACCATATTTCCAATGGTTCATGTGGATCACAATTTGGGTCAATGGGCTACGAGATATGACCTCAACAAGGAGAACTAAAAATAATAATATAATAATAATGTTATTTATATATTTCCTCATCTTCTTCCCATTTGAATTCACCCTAAAGGTGGATATATTTCATATCCATGTAGAATGGCCTTTTAGTTCCCATTTATAAATATTCATTTACTACTCCTAGAACTTTCCATTTTTTACATTGTACCACTATAAAGAAGATGGTTTTAAATGAAGAAACAAACTTCGAAAGTTAAAATATTTGGTAGACATAAGTTACAGGTTCGCATGTTTTTAGGAATACATATCTCCTATAGAGATTTCCCTTTTATTATATGTCTTCATTTGTAAAGAATTGTGAGGCATACCTCTCCTAAAAATTTTACCCATTTCGCATACGTTCTCGATTGCAAATATATACGCAACATATACATGTCTCCTATAGATTTTTCCCAATTGATATACATTACCAACTCACCAATTATAATAATATGTATCTATTTGTGCAAATGGATTTATTTATACAAGTAAGTTTTTTTTTTTTTTTGAGATAAAATCCTTTTAATTATGTAATTTTAGAGATTTCATTGTGAATGTTTTAGTCTTAACACATTAAATGCCGTGATTAATTTTTACCACCAAATTCCAAAATAATTTTAATTAGAGGTATCATAGTGGGAATTCTTTCCTCGAATATATATAGGTTTTTAAATAGTCGCAAATCCATAGAAAATGAGAAGAGGGCATAGTTTAATATGTGGATCCATTTAAAGCATCATGTAATTAACACCGATCATTCCTTTCCAAAGAAAGTTTTTCAGTGAAAAAATGGTTGTAGACCAATATAAGAATGATTAGGAGAAAATGATGAAAATATAGAAAAAATATCCCATTTTAGAAACCCTGTTGTGGAAGGATTTCTCCAAGAAAAGTTAAGGTGCAATGAAGTTATGTAAAATCTTCATAATCAACTTAGAGAAAAGGAAGCATTTTGTGAAATAATAAAATAGATCTAACCATCGGGTAGGATGAATTTTAAGAGATGAAATAAAAGATGAAAATTGTTGTAGCTGCAAAGAAAAAAATTGAGGAAACCATGGTATATTTTCTTGTTCTTGTCATCCTTATGCAATTCGGATTTTTTGAAAAGTACAAGAAAAAGTATTTGTTTTGAGTTGTTAAATAAAATGGGGTATAATGGAAAAGGACGTAGAAAATATGGTGAAATAATTCAAGAACTTCTTGAAGTAAAAAGAGACCCACTAATTTTTTTCTTAGGTAGACTAAAGAATCATCTCAACCCACCATGGGTTGCACATTCATTAAACACAACGTGCATCAAGAACAATATGTTCAACATCTTTGTGAGTATTATATTCAAACACATGGAAGGTGTTTGTTTCATCACCTCATTTGCAATCAATGTTGTAAAATAGGTCATGATTATTTTCATTGTTGGAATATCCATCCTTGTAATATTTTCAATAATTACAACTATGAAAATCGTAAACGTTATTTTCATACATTCTTACACAAAGATATTTGAATTTGGTAAACATGAATATTTTCATGGGCCATCTCTCTTAAATGGAAGGAAATCACTTTACAACTTATAATTTCCCATATACATCGATATCAATCCCACAAGAGAATCGGGGCCATTGATTCTCAAGGAAGGAGAATTATCTAGACAAACACTTAGATTAGAATTAATCCATATCAACATTTAGAGTAGGATTTTTGATATTTTAATTTAGAATTAATTGATTCAAATAATTATTCAAAGTAGGAATGATACATATGAACCTTCAAATTTATATTTCTAAAAGTATAGTTTTAGAAAGTCTTGAAATCTATATTTAGTAGTTTTTATAACTTTTGGTATTTTGCATTGTTGAGGGTTTTCATATCATTTATGATCTTTAAAATATATGACAAGAACATAAATAATTTTTATAAATATTTTTCTCTTCCATATTTCCAATGGTTTTGTGGTTCATAAATAGCATTAACAAGCTAGGAGATATGACCCCAAAAAGGAGCACTAAAAATAATAATATGATTTTTTCATATTTTGTATTCTTATACCCATTTGAACTCACCCAAAAGGTGGATATTTTTGGAGCTCAAAATTGCACCCTTCCCTGAATCATAGACAACCTAGGATTTTGAGGCAACATGGGACTATCTCCAAGTTGTGGGACTTGAACTGAGATAGAACTCCAAAGAAGGTTGGTTCCTCTACCTATTCCTAATTCTAAACTACTCCTAGGAAGGGAAATGCAACTATCTAACTCTACTCTATCATTCCAGGGGCCCAAGGAGCTACAAGAGGTGATAACACTAAGAATGGTGGAAAAGACACTCTAGATGAGTGAAAATGGGAAGAGAATGAAGGAGGTGTAGACATCAAAATTTAGTACCGCTAGCTCTTTTTCCCATGTTTCATTATTTCCCATCCATTATCCTACCTATTTTAATTTATTATTAGTCCCCATCAATTATCTCATAATCCTCATCTCATTATCTAATTAATCCTAATCAACCGCATTTCCCTTCTCTAAGTTGTTTACCATCCCTAAAATCATTAGTTGTTTATCCCTATCTCTTATTTAATCCATTTTATCTCCCACATACCCATTTCACCTCCCAGAAACCCTAACCCACCTAAATACTTTAAAGCACTAATCATAATCTATAAAACCCCATCTATTAAATAAATCATCCTTCTACCGCCCAAATAGATGGTTCCCGTAGTTGGTGGCGACCCACCCAGTCATCGTCAAACTTATAAGGTCACATTTACCTCTCCTCCCAAAGAGAGGCATAATCAGAATTCTTTTGCTTTTTGGTGATCCTATCTTGAAGCCTAAGTTGTTTTCAGAAGTGCTTCTGATCTTCTTGAGTCCCTTGGAGATTACTTTCATAACTTGTGGAGATTTTTGGGAGTTTATCTTGATCTTATATTGGTTTATACTATCATCGAATTTCCATATTTGGTTTTTATCTTAAAACAAACCTCTTGCATTCTTGTTTGCAAATCTAGTGTAAGTAGGGGTTTAACTAGTTTCCTTTCACATTCCTTCACACACATCCAAACACACTAATCAATTAACACATCTAAACATTCCCTACCAAGTGGAACTGATTGGGATTTCATCACCCAATAGGAAAACTAGCGTGGTGTTCGACCATGTTATAAATCCTACACATATTTGGGCCTCACGTACCTTCGGGTATATCAAGGACTCCCCATCCAAAACTACCCAAAACCAACCTTAGATTTCCATTTCTTAGGTACCTTCATTATCCATTTCCCCTTTTATTTTTCACATCTTTTAATTAATCAAGATAAAGAAAACATTGCATGTTTATCTTATTTAATTTAATTAGTGAATCTATTGTTTTCTTGTTTTGTTTCATTCCCGTTATCACACGCTCTTTAGCTAGGAAAATGTAACAAAATATTTCATTAAAAAATCTCATCATGTCATCCCAATCAACTTCCACTATGGTCATTGGCTCATCCATGCCTATGATCACCTCTTCCATGGTCACCCAACCTTTGATCATCAATGTACCTCATCAATAACATCTTGTTCAAACCACCACCTATGATGAAACTAATCCTTTATGCATCATCAATCCATCCCATCTAGACTAGCTACCCCTCCATCCATTGCATCAGTTGAAGCTTTTGGGCCTCCTATTATCCCTTGTGGTAGTTTGGAGTTCCAAGAGATTCTCGATGCTAATCCCATAGCCCTTCATGACTACCTTCTTAGGAATTCAACCCAACTTCCTATTGATGGACCACCTCTCTAAAAAATCTATGGCTATCATTCCAACCCCAAAACAACCCAAGTTCTTTCTTCACAACTTGCAGTGTTTTTCCTAGATCTATGAATGAGAACACTATGGTCCAACATGAGCTTGACCCATCCTCTTCTACAATCCTCAAACTCATCAAACCACCAAACTAGTCATACCCATTCCTCCTAATCTACCTCCTATCACCACTTTCATTCCTATCACCTCTTCTACCACTATCATCACTAGTTTCCCCATTCAATGCTTGCCCATCATATCTCGAACAACATAATAAATATTTACCCATCACATCCCACATTCATGCAAATATCATCACTACTCAAACTCCTCCTAGGGGTGTTTACCATTACATGATACCCAATCCACCCCCTCAATAATATCAACCTATCATCACTCATATCCCCACTTATCATATACATCAACAACCAACCCAATCTCAATAATCACATCATGTCCCTATTTCTCAACCTCAACCATTGTAAAAACTCATCCAATCTCAACCCATGACCTAAATTCATCCTCTTCAAGAAATTCCTAAAACACGCACTCATCCACAAGCTTATCAACCACCTTATCATATCACTTCCCACATTACAAAATCACAATCCCATCTAACCACTTCAAATGACCCCATGCATGACTTGATGAATAGGTTGGCTAGCCTTGAAGCCACTATCTTAGTGCCCAAGGTCACATTATCTTATGATAAAATTTGTAATGAACCTATCCATCCATTAGTCCCAATAAAATCTTATCCTCATCATTGGGAGATTCCCAAATTCACCAAGTTTAACAACAAGGAGGATCCCCAACAACACCTTCATGTGTTTAGGCATGTATGTTATCTCATTTCCCATGACCAAGAACTCATGCTTCACACTTTTCCTATGTCCTTGGCTAATCATGTGTTGGATTGGTACAATGGCATCCCCCAACACTCATTGTTCTCATTTACCCAACTTGCATGAAACTCTTCTTAGAACATTTTCAATCAACATTATGTGCAAGATCACCATTACAGACCTATATGCCATTCGACAATTTAATGATGAGTCTATCATAGACTTTTTCACATGATGGCATGGAATCATAAATCAATTATCATTTTCCCTTCCACAGACAAAGCTTATCGAATTATTTTCATGCTCTTGTGTGAATCATATCTCATCCACCTTACAAATCCAATCATTTCAAACATTTGAAGAAGCCTTCACTATGGCTCATAAACTTGAGACTCATTCCCTTGAGCAATGCCAACTTAAACTTAAATTAAACAAACCAAAAACTAAGTTTACTAAACCATCTACACATAATGGAAAATCCAAGAGCACGGGAAATGTTGTGGTGGTTAATTCTTCTTCTACACCCACTGCTAGTACATGGCCTCAACAAAGAACTCCTAGACCGCCACCTAACTACACTCCTCTTGGAGAATCCTACAACTCTATATTTGATAAATTGATGGTGGTCCATCTCATCATGCTTCCACCCATTCAACTATTCAATGAATCAATACCTAAACCCATGTGGTATAGTGAGGATCACTATTGAAAATACCACCAAGTTCGTGGATAGGATATAGAAAGATGTCAAACCTTAAAATATCTTGTCCAAAAACTCATAGACCAAGGTTAACTTCAAGTGGATAATCCCAACGCACCTCCAAATCAACCACTTGATGTTTTAAACAACCATTTCCTAATCATGCGCCAACAAATCAAACCACTCCTCCTACATCTCAACCACTTAATGCTCACACCATTAGCACCATCAATACCACTGATCAAGATCTTACCCCATTAACAACTCCAACTACTTCACCAACTATTACACCCACTTCCTCTTTGGACATTATCCCTATATCTAATATTCCACCAACACTTATCCCCATCTCTAAACCAATCGTATCCACATCTACATTGACACTTACGTCTAATTACGTAATTACGTCTACTTTACCACTTGCCACATCTACTTCATCGTATTTGACCACTACCTCACCTAAATCTATTCTACCACAATTTATTATATCGTATCCATCTTTAGCACCTATCCCAGTCCCTCTTTCTACACTTTTACCCGCACCAACCATGTCAACTATTGTGACCACGTCTACACCATCTTCTCTTCCCACATCATTCTCATCGTTTGAATAATTTTTGAAACCACTCCAACTCGCAATAAATTAAAATGATGTCCCTATTTCATCCAAAAAATCGACATCCCCACATCAGGCCAATCTTCACCTTCTTTAGATCTCATCAAACACAAATTAATTCCTCCACCAATATCAACCACACAACATGTAATGCCTCTATTGTATTTATATTTGTACTTGCTTCTTTGAATGAAGTTGGCAAACGTTGACATGTGATTGTGTTCGAGTTTTGTGCTCTTAAGAACTGTTTGATCATGTTTGTTGGAATGATATCAATTGCTTATGAGATCTTATTGTTAATCATTCTTATGGAATTGTAGTACTTATGTTGATTTATCATGGAGTACTTACTTGACTAGTTTTTGAAATAAACTTAGTGATTTCATCTTGTGGAAAGTGAAATCGATTCTTGGGACAATTAAACAAACAAGTAACCTGGTAAGCTATCTATGTTTTTTTGATATAAATTTTGTTCCTAAGACTATTGTATCGATATTAGATGAAGGACAATACCTTGGATCAATTTTAGTGATCTAAGGCATTCTCCTTAATCGATATGTTATAATGACTATAACTGGTAAGTCTAATTGACTTCTTAATGTTTTCCAATATTATAATTTTATGTAGACTTGGTTGAATATAAACTAACCTAAGTTTTTAATATCACCTCAAAAAAATCAGTCATACTTCTTAATCTTATTTGAATTTGATTGAGGTAATGGTGATATTCTTTTTGATAGTATGAAGGCCTAATCTAGCCTATACTAAGGTGATAATTATATTCCAAATGACCTAACTATATCCTATTTGCATTTGATTAAATAATATCAACCTAAGCTAAGGTTGACACATTATATTAATGGGATCCTAAACCTATCTAAGGATCCTATGTTCTAAACCTATGACCTAACCTAAGGACCTAACTGTGGTTAGCATTAAGGTGAAGGGTTAGTTGCATGTTCACGATGTTTGGCGCAAACCCTTACTAGTACTTGGAAAATTTAATGAGTTTTGATTAGTATGCACCACCACCTTTGGCAGGGACCAAGTCTTACTTGACCATGCACACTAAAGTGGTTTGTTAAAGATTTAGTGTTGGCATGAATAACTATTAGTTGGTTTACTATTTTTGAATTGGAAATTGGCGGTTGGTGGAATTATTGGGAGTAACTGGTAGTTCTACCATGGCATTAATGATCTTGAAAGAAACAAAACCACCTTGGAAAGGGAATAATGGTTTTGGGAGAAAAGATAGGGGTTAGTTTTCATTTTTCATTTGGTTTTTCGAGCACTTGGGCTCTACATGTAGACTTATTTTTTAACTATTAGTTTGTTTTTGGATAATTTATGATTTTTAGCTACATGGAGGAATTAGAGGAGAAACATTTGTTGATTTGGTTATTAAAATGAAGAGAAAGAGAAGAATGGGTTTTCTGTGGAATCTGTTTCAAAATCTCTTGTAGAATCCTTCAGGAATCTTGGAGAGAGAATTTGGGAACTTGGAAAGGATTTGTAGGAGCTCCACTCGGGCATGATAGGCTTTAACTCCTTTGAAATAATTTGCTCTATTTAATGGCTTCATCAACAAAACTATGCTCTTTAATAAAATTGTGTTCTCTAGTTATGGGTTTTTGTATTTGTATTATTATTTGACTATTTGGTTGTTTATGGAATATTGTTTGGAATGTGGTCATTTTATGACTTCCGAGTTGTGTATTCTCAACTGTGGTTTGATGGCTTCAGGAATAGATGTGTTGAGTCATTTTAGAAATACACATATCTTAAATGAGTTGTGTTCTTGTGCTTTTTTGAAGCACTATAACTTGTTTTTGTTTATACCCATCTCTATAGGGTTTAATGCAAGTTTTGCATGATCTAATGTATATCCTAGAAAGTGGTATTTTTGGGAATATGATTTGGTAGGATTTCTATTTCTAGGTATTTGATATACTAGCTTGAATGTTGGTTTGTAACTCTTAAACAATTTATCCTTGATTGACCGTGAATGGCTTGTCGATTGGTCTTATATCAACTATATAGTTAGTCATTTTGGCTTATGTTTAATGGAACTCATATATTGAATATGATACTTGTATTGGGTGTTGGATTATTCAAATATTTTGATTAAAACCTTCAAAATTTAACCGAGTTTGTTAAGAGAGTGATACCATATCCATTGAGGATTATGGGCGTTTAAGTCTAATATGAAGTCTTTTTACTTCGTCTCCTTGCATGGACACCTCCGTAACTTAAATTTGACCCATAAGTTGACGGCTCATTGGGTATTTGGTTCCTTAGAAAAAAAAATTATTTTTCTTGCATACTTATTTCATTCCACCTTCGTGGAAAGGATTCGTGTTATGGGTTTTGGGTGGTTGAATCTACCACACCCGTAAACTAGAAATGTAACTATGAATTGATATAAGTTATTACTAATTCACATTAAGCCTTAGACTCACTCGAGTCAAATTGATACCAACACCTACCTTAGACTTTGATACGATCAAATCTAGTATGGATCAAAACCCGTATGAATTAGTAGTGAGTTTTGGTTTAAGATATTGTTAATGATCGAGCCTAACTTAGCTAATTACCTAGAGTGTAGACTTTTCTTCTATCCTCTACCATAACAGTCTTAATTTTATTTAAGAGGATACCTATTATAAATAGATTTAAACCTTTTTCATGTTTAATTTGTTATTGTTGATCGAGGAGCATCAATTCTTCAGTTCTTGATCTTTTGATGACTATGAAGTCTTAGTGCTTAGTCTAGATTGAATGTAGTCTTGATTGAGTATAATAGTTGATCAAGTTACTTTTGTATGAGTTGAATCACTTAGTGTATAGCTGTTAGAATTATAAGCCTTTCTAATGGATGATGTGATATTTTGTAATTGATTTCATTTTCCGTTACATAGAATTTGGTTCATGTATGTTGCTTTAGATATTAATGGGGTGTGATCTATATACCTCATTTCGACTATGATTGTTTACTTAGTTGCAATGACCTTATTAGAATAATGATTTTATAATATGAGTTCTTAAGTAGAATAAACTCACTATGCAATTTAAATGAGTGAAATTTACTTGATATATAAACAAAAATATAATGAGTTAAAATATATATATTATCTAAACAATATAAGGATGTATTGTCAAACTATTACCTTGTATAATCATTGATTGAATAAGTACAACCATTGTTGACTAAGTTAAGTTATATAAACTTAATTAAACAAGATATAAGACTATAGTCATATAAGTATGGGCTTATATGACTGCAATCTTATTAATCTTGTACTTATATTAATATAATTGATTTGATCAATTACATTTTTTCGGTACCTCTTTGTGTGCCTTAAATTATTATCTGATTTGAATTACTTGAATGAATTGCATGTGTTAACTTGTCTTTTTTAATGGTTTCATTTATGATGTTCTTGTGGCATGATCAAAGAGTTGTGTACTTTCTTTGAACCTTAGGATAATTTCATTTAAAATTAGTGTTCCTTTTATGAAATTATTAAGTTAGAGCATGTTGTTCTAAAGATTTAGTACCTATCATGCTCAATTCGTATGAACTAACAGATGCTAACAATCTTGCAGATGGACTTTGTGAAATATGAAAGAAGGAAGACGTATAAAAGTTACATTTATTCTATTGATTGAAGTTAGTTGATTTGGTTAAATGATTATTGTATAAACTTCTTGAAGTATTTCTATTTTGGAAACATGAAAGGCCTATGGCCCATTTATTGTAATTACTTGGAAACATGCTGATTTCATTGATAGAAATATGTTTGATGATATTTAAATATTGAATGAAATAAAGATGGTTTACTTGATTCATATTGTTTAAATGGAAATGATTGAATGTTAAGTGTTGGGAATTAGTTGTGATTCCATTTATAAAAGTGAAGTAAATTGTATTCATAACATTTCTATACTAAGCATAAGTATGTTTTATTGAAGTACTATATGCATTTGTGATTGCTTACTCTTATGAAATAAAAGAGATATGATCAGTTATCTATGTAGCTTGGGTAATATGATAAGTGAAGGACTGATGTTAAACTAAGTCTGTTAGTTTGAATGGAATATGAAATGTACTATTATAAGTATATGAATATGATATTATGTCCATCAACTTGAATGTGTTGGAATGTACTTATATGATTGGAATGGTCTTTAAGTATTGATTCTTAAATACATACTTGTTGTCTAATTGCTTAATACAACTAGATAAATAGTGGTCATAATGAAAGTATGAACAAAGGAATACTTATAACTAAACTATAAGTAAGAAGGATGTATTCTTGTGTATGAAGTGTTTTAAATACCTTTGATAGGTTATGTTACTTGATAAAAGTATGAAACATACCTAAAAATATTATTCATGTATAACTAAACTTTTACTATTAATGTTGAGGTAAAGTGACATTGTCTTAATGCTTCCCTATAGTTAATACAACTGATTTAGGAGCATGGCACTTAGCTGAATTAATGGAAAACGTATATGTAATTGATTAAACTTAATGCAGATTTTTAACCTGCAATCTTGTACTTAAAGGTTTAATTTTATCGAACCCTTGTTGATCCTTAAGCATGACACCTAACAATAACAAGATAATGGAAGGATTAACAAGTTGCGAATTAAATGAACTAATGAACTTGTTAAGATATGATTCCCTGACTTGGCGGATCTTGATGGATTGTCGTAGCATATTTTCTACCGCATTGCACAATACCCACTTAATGATGCAATTCATTAATTAGTTACTGTGGAGCAACCACTATGGTGTGACTATCCACCTAGCTCCCTTAAGTGTTGTGATCGTAAAATGTTGATCCAAGTCACTGTTATGCACTAATTAGTGACAGTGGCATAATCCAAGAATAAGTTCATCTTAATGATGACTACGGGAATGAAGTGGAACCAAAGTGATGTAAGTCAATTTGGTTGTGCTTGATTTCCCTTAGTCTCCTTAAGTAGACTATTAATACTTGACTATGTGAACTATCCCTACTTAGTACCTAACACGGACATGGAATTTTTGAATTAACTCAAGGTATCCTATTCTAGATAACAGTTTGGAGTGTGGTGAAAAACATATCCCTTTTGACGAGTATGTCGTTTAGGAATAAAATCATGGCATACATGTCTTAAAAATTTGGCCAAAGTAGTGCAGTTTATGATTGTGTTGTCTTGATTTCACCTGGACTAAAGATGTGTGATATCAGGTGGCCATCCATAACAAATACCCGTATAAGATGTTTGCACTTGAATAAGGAAACCACTAGTATACTTCATATACACTTGTTATAAAGAAAAATGAGAGATCGGTTTATACCGAGTCATTACAATTGCATATGGTTTACTATTATGTGATGGATTAGCTAAAGGAATGTTTGTTCTAAATTATGTGAATTTAGAACAGTGAACATTATGTTAAAAAAATCCCTTGTTATTGAAGTCATAAATGAGGATGTTACATTTTGGTATCAGAGCTGAAGGTTGCAGCTCTTGGATCTATTTGAGTCCATCTGATAAAACTTAATTTCTTGATTAACAAAAATGGTTAGAACAAGGGGAAATGTTTTCGATGACTATCCTTCGGTGGTGAAACAACTACATCTCAAAATATGGATGAGATCCTCACTACTATTATTTACATAAGGGATCGAATTGTTGTACTTGAACAACAAATGGCTGGAAATAATGATGAATCTGAAAGTGAGCAGTCCCATAGATAACCACATAATGAAAATAGTGTACACGATGAACATTCTAATGATGGAAATAACATTAATGCTTCTAATAACAATGCAAATGTACCCAATCAACCTCCCAATCATCCCGAAAACAAAAGGAAATGTTAGCGGTGAGTTTACCAGTGATATAAAAATAATAAGTCCACCAAAATTTGATGGTACCACCCTTGAAATGGGGTTGAGAATTGGCTCAGTGAGATGGAGAAGTACTTTACAATAAGGAACTTCTTAGAAGAAACCAAAGCAATATGGGGAGCTTACCATCTTTCCCATGAAGCATCTTCATGGTGGGACAACCCATGCAAGTTTGAACTAAATGTTGATGAAGCCAACATTACGTGGGATCAATTTAAAGGCTACTTTAGATAGCGTTGGCTACCACAACTTTACTATGATCAGAAAATGTCTGAATTTCATACATTAACACAAGGAAAACTAACTATAACTGAATATTGGGATAATTTTATCAAACTTCTCAAGTATGTACCTCAGTACCAAACAGATGAAAAGTTCGAATATGTAAATTTATAATGGGATTTAATCCTATTATATCTAGAGAGATGATGTACACATTTCATCCACTATGGAAGGATTTGTTGAAAAGGCCATAAGGCAAGAATAGAAATTGAAGGCAATTTATGTGCATAAAGAGGAGAAATGTAATAAATTTTCTAGATCTTTTTCACTTCTTACACCTAAAAAGGTGGCATGGAAGAAGTATGGTAACAAAATCAGATTTGGGGCTGAAAGTGGTAGAAAAACAACAACAAATAAACCTGCTGCAAATAACGAAATAGTGGATGTAAAAAATAATAATGGTCAAAACAATAATTATAAAACTGAAAATAAGTTTGATCCTAGGAAGGGACCTATTGGGGGCTGTTATTATTACATAAAAGATCATTATGGAAATCATTTCCATCTCAGGAAAAAGGATAGCAACCAAAGCACAAGATACATGCTGCAAAGAGATAAGATAAGTAAGTCGAAAAAGTAAGCTACGCCCATAGAAGTACCAGTAAGTTGTTTGGTATACCTGTAACTATAATTTTTTATACTGGTGCTACAGAATGCTTTATTTCTAGTAAATTAGCTTCAAAATTAAAAATAAAAGTTGGAATTATGGAAAAATCATGGACTATCCATTATGGGAACAATGTTGTCCACACAATTGATAAATGTATTTTTGGCATAGCCTTAGAATTACCAAGCTTTACTACAGAAGTAGACCTGTATGTTACACCTTTAGGGTCTTATGACATCATAATTGGTGTGAATTGGCTTGTTGATCATAAATAAAATGTAAATTGTTATGAAAAACACATAAAATGTCTTGATGATCTGCAAAAAAAAGTAGACATTCAAGGTGTAAAAAGAGACATTTCAGTTAGAGAAATATCAACCATGCAGCTTAAAAAGGCCAAAAACAAAGGCTACATGTTATATGCAGTAAAAATTTCTGAATCAAGTAGTAGAAGGTAGTGATTTTATGGAAAAATATTTGTTATTACAAGAGTATAGTGATGTGTTTCCGGAAGAACTACCTGGTCTTCCATCGAAATGAGAGTTTGACTTCACAATTGAAATCAAACCTAGAACTGAACCTATTTCCAAAGCACCATACCACATGACTAAAATTGAGTTAGTTGAACTGAAGGAAAAATTACATGAACTTTTTCTAAAGGTTTAATAAGACCAAGTGTCTCACCTTGGGGAGCACCGGTGATATTTGTTAAAAAGAAAGATGGAACACTTAGACTTTGTATTGATTACAGAATGTTAAACAAAGCAACAATAAAATATATATATATATATATCCTCGTCTCATGAATGATGATCTTTTTGATCATATGCGTGGTAAATCAATTTATTCTAAGATAGATCTATGATCTAGGTACCATCAGTTGAGAATCAAATATGAAGACATTCATAAAACAACCTTTAGAACAAGGTATGGGCACTATGAATTCATTGTTTTACCTTTTGGTTTAACAAACGCACTGTAACTTTCATGAATTTGATGAATAATATTTTTCAAGAATACTTGGACAATTTTGTGCTTGTATTCTTAGACGATATTCTTATCTATTCAAAAATCATGGAGGAGCACAATGAACATTTAAGGATTATACTTGAGATTTTAAGAAAGAGAAAACTATTTGGGAAGTTGTAAAAATGTTTTTTTTATGAAAAAAATTACATTACTTAGGACATGTGATAAGTAAGGATGGAATCTTAGTGGATCCATCAAATATTGCAGCCATAATTGAATGGCCAGCACCTAAAGATGTTCATGAAGTTAGAAGCTTCATGGGGCTTGTCGATACTATAGAAAATTTGTAAAATACTTTTCAAAAGTTTCTACCCTAATTACTTCACTGTAGAAGAGAGATAAAAAATATGTTTGGAATGATAATTGTGAGGCATCATTTAAAACATTAAAGGGACAACTAACTACAACACATCTTTTGACTATTCTGATCCTAACGGAAATTGTCACAGATGCTTCTAGAGAAGGATTAGGGGTATATTAATGAAAAATGATCATTTAATGGAATATAAAAGTATAAATATGCTCCCATGACCTATAACTTGTTGCCATAGTACATGCACTACAAGTTTAGAGACATTATCTCTTAGGTAAACCCTTTGAGCTAAAAATAGACCACCTTGGGCTGAAATATATCTTCACATAGCCTAATCTTAATGCAAGACAATGAAGATGGTTAGAATTTTTGTCTCAGTATGAATTTGATATTAGTTACATTAAAGGTAAAGAGAACAAAGTGACATATGCACTAAGTCATAGGAAACATATTTCTACACTTGTAACCTTGAGAACTCAGTTCAAAGACGAGGTAAAGAAAGCAATGATAACTGATCCATTTTATCAACAAGTAAAAACAACACTTGCTACATATTCTAATGATGTAAGATACAAAGGTTTCTGAATTGATGATGAAGGAATCTTAAGGTATGAAAATTGGGTGTATATACCCTTAGAAAATGAGTTAAGGAAGAAAGTGATGATTGAATTTCACAATGCACCTTACTCTTGGGCATCTTGGAGTGACGAAAATGCTTGCTAATGTAAAACAACAATATTTTAGAAAGGGATGAAGAAAGATATAATTGATTATGTGACACATTGTCTTGAATGTCAATGTGTTAAGGTTGAACATATGCACCTAGCTGGTTTACTATACCCACATAGCATACCATAGTATAAATGGCAGGTAATAAGTATGGATTTCATACAAGGGTTGCCTATGTCTAAAAATAAACATGATGTTATTTTGGTTGTAGTTGACAAATTAACAAAAGTAGCTCATTTCATTGTTGGTAATTTGAAGGATGATTCACTTGTTCTTGCAAAAATATTTGTTCATGAAATTTTTAGATTGCATGGTGTACCTGAGTTAATTATATCTAATAGAGATCCAAGAATGAATTCACATTTTTGGAAAACTCTAAATGCAGCCTTAGGAACAAAATTGAACTTTAGTTCTATGTATCATCCAGAAATGGATGGGCAGACCAAAAGAGTTAATCAGGTAATGGAAGACATGCTTAGGATGTACTATATGGATCAGCAGTACAAATGGGAAGAATACCTTCCTTTGGTTGAATTTTCATACAATAACATATATCATTCCTCTCTAAAAATGGCACCTTTTGAAGCATTGTATGGATGAAAGTGCAAACCCCGTTAGTTGGGATAACATAGAAGATAGAGAGGTAATTGGACCTGAAATGCTTACTAAAATGGAACAACAAGTAAAATTAATCCATGAGTGATTAAAGGAAGTTGCTGATAGGTAGAAAAGCTATGTAGACCTGAAAAGGGTTGATAGGAAATTTGAACTTGGTGAAAAGTCTTTTTAAGAGTCAAGCCTAAAAAGAGCTCTATTACTTTTGGCAAAGCAACCAAGTTATCACCTCGATTTGTAGGACCTTTTGAAATTATAGAAGTGGTCAACCTTGTTTCCTATCGCTTAGCATTGCCTCCCACATTGGCATGGATGCATGATGTTTTTCATATTTCCTTGCTTAAGAAATATGTTTCAGATTTGTCACATGTATTAAATTGGAATTCTTTGTAGGTTCAAGACCCAGGGGTAATCGTGGTTGAACCCATAAGGGTGCTGGAAACTCACAAGTTGCACTTGCGTAATCATGAAATAAGTCAATGCAAGGTCCAATGGGACCAATTTAGTGAAGAAAGTACAACCTGGGAGAATCTTGAAGACATGAAAACTACTTTTCCACATGTTTTGAACAAATATAATTCAGTTTTATGTGATATTTGGGATAATTGATATCAAATATCTCTTATTTTTTCCATTTTTGGAGAAAAACACTTTTAATAAGTGTTGGTACAACCATTTTGATGTTGTAATGAACCTTTGAAAAACTTGAATTTCTGCAAATTTTGTTTACTGTTTGAGAATTATATGGTTGAATAAGTTATATTTTTACCTATGTTCTTAAAAATGTGTTGGACTAAGTTAATCATCGGGACGATGATTATTTTTAGAGGGGAGGTATGTAATGCCTCTGTTGTGTTGATATTTGTACTTTCTTCTTTAAATGAAGTTGGAAAAAGCTTACATGTGATTGTGTTCTGAGTTGTTTTGCTCTTAAGAATTGTTTGATCATGTTTTCTAGAATGATATCAATTGCTTATGAGATCTAGTTGTTAATCATTATTATGGAATTATAGTACTTATGCTGATATATCATGGAGTACTTACTTGACTGGTTTCGAAATAAACTTAGTGATTTCAGCTTGTGGAAAGTGAAATTTGAAGCTTGAGACAGCTTAAACAAACAGTAACCCGGTAAGCTAGCTATGTTTTTTTATATAAATTATGTTCCTAATACTGTCAGATCAATATTATATGAAGGAAAATACCTTGGATCAATTTCAGTGATCCAAGGTATTCTCCTTGATCAATATGTTATACGACTATAATCGTAAGTCTAATTGACTTTTTAATGTTTTCCAATATTGCAATTTTATGCAGACTTGGTTGAATATAAACTAACCTAATTTGTTTAATATCACCTCAAAACTTTCAGTCATACTTCTTCTTAATCTTATTTGAATTTGATTGAGGTAATGGTGATATTCTTGTTGATAGTATGAAGGCCTAATCTAGCCTATACTAAGGTGATAATTATATACATGATGACCTAACTTTATCCTATTTGCATTTGATTAAATAATATCAACCTAAGCTAAGGTTGACACATTAATATTAATGGGATCCTAAACCTATCTAAGGATCCTATGTTCTAAACCTATGACCTAATTGTGGTTAAAATTAAGGTGGGTGAAGGTTTAGTTGCATGGTCACGATGTTTGCACCAACCCATACTGGTACTCTGTGAATTTAATGAGGTTTTATTAGTATGCACCACCACCTTTGGCAGGGACCAAGTCTTACTTGGTCATGCACACTAAAGTAGGTTGTTAAAGGTTTAGTGGTGGCATGTATAACTATTAGTTGGTTTACTATTTTTAAATTGGAAATTGGTGGTTGGTGGAATTATTGGGAGTAACTGGAAGTTCTACCATGGCCTTAATGATCTTGAAATAAACAAAACCACCTTAGAAAGGGCACAATGGTTTTGGGAAAAAAGATAGGGGTTAGTTTTCATTTTGCATTTGGTTTTTGAGCACTTTGGATCTACATATAGACCTTCTTGTTTTTGAGTTGTTAGTTTATTTTTGGATGATTTATGATCTCTCGTTGCATGGAGGAATTAGCAGAGAAAAATTTATTGCTTTGGCTATTAAAATGAAGAGAAGGAGAAGAATGGGTTTTCTATGGAATCTGTTTCAAAATATCTGATGGAATCCTTCATGAAAGCTTGGAGAGAGACTTGGGAGCTTGGAAAGGATTTGTAGGAGCTCTACCAAGCATGATAGGCTCTAACTCCTTGAAATAATTTTCTCTATTTAATGGTTTCATGAAAATAACTTTGCTCTTTAGTGAAATTGTGTTCTCTCGGTTCTAGATTGTGTATTTGTATTATTATTTGATTATTTGGTTGTTTATGGAATATTGTTTGGAATGTGGTCATATTATGACTAATGGGTTGTGTATTCTCAACTCGTGATTTGATGGCTTCAGGAATAGATGTGTTGAGTCATTTTAGAAATACCTGTACCTTAAATGAGTTGTGTTCTTGTGCTTTTTCAAAGTACTATAACTTTGTTTTGTTGATACCCATATCTGCAAGGTTTAATGCAAGTTTTGCATGATCTAATGTATATCTAGAAGTGGTCATTTTTTGGAATATGATTTGGTAGGATTTCTATTTCGGGTATTCGATATACCGGCTTGAATGTTGGTTTGTAACTCTATAAACAGTCATCTTTGATCGAATGTGAATGGCTTATTGATTGGTCTTATATCGACTATATAGTTAGTCATTTTGGCTTAAGTTTAATGGAACTCATATATTGAAGATGATACCTATATCGGGTGTTCAAGTATTCAAACCTTTTGATTAACACCTTCAAAATTAACTAAGTTGTTAAGCGGTAATTCTAGAGCCATTTGAGGATTTTGTGTAGTTTAAGTCTAATATGAAGTCCTCTTACTTCACTCGCTTACATGGAAACCTTTGTAACTTTCATTCCACCTTCATGAAAAGGATTTCATTTTGTGGGTTTTGGGTGATTGAGTCTACCACACCCGGTAAACTAGAAAGGTAACGTGAATCGATTTAAGTTACTATGGATTCACATTGAGCCTTAGGCTCACTCAAGTCAAAGTTATATTGAAACATACCTTATACTCTTAATACAACCCAATCCAATATGGATCGAAACCGGTATGAATTAGTAGTGAGTTCTAGTTTAAGATATTGTTAGATCGAGCCCAACTCAGCTTCTTACATAGAGTGTAGACTACTCTTTTATCCTCTGTCATAACAGTCTTGATTTTATTTAAGAGGATACCTGTTATAATGTATTCAATTCTTGTTTTTATTGTATTTGTTATTTTTGATTGAAGAGAATTAGTTGTTAGAGTTCTCTATCTTTTCAATGACCGTGAAGTCCGAGTTCTTCTACAGTAGTCTTGACTGAGTATAATAGTGATCAAGTTACTTTGGTATGAGTTGAACCACTTAGTGTATAGCTATTAGAATTATAATCCATTCTCGTGGATGATGTGATTTTGTGTAATTGATTTCATTTCAGCACATAACTTGGTTCATGTCTACTTGCTTTAGATATTAATGGGGTACGATCTTATACCTCCTTTCGAATGTAGTTTTAGGTTGCAATGTAGAGGAAAATTTGTGTTAGTGTGCAAACATGATATGATTATGCAATCAAACCAACACAAAAGGTAACACAACTAATCCACTACCTCTAATTGAGCAAGATGGAAAGAAGGGGAAAACAATTTACCTGTACTTACCTACAAGTAGAATTCTCCTCCTTTGTTGCCTTGGATTTTCTCCTTTGATTTTTCTTGCTTGGATAAATGCAATGGATGCTTCAGATTCTTGGACAAATTTTGGCAGCACCTCCCTTTGATCAATGGCTTGATTGAGCTCACTAGATTGCTTTGATGATTGCTTGGATTGCTAGAAAATAGGCAACATTTACTTGCAAATTTCTAAGGTGCTTGCCATGGAGGGTGGCACCTCTATTTATAGTTGGAGGAGTGGAAATGGATGTTTGATATTTTTCCATGGTGGATTAGATCAATGGTTGAAAATGGATGAGAGGGAAGATTACGATTCCTTGATGATCTTGATGTTTAACCTTAATAATCTAGTCTTGCTTATAGGATTGGAAGAAATTTAAGGGGGAAATAGAAGAAGGATGTGCCTTGTTAGTAGAGGGCTTGGGATGTGCCTTGTTACAAGGGCTTAGAAGAATAGGATAAAGATTAAGGATATTTGGCCTATTAGCAAAATGTTGATTAATAAGATTAGATTGCTTGTATCAAAAAGGGATCGTGAATAGGGTGTTTAGGATGGATATGATGATATAAGGTGATGACTAGATTTGGGATGGATGAATTATATGATTGGTATGAGTTTTAAAACCTTATGGACCTAGATTGATTTGGGATACCAATAGGAATTGTCAAGCAATTAATGGGATGAGTCGTGGGTGATATATGTTTTGTTTTGAAAGTGGAAAGGTGTGGTTGTGTTTAGTGAAAGATGAATGAATGTGGGATTATGGAATTTATTCGATGAGATGGGAGTGTTAATTTTATATTAAAAATTTTGGGTTTATTTTTGATTTTATTTTTGTATTAACGTAAGGAGTTTGATGCAGAAATATTTATATGATGGTAACATATGTTTAAGGTTTTATAATAAAAATTGATTTATTATTTACAAAATGTGGGTGTAATGTTAGGGGAATGTGATTAATGTAATGGGAGAGGGATTATATGGTGAAAAGGATGGGGTTAATTATGATGTTGTATGTTTTGAAAATCGAGGTCAAAGATTATGGTTAAAAATTGGTGGGTGATAAGTGTGTGATTTATTTACAAGGATTGGCATGAGGGTTATTTTACTGGTTTTGACAAAACACTCAAACAAGTACACTCATGCATGCACAATCCTATCTAGTCAAGTGGGAGTACAATCAAGCTATAGCTTACTTTCAATACCACATACAACAGTGGCGCTCACTGAGTTGGCCCACCTTGTCGATATGTGATCGGATAGCGAGTAATCTTTGGTGGTTCCTTCCCCTGTACTATAGCTTGGTTATAGTGAAGGTTTCTAGACTAGATTAAACAAGCTCTTCTAGGGGCATCCTATATACCTTATGGTACGTGGGGCCCAAATCCATGTGGCAAGGATGTTGTCTAAGGCTTGGGTATTGGGACGTGGAAGCCCCTCACTTCACATCATGCTTAAAACACGTAGACGCTTAGCCAATAACGACATCTCTCCAAGAATTTATATACCCCATCAAAACATGCGGTGTGTCTACGTGCATAGAGATGAAGGCCATGGTCATGATACTACTAATACTATGGTAAGTGCATGGATGTCACTTCCACGTCATGTTACCCCCTACAAAAGAAAAAGGGAAGGAAGGTTAACCACTTTTTATCCTCAAGATCATCCTAGGACATGAGAGGAGAGCATACATGGTGTCACCTTCGGGTTTAAACAAACAAGCACACAAAGTACAAAAAGGGACAAGTAAGTTTAATCAAAATGAGTTATTGAAATGGGGTTCATTGATTAGATACATCTATAAGACAAAAAGGTTAGTAGTTTTATCAAAACCCCAATGCACTTGGACTGCTCGGGCTGCAAGACAAAGGGTTAGTAGTCTTGGTTTACTTTAATATCCTGCAACCACAAACGTTAGGCAATATATGTATTATTTTGATTGAATGGAAAAATTGGCGAGTTTCCCCTTTTTTATGTGATTTTCCTGCAAAAATAGAATGTTAGATTCTAAAAATGTTGTAAAATACAAAAATATGCAAGTTAATATTTAATACAAAGATAGAAAAGGCTCTCTGGTATAAACGCATTGATACGAGAGGAAAACATGCTAAAATAGGGAATACACATGCTAAAGTACAAAATATGCCAAAAAGGAGGTTAGTCTGCAGATACACTATGACAGGGAGTAAATGCACCAAAACATCCGTTATACGTGCTTAAACAACAACAAACATGATAAACCCCGCACAACAAAAGTTAGGACAAATGCGATATTCTAGGAACTAAACACGCAATAATAGGGTATAAATGTGTTAAAACATGACCAAAATCGCTATTATGTGAAATGAAAGGGCGACAAGATGTTAGAAGGTAAACATGCTATAACGAGACTTTATACGCGTTGAAATAGGTAACAAATGTGCTACAATTTTTTTAGCAAACACAGAGTCAAAACAAGCTCATGAGATGTTTTGTTTTAGTATATACAGGATGAAACATGCCATGAACACACTAATACGGAACTAGAGCATGAAAAATTCAAATTTTTGAGTTTAAATCTCACTAAAAAATTCTAAATTTTTGACAATTTGTTATTAGTGCCTAATGCTACTAACTCCAACAAGAATTTAGGGGGGTAAGCCCCATGGTGGGCGCCAAAATGTAGAGGAAATTTTGTGTTAGTGTGCAAACATGATATGATTATGTAATCAAACCGACACAAAATGTAACACAACTAATCCATTACCTCCAATTGAGCAAGATGGAAAGAAGGGGAAAACAATTTACCTGTACTTACCTACAAGTAGAATTATCCTCCTTTGTTGCCTTGGATTTTCTCCTTTGATTTTTCTTGCTTGGATAAATGCAATGGATGCTTCAGATTCTTGGACAAATTTTTGCAAAGACCTCCCTTTGATCAATGGCTTGATTGAGCTCACTAGATTGCTTTGATGATTGCTTGGATTGCTAGAAAATTGGGTAGCATTTACTTGCAAATTTCTAAGGTGCTTTCCATGGAGGGTGGCACCTCTATTTATAGTTGGAGGAGTGGAAATGGATGGTTGATATTTTTCCATGGTGGATTAGATCAATGGTTGAAAATGGATGAGAGGGGAGGATGTAGAAAATTCTATATTTCCTTAGAATCCTCTATTGAATTTAAAATAGTGTATTTTTAATTTGAATATTTGGAAAAGGAGGGAAGAATGGAGAGGATTCTAGAATTAGAAGCCTCTAGATTTGGGGGATCATTTAAGTGGGGATTAGGTGAGATTAATTGTATTTAGTGGAGTGATTAGATGGAGAGGCTAGGCATATAATATGTATAGGGTAGGTGGTAGGTGGGTGAGTATTTTTAAATTGGTGGAAAATAGTTAATAAAGGTTATTTAGTGTAATGAATGAAATATTAATATTTCTAAGGGTATGAATGGGATTTATGGAATCGGTAATAATTGGAAGATGATTGTATATATTATAATAATAATTAATTATTATTATAAGGGTTTGTGATGGGGATAAATGGTTATTATGGGATAAGTGAATTATTTTACTTAGCAGATTATGTGGACATTTTACATGTCTACAAAGAATGACCTTACTAGAATAATGATTTTATACTATGATTTCTTATAGAATAAACTCGATGCAATGTAAATGAGTGAAATTTACTTGATTGCTATAATGAGTTAAAATATATATATTATCTAAACAATATAAGGATGTATTGTCAAACTATTACCTTGTATAATCATTGATTGAATAAGTATAGCCATTGTTGGACTAAGTTAAGTTGTATAAACTTAATTAAACAAGATATAAGACTACAGTCATATAAGTATGGGCTTATATGACTGCAATCTTATTAATCATGTACTTAAATTAGTATAATTGATTTGACAAATTACATTTTTGGGGTACCTCTGTGTGCCTAAAATTATTATCTGATTTGAATTACTTGAATGAATTGCATGTGTTAACTTGTCTTCTTTAATGGTTTCATTTATGATGTTCTTGTGGCATGATCAAAGAGTTGTGTACTTTCTTTGAACCTTAGGATAATTTCATTTAAAATTAGTGTTCCTTTTATGAAATTATTAAGTTAGAGCATGTTGTTCTGAAGATTTAGTACCTATCATGCTCAGTTCGTATGAACTAACAGATGCTAACAATCTTGCAGATGGACTTCGTGAAAGATGAAAGAAGGAAGACGTATAAAAAGTTACATTTATTCTATTGATTGAAGTTAATTGATTTGGTTAAATGATTATTGTTTAAACTTCTTGATGTATATCTATTTTGGAAACATGAAAGGCCTATGGGCCATTTATTGTAATTACTCACAAATATACTGATTTCATTGATAGAAAAATATTTGATGATATTTAAATATTGAATGAAATAAAGATGGTTTACTTTATTCATATTGTTTAAATGGAAATGACTGAATGTAAAGTGATGGAAATTTTTTTGATTCCATTTATAAAAGAGAATCAAATTGTATTCATAACCTTACTATACTAAACATAAGAATCATTTATTGAAGTACTATATGCATTTGTGGTGGCTTACTTCTATGAAATAAAAGAGATATGATCAGTTATCTATGTAACTTGGGTAATATGATAAGTGAAGGACTGTTAAACTAAGTCCGTTAGTTTGAATGGAATATGAAATGTACTATTATACGCATATGATGTTATGTACATCAACTTGAATGTGTTGGAATGTACTTATATGATTGGATTGGGTCTTTAATTATTGATTCTTAAATACATAATTGTTGTCTAAATATTTAATACAACTAGATAAATAGTGATCATAATGAAAGTATGAGCAAGGGAATACTTGTAACTAAACTATAAGTGAAGAACGATGTATTCTTGCGTATGAAGTGTTTTAAATACCTTTGATAGGCTATGTTAGTTGATAAAAGTATGAAACATACCTAAACATAAGGCTATGTTGAGGTAAAGTGACATTATATTAATGCTTCCCTATAGTTAATACAACTGATTTAGGAGCATAGCACTTAACTGAATTAATGGAAAACGACGCGTAATTGATTAAATTTAATGCAGATTTTTAACCCGCAATCTTGTACTTAAAGGTTTAATTTTATCGAACCCTTGTTGATCCTTAAGCATAACACCTAACAATAACAAGATAATGGAAGGATTAGGAAGTTACGAAAAAAATAAACTAATGAGTTTCCTATGATATGATACCCCACTTGACGGAACTTGACGGATGTTGTAGCATAATCATTGTTTCACAATACCCACTTAAAGATGCAATTCATTAATTGGTTATCAGAGAGCATCCACTATGGCGCGACTATCCACCTAGCTCCCTTAAGTGTTGTGATTGTAAATGTTGATCCACGTCACTATTATGCACCAATTAGTGACAAAGTGGCCTAATTTAGTACTAAGGTCATCTTAAGGATGACTAATGGGAATGAATGTAAACCAAAGTTACGTAAGTCAATTTGGTTGTGTTTGATTTCCTTAGTCTCCTTAAGCATACTATTAGTAATTGAGTATGTGAACTATCCCTACTTAGTACCTAACATGGACATGGAATTGTTGACTTAAGTCAAGGTAGTCTAATCTAGATAACAATTTCAAGTGTGGTGAAAAACATATCCCTTTTGACGAGTATGCCATCTAGGAATAAAATCATGGCATACATGTCTTAAAACTTTGGCCAAAGTATTGCAAGTTTTGATTGTGTTGTCTTGATTTCACCTAGCCTAAATATGCATGATATCGGGTGGGAATTCATTACGATACCAAAATAGGGTATTTAGATGTTTACACTTGATTGATCTCTAACCGAATAAGGAAAACACTAGTATACTTTGTATACACTTGTTATAAAGAAAAATGAGAGATAATTTTTATACTGTGTCTTTACACCTGCATATGGTTTATTGTTATATGATGAATTAGCTAAAGGAATGTTTTTTCTAAATTATGTGAATTTAGAACAGTGAACATTAAGTTAAAAAAATCCCTTGTTATTGAAGTCATAGAATGAGGATGTTACAAAACCTTCAAACCCTCAAGTTGATATTGTTGGCATTCCCCCAAGGGTACTTCACAAGAAAAATCTATGACCCTTGGCACGTTTCCTCAAAGGTATCTTTCAAATCTCCATAAAAAGATAGAAATTCCTTGACCTAAGATCAAACAATCGAATACCACATCATCTATCTTAGGAAGATATTCATCTCTTCTAGGGCCGAACCTTCATCCAAAACATCACAATCAACCAATCAACCCAAACCAAAATTATCCAACACTTCTTATTCTAGAACACCAACTATCAATAAACTTGAATCCAAGAATCAAAACCTCAAAATACTAGAACTCAACCTTCTACATCCAAGTTATCTCACACACCCACATCTCAAACATATGTTTCTTCTTCTAAATCCAAATTTTCTCACAAAGATAAGGAACCTCTTAATACTCTGGTTGATTAAAGTGTGGAGGTCCTTCAACACTTTCTTCAAATTTTTTTCCATTGCACTTTCTCCTATCAAGGCCTTGTATCCACATAGTAAATAGCCATCATGGTTTGAATCCAACCTCATTTACACCTATCATCACACCCTTGGACATGACACGTAACATTACAAATTATTTCAAACCATTGTCCATAACATTATTAAGGAGGATGACCTTCTTCTTTAAACAAGTCAATCCCCTCCTTCCACATCCATTCTAGCATCCACATCACCAAATTCATCCACCTAGATGCATAAGTCCCTTCACTCATCATGGAATTTTATAGCCATCCCACCACCAGGTGATGATTCTTCTAAGGATGGTCCCCCTTATTCATCAATGCTATTAGGATATCCACTTGATCAAGCCCACATGATTCTAAACCAACAGCCCAATCAAAACTAAGAATTTTTGTTTCCATCCCTCCTCCTAAGGAGTTTACCTCATCCACACCTTCATCAAAACCTAATGTTTTCATCTCCACTCCTTCTAGCGAGCTCACTTCATCTTCATCATCATCATCAAAACCTAAGGTTTCTATCTTAGCCTATCCTTAGCCGATTGAACAAAGCATTGTCAAAAACTCCATCATGCCCCGTTTAGATGTCACTTTATGAACTCATCCAAAGCTCACCAGACCATAGACAGATCTCATTGAATCCTTGAAATGTATCCCAACATCTAGTGATGAGACTCAACATTTTTCATCTCTGCTCGAGTACTTACAACTTCTACTTCTATCTCATTTGATGATGTTGATATCCCAAATATCTCACCTGAGGACCATGACCTTACCCTTTTCATCACAGTTAGAATCAATGATACCTTCATTTAACGATCCATGATCAATAATGGGGAAAGTATCAACATCATCCCATCACATACCTTTTATCAGCTCAAAATCCCTAAATCAACTATCACCCAGACACTCACGGTCCTCCATGCATTCAATTGTGTTATCGCTCCCATCTTGAGAACAGCTTCTCCTTCCTATCCACATTGGCTAAATTCTCCTTCATAAAGTATTTTATATCATAGATGAAGAGTTTCAATACAATGTTCTTCTTGGACAACCTTGGATTCGTGTCATGCGTTGTGTCCCCTCCACACTTCATCGTTGCATCAAATATGAGCACGAGGGAAATATTTTGATGCTTCTTGGTGATGCTCCTCCCTTCTAAGCATGCAACATGACCTATTGACATAATGATGTCCTTTTTCCTAAGAAAAACCCATCT
Organism: Taxus wallichiana var. yunnanensis; assembly: GCA_018340775.1. Lineage (NCBI taxonomy): Eukaryota > Viridiplantae > Streptophyta > Pinopsida > Cupressales > Taxaceae > Taxus > Taxus wallichiana. Next base: position 69,123,904 of record CM031237.1, on the reverse strand, counting down.
CAACCATCCACTAGCTCATTCATCCCTTCATCCAAGCTTCCTAACAATGATTCCCTAGATAAAGTCATGGAAAAACTTACACTAGGGAGTATCATATCCTCACACTCAACGTAATCCCTACACAAAATATCCTCAGTAGACCTAATTAGGCTCTAATATATTGACCCAACATCGGGGACATCATGCCTTTTGTCCCACCTCATCTTCACACCTATCTTGTCTATGGTGGTGTCGATTCCACTTCTTCTCACATCATTGACCATCCCCATGCCATACCTTATACTAGTGGCTATGGATTTCTTGACAAACCCTCCTTCACCCACACCTAGCTTCACCATTTCACATGGAATAGATTTTTCATGGGACATTATGATCATGACATGCATGACATTATCATTGACCAATGTCGTAAACCTCACAAAATGTTTGGACTAGGTTATCAAGATCAATCTGTGATCCTCTCCCACCATCCACAATGATTATGGATGTGTATTCTCCTCCTCCATCCCATGAGGCCATGGATATGGATGACACCATGTCTATCGCTTCTAAAAAAATTAGTATCCACCATCACCTTGGACCAATCACTTATCGAAAGTGAAAATCAAACTAGATCCCTTCCCTTCACCATCCGAAGATGACAAAAGAGTATTCTTCTACCATTGACATTATTCATTATGCTTTGACAAAGATTCCATCATTTCCAACATGCGGTAAAAATATTCTTATCTTCATAAGACCTTACCATCTCGACACATCTACTCTTCTCAATGAAGCCACCATTGACATCAATATCGAGACTCCCTAGGAGCCTCGTATCCTCAAAATAGGTAAATCTCTTAATCCACAAGAGCTTGAGTCTTTCACCATGTTTCTTTCACTTCATATTCAATACTTTGCATGGTTAGAATCGACATGCTAGTTCTTGATCCTTCTATTGTCATCTACAACATCCTTTCTCGATGTCAAACCAGGTTAAGTAGAAGCTTTGCCGCATGCATCCTTGAGTTTCCCTCCTTGTCAAAGAGGAGTTTCAACGCCTTCTTTCCGCTAATTTTGTCACCCCCATTGACTATCCCCAATGGTTTTCTAACATTGTACGTATCGCAAAAGCATCTGAAAATCTTCGTATATGCACAAAATTTTGAGATCTAAATCTTGCTTTCCCTAAAGACAACTTCCCTCTTCCTAACATTGATCAACTTGTGGATCTTACTACAGTCATGAGATGATTTCTCTTATGGATGGTTTTTCTAGTTATAATTAGATTCTCATCGTGTCAAAAGACCAACATAATACCTCCTTCATCACTCCTTAGGGGACCTTTTACTATCGTGTCATGCCCTTTGGTCTGAAAAATGTCGATCCACTTATCAAGGTCATGACTTACATATTTCATGACCTCATCCATAAGACTATAGAGGACTATGTCGATGATCTTTTGGGTAAATATAAACATCGATACAATCACATTGTTTTCCTTGAGGTCCTTTTTGAGTTCCTTATTCATTTCTTCCTTCGTCTCAATCTAGCCAAGTGTGTATTTGGAGTGCTAACTGGAAAACTCCTTGGATTTATTGTATCCATCAGGGGTATTGAAGTTGACCCCACCAAAATCAAATCCATCTTTGAGATGCCTCTTCCTTCCAATATTAATAAAATTTAGTCTCCAAGGCCAAATTAATTTAGTCCATCATTTCATATCATAACTTTCAAATTGTTACCAACCCTTCCATCATCTTCTTTGTAAATACACAGAATTCAATTGGGACCATAACTACCAGAAATATTTTGATGATCTTAAGAAGTATCTCTTGTCCCCACCAATGCTTACACCTCCATGTGAGGGGGATCCATTTTATCTATATATCTCTACCACTGATCATGCTTTAGGGGCTATGTTAGCACATCGTGATGACTAAGGTCATGAGTAGGTCATTTATTACATCAATCACACTCTCCATGAATGTGAGACTCGCTACACTAAATTTAAAAAATGTGGTACACTCTCTTCTTTTCCACTTCTAAGCTTTGACACTATCTTCTTAATCACAAAACTTATGTCGTCACTATCTTTCATCTTCTCAAAAAAATGCATTCTAAGCCATATCACAATGATTGCATCACTCAATGGCTCATGCTCATGACCAAGTTTGACCTAGAGTTAATCTCTAAAAAATATAATCAAGGGCCAAGCTATCGCAGACCAATTAGTTGAAGCTCCTCTTCCTAACGCACAAATCCCTCATGAGGATTTTTAGATGAATCCATCAATCACTTCCATCATGAGTATGGTACCCTTAAGATGACCCTCTTCTTCGATGGTTCTAAGTGTCAAGCAAAGGGAAGGTGATGGCTTCATTCTCATTCCTCCTTGGGACACTCCTATCCCCCTCGTAAACAAGCTTAACTTTGAGTACACAAAACTATGACAGAGTATGAGGCCCATGTCTTAGGTCTTAAAATGGATTTGTTTCTAGGTGTTCAGATTCTTGATATTTATGGGGATTTTGAGCTTATCATCAAACAAGTTATGGGTGAGTATCAATGTAAAAATGATAAGCTTAAAAATATAGGTATATTTCCCTTCTCTTCCTTGATTCCTCCTATTCTTACACTATCCAAGATGTTCCTCGATCGTCCAATCGTTTTGCTGATATGATGGCATCTCTTGCAGCTCTCATCCCATGGAAAACAAAGGAATTTAAACTTTCTATTTTTGTTCATCATAGTGATCAACCATTCCATGACTTACCTCATGTTAATCTTGTCAAGTCCAGTTTTCGGATCTTTGGTATTCCCAATTTTTGATTATCTATCCAAATCCATCATTCCTTTTGATCTATCTAAGAATGGAAGGAGGTATTTTCTTCAACACGCTAATCATTATGTCATTCTCGGTGGCATCCTTTATAAGTGTGGATTTTATGGTATTCTCCTTTGATGCCTTAAATCCCATGAGTCTTCTCATACTATCCAAGAAGTCCATGATGGAATTTGTGGTGGACACTTTAGTGGCTTAGTTGTCGTTAAGCGCATTCTTCGTCTTGGTTATTATTGGCCTTCTCTCAATCATGAATGTTATGAGTATGTCAAGAAATGTGTTAAATGTTAGCATCATTCTAATCTTATTTGCATTCCTAGCCAAGCCTTGCAGCTAGCTCAGGACCTTTGGCCCTTCTCATAGTGGGGCCTTGATCTCATCGGTACCATTAATCCTCGATCTTCACAAAAACATCACTTTATCATCACTGCAACCGATTATTTCACCAAATGGGTGGAATACATACAACTCACCTCAACCAAATCTGGTATAATTATTAACTTCATCTATCAACATATCATTTTCCACTTTGGTATTCCTTATAAAATCATCATGGACAACGAAAGTACTTTCAAAATAAAGATCTCAAGAATCTATGACTCATTTAACATCAAACTTAGTTTCTCTTCTCCATACTATCCTCAAGCTAATGGATAGACAAAATAAACTAATAAAACTCTCCGTAACATTCTTGCTATGACTATTGATCACCAGTCGTAATTGGCATCTCCATCTCCCTTTTACTCTTTGGGCTTATCGGACTAGAATTTGTACTTCCATGGGTGCTACGCCCTTTTCTCTTGTTTATGAATCTGAATCCATTCTTCCCCTTGAATTTAAAATTCCATCCTTCAAGATATATCTCTTCATAACTTCATTTATGATAAATATTATCACCAGGATCATATAGCATAGATCGAGTTGTTAAAAATGACACCTTCTCTCTCTTCGAATCATCATGTTTATCAATATCACATCAAGCATGCTAACAAAATCACCTCAAAGAGCACAAATTTAATTTTTGTGACATCGTACTTAAATAAAATCAAACATTACTAATCTAGAAAGGATCCAACGCAAAAAAATCCCCGACTAGATCGGACCATACATCATCATGCACAAGTATGGGTTAGGAGCCTATCGTTTGGCCTCCTTGATGTTAAATTGGAAGTGGAAACACTTAACGCATTGCACTTGTAACCATTCTATCAAGTTAGCATATTTCCCAAAGAACACTCTATCATATCCTTATATCATTCCTCCATCATTAGCCTCTTCCATATATCATTGTAATGATTTGGAATTATGTGGTCTACCGTCACTTTCCTAGACATGACCTTAAATATGGGCACCATGGCTCTATCCATAGCATTTTCCTTATGGATAGGTTATCCCTCTTTGGTGAGAACTCTATGATCATTACATTCATCACCCTCTTGTTTACCTCTTAGAACCATGCTAAGGGTCCTAAAGGTGTCGCTTGTACATCCATTATCCCCTCCTAAGTGGCCTACCTAGATATTATCATCTCGTCCCCATGTAAAATTCAAAATTCATGGATGCTCCTATCAAAATTCAAAGTTATCAAAATAGACTGCTCCCTTGAAGGACAATTGTTCATGTCAAAAAAAAAAGAAACTCCTATAAATAGATCGATCCCTCGAAGGAAGGCTATCATGTATATCAATCTTGTCATAAAAATCATAAATGTATAAATTAGACCATACCCTTAAAGGATGGATACTCTCTTATATCTAGGCATTGAAGGATTTCCACATTAATCATCCTTCTATCTTGTTGGAATCCTAAGAAATCTTCCTACATTGATCAGCTTTCTCATAGAAAACTTCCCACATTGATCAGTTTTCTCTTTCCCCTACCTAGAGTTGGGGCATAGACCTAGGTAACACTACTTATGGAGAACCATTTTCCCATGTACAAGTTACATCACAAACCCTTTGTTGTTTCAACATTAGGTTTATGAGTTCATTCCATATTTCTTTCATGATATTTGGTATAACTAACTATCATTGGTTATATGTTAACACATGTTTTGGTCGCATGTGCCTTGCGTTACTCAAATCCCCTTATTTTTACCTCCAATGTGGTTGGAGGCATCATTTCCTCACGTGCTCCTTGATATGATGTAGCATTGTTCATACCTATAGGTTTCTAGTTATCAAATTACATTCTATTTTAAATTTTCCACATCTATTTTTTATTGCTTCTTTATTACCATAACATCTACTCTATCTAAATCATTTGTGTACTATCCATCAAACAATCACACATCCAATTTACATATTATTATCTATCATCATCTATGTTTATCATCTATCACATCTATTTTCAAATAAACATCACATATTATATATTAAAACATCCAACCATTGCATATAAATTCATCATCATCAAATATAATTTAAACATCTAAATTCACCATCATTATCACATCATCATCATCATCATAAATCAAATAATCAACATGTAGACACCTAAAATCAAGATATCATGCATTCATTTGTTTTTGTGCACATATTTAATTTTTTAATTAATTCATCCCCCTTATTTAATTAAATGCCCATTTATCCTATCATTATCCAATCCTCATCAATCAACATTAATTAATTAATCCCCATTAATTAATTAATTAATCATTTAATATTTATTAATTCACATTAATTAATTAATTCCCTTTTATTAATTAATTAATTGGTATCCACATCCACATGCCCTAATCAAACCTTCTATTTAGGATGCTTTCATTCTAAATATATATCCCCATGCTTTTCTATGTTTTTCCTAACCTATATTTATTCCCCAACTCATCCTTATCACATCCCTTCCCGCTTGTTTTCTTTAAATAATATTTTGTACTCATTAAAACACAAAATCTCGATCGAAAACACAAATCACCCACCGTTTGGGAAACTTTCCCCACAATCGATGGTGACCCACTTTCAGTCATTGTCGACCATACAAAACCAAGTTCATTCCTTCCCAAAGGATAGACAAGAAGAACACAAAACACACGAAACACGAGAGATGCAATTTTGTTCGATCTCCTTCTACTCTGCAAGTGCTTCTTTAAACCAAAGTGCATCTCAACAATACTTCTTGCAACCCTTGGAATCTTGTCTTGGTCATCTGCATAACATCGGTAGGTTTGCATTTCTTTTTTACTATCTTGTCTTATTTCTTTTCTTATTTTGTTAAATCTAAGATTGCAGTCCATTAGCACTCGGGACTCCATTATTAGGTGTTTCTATCAGTGTTACTATTTGTAGGTTTCCTTTTCAGTCAATCTACCTTCGACCTTGCCTTATTCTGCTATAGTCATCATCACCCATCTTGAGTCATCATCGACTCGGCTCTTTATAACTTTGTTTCCCATCTCCGTAACCTTCCTCAACATCTCGTATGTATTATGTCTCTATCTCAGCTTCATAAACCACCATCCATTCCCATGTTACACCAAAATCATCCCATTTTCATCCCAGGCCACACCGTTGCTTTGCCACAGTCACCATCTACTAGGATCCCGATTCTTAACCTACCCCTTTCCATCTACTATTTTCTATCATTTTCTAGTTTTCTTTTCCTCAAATCCCTTCTACATGTTGACTCCAAAGATACTCAAGCCTTTACTACCTTCCATTTTACACTCAAACCTTTGCAAGTCTATATATTTAGCTTACAAATCCATATCCTCCTACCCAAGTCACCGTCCACCTTCCTCTCGCACAACTGAGTCACCTTTGACTCGGACTGTAACCTTTAATTTGTAGTTATTTCAATCTTGTTGTCTTTTGGATCATATCTTACCTATTTTTTAGATTTAGTTACGCTATTGTTTATGTATGCAATTTTCTTATCAATCCTTTATATCACTTTTTCTTTAAAAAATGGGGGTTGACATCCACCAAGGAAGTTAATGCTTCTTGGATCCACTTTGTTGGGAAGCCCCCGCATATCTTATCTAATCATTTTTCTTTAGTGTCTTTGAGTTACAGGTCATCAACTTGTAGTAGCAAGGATCAATCACTTCAGCGCCTATATCCATCACATCACATCTAAGGTAACATAAACCCTCCAACATTTTTGAGTTGTGTACTTTCTTTAGTAGTTAACTCATTAACTTGAATCGAACGAGAAATTACATCCAACACAACATCATATAATTAACACATGTTAAAACATGACAAAATAAAAATTATATATATATCATAATAAGTTTCTTAGTAAATCGTTATCCATCAAGGGCCCTCTCTCAAAGCAGAGATATCATCAAAATTAGTAAATTGTACATATGATAATTTGAGGCCCTCCCCTCTGGGATAGGCACAACACCGAATCATGTACATCATCACCACCATCGTGGCCTACCTCTCGAGTCACCGGGCCATGCTCACTTTGCTCCCCGCATGACCCCGCTTTGGCCACCTCTCGTTGATGCACATTCTCCCAATGTCTCAATGTCCATGGTAGCTTCTTGATCACAATCCCCTCATAATACTTAGCCTTTGCATGCTAAGGCTCAGTATTGATCCATAAATATCCAACCAGAGGTTCCACTTGTCTTGTCCCTTGTGATGCCACCTATGTACCACTCAATGACTCTATGGAAAGTACATTCGAGAGATCTCCAAATCAGGCCCTATAGGTCTCCCTCTACCTATGGTACCACTCCCTATCCCGTATGGCTCAAACCATCTCCCCGCGTAGTTCTATCCCTCTCATGGCACATAGTCTCGAGTTCTTATCTCACGGTATCTCTCTCAATGTGATTCTCCTCTAGCTCTTCACATAACCATGCCATCTCTGTGGACTCTCCGCTATTCCCATCTCCACCACCTCTTGTAACTTCCTAGGCCTCTACCTCTATATCCTCATCATCTCCCCCTCTCTTGCTACCCGCGTTACCCAAGTGGCGCCATCCAATCTACAAATCCCATACAAAATCCCACATCATCGTCATAATCACATGGTACTGGTGCCTCCTCTATCGGAGTTTGTCATGTAGGACTAGGCAGCTCTCTATCAATCTCCTCTCACCTATAGGAAATAGGCTCCTAATTATAGTATGTACGAAACAAAAATTTCATTGGAACCTATCAAACCGAATGGCCTTAATCATCTCAACTCTATATCCCCGTACCCACCTCATCCTCCTCATACTAACCAAATTTGTATATGTTCCCATCCATATGGGGAAATATCTATAAGGACGTCATCAAACATGCTCTCCCTCGAGCTCTACGAACTTGTCTCTATATAAATTTGCATCCTTCACTCCTCTATCTTTGTGATCTTGGTCACCTTGCCATCTCAAAACTCCCATTGAAGCTCTATATGGTCGTGACCCACAGTAGCCTTGGTGGCCTAATAACGCAATATGCTCATACGCCCGGAAGTGTAAAAGGAATCCTACATCCAAACCTGACCTCCTCCCAGCCTCTTTACATAGCTAACTCGTGATAAACATGTGCTAGTAAAGTAGTACCAAATTAGAACATTGTCCAATGATCAACTATGTCTTCCCGAACACCTATTAATGTCCACAAAAAAACTAGGTTCCAAATTTGAATCTGAAATGCATAACATGAAATACCATCATTAATAAATAGATCAACCAGCTTCATGCATCCCCGCGGTCATACCTCATCTCATAAAAGAACGCTCCGATGCAAATGTAATGCGGTGTGTATCAGCTCCAAATAGTCATGTCAACATTGTCAATCGCTTCTCAACTATATTAGGGACTATCTAATCCCTTGTATTGGTAACCTAAGGATGTGATACACATCCTCTGGGTGATCATCATCTCACTCATCCTGAACCAAAAGGTGTATGTTTGCATATCCCACATCTCAACCAATGTGATCATCAACCCCACATCTCATGGGATCCTTTGATAGTTTCTGAATCCTCCTAATCCCATGGCTTCTAAGTGATCTCACTCAGAGTCGGTTATGTCCCCTCTAATCTGGTCATAGTGATAGGACTCGGTCTCTCAAATATAAGGTCTCTCTCGCCTACATACATCTAAACAAAAAGTAAATAGTAGTTTCATCATCAAAATTTTATCCCACAACTATTTTATCTATCTAAATTACCTATTTCAACCTTGTTCAATGCTTTGAACTACGTTGGGTCACCATGCCTAGGTCTCGATTGATGCATTTTAGGGATAAGTTGATAGTCACACTATCCAATCACCACGAACCGCCACTTGGTGCCTATCTAAATTTCTAGAAATATGCAAAAACAAATAAAACATAAAATCAATTAATAATAAGCTAGGGTTTTCGTTACTCACCATCATGTGTACCCTTTGGCACTTCCTCGGTTGTTCCTTCGGCTTCCATTTCTCAATCTCCTTTTATAGCTCTCATCTCTCAATCATCACTTATAGGTGTGAAAATGAGCATCTTTGGATGAATTTTTGGCTTATATATCCTCCAACCCGAGTCGCCACCGATCTCCTCGGGTCATCTTTGATTAGCCTTAGGTGTCGCCAACTCACCTTGGGTGTTGTTGTTTTGAATTGACCTCCTTCATTGGCAAGTCCTTTGTTAGGAACCATCTCATCATCCATGTATACTCTCAAATTCCACCTTTGTGGCCATGTTTATTCCCCCTTCGGGCATTTCTATTTCATCATTTTTCATTACTTTTCCTTTTCTAGCTATTTGCATGCCCTTTGTTGGTGCACCATTATTTCCATCCCCATCCTTTGTGGATTCATACATTTTCATTTGATTCATCATGTATGAAGGATTTCACATTATTTTACATTAGGCTGCAAATAATTTTGATGTATTCCCATACCCCATTGGCCCCTACAACTTGCATCCATTTGATTGGTTTCCGATTAGATTCCCTTCATTTTGCTTTGTGATTTTTTCCGACTTACAAGCCCGTAGGACATTGTCGTCCTCTTCCTCGAAGACTATCAAATTATTTTCCTACCGATGTGACTATGAAGATCACCACCATATTTTTACCCTTTTTATTAAATCCTTCATGCTTGCGAAATCTTACCTCACCTCAACATTTTACACATTTTTCTTTTCCCACCCACCCTTCTTCATCTATCTCTTTCAACCTCATGATCGACTCCTCTGGTCTCTTCAATCCCTCATTTGAGGGGGATCTCATCATTAATCCTAAGTCATTCCATCTCACTCTCTTTCTCATCATTTTTTTCTCGTTGCTTGCTTATGCAAACCAATAGACAAAAAGGGGAAAATGTAGACACCAAATTTGGTATCGCTACCTTTGTTTCCCGCATTCACTTCTTTCCCATCTATTATCCTATATATTTTAATTTATTATTAGTCCCCATCAATTATCCCCTAATCCTCATCTCATTATCTAATTAATCCTAATCAACCTCATTTCCCTTCTCTAAGTTGTTTACCATCCCTAAACTCCTTAGTTGTTTATCCCTATCTCTTATTTAATCCATTTTACCTCCCACCTACCCATGTCACTTCCCTATGAAACCCTAACCCTCCTAAATACTTTAAATCACTTATCCCAATCCATAAAATCCCCATCTCTCGAATAAATCATCCTTCTACTACCCAAATAGACGGTTCCTCTGCAGGTTGGTGGTGACCCGCCCGGTCGTCATCGACACCTACGAGAGAAATTCACAACAGAGGAGAGGGAAGACACGAGTGTCACAGTCAAAACAACATTCAAACCAACATTTCCATGTAGCACAAAAATTTAACCCCGCAAGGAGAATAAAGATATGCACAATAAACCTACAGATGCAATGAAAGGAAAGAAAATGTAATAAAACATAGCTAGGGAAGATAATAGCCACAAAACATGAATTTTATTGCTTCAAAATATGCACAATCCATTACAATGAAGGAGAAAAGAAAGGATCACCATGCATGGATCCAAATATGATGTCTGCAACTCAAAGAAAACATTTTTGCAACAATTTTATAATGCCCTTGCATTCCCAAGATTTTCCAACATTACAAATGAGCATATCTTTACAATATATAGAAAATTGGAGATAAAGAAGAGAGAGAGAATAGAGGGAACTTGAATGTACACCTTCACCCACTAACAATATGAATTAAATCTCTAAAAAGATACATAGGAAACCTTCCAAGGTCATTCCTCCATTGTACCTTTCTTATAGGAGAAAGAATGGACACCATAGCTCATCAATTTTGGTTGTTCAACTTCCTAGAACTGCATCTTTAAATGTTGAGAATGTGTTCTTATTTTTCTCCCACCTACTCTCACCTAACTCAAGATTTTCAATTTCCATGATGAAGATCATAAAGAGACCTTTCCAAAAAGTCCAATTTTTTCTAATTTCTACAACCTTGGTGAAATTTATGCTTATGCGGATCCAGGAGGTTGAGGAAGGACTTGGGTTCCCAGGGTTAGATGAGCAGTCCACAATTGGTCATCTTTTCCTTTTTGGTACAAGGGATTCGGTTTTCGGAGAACTCCGTGGAACTGATGAAAATTTCACTTGTTCATTAAATTTTTGCAGTGTTTGAAAGGGTCTTGAATTGATTGTGGCGGTCGAGATATTCGGGCCCGGGATGAAACTAAGAAATTGTTCCATCTAAGCCATTAGTTTCCATGCAATGCTCGGTTCCTCTACATAGCTTTACCTCTGCACCACTACTCATTGTCACTTCTCTTTACCTTGTGGGCTGACCTTCATTGCAGGGAACCTAAGTTCCCATGGAACTTCTTCCATACACACCTCGTTCTCCCAACTACACTCTCCCTCTCACTACACACCATCTCGGTACTTGTTCCATTTGGCACTGTGTATCTCATCAAAACATTGTCACCCTTTATCCTTCGGCCTAAGCTCAAATGTAGGGAATCTTAGATCTGGCCGAACTCTTCATTCTAACCCTTAGGTTCTTACGGCTCATATCTCACCCACATTACACTGCCAACTCACACATTAGTTTAAAACAAAATGCAAGGAACTATTATTTCACGGAATTGGTTCCCAAGTTCCATCTACCACCCGCATTTCCACAATACACTAAAAATGGCCCCCTTTTCCATTTTTTCTAAGTGTTAGATCTTTTGAAGCTTAAAAAAGAAATATGAATGCCTCGAGACAACTATAAGTGCTCCAAAAACATGAAAAAAAAATTCTACATATTCTTCTATGAAGCTCCATCAAACTTCCTAATTCCAATTTTGTAAGTTAGCTAATTTTTCCAGGGAGAAAATTTGATAATAGATACCTATCATCTCCATGTAGGATGACCTTTTTTTTCCCATTCATAACCCATAATTTATTGTTCCTAATAAATTTATCTTCTGACATTGTACCATTATAAATAAGATGGTTTCAAATGAAGACACGCGTTTTAGTAGACATAAGCTACATGTTTGAAATTTTTAAGGCATTCATATCTACTATATATTTTCCTATATTTTATACATTATTATTAGCACATAATTATGAGGCATGCATATCTCCTATAGATTTTTCCCTTATATACATTCTTGATTGCAAAGATATGTGACATATATCTCTCCTACAAATTTTTCCCAATGTTTATACATTACCAATTTTAATAAAATATTTCTCTTTCTGCAAATTAAATTTCTTTCTACAATAAGAGACATTTATTTATGCAATACAATTATCTAAATTCTATAATTTCAGTGATTTCATTGTGAATATACTATCATAACATGTTAAACAACGTCATTATTGTGTTATCCACTAAATTCAAATAATAATTTGGATAAGGTCATATTATTCTAATTTTCTTACATATATCATATATTGGATCCACTTGGGGCATATTATACTTATTATTACATTTATTATTTATGCAGCCCATTTCTCCTATGCTTTATTTTTGTTTATATGGATTATAGTTTGGATGACATGGAGAAATTTTATTGTTACATATATTCTTTCAAGATGATATATGTCTATGATTACATTAGATCTTTATTTCCTATCATACACATGTTCCACATATTCAATTTCTTTTGAGATATTTGATTGACATGTTCATTCTAAACTTTAAAAGGAAGTATATATTGTGCTTAATCTATCTTCACCCCTTCATGAATTTCTCTTTCTCCCTCACATGGAAGAAATCATATGGTGGTATACAACATTGTCTACTTACCCCTCATATGGAAACAATAAAATGGAAATACACATCACATTATACTCGATTTTTACACTAGTAAAAACACCTAGATAGATTCAAGAACATGTTTCCTCGTAGTTTTCCACACAAGTATATATATTCACTCCACCTATGTTTTCTTTTATACATTTCAATAGTTCCTTTATTATGGATTTATATTTAGATACTAAACCACTTACATAAATGTTTCTATATGATTGTAGGAGCACATGTACCATATCCCATATATAGGAATGTGAATTTACTCTCTAAATCATCATAGTCCTAATATAGAAATAAGGTGATCCCTCTCTTTAATTTTGAAATTTATCTTACTATTATTCCCCTATTGACTTTGAGAACTATCAACAAATGATATTTTTAATGAAATTACTTAGATAGATCTGAATATCGTAGCAATAGAACATAAATAACATCCAATTGTCGATAAATGATCACAATATAAAAGTATAATAGCTTAGCCACTTCGAGGGACAACCTCCAAACCACATAAATATTTTAATCTAAATTGAATCAAACCTTAATTTTAGAGTAAATTATTGTATTTAATGATATGCGAGATGATAATATATAGTAATAGAAAAGAAACAAACATTCACCGATATAAAACCCTAAGAAAATGAGAGGGCAAGATGACTTAGCTAATTTTGTGCAATTGGGAGATGGTGTGGATTGAGTAACTATTGGAACAGATTGGAAATAGTGTCGTCAAGGCTCACCGAGGGTTATGAAACTCAGAATTGTGTTGGAAAAATAAGCCACATGAGGATAGGAGTGCCCTAGGCACTAGTGACTTCTTAGATTCTTAGGTTTTGATATTTTTTTGGGCTGGAGGAAATTCATTGTTGATGTATCTTTGTCACTCTCATTTCATTGCAATGTTGTCGATCGTACCCATAACCTACAAAAGATATATCTAGATGCACATGCCCACAAACCACATCAAACCTAATAAAGAAGATATATACTTGGGAGTCAAAATAACCTCGGTGGTGACTCAAAGAGTGAACTTGCAAATGATTATCGCACTACATCTTAGACTCCATGTAGTTATCCATACTTGTGTGTGTAATGATGCCTCGGTTTCCCTTGTGAAAGTTACATGATGATAGTGGGATAAATATAGAATGTACTAAGTATGTAGAATGTGTGCAATGGAATAGAATGAACTCTTGTCCTATGTTTTGTATGGAGAATAATGCATCCCTTGTCTCTAGTATGAAAGTGATATATGTGTCCTCGTAATGCTTTTGTGCCTTTGATGCAATCTTAGGTGATGATAGATAATGTTTATAATGTTTGGTCTATTTATTTGAGAGAAATAAATAAGTATATATATGATTCTCTTATTTTAATTTCGTAATTGATAACTGAAAGGCCAACCCAAAGTTTTTAAAGGTGACAAAAATTAGAAAAGGAACCAAAAGAGTAAGAAGAAGATAAAGAAGGGAAGGAGTGCTAGAAGGGACAAGAGCTCCTAGGTGCTTCGTCCTAATCGGGAGCTAGTGTCCAAGGCCATAAAATATAAATCACTCAAGTGTTGAGAGAGTTGTAAGATGTGTAAGACTAGTAAAGTGCAAGAGATAAAGTAATCAAAGAGCCAAAAGGATTTTTCAACCACTTGTTTTCTTACTTAGGAATCATGTATACATTAGTATGCTTTAGGACCTATAAATGTACCCAAGTACATAGATTTTGTGTCTACATTTTCCCCCACTTTATGTTGTTGAGTGAATACTCAATAACATAAAGTAGATAGAAGATGTGTACCTTGTAAATTGAAGAGAAGTGTATCCGATAACAGGAGGACCGGACAAGTAGTCATATGAAGTGTGAAGTGATCGTAATGTGAAGTGTGGCAACTAGGAAAGGGAGGAAGACCCTAGGGGTAAAGCATGTAGTAGTAGTGTGTTCTTTGGAGCTTGTGCTTGTTGATGTGTGTTGCTTATTTTAAGGATGGACCTGCAAAAGAAGAGAAAAGATTAGTCAAAGTCCCGTATCGTAGTAACATATGTATAAGTATGTAAAAGTAGTGTGTAGAAGTAATAGTTAAGGAAAGAATGCACTTGATGTATCGTAGAGTAAAAGGATAGAAATTTTTGATGTTTTACTTTAGAGATGTTGCTATATATGAGTGTCTTATTTCCAAAGGGTGAGGATTTTGGGCAATCTCATGCCAAGAGAGAATTTTTGGGTGATCTCACACCAAGAGCCATTTTTGGTGATCTCATGCTAAGAAAAGAGTGTTGGGAATTGTTTTTGAATAGATAGAGATGCCACTAAGGATAGGGAACATGCATTTATAATAATAGGATTACTACTTCCAGTTAACTGTAGGAGATCTATTATTAGCACACTTGCATGTGTGCATATTATTATAAAGGTGCATGGCTATTTTCAACATGTGACCTATTTTGGGAAGTGTAAGTAAGTGAAGGGAAATTCCCCACCCCTATAAGTATGTATTAGTTTATGTAGTTAGAGAGAGACAGAGACACATTGTGTATGAGTTATTGTAGAGTTATGTTGTTGGATCTGATGTGTGCATAAACTTATGGTAATGTTATATGATGTAAGAAGCTTCTATGTTTTGCAGTGTTTAATATAATGGAGTATATTGGGTGGATAAAGTGTTAACATGACTGTAATTGGTTCTTGTATGATCAATCTTGTCATAGTTATTGTTTAATTCATGATTCCTTAAGATCTAGATCTAGTTATGCACTATTGAATGGTTATGCTCTGTGGAATGTTTGTGCTTATTATGGTTCTGAATATGCTCTATCTTCACACATTAACATCCTACAAGTAACTCTAAAGAGGGGCTTGGTACCTTTTGCACTTTGGGTGAGCACTCAGCTCAGGCTGGTGATGTGCCAGCATGCACTTGGGTTGTTCATGGTGGATTCTAGGCTACATCATTGGTTCCATTGTTGGGACCTCTTTTTCAGTTGTTTTTTCAGATGGTTCATGATGAAGATGTACCAGTTGACCCTAGCAAGTGTTGAGGAGTGGATAAAAGATCTAGAAGAAGAGTACACACAGGAGGTTCAGCACTGGATCTGAGTTTGACGCACACGTGCATGGGTGGAACATAATCTATATGACTATTTGTATGAGAGATTCTTTGTATCTTCTCGTAGAACTATACAAGTGGTTGGTTTCTTATGTGCATCTAAACATGGAATTGGAGGTATCACACACTTTTCTGGACGTAGAAGAATTTCAGGCCCTGTATGATGTTGATCTGATTTGGACACGCATTGTGGATACTTGGTTCCATGGTGTTTTGAATAACTATATTCTAGAGTACTCAATTTCCACTTATTCTTTCCCAAAGGTAGCTGAGTTCCAATTTTTATGTTATCCCAGGGGAACTTACTTGCAAGGCATTCCACTGGTGATCAAGATCTTGATGGTGACCTTGAACTTGGAAGAAAAACCATATGGCTAGCTAAACCCCACCACATGGGGGGGAGTAGGTAGGTTTGGTGAAAGATGGTGGACCTAGCGGCAGAAAGGTAGAGAGAAGAAAGGTGGCTTAAGTACAATGAGGCACGAAAAGGGAGATGGAGAAGTAATAGATATTATAGAGTGGATGGCATTGAGGAGAGAGATGGATCATGAAGGATTTGGAGCTCACGTAGAAGGCATGGAGCCAGAGCATCTGGAACTCCCCCATTTGGGAAAAGCATGACAGGGAACCCTCCTCGGCCTCACAAGGGAGTGCACACAACAGAGAGATGACCTGGGCACATGGGTGCACATCTAATCTACTGAAACCTAGCCCTTGTGCTTGGTTTTCCAGTATCTAGTACATCTAATAGTCAATAAGCTAATTTGGGTAGTAGGGAAGCAGGAGTAAGTCACATAGCAAGTACATCCATGGTAGGGAAAATGTCTTCATTGTTGTTTGGAGGTACCTTTTCAGGTGCATCATCAACATAAAATTTGAGCACACAAAATTTTGGACTCACTTCTGGGAGTAGTACCACCACACAGACTTGTAGGAGTTTAGTTCAGTACTACTATTGGGACATAGGGAAGTACATCTTCTAGTCTACTTTCAGCTACAGGTGGAGGATCAGGGGGTATAGGTGGCTCTAGTTCTAGTGGATCTGGTGGTTCTGAGGTAGGTAACACAGAGGTTCTAGATCTGGTGGGTAGGGTCCACACCCCCAAATATTTACATGGAGATGTCTCTCTATCTTCTAGAGTATAGGGGCATAGAAGATGTTGTTGAACACATGTGCACATGTGTGAGATATTATGGCATGCAAAAAAGGGATCATGAGCTTATGAGTGCAAGGAAATCAATTTGTAACTACATTATAGGGACACACACATAGTTGGTACAAGAAGTTTGACCCTAATCAAACTTGCATAGATTATGCAACATTAAAATATGCTTTCCTTAAAGAGTTCTATATCCTAAATTTGAGTAGAAGAGTATAAGCACACTCAAGGATATTAAGTAGGGCACTACTGAGAGTGTCAGGAGTATGATGCCCATTTCAAAACACTTTTTCTAAGCTTTCTTATGATATTCATGCAAAACCAACATGCACATAGTGGTTCATTGGAGGAATGATCACACCTTTTAGAAGGGCATTTGTCACATAAGACATACACTTATCCATGTGAAGCACTTGAAGCATCTTTACATGCTGAGGCAGTTGGAAGTATAGATAACTAGAGTCAGCCCATTCCTAGAAGCACAAATTGTAGCTATGGAAAATCAGTTTGGAGAAACTATCGGTGAATTCAGCACATGAGACATGCACTAGGATTTGGTGTACAAATTGTGAAGTGGAAGGGCACACCAAGGATAGTTGTCCCCGTGTAGGTCAGTGCATTCATTATTGCTAGACTATGAGATATGTCATCTTGAACCATGATGCCATACCACTTCCCCATTATTACAACACATGATAAGGAAGAATGTATCTTACTATTGTAAAATTTTTTGGTCCACGACTCATGATACAAAAGAAGACTGTAGGTTTGATTGGTCAGATCCATGATGTTATAGATATTGGTGTGTGATAGACAGGAGTATCAGATAACTCTAAGGGTAAAGGTGAGCACCAGGATCGGGATCATCACAATCAAGTGTTATGATCGAATGAGGGGTGCTATGAAGGAGGATGTGGCAGAGGTCGAGGATACCATGGTGGATTTGGGGTCGAGGCCGTGGTGGTGGATGAGGTGAGTTTCCTCATGGAATGTGCTTTACATGTGGATCTCCTGACCACTACAGGTGTGAATGTCCTTAGAATATTACTTGTTATTTTTGTGGGAAGAGTCATAGCTATGAGGAATTCCCAGACTATATGAGCATCTTAGAAAAAAACATAAATAGGAAAACAAGGGCACATGGATGGTTAGAATACAACACTTGTGGAAAATCAGTGGATGCCAAAGTTGGCACTGGAACCTGAGGTATTACCTGTGAAGATTACTACACGTGTTGAAGTTGCACATGCTAGAGAAGCGTTACAATGTAGAATCCTACCATCACTAAGGAGGATGTTTTTGCATGCAAGGTATCTAGATCCTATGCACCAGAAGGAGGTTTATCAGGAGACCATGGAGGTACTCAGAAACCTTCAGGGAAAATATAGTGTTTAAAGGAGAAATCATGGAAGATGGAACAGAAGAAGGCAACATAGAGATGGTCCAGTCGGATATTGATGACTTGAAGGAGGTATGCAAAATGTTGCGCCAGAGAATATCATTCCATTACTAGGGATTTGGCTAAAGGAAACACTCCACACGCGTGTGTATTGAGAATGGACGTCAATCTACATGAAAATATTCCCCCTCATAGCTTAGATTACGATAAGGAGATCACTCTAATGTTTTTGTGGATGGATGGCTCTTGAGTAATATATTGATTGACACAGGCGCGAGAGGTAAATGTGCTTACTTTAGATGCATGGGTACAGATGGGGAGACCTCCATTGTAGCCATCTTCTAATGTATTGTTTATGGCTAATCAAACTAAGGCCACTCCCATCAGAGTTTTAAAATATGCATCCATTACTATACAAGGGGCCAAGTTCACTGGGGACTTTGAGGTTTTAGCACTTGCAAAAGTAGACAGTTTCCACTCTTCTTGGCACCCTTGGTGCTACGCAAATAATGTTGATCTATGGTTCAACAAGGGATATATAATTTTTGAGAACAAGGAGGAAAGAGTTTATTATCCCTTTAACATGATGGGAAATTTGTGCCTTATGTTGAGCCTTTGAGTGAAGAATATTTGAACAGGATTTATGTACGTGCATCATTCGGGACCTAGAAGTACTCGAGCCATCTAAGGAAGGAATCCTCCAGTGGGAAGATGCACAGTCTATTAGTGATACCACAAGTATTTCTTGTGATAATTGGGCTCATGGACTTATGAGATGGTTGGGTGTGAAGTAAGGAGTGCATTTATGTGAGAAGAAAACCTTGTTGTATTAGGAGGATAGGTAACAACTTTGTACCTCGGTACACTTGGAGAAGGAGACCCTATGGTATTCTATGCATGCCATGGAGGAATAGTGGACATATTAATTTGAAAGAAGAAATATGTTAGCATATACCCCTATGTGGACAACAATAGTGCACTTGGTGGGTGGTCACAGGGGATAATCTTGTAGAATGGAATGAAGTCAAGATTGCTCTAACAACTCATTTTCCAGGAGCAATGCACCTACTCAAATATACACATATCATGGTAATCAACCTATTCAACACCACGTTCAAGATAGTGTGAGAGGCTCTAGATAGAGGGGGAAGCTTTACCACCTTCATATGGGTGCACAAACTTTATTCCACTTTACAAGGTGTGCACATGCATGCTTGGTATGTATATGCGGAGCTACATAGAGAGACTGGAAATTGGTAGGATTTGATTGCAGGAATGGTCCATACTTTTGACTACTTCTCTACTAAACCTCCAGTGGAAGAGGCATTAAGGGTTATAAAGTGCTTAACTATGGGAGACAGTGCAAAGGTGGAAGAACTCATTCAGGAGTTATTTGGTGAGACAGACTCAGGAGCATGCTTTGATAAAGAAGAAGAGATAGATGCCACGCTACTTAAGTGCTTTCTTTGAGAAAGAAAAAGGAAATATGGTCTACATAGTGGATGATGAGGAAGTAGAAGATCTAGATATAGATCATTCAACGGGTATGTGTGAGGTGTTAGATAGTGTGATAAAAATGTGTGTGCCTATCATGAACCCATGAAGACAAAAAAAAGTGAATGTTGGTACGGATGTTGAACCTAAGGAGGCAATAATTGGGGATTATTGGTCTGACTCTGAAGTGGAAAAAATCATTGAGTTACTACGTGATTTTCAGGACTTATTTCCTAGGGGCTACCATGAATTAAAAGGAGTGCATGAATCATTAGGAGAGATGAATATTAAGCTTAAGGAAGGTGTGTGCCTAGTCAAGAAAAGACCCTACAGAATGAACCCTAACTTATTCAAAAAGTTAAGGAAGAAATTGACAAGATGTTGAAATTATGGCATCATCAAGCCCTAGAAGAATTAGAGTGGGTTAGCCCCATGGTCATCAGTATAAAGAAAGATGGTAGGATTAGGATTTGTGTGGATTATAGGGAACTAAATGTTGCATGTGTGATTGATCCCTTTCCTACACCTTTCACAAAGGAGATATTAGAAGTGTTACTCCTACAATGCAAAATTTATTCTTTTACATATGGATTCTCTAAGGTATCATCAGTCGGGATTATCATAGGAGGATCAAGAAAATGACTTTCACCACTAAATGGGAAGTTTTGCATATATTGGTAAACAATGCCCTTTGGTAAGTAAAAATATGCCTATTGTATTTTTGCATAGTTGTTCAAGCATTCCATGATTTTATTCATAAAACTTCTTATAGTAAAATTTACTTGGATGATTTATCATTGTATGGACTTTTAAGGATCATTGTGACAATTTATGCAGATTAATGTTTGAAAGATGTAAACAATTAAGCATCTCTTTAAACATCAAAGTGTGTTTGCTACACCTTTTGGCACTTTGTTAGGGACATCATCTAGAGTTGAAAGGTTTGTTAGTGGATCTAGCTAAGGTTGATAGTTATTGTAGGCTTGGAAGAGCCTACCACGATCAGTGAGGTGTGCTGGATTCTTGGGTCACACTTTGGGGTATTATAGAAAATTTATCAAAGGATATGCTAAGATTTGGGCACTATGCACCACTGGAAGAGTTCTACTAAAGGGAAAATGGGGGACATTCTATTAGGGAGAACCATATTGTAAAATGCATCATTTGAGGCATTGAAGGAGAGAAAAGAGATACAATGCCTTTATTTTGATTTTCCCTCATGGAACCAACCATTTCATGTACATGTGGGCTATAGAATGGCTTTTTGGGTCCTATTTTAGCTCATCCATGTGAAGGAATTATAGATCATCTTATCTATTTCATCTAGTAGAAATTTGATCTCTGGTGGGTAGAAGCACTACACAACACCAAGGATTGTCATATCTATACACCACATAAATTCGGATAATTCTTATGGGAAAATGTTCTTACAAGGTATGGATGCCATTGAGCTTGACAAGTGATAGGGGTACACATTTTTTGAATGAGACAATCAGGATACTATTGGATGAATTTATGATTGCACACATAA
Source organism: Taxus wallichiana var. yunnanensis (assembly GCA_018340775.1). Taxonomy (NCBI): domain Eukaryota; kingdom Viridiplantae; phylum Streptophyta; class Pinopsida; order Cupressales; family Taxaceae; genus Taxus; species Taxus wallichiana. The sequence goes on along the minus strand of CM031237.1, from coordinate 69,102,239 downwards.
GACTACACCCTATCATCCTTAGGAAAATGGGACTATTGAGGCCTTCAACAAGATTTTGAGCCAGACATTGACAAAAATTTGTGATGTTGGAAGGAAAGATTGGGATGATAAATTTTCTATGCATGCTTTGGGCATATATAACAACATATAAGAGGTTGAACAAGGCCACACCCTTTTAGTTGGTGTTTGGCAGAAGAAATTCTTCCTATGGAATTCATGTTACCTTCTTTGTGTATTGCATGTGTTGGAGGTCTAGCTGATGAGCAAGCATTAGAAGAAAGAATTGATAAATTGATACAGTTGGATGAGAGGTGCACCATAGCACATTGGAGTTCAAAAGTAGGAAAAGGCTAGGCAGAAGGCATGGCATGACAGGCACATCAGGGACAAAAAAATCTTGAGATGGGATAGATGGTGCTTCTTTATGATTCTAAGTTTTTGCACCATCTAAAAAGCTTAAAGTGCATTGGTTGGGACCGTATGTTATCACTCATATACTTGAATCAGGTGCTTTCAGTTAGAGATGCTTGATGGAATACGGTTACCCAGTTACTTCAATGGGAGTAGGTTGAAGCCCTACTATAAATAAGTCTTCTTGGTGTTTGTAATAAGGTAGTGTTTCCATTTAGAATAGGTTTTCATTTATGTATTTCCTTAATGTATTTCCTTCTTCATCACTATGCTTTGTCAATTTAGTTTGGTGTTTTGTGTAATAAGTGCACATTTACACATTGGAAGCTAATTACCATTTGAAGTATTTTTATGTGCAGAGGACTACACATACCATTGGTGTGGGGTGGTTATTCACAATTGGGTACACATGAGAACAAAATTGTTATAGTGCTAGTTAAGTGTGGAAAGGAGTTGTTAGAAAGGAGATTGCTCTAAAATATGACCATAGATGGAGATAAATGAGGGAATAGTATAACGTGAGGTAAGCAACGGTCATGGAGACTACCAGGGAAGGCACAGTGGCGAGGTACTCGGGCACATGGAAGTGTGTTGAAGAGAAGTCTATAGCCAAAAGGTAGGAAGGCACACTAGAAGGTTATAGCTGGGGTGAAAGATGTACCACATGAGATTGTGAAAATGGTCAATTAATGAGAGGATTGTTGGTAGGTGAAGGAGCAATAAATGCACTAACTTTTTGAAAATCTATATAAGGATGTGATGCGGGTTCATTTTTACCTTTGTGAATCATAAGTATTTGAGTGAGCTAAGTGTGACCGAGCCGAGAAAATTGTGTTGAGGTGTGAGAGTGTTGTGAAACCAGACATGGAGAGAAGACTATTGCATGGAAGAGGCTTGTGTCCCCATTGGTGAAGGGTTTGAGTGAAGTAGAAGCATTGAGAAGGAGCTAGGGCATGCGGTTTCAAGCTAGGGCATGTAGATTCGAGCTAGGGTTTGAGTTTACTTGTTATAGATAACAAAAAAGTGGATTTTTATGATGGCACCAAAGAAAGAACCTCAAAGCAGGCATGAAAGGAAAGAAGAAGGTAGAAGTTGAAGTTGAAATTTCTCCCAGAGTAATTTTTAGAGATGAATACCCAGAAGGAGTAATAGTCAGACAAGAGTGGGATTCCCACATCCGCATGATGTAAAATAAGTGACTACAACCACCATACCACTGAAAACAAGGGAGAGTTGGATGTTTGTTGAATAAGAAGACCAACAAGCGCACGGTGGAGGATATGCCAGTGTATGATGATGTTGGGAAAAATTACTTAAGCAGGTAGGAGTTTATCAATTGTATGAGCTCCCATATTTTGGAAAATATGAACCCTTATACCAATGGCTTATGAGAAGAGTCCATGAGGACTTCTTTTATTTCACCGAATGAAGGGTTAGGATCACAACAACCCTAGTTTTGACACTAACAGATTGAAGGGCACAGGGTAGACCTTGTTAGTGATCTTGACTGATAAAGCAATGGTCATAGAAATAAGAAAGGAGTTGGGGTATACCAAGGGTCCACATGGAATGGACATTGATAAAGATGAAGAAGTTTCCTGTGGTGTAAGCAACCACGCATCTTCTCACCAAGTTGAATGACCAAGAGAGATGGTCATAGGTAAACACCATGTGGCTTCATATTGCAAAGAAAATGTCTCAGGGAGTAGTATATAACTTAGCAGGCTATATTGTAGACACCATTGTTGAGGAAGCACACACAGAAAAAAGATAAGTTTTGGCACTATCCTACTTTCTCTTGTGTTTTTAGAAATTGGAGTGCTGATGGGCCAAAGAACAAGATCTAGGAGTACCCCTTAGAAAATAAGTCCCTCATGGAGAGGTTTGAAAAATATTTATGTGAAGGATCAATGAGTGGGCCATTTAAGTAAGAGGGAAGAAATGTGGTATGACCAAATTCACGTGGTGTTTGAGGAGGAGTGGCACATTCCCAAGGAGCTACCTTTGGTAGTAGGCAAGGCAGTACAGTTCATGGTGTACCAACACTTTTGCACATCATGTGGTTTTCTATGAGGATGGGACATGGAGCCCATGGTAAAAATTCCCTATGCCTTCACAACACACTGCTACTTCTAGGCCTCAGTTCATATTTATTGATGTGCACCATCTAAAATTCAACGAAACAAGGTAGACTATGACTACCACACCCTCGGAAGACATATGTGTATCCAGTCCAGGACTACCTACATTGAGAGGCTCATTTCAGATGTCATAAGTATGAAGCCAGTAGTAAGCTTGGCTATTGGGGATAGTGGAGCCGCACTCATATATCTTCAGCTTAAGCCTAAGGCTAGAGAATAAAAAGTATGTGGAGAATGAGTTCATGCTCCCAGGGCCACCTAAGGGAAAACATACAGTGGAGAACATGCCAACTCCAAATCCTGCAAAAACTATAGAGGTAGACGAGGAGGAAGAAGAACATGAAGATAGTGGAGGCTTGATCATAGAGGCTGAGGTAGCCCATAGATAGAGTGGAGACTAGAGCACATGGATACTCCACCTCAGGCACAAGAAGAGACGAGGACTTGGACATGGAAGCAATCCATGAAGAGCACCACTTTAAGAGGGTATTCAGAAGAACAAGGACCCAAGGCATGTGGGAACTCCACATCCTGTAAGAAGATCACCATGACTCTCCCCTCAAAAAGAGGCAACTGAGAAGAAGAAGAGGAAAAGCTAAAGTTGAATGAGGAGGTGGAGGAGTTTGCAGAGAGCAGCCTGGGACCCCAGTGTAGCTAGAAGATGTGGAGGAGCCCATAGAGATGAGGACATGAAGGATGAAGAGGAAGGGGTGAAGGAGGCAGAAGAATCAGAGCATGAGCAACCTCACACATGCATGACTACTCAGGATGTCAAGGGCCAACTCCAAACCTTGGTGCTCAAGTTCCTAAGGGGCCAAGAACAAGAGAGAACAAGTGGAGAATACATTGTGCCAAGTATGGGCTATGTTGAGGACACAAGAAAAATCATCCATGCCCCCCATTTTCAAAGCACAGTGGACCTAAAGGAGTTATATGGGTGGGAGTTGATGGACCCAGACATGGCCACTACGTGCATGCAAGGAAACAATTGTCTTGGTCCATGTAGACTCACATGGATGAGCCATATTTTGATGTATGTGAGGAGTCTTGTGTGTCAAGAAGAGTGAAGAAGGCACCTCAGAGTAGGCACATGACTATAAATCCCACTCTCATGTCTGATGAGTAGGTGAGCAATGCCTTGGTTAAGGTATCTATAGAGGTGGCATGGAGGAATATCGATAAGGCTTGCCACTATTAGAGTGCTACTTGAAGATAACAAGGAAAAAAATGTAGAAATAACATGTCTAAAAGGAGAGAAGGATCTAGAGAAGAAAAATAATGAGGCCTTCATCAACATGGCAAAATAAATTGGTGACTATGTCCTAAAAGCAAGACCACATCTAGAGTCTAAGGTACCTGAGAAGTTTCCTTCGGCTATGCATTATGTGCACACATTAGTTGATTTGGTGCTTGAAGATGGACCGATTTGAATGCCAACACCAAAGGATCCTGAATAGAGAAGCAGAGAGAGCAAGGGCCTCCATGGTTAGGAAGATTTCATCTTATGAGGCATTACTCCAAACTTTACAAGATGAGCTGAAGAAAGAAGATCAAGCTCTGAACATATGTGCAACACTAGAAGTAGTGATCAGATCAGGACTATAATAGAAGATAATGAAGTTCTAAAGGAAATGAAGGATGAGACTTTAGGGCATGTAAAAATATTGGCATTAGTAAAACAAAAGCATGAAGCCCTTGCAGCAGACACAAAACCCACATAAGGAGAGGCTAGATGAGATTGGAAAGCTCATAGCGCAAAAAGATGGATCTTCTGGAGGGAAGGATGTCTTTATGGCCAATGTTGTCCTAGTACTGCAAAATGAAAAGGAAGAGATAACCCAGGATGAGTTGGAAGCCATCACCACAGATGTTCTAGAGAAGACAAGAACCACGTTGGATGACTGAAAACATTGGAGGCTGAGATTAAAATAGAATATCCAGTTGATCCTCCCAATTGAAGTGGAGGGTGTTGCAAAATAGAAGTCTATTCTTTGTATAGTGATTCTTTACATTCTTTCCATTCTTATTCTTTATTGTTTGGGACAATCAGGAGAAACCCCATTTCGGGATGACAATGTACATTAGTGTGGGGTAATGTTGAGTAGACAGAGTATGACACTAAGGAGAGGGCACACAGAATATTCACGTGGAACAAGGCACATTTGAAGGCACGCGGAAGGATAGGAAAGGAAACGCGCGCCAGGACAAGCTGATTTGGGACTTAGCCATTTTCATGGTTACGGGCTATTTTTGGAGATAGCGTGTGGAGCACACAATGGATGGAGACTTGCGCGACACACAAAATGCTATTTTGGGATGAGCATTTACTAAGCACCATGCATGAGTTTGGGATAATAATAGGATTACTACTGCCAATTAACTATAGGAGATCTATTATTAGCGCACTTGCATGTGTGCATATTATTGTAAAGGCACATGGCTATTTTCAGCATGTGACCTATTTTGGGAAGTGTGTAAGTGGTGAAGGGAAATTCCCCACCCCTATAAGTATGTATTAGTCTGTGTAGTTAGAGAGAGACACAGAGACATTGTGTATGAGTTATTGTAGAGTTATGTTGTCGATCTGATGCACATAAACTTATGGTAATGTTATATGATGTAAGAAGCTTCTATGTTTTGTAGTGTTTAATATAATGGAGTATATTGGGTGGATAAAGTGTTAACATGACTGTAATTGGTTCTTGTATGATCAATCTTGTCATAGTTATTGTTCAATTCATGATTCCTTAAGATCTAGATCTGGTTATGCACTATTGAATGTTCATCTGAGATGTAGTAGGATGCTTGAGATCTAGTGTTGAAGTTTGAAGTGCATGAGGATGTGTGCACCAAAGAAGAATAGACCATCGTGCAAGGTTACGTGCATGCAAGAAAAAGACTTGGACTTAGTTGTTTTGGAGATTTGGATAAGAATAGAGAAAAGCAAAGTAATGTGAGGTACACATAAAGGCTATAATTCAGAAATCACATACAACTAAGATAGTTTCTCTTTCGTGGAAACAGGGATAATAATAATAGGAATTAAATTATGAGTAAAGCAAGCTAGTTATAGCTTGAACTGTTGTAAATTAAATTAGAAAAACATGGATACTATTAATAGAACATGCCTATTAAAAGGAAATTTACATGTATTTGGTGAAGGGAAATACCACACCTATAAATATAAGTGATTCTTCATTGTAATAGGAATCAAAGAGATGAGTTAGTGCGAGCTTAATGTAAGTGTGTTCTTGAGTCTATATGAGTGTGTGCGGGTTTAGCATATTGATATAACAGATTGTAATGTATTTAGATCCTATGTTATATGATGGACTATGTTAGTAAAGGAAAATTGCTTGTGGATTGTAAATATCATTGTATGGTAACATGGGTTGATTGGAATATAGATCTTCTTAGTTATTGTTTATGAATGATCTATGTACGGATGAAAATTGACATGCAACCTTCAACCGCACTCGACCCCCCAAGTTTGTGCCAGAGCAGCTGATATGGAAACATGTTTGGCTAACTATAGGAGGATCAGTGACAAAGATATGGTAGTGTGATCTCCCGATGGTTTGAGTTGGAAAAGGGGAGATTTAGAGGCTATGAACGGGTAGCGTAAATTCCCTATGGTTTGTCTAACTGAATCTCAATGTTGCACTAATTTGAAGTGTCCAAATTAACTAAGTTGAAACTAAAAATATATGCCAAAACTGAAAGAAACTAACCTAAATAAAACAACAAAAGCTGAAACATTAATAATTACAAACAAAACTTACTTTTATTCTAAATAATCAAATCTACTTCTACACTAAAACTAAAGGCCAAAACATGCACAAATGAGTGGGAAGCTAGAAGAAAGCATGGAAAAGTTAAGTAAGGATGTCTAGGTTACAAATATACACTGCAGATGAGCTTAGGAACTTGAACACCTTCTGAAAGGACATGAATCATCATTGGGGACTTTTGTAACCATTTTTCGATAATGTAGCACATGAAATTTTGGGTGCATACATATTTCCCCCTTGGAGAAGCATCTTAGCCATAAAAAGGCATAAAACATAAAGTAAAAGTATGGTGTTCCCTAAATGGGGAGTTAGAAGCTATACACGACATGCCTATATGCCAAAATTTCATCGTCCTGAACTCCCGCTTACTGCAAGACGAAAAGAAGACTCAAGTGCAGATAGATACGATATCAAAAATAAACACTAAATCAAAATGACAAGAGGACTTACCATTTTTGTGGGGATAGGAATATACCTGCACCAACACTCCATCCTGTGGACACATACACTTGAAACAAGGTTTAAAACAAAGCATATATATATCAAAATAACTTATTTTCAATTCATTTGCACATATTCTCGTTGTGATTTTTTTAGCTCTGGGCCCACGGTGACCATTTCGTTTGTGAGTATGGTTGAATTGGAATGGATTTAGGAATGGTATTTTGCATTAGGCTTGGCCCTTTGTTGTTTGAATGCTTTTGAGAAGAAATCCTAAGAAATTCGTAGCTAGAGTAGTCATAAGGGGGCTCAAAGAGGCAGATAGGCAAAGTGCCTTTATTGCTTAGTTGTCATTTTTTCAAGCATTTATATGATTTTTTTTTAATATTTCAGGCTCATTGCAAGTGTTTTGACCACGCCTAGTGTGTGATGGCATTGTACACAAACTCTATTTATTATGATATATATATATATATATATATATATATATATATATATATATACTCTTCTTTTTGCTTTAGTAATTCATTGTATCTAAGTTGGCTCACATTTATGGTTTGATTGACATGTGTACTCTAGATGTTTAGAATTTCCATTTTTATATGCTTTTTAGAATGTATGCAGTGGATATGAATGCTAATAGAATGATTTCTTTTTTGTTTTATAATGTTGATACACGTTAATGTAAATACACTGTAACGTTGAACTTTAGTTTCTCTAATAAATTTTCTATGCTTCGTATTATTTTGGCAAGCTGTGACGAAAGAGTGATATGATAAGTGAATGAACCTTCCCCACTCCTAACTCCATGCAACTAATAAGATGTGAGGGCTCAACACCAAGAGCCAGAAGGGGAAAAAGTTATAGAAATTTTTTGAATGGTAATGATGAGAGAAAGACAAGGATTTGGAAAAACCAAATTGAGACCCTACAACCTCATTATACTCAAGTTTTCTTCTTATTTTAAAATGTGAATTGCTTTTAGTTTATCTATACTTAGATCCGTAGATGGCCACTTGGTTGAAAAAATTGATTTTGAGGTTTTAAACTCTTTTTGGAATTTTTGACATCTAACTCACTTTGTTCTTATTTATGATTTCACAACATTCAAATGAATTGTTTCTAACTTTCAAATTTGTGAAAGAGACCCCTAAACCTTGCCCCATGCTACCAAAGAGGAAGTATGGGCTCATCACGATGGTCAAGGCATAGGCGAGTAAGGTCACTTCTCTCCTTTCCCAACCCTACATCACTAGTAAGAGACGCAAGCTCAACACCGAATATTGGTAGGGCAAAGAAATGTGTAAAATAAAAAAATTATGGATTTGCATTTGACTTATTTATCTAGGAAAAATTTCTAGAATTTTCTTATTTCCAAAGAGAAGTATATGGGATAGATGTGACACCATGAAGCTTCTAGAATGGACCATAGGAAAAGATTCCTAATATAGAAGATACTACAAATAGAACCAAGTATGCAAGCCTTGGTATGGTTATTGTCAAAGCTTCTCTTATCTTATTTGAGCTAATGAAATGATTCAGAAACAATTGATGATACCACGAGGATTTGAAGAGAGATGATTTGAATTTTTGCCAATGTTTTCAGAATTTTTTAGGAATTGCTATAAGAATAAGTCCCTTGATCAAAAATTTACGAAATGAACTGGCAGATGAAAATGCAATGTGGATGTAGTAATGTACATATGGAAATGTAGGTGAAACTACATTTCATGATGTCTAAGGTGAATAAAGTTGACAAATATCAAATTCTTCACCCCTAAAAGTACACAACGGAGAACCATGATCCTTAAAATTTCCGTTCTCTTAACAAGGGCCTACCATTCTAGGTTTAAACTTACAACCCTTTCCTAGAAGTGTATATGTCCAATCATTAAAATCATTTTTCTGAAAGAGGGTTTGTGAACCTATTTGTCATGTACTTGAGACATGGTGTGTGGGTGAGCATGACTATGTTGTTCAACCTTGTTTCCTATGTAGAGTGTTGTGTTTACTTATAACCCTTGCTAAATGATGAGGCCTTTCCCCATGGATATGGAAAAATTATTTTTAGATGCACATGGGTTGAAACCGGGGTTTAGAATAGAACAACCCTCATATATGGTTTTGATGGGCATCATTTCAATCTCAAATTTCCCTTCTTTGTTTGTTAATTCTATCATGTTTACACCTAGACCTAGGTTATTGGAGGGAAGAGATGCTAAACCGAGAAGACTACCCATTCCCTGTGGTTCAAATGGGAGGAATATTGGATTAAGACTCTCTAATAATTTCATAATTTCCGTTGTGGTTTTAGTGGACACTTTGTTTCCACATATATTAATTTACCCTTATCTATTTTTACCACCTCAAATTTTTTGGGTCAATAACTTGACCTTGGAACACCCAAGGTGATCGGGACTAACTCTTTTAATAGAGGTAGTTTGTTCAATTGATTCACAAGAAGCTCATACTCTGTATGGACTCATTTCTTATTCTTGAGGTTTTCTAAGTGTATATTGAAAGGCTTAGGATCCCCTTGAGCGATGAAGACCTTCCCTAAATGGAGGAATCTAATCTCCTGGAATATGTTAGATGGGATAGCCTTCATTAGATGAATCTAGGTCTCCCAAGGATCATGTTATAATTTTTTTCCCTGTCGATAATGTAAAATTCCGTCAAGATGGTTTTGGACCAAGTCGACTAGAAGAACTATGGTTCCAATTGAGGTTACTTTAAGACTATCGTACCCCCGTAATGTGTTTCTTGTAGAGGAACAATTTTTCTCTCCATATCCCAACTTCTACAAGAAAGATAAGGGAACCACATTTACAACAGCCTCGTCATTAGTCATGGATTTCTTAATGGAATTGTTATAAACCTAGACTTGTAAAAATAAGTAAGGATCGCCTCTTCGGGAAATTTTAGCATCAAATGGCATCTTGTCTATATCGAAAACAAACCCAGTATCCCTATCATTCTATCCCAAAGGATGTATGTCAAATTCAATATGATTTATTTGAGCACTAAGAGGTGGTGTAACATGGATTAGATGACCAATACCTAGTGCATTGAGCAATGCAGAACGATGTGCAGGTGAATTCTTTAACAAATCTAGAAATGAAATGTGAGAAAAGGTCTTGTTCAAATTTGATATTAAATCATAGGCTCCTACTAGTTTTGGGAGTGTAGGAATGTCATCCTGTGGGAAGGAAAGAGTGGGTATGGGTTTTGAAACATACGTATTTGTCTGAGTTGTTACATTAATTTTTGGCTCGACCTCTTGCTCAACTAATCCCAATATTTTTGTATTATCGTTTGAACCAAGGTTAGGAGAAACCCAAGAGTTTTCAAAGTTGAGGCTTCATGGTCATTATTTCCTATAGGAATTCCCTTGTTTATATTTTGAGGATTCACTTGGGAATCCCCATGATGTTTAGGGTTCACATTTTGAGGTGTGATAGGTCCGGTATGACTAGGCTACGGTTTGTTTCAGGATTTTCTAGGAACATGTCTACAAAGAGTTGTCTTTGATTTTCAAAAGTATTTGCGAAACTTGTTACAATTGTGGCAAGTCTGTCATCCTGACCTCAAACCTTATGGAAACCAAAGTATAGGTTAGGGTCATAATATTTTGGCCTTTGATAAGCATCTTGTTGTTGTTGATTATAACCTCGGTTATAATTTTGAAATTGATTGTTATAACCATGATTCATTTCCCCTTGGCCAAAGTTTTGATACTTTGGTTTGGGCCTTGGGTTTAATTTTTTTTATGGGATCGATTTACATCAACTTTGTTGACAAAAGACACAATGTTAGGGGCTCTTTTTGATTGCCCATGTTGTTATTATTTTTAGTGTTACCATTGTTTGGAAAACAAACGTTCTTGGCTTGATCAATAACACTATTCATGGTAGCACCATGATTGTGATTCACACCCTTAGGTCCTTGGTTGTTGGCACCATTGTTTTGATAATTTACATTATTTTGATTTGGGGATGCCAATCTCCCATTTGGACTATAGATCTTATGCCCACTTTCTATAGTGGCTTGGTCAATCTAAAGCACACCCTCCAATACTTCCTCATAACTAGGGAAAGCAAACTTTTGGGCCTTTTCCTTATTCTTACATTCTTTTCTTACACTAATTCATAGTTATAGCCTAGTTTTTTTGCATGTGCCTTGATTTCTACAATGAACATCCCTGCTCCCTATAGGTATCTACTTTAATGCAACATCAGGTCCTCTCCTTTAGGTCACATTCTCATACTTTCGTTACATGCACCCCAAAATATGGGGCGTAAATTGGGTGAACAAATCACCCCTTCAAAAATCATAGATACTGATTTAGGTCATCACAGATCAGAATAACACATGAACATAGTCACGGAACAATCCATAAACTTACCTAGATCTTAAGTAAAATATAGAGACTAATACACAAACTTACACATGAATGCACGAGGCTCTCGTGTCCTCCCACAGGTCTTAATGTCCGGGGAATATACAAGTAGTTTATCAAGTACAACACAATATGCGGTCAACTCTATAGTTCTGATCATTGGCCTTCAAACACAAAATGCATTTTATCTCCTATATTTAGTACAATTGGAAAAAATTAGGATAAACAAAATAAATCGAAACACAACTTCTACAAAGGTGCTTAATGGGCATAGTCATGGAAGAAGAGTAAAACTATACCTCTCTCCCCAACACTTTCTTTTGGCATGAGATCACCCAAAAAAATCACACTTGGTGTGAGATCGACCCAAAAACTTGGTGTTGGCATGATATTTCCCAAATACCTCACCTTCAACATTTGCATCAAGAACTTCAAACAAATAGGACACTTTTCTATCCTTCACTCTCTTACATATCAAGTACACACTTTCTTTTTACATACTTTTACACATATTAATATGATTTTTCATATACATAACTTTCACTACTCTCTTTCTCTTATTTTGTAAGTCTGTCCTTACAAGAAGCAACAAATACAAGCTACAAACACATTACAACACATACGCTCCACTCCTAGGGTGCACTTCCCTTTCCTAGTCTCCACGCTTCATTTTTAATCACTCCATACTTCACTTGTCCATTCGGAATGTTATTCACCACACTTGGATCATAAGGAATGCATATTTTAACTACTTTATGTTATAGAGTATTCACTCAACAACGAAAGTGGGGTAAAATGTAGACACAAAATCATGCACTTTGGTACATTTAAAGGTCCTAAAAGCATGATAAATTTACATGCCTACTAATCAAGAAAACTAGTAATTGACAAATATTTTGGGCCTCTTTTCTTTGTCTCTTCCTTTTTATTTGGTCTTACACACCTTAGAGCCTAGTTAGAAATCAACCTATTTATCTTTTACAACTTTAGACATCAACACCTAGCAAAGACAATAGTGGCTAGGATCTCCTATCCTTCATGGGTGTCCCCTGACCCTTTCTTACCTTACTCACTCTTTACATGGGTCTCTTTTATCTTTTAGGAATATTTTTCACTTATGGTTCGAATTTCAGTTGTCAATTAAAAATTCAAACAAGGGAATCATATAAATACATAATTATGTTTTCAAAATGAGGGACCAAACAATAAACATTACTATCATCACGTAAGATTGCATTCCAAAGGTAAAAATCACTCTAAAGGCATTCATCTAGTATCCACACAAGGAACAAGGGATGCATACTTTTACATACACTCCATAGGAGGAGAATTTCTATTATATTCCATCCACACATATTATACATTGCTACATTCTAGCTACATCCTGCTATCATTTGTGTAACTTGCACAAGAGAATCCTAGGGCACCATTTCTACACACACACAAGAACTACATGGGCTTTGAGATGTAGGTCGTTCTCAAAGCAATAAGTTTCCTCTTTGGGTGACTATTGAGGTTAGTCTGAATCCACATTCTGCATCTTTTTTATTAGATTTTATGTGGTTTATGGACATGTGCGAGTAATCATTCTATTTTACAAGTTGCAAGTACCCTAATTGATCATAGTATGAATATCAAGTGACGAGAATGAAGACAATAACAAAACCCTTGTGATATAGAAGAAATAATTTTATGAGCATCGATACTATCACCAATGCCTAGATCCGGTTGCAGCGCTCAACAACCTCTTGCCCTCCTATGGGCACCCTTGTCCACCTTGTTCCTAAGATCCATATTTTACATTGAGTAGTGACAAACTTATCTATAGTCTGTTCTACACTTTCATCTACCAAGATCACTTTACTTCACTCGAAAATCAATTAAGTTCTCTTATCTCTTCTCCTTTCTTAGGGTTTCATATTTTACATTTTTATTTTCTTATGTCATTATTGTATTTAAGCATTCATACATTAGTCATTACAATAGTTACTCTGCATTTAGATATAGATTTAATTCATATTAAATTAAATTGGTTAGAAAGAGAAGTAGTATTTCAAAGCATGCATATATCGGTGAAGAATAAAGTGATAATAACAAGAAGTAGTAAATAATGTAACAATAGTACATGATGTGTAGAGTATGAGAGTAACAAAGATACATGCCCTAGGATCCTCGGTGGCACTAGTAAAGAGCAAAGATATCGAGCATCATGTATCATGTAAGAAACTTTAGAAGTCCCGCATCCATCTCAAGATACCAAGTGAACATGCATGTGTGTATAGAAAAATATCATGGCATACGAATAATCCAGCTCACATAGGAAACAAAGTGCAACATGTAAATAGTATAAGCTAACAAGAGTAAATGCAACCAATATGTGCACGTAATGGTATGTTGCAAGATGTAAAATGTATGAATGAGAGAGGCCACATTTTCCCTAGTAGAATATGAGGTTTATTTAGGAATTTTCCTTCAACAATCAAGTATAAACCATAGAACAAGAGTGTGTCATTGGGTAATGAAGGTAAATTACACTTACCGATATTTGGTGATGCTCGGAAAGATAGACATGAAGCACGAAGTGTGAGTAGCCAATATGTGACAAGTGAGGTTCATGGAGGAATTACACCCTCAACATTCAAGCATGAACCATAGAACAAGAGTGTGTCATCGAATAATGAAGGTAAAGTATGTAGTAGCAACATTGTGTTGTATAGATATGAAGAAGTAATTGTATAAGAAACAAGTGAGGATGGATGAATTTTGATGCCCCCGAGTGTGTATATCGGAGTTGCTTGCAAATAGGTGTGATTGTTGTGAATAAGAATGGTCGAGTATGCATATTGAATGAAAGGATGTGTACCATATGTATAAAGTAGTATGTGTATCATGAATATAAGGATCCATAAGTAAGCATGAGGAGAAAAGCATGTATGGAGTGACATGTTATAGGGAATGGAATCCGTAATCATATATAGGTGTAGCAAGGTGTGCTCATAGTGTAGATAAGAGAAAGTGTTGCTAGAAATGTTGACGTGAATTGCAAAGTAAAATACGTGTATATGAGTAGTATGGATAGGAAACTTCTAATTAGAACATGTGACTATGGGGGATTTCAATTCCCACCAAGTGTGCGGGTGATGGATATCTATGTGATGATAAGAAATACCATGCCATGGTGGTAGATATTAAGTGCCTATAAACTTTAGTTTATAATTAAATAATTTAGAATAAGTTATATTCTTAATTATTTAATATAAAATTTATGTTTATGTTTAATTGGTTATTTATTAACTAATTTATATTAAATCGGGTATGATTTAATCATACCCCATCACTTAATATGTTCATGACCCGTGGGGTCAATTAAATATGGTTGTGGATCATATTGTTTTTCACCTTGTGAATGGTTTGGAGAGAAGTGAGGAAAAGGGGATTTTATTGGACTATAAAAGTTTGTTTCTCATTAATGGAAAATTCTCATTTGTCTGTGGTTTTTCCCCTCGGGGTTTTCCACGTAAATCTTGTGTTCACAATGTTATTTGTTTTGTTGTTTATTTATTTATGCTTTTACATTAATGTTTGTTCAAATATTAATTTAATATGGTTTAATAATCCTCATCCTAACATGGTACCAGAGTGAAGTATAATTAATATTAATTTTGTTTAAACCAATCGGGTGTGTCGATTGGGGTGGTTGGGTGGTTAATTGGTTGGAAAAAATTTAATAAATACCCCCTCCCCTTCGGGACATAGTTTTATTACACAAGTGTGCACAAGTGGAAAATAATTAAAAGGTCTTCAAAAGTATTTTACCCCTCATGTGAAATCTTGAAAAGAATTACTAGGACCTGTAAATAAATGGTAAGGTTAAAAATTTGTTGAAATATTTTATTATTTTTCTATAGTTTCTAAAATGTGTGCAGGTGAAAATAAATGCAAGAAGTTAAAATGGAAGGGTAAAATTCAAGTTAAAATCAAGATCTATAAGAAAGGAAACAAGTTCATGAAAATAGGAATTCAATTTTTCCTATTGGTTCATCTAATTTACTTGTCCCCCGATGTAAAACTTTAATATAATTTTGTTACCTTTGGTATTCAAAAAACTAATTTTTTCATGTCTTAAAATACCCCTTTAAATAAATATTTTACATTTGAAATTGATATAAACTATAGTATAAAATATCTATAGTAATATTTAAACTATAACCTAATTTATACCTTATACCTAAGATAGTACTAAAATTATCCTCTAGTAACTATATATATATTTTAAAATACTATTTATAAATAATTATAAAAACTATAACTATAGTCTAAGATTTAAAACCTATCTGGACCCTAACTATACCACTTAGATCTTGGATAATATTGGTTGGGTTCAAACTATATCAAAAAGGTTATACTATACATAAAAACTAAGAAAAAGTATATTATGGATTTTATAATCTAATGTTAGAACTTTGATCTACAATATTCAAGCCTCAACCAAATTAATTTCACTATCTATACTCTCCACTTTAAAGTAATGAAAACTCTCATTTAAATCCACCGTCACATATGTGGCATTTGTACTTAATTTATCACCAACCATGTTCACACGTAGAACTAAAAAAATGTGGCACAAAATTTGATGGTCCCCCATTCGACCGAACCCTCTATCTTCCCACCATTGTCATAGCCAAGGTTGACCACGTTTTTTTTTTGGGACTTTTTTTCATTAATTGGTTGGGTGTGTTTGATTTAAAGGCTTTCAAATCCTTGGGGAATTTTTCAATGGTATGCATGTGAACCTTGGTCACAAAATTTTATTTTTTTTGAGAGCCAAATGGCTCAACTTGGACACTAGGATTGCCACATACCCGTTGCTATCAACTCGCCATTGGCAAGTGGCTTATTTAGATGGGGATTTTTGGCTAACCATATTCATAACATGGTTGTATATAATGACTCGGTTAATAAATGGAATATATGTTAAAATTGAAATTCGGTAATATAAATGAGATCTACTTACTCAAAAACATTGTGAACTAAAAAACTCGCTCGAGTTGGCAAAACCAACTCGACCAAGCTAACTATATTATAACCCCTCATAGGAGCTATGATCCTCATTATATTATACATTAATTTTATTTTATTTTTTTCTCATTTATTAATTATTTTGAATTTAATTTAATTTATCTATGTATTCTAAATGATGGAAAATTTATTTTTAAATTAGACAATACTTTATTTTATTAGATAAATTAAAAGTCTTTAATGTGTGGAGTGTTTTTTTTTAATGACTGAATTAATTGTCATTGTCTTTTTTCTGTAAAACTAAAAAAATCACTCACATTTTGATAAATAATTGTTATTGTCAAACTAATATATCGTATGTTTAGATTATTTGTTTGAGAGTCCTTTTTCATCGTGAATTCATCAAAATATGATTACGTGGCTTGAACAATGACATGGGGATTTTTAAAACCTTGATTACTATAAACCTCGTTGTTCTTATTTATTGAAAAATTATTTACGCAAAAATGGGATCTAACCACTTTACTATTGATAAATCACATATGTTGAATGGAAACAATTATAGCATCTGGAAGATACGATTGAAGGTGAAATTCATGGCTCACAAGCTCGTAGTGGTCGTAAATGTACGAGAAAGGCTTTGGCCGGAAGATAAGTGACAATGGACAATTGAAAAATTTGTTGCATATCAACAAAAGGTGCAAGAAGCTATGTCCATTATTTTGTAAAGCGTGTAAGATGATCTCCTCCTTCACATCGGGAATCAGGAAAGTCCGAGTGAGGCTTGACATGATCAATCAATGCATGAAGGTACACAAGTATCAAAAATTATAAAATTGATTCTAGAATTGATGATGACTCCCATGAAGGGAGATGAAAAGGTAATAAATTTTATAGAAAAAATTAGAATATTAAGTCTCATTGGATGGATGTAACTATAACTTAATTCATGATAAATTACTTTACTTTATTATTCAGTTGAATATACATGAAAGATTTAGAATTTCATTTCAATATTGAATTATAAATATCAAACTGAGCAGACATCCCTGATTTGCAAACTCTAAGTGCTCTTTTGATCCAGGGAAGAGCGTTTAATCACTAATTTTGATTTGAAAATAATTCCACTCGAGCACGTTCGTTCAAAAATCTAAAAAACCTTTCTAGATTTAACAAGAATCAAAAACCAAAACCACCTAGTAAAGATAAGAAACCTGAAACTTAAGAGTAAGTTTTGATGGTAAATGTTATAACTGTGGTAAATTTGGTCATAAGAAAGAAGATTGTAAATTCAAAAATAAACAAATTTCAAAAATAAAAATGGAATAAATCATATCAAAATCAAGATGAAAATGAAGAGAATAATCATAGATCTAATGTAGTAACTCTATAAACTACATCTATCACTTCTAAATGAAAAGTAAATGTTTTATTTGAATGTACGATATTGAATTGAAAAATAATTTATTTTTTCATTCATAGTTAACTCAAAATAACTATAATTTCTTATGGTTTATTGAGAATGAACTAAAAGTAACTATAGTTATAAAAACACACAAAATGGCTTATATGTGTTTAAAAGTTTTCTTTTTTTTCTAGTAGTTTATTCAAACTATTGTTCATTTTTGGCATGAAATATTGAGATCATTTCTTTAGGATCATGTATGACATGTCTCAGCTTAAATTTTCCACCTATGAAATGTGTAAAGGGTGCTTACATGGTAAGCTATCACCAAAAACCCTTCCTCAGTCATTTTTTTGAAGCAAAACTCCACATAAATCCATGGGATGTGTCCACAGTTAGAGGATTTTTTTGATTCAGTGTATGTATGTGATTATTCTTGCATGATTTGGTTATCTTTTCAGATATATTATCTATCAGTCTTATCACTTTTTAAGGGCTTAGAATAGATAATGAAGATATATATGTTGTTGATAAAACATTTCTTAGTATGTGATTACTAAAATATTATTATATGCATATCAAATGACACTTGGGGATGCCTTTGTGTTTGTATTGGAGACGTCCAATACTGATTACATCTAATATATATTTTACAAGATTAATATGTTGAAAAATTTCACATATTTGTAATATAACATGGTTAGTTGTTAAGCATATTGTTATGTAAGTTGTTATACAACTAGTGTTTAACTTTTACATATGGTTAAAAGTGAAATCAGTAAATATTTATATGCTTATTATGATGTCTATATGGATATTGTGACTCTAACCATGTTGATGTTGTGTTAAATATAAAATATATTGGATATGTGTTCAAGTTTTTTGTGTAGGTGCCATTACTTGGAATAGTAAAAATCATCCAACAGTCTCCATTTCTTCTAATTGAGGCAGAGTATAGAAGTGCAATGGGAGCAATGAAAGAAGCCATGTGGCTAAAGCAATTGTTGGAAGAGATACACATGGAAGTTAAAGAAGTATTCCTCTTCTATGTAATAGCTAGATTTTCATTGCTCTTGCTAAAGAATCTAGTTCAACATCAGAGAATGAAGCATATATAAGTTCATATGCTCTTTATCCGAGAGAATGTTCTTTAGTAGTGATATAGATCTCAAGATCTTGCTTGACTTCGAAGATCAAGTTGTATATATGTTTACGAAGCCATTATGTGTTGTAAAATTATGCAAGTTCTGTGTAAATGCTTAGCCTTTCGAGTTTCCATTGAGGGGAGTTTGCATGGAAATGTCACCTCCTAATGGCCAGCCAGGTTGATATCTCCTTCTCCTCTATACTTTTGCTCCATTTGTAAAGCATTGTAAAAATATCTCTATGATCTTTTGTAAACTTATCACTCTAAGTTTATGGTGTACAATCTAGTGTGTTGCATCTATTTGTAAAGGAGGTCCTTGTGTTATAAAAGACTCCTAGAGATGTTGTTTGATATTTTTCATGATGAAAACTGTGAGATGTAGTCTCACAAATCATGCTTAGCCTAAATCATAACTTCTGATTTATGGATTCCAAATCCTTTTGTACCAAAAGATAATTTGAGCATGATGAAGGTGTTATAAATCCTTCAAAAGTGATATGTTATCCTAAACCTTCACTAATGGTTTATGGATTTGTAAATCATGTTGTACAAATAGGTAATGTTGGCATATGGTTCCCCACTTAATATTAAGGGGAGTGTTAGAATGTAATATTAAGTGCCTATAAACTTTAGTTTATAATTAAATAATTTAGAATAAGTTATATTCTGAATTATTTAATATAAAATTATGTTTATGTTTAATTAGTTATTTATTAACTAATTTATATTAAATTAGGGTACGATTTAATCATACCTCATCACTTAATATGTTCGTGACCCATGAGGTCAATTAAATATGGTCAT
Source organism: Taxus wallichiana var. yunnanensis (assembly GCA_018340775.1). Lineage (NCBI taxonomy): Eukaryota > Viridiplantae > Streptophyta > Pinopsida > Cupressales > Taxaceae > Taxus > Taxus wallichiana. The sequence goes on along the minus strand of CM031237.1, from coordinate 69,082,681 downwards.
GGATCATATTGTTTTTCAACTTGTATGAATGGTTTGGAGAGAAGTAAGGAAAAGATGATTTTACGGGATGTAAAAGGTTATTTCTCATTAACGTAAATTTCTCATTTGTCCTTATTTTTCCCCTCAGGGTTTTCCATGTAAATCTTGTGTTCACAGTGTTATTTGTTTTGTAGTTTATTTATTTACTTATTTACATTGATGTTTATTTAAATATTAATTCAATATGGTTTAATAATCTGAGTCCTAACCATGTCATGAGAAAATATATGGTTGTCATAAGGGTAGGGTAGGTATAAGTAAGTGTATGACTAGCATCATAATTTGGGTCTAACGGAGGAAATGTAAGTAGGTCACGGATCGCAACTTGTGTCGAGTGAATTGGTTATTCTTCCTTAAATGGTTTTCCTTTAGGTGAGGCTTGTGGTGATTCTTATGTTACTAAAGAAGGAAAATTAGTGATTATTGCATGATGTTCGCTAGAAATAGAGGGATCGGATTTGAGAACCCGTTGGGGTTTGGTAATTGGATATGAGCGTGTAACATAATGTTGTGTAGTAAACAAAATAAAGCCTTGATGTTCAAGTTGCTTGATTCATCATTCTAAAGCATAGAAATCATTTTCATGATCCTTTATTTTATGATAATTACAAAATGGGTGACCTTTGTAGTTTGTAATCTGGTAAAGAGGGTAGTAATGCGTAAGTGGCAAGATAATTAACCGCTGGTGATTAAGGAGCTCGAGAGAGAATATCATGTTTCCTATCATTTAGATTAAACTTGAGAGGTACTTTTTGTGGTTATACCTTGACCTTTCTTTTATGAGAACATGTAGTAGACATGGGATCGGGATGAGGTGTAGAAGAAGAAATAGCAAATGCATGAGAAGCATCCTTAAGATTTTGGATTTTAGCCGTGAGGGATTGAATCATGGCTTCAATATCTTGATATTTATCTTGAAAAAAGGTGTAAAGATTGAATTGAATTGAAAATGGATTGATTGGTTGTGTTATTAGGAATGATAGGGGTTCGGAGAGATGATCGAAAATGGAACTTACTTATGAAGGTGGCGTATCGCGAGGGAGGTACATAGTGTGTATGGATTTTTGGAGAGCATCTTTGTAAGGTGGGTGCATTTGAAGTAATTGATACAAGGAGACTTGAGGAACCTTAGGGGCCATGAAAGAAAAGGTAATGTGTGAAATAAGAGCCCTAGAAAGATAATACCAAGGATGAAACCCCTGGAGGACATATGCAAATCAAAGATGTGATAGAAAATAGATGGAAATATTAACCTTGATGCAACTAGGGTCGAGAAAATTTTTAGACCCCCCAAAAATTTGTAGAAATTCGTTGGTGAATCTTAGAAAATTAACTTTCGTGGTAATGGTGAATCTGGGAAAATTAACTTTCGCATTAATATGTTGTTGGTCGGTAGTATATTTTATGCTACCGGTTGAAAACATATATTATGTTGTCAGCGATAGTATATGATGTCGGCCAAAAATATATGTAATTTAAAAAAAAAAAACATTTTTCACAATAATGATTAAAATGACCGACTCAACGAGAAATTTTTCCTTCAAAATACGGTGTAAACAAAAAAATCAAAAAGTGATTTTTGTGAAAAATATAAATTTCACTAATTTTGTATGGGAATTTGTTTTTGAAATTTTTGATGTTAGCAGTTAAAATGATTGTCTCAATGAGAAATATGTCCTCCCAAAATATGGCGAAGTAAAAAAAAATCACATACTCTTTTTATCTATTTTTACTGGATGGTAACTTTTTTATATGCTACCAAACAAACAAGTAGCATAAAATATGCTTATCGATCGACGACATAATATATGTTGTCGTCCGGTAACATATTTTATGCTACAAATATTGATAGCATATTTTATGTTAAATCGTCGGTTGGTAGCATATTTTATGCTATCGGTCGACTACATAAATATATATGTTGTCATCAGTAGCATATTTTATGCTACCAACCGACAACATATATTTATGTTGTCGATCGATAACATAAAATATGTTACCATCTGACAACATATATTTATGTTTTCGATTGGTAGCATAAAATATGCTACCGACCAACAATATTAAGGTGAATATTGTGAATTTATCTTTCGCGAGGATGACGAATAACCCCTAAAATTAACTTGTACCCAAAAAAATTTGGCGACCCAAGCCTACTCCCTTCCCAAAAAAATTAGCCAATTTCAAATTTTAAAAACTAGAATATTCGTGAATTAATGAATATTCACCACTAAATTTTTCCCGACTAGGGTTTAAGGTTAAGGAAAGACAAATCTAATAGAATAGGAAAAATAAGGATCCAAGTGTTAGATCATGAGTGGGGGTTCACCAAATGATTTAATCTAAATTGAATTAAACCTTAATTTCGAGTAACTTACTGTAACTAATGATATAAAGATGATAATAAATATAAATGGACAAGCAACAAGCATTCAATGATATAAAACCCTAAGCAAGTGAGAGGGGAGATGACTTAGTTTATTTTCGTGCAATGTGGAGATAATCTGGAATGAGTAACTACTAGAAAAGACTATAAATAGTGTCATCAAGGCTCACCGAGGCTTATGGAACTTAGAACTGTGTTGGATAGAAGCACTCACGGGAGGACAGTGAGTAGTACCCTTCACACTAGTCACTACTATGGGTGTTATTGATTTCTTAGATGATCAAGTTACGGTCTTTTCTAGGTGGGGAACTTCATTGTTAATCTCTCTTTGTCACTCTGATTTCGTTGTAATGTCATTGGTCATACCTGTAACCTACAAAATAGATATCTACCTACACATGCCCATAAACCACATCAAACCTAATAATAAGGATACATAATGGGAGTCAAACTGATCCCGATAGTGACTCAAGAGTGAACTTACGAAAGAGTGTTGCACTACATCTCGATTCCATGTAGTTCTTCATGCTTGTGTATATAATGATGCCCTGGGTTGCTCATGTGCAAGTTACACAATAATAGCAGGCTAAATCTAGAATGTACCAAGTATGTAGAATGTGTGTGATGGATAGAACACACTCCCCTCCTATGTTGTGTATGCGAGAAGAATGCATCCCTTGTCCCTTATATGAAAGTATTATATGTGTCCTTGTAATTATCTTATGCCTTTGATGCAAGCTTAGGTGATGATAGATAATGCTTATAGTGCTTGGCCCTTTTATTTGAGAGAAATAACTAATTATATGTATGTAACAGTAAAGGGCAACCCAAAGTTTTAAAAGGTGACCAAAGGGAAAAAAGGATCCAAAAGAGTAAGAAGAAGATAAAGAAGGGGCAGGAGCGTCCAAAAGGGACATGGGGCTTCAGGGCATTTATATCCTAAATGGGTGTTAGTGTCCGAGGCCATGAAAGATAAATCATTCAATTATTGGTAGGGTTGTAAGATGTATAAGACTGGTAAAGTAAAAGAGATAAAGTAATCAAAGATCCAAAAGGGTTGTCAACCACTAATTTTCTTTCTTAGGAATCATGTATACATTAGTATGCTTAAGGACCTAAAAATGTACCCAAGTGCATTTTTTTTTTCTACAACAATAAGACTCAAGTGCTCAATATCATGATAATATCCTACACTTTAACTCCTATATATACCTGCTATATTATCCAGATCACTAAGGTTGACCCACTAAGCATATGAAAGCATAAATAAATATGATCTGACATGATAAGAGATTATGTTAGTCATAGGTCAACTATCCATATCCCAATATATGACCTAGGGTTAAGGGTATAACATGCCCCTCCCCTTCAAATCAACATTTTCCCCAATTTTTACCCCAATTACGGATGTTTCTTCACAAAAGTGCAAATCAGCTTAATGTCGATGATAGTTAGATGTTGGTACAAGAAATATTCCTCCTCCCAAGTTTTTTTTCCTTGTCACATATATTCTCCTTGATTTGATACTCATGGATTACCTTATTCTGTTGGTGCACACTTTTTTCTTTGACTACTTGAACCTTTGGGTGGATCTTCAAGGTTTATATGGTGGGTGGTGGCTAGAAATGAGGAGCGATTTTGGAGAAAATGTCTTGCTTAGGTGTCTAGACTTGTCGGACTACTGGAGTATTCTCAACAATAGCTGAATATTTTTTCATCTCATGAGAATATGGTGGTATGTTGGTTATATGTTTTTTTATCTTTCATTGTAATCAATTGTGAGTTAGGCCCCTTAATGAGCTACATTTGATGAGAGCTCACCCTTTAAGCAAAATTTCCACGTAACCTTGTTAACTCAAACATCTTACCTTTTGAAAAAAACACATGAATAATTCCAGGAAGTTTATTTGAATTATACCCGTGTTGTGAGCCATTAGAATCCCAAAACAATATCTACGCCACCCATAAAAATTTAAAAAATTGGGGAATCTAGCTTGTAGTATCCCATGTCAATTTTGATACTATGGCATTCCCATGAAGAATTAATTGTACCTCCATTTGCAACCATGACCTAAAATTCTAAGGATGGATAAATAAAGCAATTCAAATGTACATCTAACTTATTATTGATAAAATTATGTATTTTTCTTGAGTAAATCAATATTTTTACTTGATGTTCTTTTAAATGGCCCCTCACCTTGCATGTTTGTGGGAAGATAACACCTAAAAATACATGACAAGAAATAGTAGGTTGGGAGTCTCGAACCCTAGTTCATTTATAACCTTGACTTACTTCTCTTCATCTTTGACTTCATCATCAATGGCCTCTATATAGAACAACTTCTTTTCATCGCACCAATGTCTTTTAGTATATTTTCTATCACAATTCAAAGATCATGTTTCGGGTCTACAAAGTATTTGGATTTGGATTGGTTTTGCTAATGGATCCACCTAACTAGTTTTTCCACCTTGGTTGATCGAGGGATGATGATTAACCTTTATATTAAAATTGAGTTTTTGCTTGATCTTATCCAATCATTGATTGATCTTTTCCACATCTTCTTTTTCGTCCATTTCGGACTATAGGCTTCACGAGATCATACTCAAGTTGGCTTACCTTAGGATCCTCAAGCGATACACCTTCGGTACTAAAGATACTATAGTTACCCCTTCTAACGGGGTTCACTTAGTAAAAGTATGATATAAAGCACGTTCTCGTTTGAAGGATATTAAAGAATACCCTTAATTCTAGTTTTCAACTTTAATTATTCAATTGATAATACCCCTCTTGTTGTTTTACTAGAATGAAAATACCCCTATTTTTTCCAAGTACCTTACTTACCCATTTTTCCATGATAATTTTATTTACCCCTTTTTATTTCTACCCTAATATATTAAACAGAAAATATATCATATTTTTCACTCAATTTTTTTTAATATGCATTTTATCTTGAAAGATAGTTTGAAGTCATTCAAGACCTATTACCAATTACCTTATAAATGTTAAGATTTAATCATTTATCAATATTTCTTCAAATAATTAAGATGGTGAAATAATATCACTTGTGTTGAAAAGCATACTCAATCTTAGTTTTCTACCATATTATTATTTCTTGGTTAAGAATCTCTTAATTGAGATTTCTTTATTCAAAAATAGATTATAATTTAACTTTATGACCACACTCCTTAAATTGCAATTTTAAGGTATTTAGTTTTAAAAACTAGGGTTCAAATGTTTTAGTTTTATATTAAAATTAAACATTCCTTTCCTTTGTCCCACCTCTCTAACCTACCCCAATAATTGATTCAAAATATTAATAAATTAAACCCTTTCACCCCCTCATGTCTACCGGTATATTGACTTTACTTTTATTAATTTTAATTACCTCAATATGAACTCACGTGCTAGGATATTTCCTAGATAATGAACCCCTCGTGCCTCTTCCGAATGCCAATCCTCAACTACTATATTTTTGTTTCTTGTGGAAGGCCCCGCCATTTTAGGAATCAAATCTGAATTTTAGGGTTTGGGATTTGGAGAATAATTCAGACAAATATCAAAAATCTCAAACAACAAACTCAAACTAATTTTTTATCCTCTTTCTAAAAATGTAAATAACTTGGAAAAATTCCACAATTTGTAGCCTATAGAGAAAATTTATGAAAAACCCTAAAATTGATATAACTTTTACAAAACAAGTCAAAAACTATTTAAATTTGTAGATGATTATACTTGACTGATTTTACAAAACCACAAAATAAATTATAGAAAAAATATGTCGATTTGGAGATATAGCCGAATATTCACGATTAGGATTTTGATGTTGTTTTGCTAAGATCAATATCTGATACCACTTGTAATGAAATTACTTAGATAGATCTGAATATCGATAACAATAGAACACAAATAACATAAAATTGTAGAGAAATTATCACAATATGCAAGCACAATAGCTTAGCCACTTAAAGGAGGAACCTCCAAACCATACAATAAGACTCAAGTGCTCAATATCATGATAATATCCTACACTCTAACTCTTATATATACCCTACTATACTATCCATATCCCTAATGCCAACCCACTAATCATATGAAAGCATAAATAAATATGATATGACATGATAAGAGATTATGTTAGCCATAGGTCAGCTATCCATATCCCAATATATGACCCAGGGTTAAGGGCGTATCATCGGTTGACCTCAAAAAAACTTTTGGTATGTATTATTTTATTTTACATTGATACATATGCATACACACATGAAATTTTAAGTCATTATGTAGACACCTAATTTTGGTACATGACTAGTTAATTATTATCATGCAAGTGTATTTTTTTTGTTTATTGATTATTAATCTGATTATGTTGTTTTTATTGTGTGTTCCTTGTGTTGTTCATCTTTTCAACTCATTCGCGTTGTGTTTTTTTAATTTTGAAACTTTCAACATTATATTATTTCTTGAGACTTTTCTCATTCTTATCAACTCTTTATTATTATTTTTTTGCTTCCCCTTTTTCTTATTTTCTCTCTCCTCCACAATTTTATCTCCACTCCCTCAATTTCCTTGATTTTTTTGACATTTTCCATAACAATAGCAATATGGTTTTGCTCTTCCAAAAGTGTACCACTATGCTTAAGGGTATTTGTTTTATGGGACATTTTCACCCACCACTTAGGTTTCCTATTGTTTTGAGCCATGTTGCTCCATCTATTTCTACCCATAGTGTTTCATCTTGTGTGCTCACATGGTCCTAAATTTGAATTGAAGAATTCTATACATTCATAATACATTGTTGCATTTATGACTCATAATGTAATATAGATAATCACAATTGCATGAAAGTTGTTAAGAAGGTTGAAATGATAGATAATTACTTATTTTTGAAGTATCTCCATGCCAATAATAGAATTCAGGCCTTAAATGACCTTAAATCATTTATCACTTATTGTATTCATTGAAAAAATGACTAGAAAACTTGCACACACTAGACTTCTTGCTAACTTGCATGGTGTGTCGATTCTAAGAATTGTTCCCCAAAGGTGGTATGATTGAGACATGCCTCCAAATCCATAGCTCATTTTTTTATTATGTTATAGTGTGTTTCAACTCCAGATCATGAGTTGGAAGAAGGAACATTTATTCCTAGTGAATAGCAAGAAAATTGTAGAAAATAATGGAAAAGTGAGAGAGATTTTCACATCACAAGAGAAAAGGATCAAGAAACTTATTATAGTTTTAGTTGTTCTACTTTTCTAATTCTTTTTTTTTTGGTCAAGTTACACACATAATTTGCATAATTTTTCAATTCTAACTCTCTTTCTATCTGGACCCAGGTTTTGCTACATGTTGCTCACAAATCTCTCTAGGTTTGTGACAAGTTGTATATCATTCAATCAGTAACCCTATTTTTTTAAAAAAATTATTCTATATTCATAAAATACGATTATTTCTGCAATTAAATTAATTTATCATACTATATCTATTTAAACATAATTATTGGTAAATGCAAATGTTGTTAACTTAAAATACAATATTAATAATAAACCACTTTCCACATCTAAAAAAACTAGTTGTACATACAAGAGAAAATTTTAAAAATATGAGTACACAAAATTAATGGATAATACAAACAATCAATGTAGTTGACATAACCAAGCATGCATCCTTGCTCATTCATATAAATATATTTTCTCTCAAAGTGACAACTAAATTAAAATATTACTTGTTATTCAAGAGATTACAATTTCGCATGCACTTTAAGAAAAATAGATACGAGATTACAACTTAATATTTAGCTTTAAGAACTTAGGACTTGGACACTTCCATGAGTGCTTGAAGGAAAGGAAACTTTATGGCAGTGTAGCTCTTAAATGTTGTTTTGAAAAATAATTCCTTGAATTCTTCCTCACTTCTCTCCTTACCACCCGTGGTATATATCATCATATTCATATCAAATAATAGCCCCAATCTTTTTAGGTTTCCTTGATTAATATCAACTAGTGCGTCAACAATTAGGACATTCCCATCCTTTGGTGTTTCTTCATAACTCTTATTCAAAAGTTACACATAGTGCTCATCATCCCAATCATGTAAAACCCATGCAATAATCATGATAATAAGATTATTATCAAGCATTTGTTTGATGTAAAAAAGAAAAATAAGTATTAAAAAAATATCATAATGTAATATATAGACAACCAAAATTATACAAAAGGTATTAAAGAAGTTGAAAGCATGGAGAATTACTTATTTTTGAATAATCTCAATGTCAATACTAGAATTCAATCTTAAATGACCATAAATCATTTATCACTTGTTGTATTCATTGAAATAATGACTAGAAAACGTGCACACACTAGACTTCTTGCTAGCTTATATATTGTGTGTTGAATCCAATACTTGTTCTCCAAAGGGGGTATGATTGAGACATGCCCCCAAATACATAACTTGATTTTTACTATGTTATAGTGTGCTTCAATTCTAGATCATGGGTTGGAAGAAAGAACATTGATTCCTAGTGACTGTAAGCAACTTGTAGAAAATAATGGAAAATTGAGCAAGATTTTCACAACCCAAGAGAAAAATATCATGATCATAAAACTTATTATATTTTTGGTTGTTCCACTTTTCTAATTATTTGGTTTTGGTCAAGTTGCACTCATATTTTTCTAAATTTTTCAAGTCCACTCTCTTTCTATCTGGACTCTAGATTTGTGACAAGTTATGTATCCTTCAAATTGTAACCCTCTATTTTTTATAAATTAATTATTCTATATTCATAAAATACATTTATTTCATAATTAAATTTAATTTAATATACTTTATCTATTTAAACATAATTACTATTAAATCCAAATGTTTTTCATATACTTTGTCTATTTTCATAAAGGTGGTGGTCACAAAGACGTGTGGAGAGATGATCATGTGTACTTCCATCCCTTCAAGCCTATGCGGAGTCATTATTCCAAATGGATCAATTTTTATTACTTTTTGAGCTCCAAACTCAACATAAGGGTTTCTATTTTCATTTTACAATTCACAAGGTGGGGCTTGAAATCTCTGAATTGTATCACCGCTTTTGTAGCTAAGCGGTTATTTTAATGCATCTGGTCATCATTGTCACCTTTTTCAATTGCATCATGGGGGCACCTTGCGGGTTGAGCCTACTTGTGACCCTTAATGGAGAAATAATGTAGAGCTATGGAAATTTTTGAATGTTGGGGCTTCACCAATTTCATATAGTGTATTAAAGCACATGACGTCCATATCCCCCTGAATTTTCTAAAAATTGGAATGACAGATTCATCCATTTCAAAAAAAAAAATTCCTGTTACTAAAGAGATTATTTCCTTCATTACATCCATGAGCATGGATGGGGTAAATGTTTATAGGAATAAGTTTGATAAAGAATTTGAGGAGAAGCATTTCCTGGTGGGTGATGAATCTCTAAAAATTGGTAAGTCAAGAATCCTCTGTTCCTCCATCCCCCTCCATTTAATGAGGTTGTTAAGATGGTTGTTCGTTATATCACTCTAGAAGGTTGATTTTTGACCCTACCTTTACATCATCTTGTCCTTTTAAATCACTTCAGGCATGCTGTCAAAGTTAGTTTCCCTCACTACATTTTACATTCTCTTGAGAAATCTATTAAAGAGGTTCAGGACCACACAAGGGTACTCCCTTTGCACCAAGGAGTGATCTTCCTCCTTCATCACTTCTTTCTGGATGTGGCGAAAAATGACCTTGCCCCCTATTTGGTCGCCATGTTTCCCCCTCCTCCATAGCAACCAAAAATTCGTACCAAAAATATAAACATCCATGAGGCCTTGTATGAACCTCCCCCGCCAAGAAAATTCTTCACAAGTACTAAAGGTAAATATGTTTTTGGAGCTAAGATTACTGCTTGAAATTAAAGTCGGTGACTCAATCTCTAGCTCTGGTCTATCCATCCACTCAAATTAAGAAGCAAGCTAAGGCCCTTAATAAGATTGAAGATAATGTTGACACCCTCATCAAAGAAGGCCTCAAAACCAACATTTCCCCTTCTATTATCACTAACCTGGAGGAGAAGATGAATAGCCTTTCCTCTCAGCTCAATGATTTGGAGGATAGGATTCTTCAAGTGGATGATATGTAGTCCAATCATCTGGCTATTCACAGGGTAGTTTTGGATTATATCCAAACTAATGTTAAGCAGGTTTGTGAGGCTTGTGGTATCCATCAGTCAGCTTGGAAGAATGATAAATTAAAAAAAAGGTTATCATCATGAGAAGCCAAGACCTAGAAATGTAAATGGTGGTCAATCTCTACAGAGCTTTGAAGATTGCACTCAAAGTTTTCAACAAATCTTTATCTTAGCTCTATTTTGTTGTTTTATGTCTGCTTTCTATTCTTGTTTTGCTTCTATTTTGTCGATGTTGTTGTGTTGTTTGGTGTTATTTGTAGGGCTCTTTGTAGGCGGTTGGCTCTGCCTTGGTTTGTTTCTTATTGTTCTTTCTCCTAGGATTTTTGGTTGGGGTGTGGTCCCCACGTATCAAAAAACCACTATGTTGTCTTTGTAATATCTAGTTGTTGAGTCTTTTTGTACTACGGATCTATTCCCTTCAAAACCATTTACCAATAGTAAAAAAATATTGTGGGCTTATCCAAGCATGTGTTATTTCTCATTCAAATAAATATATTTTCTCTCAAAGTGAAAACTAAATTAAAACATTACTTGTTAGTCAAGAAATTACAATTTCACATACTTTTTAAGAAAAATAGGTATGTGATAACAACTTAAGATTTATATATAAGAACTTAGGACTTGGATACTTCTATGAGTTTTTGAAGGAAAGGAAACTTTATGACAGTGTAGCTCTTAAACCCTACTTTGAATAATAATTCCTTGAATTTTCCTCACTTCTCTTCTAAAGGTGAATTTTCCTAGGTTTCAGAATGAAATTTTTTCCTGACATTTTTAGGGAGAGCCCAGCGTAGGCCCAGGAAGGTAAGACAATTTATTTAAGTAGATACGAAAAGAAGGTTTTTTGATGCGTAGTTGATGCACGTAACAAGTCTTGTTGACGCATTCAAAAAACTTGTTGTCATGTGACAACAAGGCTTGTTGATGCGCATCAACAACCCTTTGTTGTCACATGACAATAACAAGGGTTGTTGATGTGCATCAACAACCCTTGTTGTCATCACATGATAAAAAGGTTGTTGAACGCATGTCAACAACCTTTTTTTCATGTTCAACAATTCTCATTGACACGTGATAATAAGAATTTTGTATGTGTGTCAACAACATTTGTTATCGCACGATGACAAGGATTTTTTTTGACACATGTCAACAATTCTTGTTGTCACATCAATCAATGAAATTGTTGATGCATGACAACAAAGGCTCATTTATCGTGCGTCACAAGCTCAAAAAACCTAATATTTTCCCTATAAATACCCCTCCAACCCTCATTTTCACATTCACACTTCCCGGATAACAAAATTTTTTCTCCATTCTCCCAGTGCTAACTGCTACATACCATACGTCAACAAAAACACAAAACAAACTCCAGGTCTCAAATCAAGCTCAAGTACTCATGGCTTGCTCAAGCTCAAGATCAAACAAAACATCAAACTAACTAGACATTGAAAACCCCCAAGTCCTACCCAAGGGCAAGATTCAATATAGGAGCTTGATGTGCCCACACATTTATAATGTTTTGCAAATGAATGAAAATTATAAGGATTTTGTAGAAGCATGTGAATTCATAGGGCTCATTAACATGCCCCAGTTTGAGATAGATCATGACATTCTTAACTACCTTCTCTCATCATTTAATACAAAAGATGGTCATTTTACTGTTACTTTGGAAGATGGTCATACATTCAGGTTCAATGTTGATCCAACTGATATCCATTGATTGATAGGCCTTCCATTTAAAAATTCACCCATAGTAACAACCAAAGCAACCCTCACTGAAGATGATAAGATTTACCTCAATCTTGTTTTGGTTTCCATGTTGATTGTATGTGTAACCTGCTTTCATTTGAAATATTTTTATTTTGATATTAATTTTTATTTTGATATTAATTCCAATGAATTTTTTTGTAGCTCATGTCAACAAGTCAAGATGAGGAGTAGATACATGCAAGGAATTGCACACCACTTTCTTGTTGCCATGATTTCTTTTTTTCAAGCCAGAATTGTTCTTGCAGGGTCGGAAAAAACTAATATTCCAAATTGGGCTATTACATACATTCTTGCATCGATCGAAAGAAAAAATTTGATTGGTGCACATTTTTATCTAATAAGATAAAAGTTGACATTACAAATGCAAGACTTGCTAAAAAACCAGTTATTCATTCCACTAACTATCTCCTTGGTCTTTATTACGAGGCATATTTTAATTTAAAAGGTGAACCAACTCCCACTTGCACAAATGACACAATGAAGAATTTTCAATTCCATTTGAAGAACAACATGTTAATAGTTTATATTTTGACATTAGTAAGGTTATTGTCTTGATTTTTCACTTGTGTGACAAATATTCTTCTCTCTACTAACATTATGTACTTTTGATTGAATCTTTACCATATGCAGAGAATATTTTTGGAGGCCCTTCCATGAAAAAAAAAAAAACATCAAGAGGAAGAGGCCAACAACACGTTGAGGCATCGGAGATTCCCAATCTGAAATGGAAGCTCACTCATCACCTAACCCCCAAGTGTTTGCATTAGTTAAATGACAGACGTAATACCCTTAACATTCAATATAGGTTTTTTTACACTTACCATTTAGTATTTACTATTTACCATTTACCATATTGAATTGACATGCAGATGTTGCACTTGCAGGGACTTTGGACTATCCACATGCTTCTCAACAAGCATCACCCACTCACTCAGTCCAATCACGTGCAATTTTTGATTCTCAACCAAAGAAATTGAACACCCTACTCCACCATACCTATCACCCAACTCCAACACAATCAATTCAAACTCCAACATGGCCACCTCCAGTACAACACAAGTTTTCCTCAACAAGGTATAACTTTATTGCTTTTGTGTAGTTTTTAATAGTTTTTCATATAAGTTAGTAATGATTTTGTTCTTGGACTTTATAGTACATATGCAGTCCTTCATTCATCTCTATTCAAACAATGTCACCACCACATCCTCCACCAACAACATCATTACGATTCAAAATTCCCACAAGAGGTTTAGGTAAAAATACCATTGGTAAACACATGATGTCAATTCCAGCCCCTAGCGGGACACTTGAACATTCCCTCTTCATTTCCAATTCTGACCCTCTCTTTTGGTGGCTTTCCCAACATGGGCCAATCAATTTTAAATAAAATAAATTTAGATGAAGATTATTTGGGCATTGATAACAATGACCCAACAGGTTTTTTTAACACACGCGATATGATTCAAGGCCCACATGTATATTTCCATTTTGATGTACTTTATTTAACATTGATACATTTCAATTTCTTCTCTTTTTTAATTTTTATCACATATAATTTTAATATTAATTTATTTTATCACAAATAGGATCAGGGCACCCAGAGGAAAAAAGAGGCAACAAACGTTGCTCGACCCAAAATCCCCCATACCTCTCCATCGAAACATCCTCTTCGGATACAGATAGTGAACATATTTCCATCATTTCCTTTGGAGAGCTTGATTGGTTATGATTGTGAAGCCCATGTCAAAGAGTTTATTATGCCTCATATCAGTCAGCTCATAGAATGGGAGCGAAGGGAAAAGTATTAATCAACGAGATAATAATCATTATGATAACCATTGGAAAAGGGACAATTTATATGTTGCAGTCCAAAATCAACCTACCAAGATGGATGCCTTACTCATCCAAGAAAAAGGTGGGACTATCACATATAACAACAATTATAATGACAATGTTTTAGATAAAGTTTTGAATAAATTAGAAAATATTAGTGTTGAAGCCCAGGCCTATTTCAACAAATGGTCAAAGGACAAAGATTTGGTGGCAATTGCAAATGCCAAAGAGATAGAGTTTTGTAAGTATTATCAATTTGAAACAATATTTTTATTAATTTCTTATTTTAGTAATATGTTTAATTGAGCTCAATGTTTTTTTTTGTTGCAATGAAATATGAAAACTTAAAGAGTCAAGAAAAGGTGTTCCAAGTTCACTTGGAAACCACTAAGAACAATTTATCCACATCAATGAAGATGAAGGAAAATATTGTTTTGGTTAACAAACAAAACAATACACTTAAGCGGATAATTAAAGAGAATGGCTTCAACCCAGAGATTTTGTTCAAGGAAAAGGAAGTTGCAGATCCTTCTTTGGCATCCCATGGAGATGCTTCAAAGGAAGAAGAAGCAATCATAAAGAATCTAGACATTGTTGCGGAGGATCTTGTTAGTTATGGAATTATTGAAGCAAAGAATATAGGAGGGCAAGCCATTGGGGAAAGTGGCACAAAAAGTCACTACAAAAACTCAAAAGGAAAGTGCCAGTGGGTCTGGGGAACCTATTAATGATTGAGAAAATAGTGACTAGTCCAGTGGGTGTGGGGAACTTGAAAAGTTGAAACTTGAAATATTTTATATATTGAAGAATGAAACTTGAATATTTATTTAATTTGAAGAATGTTTGGAGTTGAATATATGATGCAATGGTTTTACTTTTCATGTAATTTCATTTTTTTACACATTATTATGTTGCAATCTAGATTTTTATATCTTGTTATATATTATATATAGAAATTCTAGATTGTATATGGTGTTTATGTTTGATATGGATGTGATGGTTACAATATAATAGTGATAGATGATAATCATGATAATCATGATTCATGGATGATGATAATGGATTTAAACATTAGGCATTATTATTTCTCTTCCAGTTAATACAACAAAATCTTCTTCTCTCTACTTGTAATGATGATGACATTAGATGTGGATGATGACATTAGAGTAGATATGGATGATGATGAATTGTATTTGGACATAGATGTAGCTGCTAGCATGATCATGGATGATGATAATGGATTTAAATGATTATGTTTTAAGAAAATTTAGAATGTGGTATGACAGACATCTTAATACAATAAAATATTCTTCTCTCTACTTGTAAAATTTGAACTCTATCAGGTTTCTTCACATTTAAACCTTCTGAAAATCTTCTTCTCTACTTGTAAAATTTGAAAATTTGTTTCTGACATTTAAACCTTCTAAAATATTTCTTCTCTCTACTTGTATTCAAACTTTGTATTTTCTTCACATTTAAACCTTCTCAAAATTTTTCTCTCTTTGTAAATTCTAAAATCTTGTACATTATATTTTTTTTAATATGTGATGTTTTTTTTTAATGAAGAAATTTTTAGTTATTTATATGCAATGTTTTTGGGAATATCATTTACATTTGATGCACCTCATTTATGATTTCACATGACCTAAGTACATTCAATATTTCATGTAATGATTCTCTTCATCTCTCTACTTGTAAAATTCAAACTTTGTAACAAGTTTCTTCACATTACCTCTATAATAGATTTTTTTATCAAAATACCTTCTCTACTTGTAAAATTCTGATTTTTAACATTTCTTCATGTTACCTTTATCTATTCTTTTTTGAGAATTTCTTCTCATGGAATGCATTTTCTTTAATGTTGAAAGTTTAGTTATTTACGTCTAATTACGATATTTAAAAAATAGTATTCCAAATATGCATGCCACAAAGTTCAAACACTACATCAAAGCATTTTTAAATACCAAAATAAATTAAACATGATTGTTAAAACTCCAGCTATGATAGGGTTTAAGGTACCTCTTGTCTTCTAGATGGGTGACAAAAGCATATGGAAGGAAAATGAGAAATCATCCTTCGCAGTGAGCTAGACGACCTTCAAATCCAAGAGAACTCAACACAAAAAATGGATTAGTATATAGATGGGTGAGTTTCCTGACAATGTCAGTCCCGAAGAAGTGAGAGCTTCCTCGGATGGATGTCAACCCATGTTTTCGATAAAGAAAAGATGAAATATTGATTGAGTAGATGAAGGAAGAAACAAAACATCAATTAAAGAAAATTAAAAAATGAGAACCTAAGAAAATTAAAGCAAACCAGAACTGTGCATGTCGATGGTGACACAAGTGTCAAGAATGTAGTGCCCAGTCGATGGCGATTGAGTAGATCAACTGAAGTCTGGAAGAGACTAAGAGTGGAAGAATATGTAGATCTGAACTTTGAAGGCCTTACAAATTAGTATTCCAAAAATGCATGTCACAAACACAACATCAAAGCAGTTTGAAAAATCCAAAATACCAATTAAATAAAATATATTTTTTTATAAATAATTGTATTTAAATAAATGTAAATATATATACCTGTAACATCTTCAATGATAACTAGAGCTGAAACAAAAATGTTAAAAAGCCTCCTCATAGTCAATATTTGCATATGTAGAGTTACAATTGTGTTACGTCTAACTATAAACTTTTATATTTGAATCTATTAATATGAAATTGAATAAATAACAATAGTTAAAATGTAAGGTGAAAAAATAAAAGTAAGGTCAAGGTGATACCTATTTAAAGTGAAAAAATCCATTTTCATCAATAGCTTCTTCATAGTCGATATTCACATCTACAGAGTTTGACGACGCACCAATTCTAGTCTCATCATTGAGAACATTTGTACTTGTAGCTGTATTATTTACACCTCTTCTTTTGGAAAGGGAATTCCAATGCACAATTTCTCTGTCGAAAGGAAAGGTTTCCAAGGAGTAGCGAGAAACATAACACCTCATGCAACTTTCAAGATTTTTATCCAACTGTTTCTCATTTTTGATTTTATAAAAGATAAAGCACTAAAACCCTTTCATCCTCCACAGATCCCAAAATCATTTGTTTGGCACAACTCATATAATCAAAAATATTCACTGATGTCTTCTTGTAACACACTACTTTGGTAGATTTTTTCCAGAGCCTTGTAATAGCACCACTCTCGGAAGGTTCATCTAATAATTTATATTGGGTCCTCATTGTCATTGCAAAAAATCAGTTGATTGAGACTTTATTAAATCAATATTCAGTATACCTTTGATTTCAATACCCTTGACCTCTGACGTCTTGGTGAAATGATCCATTATTGTACCCATGGATTTATGGAAAAATTACTTACAAACTCTACACGAGCACCTTCAGTATTCCAAAAATTGGATTCATCACACCCATTGCTTCAAGAATTTTATCTTTGCTGAAACGTTCTCTAATTTCTGATGATAAGGATTCTGTAATTTTTCTAAGTTTTATTCTTGTTTCAACTATAATAGAATCAAACAAATTACGTGTCACATGAACTTCTTCTCTTTCTGATCCTGTAATATCTTGACATTTTTACAAAATGTGCAGTGGTATCTCTCCCATTAACATTGATACAAGGTGATCATGGATATTAAATCTCAAATAATTACTAGGATTCTTAAGATCTAATAAAACTTTCTAGTTATCAAAAATAGGTGTATCAAAACTATCTTGGGAAGTGTACAAGACATCAAGACTTTGACATACCATTTTTCTCATCCATATAAAATCAACAATATAGATTAATCTCTCTTATGCATGCTTCATCAATGTATTGATCTCCTTCAACATTGGAAGAATGCCAACCAATGTAAGCAATGTTTCCAAATCAATTAAACAAAACAACAAGTCCCTCCCTATCAACATCATGATGATATTTGTGCATGAAACCAACCAACGATGGATACTCCTCACAAATTCTGCATGCAGGCTCATACAAAGAAATCCACCTTGTCTCAACATCCTTCAAAAGTTTTTTTCATCTGTAATTCCAATTGCAAATTTTTGAAACTCAAGAAATCACTTTGGGTTGCTTTCCATATAGGCATGCAGTTCTCTTATAAGGTCTTCTACTTTAGCAACATTTTCATAGTTGTTAACCATTTTATATGCTAAATTCATTATGTGAGCCATACAGTGAATTGCTAGCATATAAGGGGCCACTATTTGTTTGCAATCAAACACACAACCCAGTTTGGTGACCCTACATGACTGATGCACCATCTACTCCAACGCATACCAACTTCATAGAAATTTCATAATCAGTCATGCCAATATCTTTCAAATGAGAAACAACTATTTTATGTAGGTTTTCGGCATTGCAATTTTCAACCATTTTCATAACACCCAACAGATGTGGTGTCCTTATATGATTTTCTAAAGTATAAACATGGATACATACCCATGTGTGTTGTCAACTTGTTGTCACTTCATCAATTGATAGAGAGATAAACTTTGCATTTTTACACTCTCTTTCAAATCTTCCTTCTCTATCATTGCAAGGCATTTAGCCATTTCCCATGCACTATTGTCTGACCAATGAGACTAAGGAACATTGTGCATTCCATTATATTGATACAAAACTTTGAAATCAAGGAAATCTGAAATCGGTCTTCCTTTCTTAAGGATGTGGAATAAAGTAGAGAACTTGTATGATTTTAGCATGCAAATTTGATTGATTCATCTTACCAATTTGTGATGTGATCGTTCCTCCCTTTTCCATGAGATGTCTATGTCTTTTTTCTCTTTTCATACTCTACTGTGTATTTTAACATGCATGCATTATTTTTCAGTTTTCCACCTATGTGTTTTTATTTTCTAGCCATCCTCCCCATTACAGTCAAATATTGTTTTCCATGTGTTTTTCAATTGTGTCCAACTTTAGTTGCATTTTTTGTTGCTTTCCCAATTTCCACGTACATATTGTACATGTACATTCAGATGGGATATCTTCTAATTAGTTGGTTGTATAGGTTTGATAAAAGGAAATTTGGCAAGCCCACTTGAACTTGTATGTCCTCCCAAGTGTCCACATATTCTTGTTCATTTTCAATGTTTTACTTTTACTGAGATAGAATTTTGAGGAATATCACAATCATCTGGTTTCCTCTTTCATGAACCAAAATTTGCATTTGATTTTTGTGTTCCATTTTGTTGAGTATTTGTATTTGAGATATCTTGATGCACTCTTGGTTGTACACCTCAACAGGAATATCTTCAAGCTCTGGCATCTCAACAGGAATATCTTCAAGCTCTGGCATGGTATCATCATATGATCGATTGGTAGGTGTCATTTGGTTGATACTGTAGAATGCATGTCCACTTCAATAATACCTTCCACACAGTCTATAATATGATTGATTCTAGTGGTTTATGGGTGTTGGTGGTTGCGGTATCTATAGCAGTAAAGTTTCCAAAATACTTGAACAGGGACTTCTGAGATTTTTTTGTTACTTTTTGGGTCTTCTAGAGCACTAGCACATTCCATTGTTCTGAACGGTGAAGTTGAACCTTTGTTGTGTCACTCAAACTCTAAACACTCTAACTTGTGTCATGTGTCAAACAATAATGTGTGTAATGTCATCAACAACAAAGTATTTTCATCATGCAACATTGTTATAACAACCTTGTCATGCGTTAACTAATAACCTTGTCATGCGTCAAAAATAACCTTTCATCACGTCATCAACAAATAACCTTTCACATGTCGATAAATAACCTTTCACTGCAACAATCAACACAACCGTGCATCAATCAAAAAAACCTTATCGTGTGTAAAGAAACCCTTGTTGTGTCGTCAAAAAACCTTATCACATGTCATCAAAAATAGCCTTTGTGCTCATCGAAGAATATCACTTGTCACATGTGTCAACAAATGGTTTAGGCTTTCACCACAACTACAAATTGATCTACACTTTGTGTACTAGTGCTTAGAGTTCACAAGTTCATGGTACTTGATATGTTGATACCTCAGTAAGCTAGTAGTAAGTTACTAGTATACTACCCAATGAATCACCTAGGTTTATATAGGAGATGTTTTCAAGGGTAGGCGAAGCTGACCCCTAAAAAAATTATACTATAAATTTTAGGCGAACAAGACACTACTTGTTTCAAAAAAATCACCTTTTCAAATTTTCCTAAAATGTTGATTATAGATCATGGGTTGGAAGAAAGAACATTGATTCCTAGTGACCCGTAAGAAACTTGTAGAAAATAATGGAAAAGTGAGCTAAGTTTTCACAACCCAAGAGAAAAATATCATGATCATCAAACTTATTATATTTTTGGTTGTTCCACTTTTCTAATTCTTTGGTTTTGGTCAAGTCAAGTTGCACTAATATTTTTCTTACTTTTTCAATTCTAGCTCTCTTTCTATCTGGACTCTAGATTTTGACAAGCTATGTATCCATTACACTTTTACGTAACCCTCTATTTTTTAAAAATAATTATTCTATATTCATAAAATACATTTATTTCCATAATTAAATTTAATTTATTATACTTCATCTATTTAAAAATAATTACTATTAAATACAAATGTTGCTAACTTAAATACAATGTTAATAATAAACCACTTTCCACATCTTAAGAAAAAAGTAGTTGTGCATACAAGAGAAAATTTAAAAATATAGGGAGATATACAAATAATCAATATGGTGGGCTTAGCCAAGAATGTGTTCTTGCTCATTCATATAAATATGTTTTCTCTCAAAGTGAAAGCTAAATTAAAATATTACTTGTTATTCAAGAGATTACAATTTCACATGTTTTTAAGAAAAATAGGTATGTGATAACAACTTAAGATTTAGATATAAGAATAACTTAGGACTTGGATACTTCTATGTGTGCTTGAAGGAAAGGAAAATTCATGACAATGTAGCTCTTAAACCACGATTTGAAGAATAATTCCTTGAATTCTTCCTCACTTATCTCCTTTACACACATGGTATATATCATCATAGTCATATCAAATAATAACCCCAATCGTTTTAGGTTTCCTTGATTACTATTAACTAGTGCATCAACAATTAGGACCTTCCCATCCTTTGGTGTTGCCTCATAACTCTTCAAGTCAAACATTTCACACAATGCTCATGATCCCAATCATGAAAAATCCTTTCTGCAATATTCATGATAATAAGATTATTATATCAAAAATTTGTTTGATACGACAAAGAAAAATAAATATTAACAAAAATACATAAATGAGTTATTTTTATAAATGAACTTATACCTTCATAAAAAGTACCTCTGCAAAAGGAATTTGTTCAAACACATTTCCATCCACATGTTGAACTCCTACAATATATAAAAAATAATTATTATAAATTTATAGCAATGTCATTAATTCTTTGTTGGAACTACCCTTTATATTAATTTCAAATAAAGAGAGTTACATAGTAAGGGCGATCGGAAAATCATGGTCCCATAAGATGCCATAAAGAAAGAGCGACACAACGCCCAAAGGGTACAACAAAAACCTAACAAAAAGGAAACACCATGAAGGCGAGAGATAAAAAGGCTAGGGCCTAGAAGGAGCCGCATGAAAGCCAAAAACGGATATGTCGACGCCATTTCGACCAAGTAACATGAGGCTCAAAGCGCTCTTTCTTCTCCTTAGACCTCATGAAAAGTGTCCAATTATCAGATGGGGGAAGGCAAATCTAATGGAGAATCAAGGTGAGGATGATCCTACTGCTGGGTTAGACTCGGAAGATTCGGACACATGAGATCTTTTAACACAACCGCTTGATAGGAGGAATCTCAGCACTCATAGTCTTTGAACTTCTAGGGAGATGATTTTCTTGATTCCATGCACTGAGAATGGTTGTCAACCTTTAGGTCGCAAAGAAATCAATTTTTTTCTTTTTTGGAGTCTTATTGAGTAAGCAAGCCTCTTCTAGTGGCCGGTTTGATGACATAATCTACACCGAAAGGCCATATTCTCATAATCAAGAACATGTATCCATTTGAAACCATCATGAAGTAATTCCAACTTATCTGGAAGACCTTTGTTGAGGTCCACCTCAATGCAAATATGAGCATATGTGAATAACCCTTGTTTAGACCATTCATCATCCATCTTGATGAAATGACCAACAGAGTTACCAATAGCCGTACGGACATGAGGTGCAAAAGGGGAGAGGAAGATTTGGGAGATGAACCCAAACCGACATTTTGAGACTACCATAGTAGAAGGATCAAAATCCAAAAACCATGGAGTAAGAAAAAGGCCATCCCTACCCAAAACCACAGACCCTCGGTAAGAGCTCATTGATAATCTATAGGAGAAAAGAAATGGACAATAAAAAACCCTTTGCACAGAGTTGAATATCACAGTCACTTGGACCAAGTGGAGTGAATCCATTTATGTAGCTCTTTTGTCTGAGGCCAAAATCCATTAAATCTACAAATAATAGTAGAATATTTTAGGGCAGAAATAGAATGGGCTACCTCTAACATAGAAATTGTGACCACGGGGTGTCCTCTCGATTTTCCACAATGTAGGGCATCCACTGAAGCATCTGTATCCCCTAAAGAACCCTACCCCGATTTCTTGTAACATTCATCGGAAAGATTTTCCAAGGAAGAAAAAAAGCTGGTTTACCCGCCATGTGCGAAAGGAGGTGTAGGTATGGGAGGAAATACATGTAGAAAGCAAATCGTGAGGCCTTGCGTTGGCCTTCCTGAAACCCTAGCACCATCCCTTCCTCGCGAGTCCTTTGTTCACGGTTTTATTCAATACATCTTTGTGTATATTTTTAAATTTGTATAGTTGGATTATGTTAAGTTCATTGTCTCAAAAAATCAACGTCATTAATTTAAAACAACTATATTATAGGATTTTATATAAACAAAATCTTTGGTCAATGTTTACGTCGTAAACATATGTAGTACTTTTAATATTGAGGAGTGTTAGTATGTGAATATTTAATGGGAATATGGAATTTGATTAATTATTATAAATATATGGTAATTAGATTAATTTAAAACAATTATACTATAGGATTTTCTAACCAGTGCATTGGCTCGACCTAAATTGCCTATAGGTTAAGGAATCAAACAACATATTCATGTTAACTTTCCAGAGTTTATAGTCATATAGGTTAAGGAATCAAACAACATATTAAATTTAAGATGGAATAATTTCTAGCCGGTTATGGCAAGGCGGATGCAATGCGTGAGGCGGGTCAAAATTAATGGCATGAATGTGTGGATGTTCTTTAATGATTACAAAGAGTGCAGAACCCACACTACTGCAACATCCACCACTCTTCACACTCTTAAACCCATCATACATCTTCACAATAAAATCTATGACACCTTTTATATGACAGGTTTGCCCTCATTGAAAATCTTGTTGGCTTCGGGGTTCCTCCCAACATATTCCCAGGAACTGGTGCCATACACTTTGTTGAAGGGACAAAACCCTTCCACCACGAGAATCTTGAATATGGTGATAAGCATCCAAATACACTGTCTTTGTTGCCAACAACAAAATTGGCACATAAGAATCTTTATTTTCCTCTTCCACCAAAAAATTTGAGATGTTGTTCAACCCATATTTTAGTTTCTTGTTATTGACATCCATTTCTTCAATGAAGACACCACAAGAAGCTAGAAATCTCGTGATTCTTAACATGTATTCCTTGTGGGGAACTTGATTACTTGTAGAGGCGGGAATATATGAAGTAATGTCCTCCACTATGAGAGGATTGTCCTACCATATGTTTGGGTTGTGTCTCTTCCATAGATGGCTCTTCCCATTCTCCAGTGAATGGGAGGACATGGGGAGCAAGCTATTTAATCAAGAAGAGTGTGTGGAATTGGATCATCAAATATTTGATGGAGATAAGTGAGTAAGAAACCATTGATGTTGGAATTGTTTTTTAGAAGCAAGGTGTGAGAACAAAGCAAGCAAGTAGAGAAGGGTGAAAGTGACATTGTTTTCCTTCCTTCAACTTCTTGTAATCTATATTTTCTTTGAATTGGCCAATATAATATTGGGAAAAAGTTAAATATCCCTACCGACTGGTTTTCCCTCAAATTGGGGTTTCAGGATAAAATATTGTGTTGTGTGTTGAATTGTTTATCTTTCATTGCTGCAAAATAGTTCTAAGTTTCAAATTTCATTCACTAGCATTAAGAACTGTCATTTTCAAGTAAATTGGAAGTAAGAACACTATTTTTGTGGTCTCATAAATTTCAAAAGTAGAGGTTTATGGCTCGGAAAATGAACTATGAAGGAAAAAAATCAAAATATTCTGACTGAAATTAAATGCATTTAAGAAGGGGACGGACTTTGGAAAGAAAGCAACTTGGCTTACAAGCAAACTTAGGGAAATGGCTAAAAAAATTTATCGCTGGATGTCACGTACTGTTTGGGGAAAAAGAAAAGAGATCTGGCAGAAAATAAAGGGCCATTCATTTATTTTGTACGGTTTTATTGGATTCAGGAAGCTTCCAAAAAAAACTAAAACATGTGCAATGGTTCATAGTCGCATTTTTCTCATTTGTACCTATTTTGACCTGTTTGTATGTGAAGTTTTTAGCACTTGCAAGTAAAGATTATGGAAATAAAATGACGAGTTTTATTGTTTCTGGGCGCATTTTTCATTGGAGAGATTGGAGTTTCCCTTATTCTGTGCATGCTTATTTTGTACATTGATGAGGTGAAATCTAGCAGAAAATTAGGCATTTTGACAGGCATGGATTATTAACTTTTGTTTCTTGTTGTTTTATTTCAGGATAGATGGATATGGTTGGGTTAATTGTCTTTTTGGTCTGTATGTATGTTATTTGCAAATTTTCTTTTTAAAAAACAGGGAGGAATACGTTTTTTTTTTTTTTTTTTTTTTTGGCTAAATGGGTGTTTGGGAAATTTTAAAATATGGGTTATCTCCGCAAATACGTATCTGGGTTTGTGTGGTTGTTTGTTTTGTCAAAACACTTTTCACAAATGGTATTTCTGGAATTTTAAACACGGGTGCATTTTTAATTTTTTATAGAAATTTGGGTTTTGCAAAAAGATGCAGCAAGCTCTTGATATGATTGCAAAAAAACTTGCACACATTTGTTTCTTTGTTGGAAGAAATCGATTTTATAAATCAACTTCAAAGCTATAGTTCCAGTATCATGGGTAAATGATTGGTTGTGTTTTATAATTAGTTTGGTTGTGAAAATGTGACAAGGAAAAACGTGAACTAGATTTAAATTCCATTCATTTCCTGAAAAAGTCCGGGTGGATTTGGTTGGGGTAAGCCTGGGTTAACAATTGATTTAGCTGTACTTCAGGGATCAAATTTGAAGGGCTAGTCAAAATTTCAATGTGAAGGGTATTTTTTTAAACACAATGAAAAGTATTAGAAAAATTAACACTTCGTATGACAAAAGTAAATCAAGTGTACACGTCACTAAAGTAAATATCAAAGTGTGTTTTTCCTCCCAAATATTTACTAACATTAGAAGATATTTACTGGCCTAAAATCCTATAGCTACAAGACAATTCTATTTTTAACATTTTACCACAATAAAAACTAGAAAGTTCCTCAAATTTACATTATAGATCAAAGTTATAATTATAAAATCTACACTATATGGATGTTATAATTATGTCAGAGAAGAAAAAGCATGAAGTGTTGATTCAAGAAGAGAGATCTACAATTCATTGATGTAAGAGGCACATGTAAGCAAAGGTTGTCTCATCCAAAAGCAAATATAAACAATAATATAAATACAATATATCTTTTTTTTTATTGGATATTTTCTATAATATTCATGTTAGTAGTTTTATAAATTATACAGATTTACAAAGGAACACTATTTCATCAACAAAATATTCAAACAATGAAATTAATTCTAAAAGTACCCTCAAACCTTATCTCACATTTGAGCTCTTCCAAGGAAAAGACTACACTTGGTTGTTGATGTGGAGTCTTAAATATTGATCTCAGGGCTTGTGGGATAGTGGCACTAAGACTGGACTACCTAAAATTGAAAGCAAACTAGTGGACCTAGTGGATTTTAGAATAGAAATAACTTACAAACCTCTCATTGCTTGAAGATTGAATACATAGTTTAAATGTTTGTAGACATATTAGTGGTCATAGAAAAATCATCGATTGATAAATATAGATGTGTTAAGGTCTAAACAAGATGGGAACTTGAAGGAAAAACAACTTCACAACTGGTCACTACTCTATTTGCATAATGCATATCAACAACTTGCACACTCGAATGTAAAATTCTCAGGTTCTTCTCTTCATTATCATCGGTAGTCAACTCTTGAGACCAAAAAGAAAAAAATAACTCTTTAAGTGAGAGATTAAAATATACAAATATCATGGGAAATTACCCAGAATATAAAATTGGGTATTAATTATTTGAATCAAGGGCCTAAATTAAAGAAAACGCTCTAAATGAATGTTATTTGGGTATTAGTAAAACATATGAAGATTTAAAGTGTTATAGTAAACAAAAATACTAGTTGGGATATGTTTCTTGGTTTAAAATTATCTAGCTATTCATTGATTTTCATGTTGCTATGGTATAATGATACTGGGTCACTTGTAAGGGCGTGAATCTGGTTGAAACTTGTTTTTTCTATAATAAGACTCGCTAACCCAAAGATTCATACAAAATAAAATGAATATGTGAAAATGTATTGGGTATTAAAAAAGCAGAGTAGTACCTGTGTAATTTTGAATTGGCCTTCTTGAATCCTGATTGAAACATAGTGGTAAAGTAGGTATTTTCTTGGGATTTCGTTTAGGAAACCCAACATCAAAGCATTCGCCTTCCAGACACACTAACTCGCCACTTCTTCTGGGAGCTTGAAAGAAGAGTAACTCGTCTATATACAGTTCTCCTCAGTCCTATTAATGTCACTCAAATTTCTAATCACCTACGATTTGTATGTTTACTATGTAAGCGGTTAAATATTTTTTAGTGGACTGTTTTAAATCTGCCAACATTTCAAGCGGGAAGAATTTTTTAGTGGCCTGTTTTAAAAATACAACATTTCAAGCGGGAATAATTTGGAAAGAGCGTCGAAATGTAGCAAAAAATTGAAGAGCAACATTTCTGCAACATCTCAAATGGGTGGGCATTTCATTAGACAACTTCCCAAAATAGCTTTAATAGTGTTTTCAAAATTTGCCATTACACTTGTCCTTGTCTGATTAAAGTAAATGGAATCCAACGTGGGTAGTTCCACTACCTCCACATACGCTACGGTTCCATAATATGATAAATGGCAATTCACAATGATGGTTTCTCAATAACAGTTGTATTGATTAGAAAACTAGTTGACGGGTAGTTTTAAGTCGAGCTCTTATTTTGACCTTTTTAAAAATAGCTAGCACTTCAACAGTGTCATTTTATTTATTTATTTTTTTTTTTTTTTTACGGGCAATTTTCTTAATACACTTATGTGATGGGTTTAGACCCTTGTGACAGGCTCTGACGGGTGCAAATTTGATCCCTTCTATACTTGTTTGATCCGTTGATTTTGGACTGCAATAACATTTGTTTGGGAAATATGGGTTATTTTTTAAATAATGATAAGAAAGGATTTTTTTAACTTGTGGATAAAATGAGTTTCTGGTTATTGATATCCTTTCCTTCCTCATATTGGGATTTCTTTAATTATATAGTCGTCTCATCTTGGTGTGAACTTATTACTAAAGCTGTAAAATAAATAAATATACATATATATAATGAACAATGGTAAGGTTTTTCATTAACTGTTAATAATTCATTGATCATTGTTGATTGGGTATAGAATGGGAAATAACATTGGTTCGTAATGCTAAAAGTATTATTGTACTATTTGCAGTAATAATAGGGATTGGAATCGTTGACTGATGTTTGGAATTCTAGTTATCTAGTTGGTCAACTGGAAAATGTAATGTTTACTTGGAAGGAAATTTTGTTTTCTTAATTCGAATAATAGGTTAATTTGTTTTGAGACCATATTGAAGAATGATTTTTAAAATTCAAACAAGTCTTATTTATCCTTCATAGATGAATGTGGTGGATTGATCAAATGGTTTCAAGAGATACTTGCAAACTTTTTTATTTTCTTTCTTGAAGGTTTCTTCAATTACGAGTCTTTTTTTGTTTAAGAAAATAAATCTGCCTATCTACATTACGAAGACATGACATAGTTTGAGGTATTTTGTAGTTAAGGTTACTATTAAGTTAATCTTAGTATATTCAAAAAAATAGTTCTTAATGTAATAAAAGATTGTGAGTTATTAATTCATGCCGATTCGATGAACTGACCATGTTACAATTTGATCTTTCCTACAGCATGTTGGTTGGATTAAACAATTTTTAAATGACTCAAAGGATTGGATGCACGTGAATTGTCATGCGGTGTTTGTTACTTCTTGATTTGAGAAAATTGTAATATCGTAGTTGTATTGTTCTATAATGCAAAAGTATTATATCTTGGTAGAACAAAGGTAGAATGGCCTATTGTATTTTTAGATTATATGTTGATAATTGTTTCCTAAAACAAGTGTTATCGTTATTGGTTTATAAATAAAGTTCTTGTTGGTTTGACTATCTTGTTGCTTAAAACAAAAGAAATTTTTAACATTGTTGTTTATAAGTATGGAAAATTTGAGGGTGGTTTAATGAAAGATTTTAAATGCTTTAAGATGTCCTTGGCTTGAGTAAATAGTTTGTAAGTAATATAGATTGAAAATGATATGGTAGCGAAACAAGTATATCGTTCTCTAATGACAACAGCTCATAAAATCTTATACAAACCTACTAAGTGTTTAAATATGACTTTACGTACGAATCATGTTTGATAACCTTTAGTCAACAACCACTATAAGTTGTGAAAGTACGATATTATATGACCCTAAATGATGTTGGTAACTAACAATGTACTAAGTTTTGTATCACAAAAAGGAGATGTGTATCGATACGATATAATCTAGCATAATTTGAATTCAATCACCTTATTGTAATTAGAAAACTAATTGGAAAATGAAGTACAGAAATCATGAGATGACATTTACAACATAGAATCTTGTCTGTGCATGCTAGTTTCGGATGGCTATGGGAGGATAGCGAACACGTAATGATGTGCGTCATTATGTGATCGTTACCTTTTTTCGAAGGATTCTAATTAGAACCAACAAGATCCATTTGATCTAAATCTCAAGTCATGATTCCTATAACTTAAAAAACTGAAACTTAACTTCCTAATAAATAGAAAAGAATCTTGATAACTACATTGGTGACAATGGTATAAATAAGACTTTACTAATAATATTAATGTCGTTAAAAATAAAAATTTAAGCTCTTTACTTGTCTTATTTGCTTAATATTATCACCTCAATCAAGACTTCAATTATAACCTTACCGGAAGTATATTTTGGTTAGAGATTCACCATTTAATTCAAATCAATGCTTAGTTGAGAGGCCATTGTGATGTCTACTTACTCCCTTCTTCTTGGGGCTTCTAGTACGAGTTTATAGATAGAAAGTTGATAATGAAAACCTATTTTTAGAGTCCAACCTAATTTTTTCTTCACTAAGGCTTCAAGATGTGGGGTATTGGATCCTAAGCAATCCTCTTAGGTTGTTGTGAGTATTTTATGAAATCGGTTCAATCTAATACCAACCAGTGTTGCATTAGGCTTGGTAATAGATAATTCTAATGACAACTAGTTAACACTAAAAGCTGCTGTTAAAAAAATCTCCAATTTTTTACGGGTTTATGTGGAGGATCTATGTTCATTTTGAGTAGCAATTTTTGGGTCACGACACATATTCAATACTATACAATTTGGTCAAAACCTTATTGTATGGCTTTAAACCCCTATGCATTTCTAATCGGGAAATTTCAACAAAGTATGACAACATTTACATATTTTAACCTATATAAACATGTTCTCTACAAATATTTATCTTGTTCAAATTAGTACGAGAGGACATGAATTCAGCCATTCCTTCTCCATGAGTCAACACTTCATTTTAGTTTGATTTCGGGAAGCTTGTGGACATAGCGTTCCTTCGTTGTTCAAAATTTTAACACATTTTCATCATCTTTTAGTGTTTGTTTTTGTACATACTACATTATTCGACATATGGGAGAATTTGGGGCACTCGTTCTCTTTTATATTATATGTATTTATTTGTAAAATTAGGTGTAGATCCATCTACCGGGGTGTGATACGTGTGGTTATGGAAGACATCAAAGTAGATAAGAACTATGTGGATATGATTTCCTCTCCTATTTCACTTTAAGGGGAAGATATCAAAATTGATAAATAACTTTGATACATGGTATTCATCCTTTTATATGGGTGCAATTGTACCTCTTTCTTCTTCGTTCTATTTGCACATTTCCGTGTTGGGTTACATGCACCTAACACTTAGGTTTCTCCTTGGAATTTATTGGGGATTGATCACCCCTATCCTTGATGAAGTTCAATAATACAAATCTCAAGCACAAGAAAATAACAAACAAACAAGTGTATTCCTTCCTTGCATACTTACTTTTCACTTAACATATAGGAAAATGTAAATATTCTTTATTCTGCAAGTTCTATTTGAGTTATGGTTAATTATCTATCTTAGAAATTGACTAGTCCATGTGTTGGAGGTTTCATCTTAGAGCATGTCGAACTAAGCATAATAACATAACTATAAAAAAAAACATTCAAGTAACTTAAAAGTGTGTTTCCACACTCGGGTATAATTTCTTTTGAGCATGTAATTTTCAATTTCATACTTAAAGGGGGGAAATTTACACAATCAAATCTAGAAATTTTCACTTTGGAAACCTTGACTTGACTATGCACTCTTGTTACGAAAAATACTTATCCTTTCCCACTTAATACTTCTTGACGTCTATTGTTTAACTTGTTTATCCTTGCACACTAACATGTTGAGACATCACGAGAATCTAATGCATAAAATTTGTATAAACACATAAGCACATCAGTTCCAAACTTCATTTAGAATATTCTATACTCTTGTTCAGATCTGTATAGTTTGGTCAAGACCGTACTATACGATCTTCACCCTTTTATACTGAGTCTTAGAGTGACATGTCTTATAATGAAACTTTAAAAATTAAATCGAGTCTTTGGGTCTTATAGTTCCTCTAGGTTGGCCTTTCTTAGATAAATCACATATGGAACCCTATACAACTAAGTAAACATTGTGTCATTTGCTAACATGGAACTCCAATGAAATACACTAAATAAATCACTTCTTACACTTACAAAAGCATCCTAAACTCCATAAATATCATAATTGATATGAAAATCAAATTTAACTATGAGTTGTTCACACAACAAAATTTCCTTTGTGATTTTTGATTTAAAAATTAAGCGATTATGACCTTTCTATATTTTTAATAAAATATTAAAACCTACAATCTTGTCAAAAATATGAGAAATGAAGAGAATTCACCAAGAATTTGACACAAAAGCATGATAACGGAGTTCGTGCTTGAGGCCTACGTCTCCGAGTCCGGTTGAATGGGACCGATCTATTAAAATCTTGAAAATAAATTTCTACAAATAATTCTACAAAATTTTGACCTTCTCACGATTTTCCTCTATCAAAAATAATATGGGTTGCTTTTTACTTTTCCTCAAAATTTCACTCCTAGCTCAAGTTATGAGCATTTCAATAATTTACACATTCCCGAATGGTACTTCAAATACAATAAAGCTCCTTTTATAATGTTTCTAAGCGGTTGGCTCAATGGTTGGGCACCTATTATTTTGCATGGGAGGATAGAGGTTCAAATCCCCCTACCTCCACTTCCCTCTCCTTCTCCTTAGGCGGCTTTGTAGAGTTTTATCCCACATTGTGGGTGCGCAAAATGGAGGAAGGCCTTTAATAGAAGGGGCAGTGCATGTTTTAATTGGCTTAAGAGCCACCTTATGTTGTGCATGGTTGTTTGACTTGCCAATGTATGGCGCATGGTGTACATTTGACCTTGTTTAATGGGATTTGCGCCTTATTTAGTAATGTTTGTTTAAAACTTTGACTTGGCATAAGGCGTATCATTTGGGATTAATATATGAAGGAGGTTTAGCAAATAAATGCGTGGAATATGGAAAAAGTTATGTATTGCGTGGCATTTGGATTTAATGTGCACTTACCAATTAGTCCCACATGCATAGTAAAAATGCAATTAGAGGCATATATATACACAGGCTTGTATAGTGATAATATGAGAAGGAGGCCACGACACCCCTCCATAATCAAGTGTGTCAGAACTCGGCTAAGGGCCCCTAGCCGACAAATAGCGGGCCCACTTTTTACATTCAGAAGTGTCGAAGACCGGTGTCCCAACACAACTTTTTCCTCGTCATCTATACTGTCCATGTGTCATATTTTAATTTTTCCACTTGGCGAGTGTGCACGCGTCCAACCTGCACAAAATCCCAAATTTTGCCTGTTGCCCAAAAATTTCAGCGGGCTATAACTTTTGCAAACAAGCTCTGTTTTCTCAAACTATCAACAAAATCGTCTAATTTTTCTCCACACTTTGAACCGAGCAGCTAATTATTCGAGAAGATATTAGATCGGTAAGGATCCTCTGGATCATTCCTCCCATTGAGAAACTTTTAGACCCCAAAAGTCAACTTAATTGGTGAATGGATGAGGGTATTTCTCCCTCACCTTTCCGGTTTCCATCCATTTAGCCTTGTTTAGATGCATGCATTTGAACCTAACACAAAGATACTCAATATCACCCCTTCGAAGTTCGACCTTCTGTCCAAAATGATGTCTTCTTACTGAACTCATCAAGATACTCACGAGAAAAATCATCAATGAAAGGTATTATGTTAGCATCATCATGATCAACAATCATAGGTGGTTCATACAATCTTAAATTCTCAACATTAACAACTGAGTATATTTGCATATATGGAGATAAATCTAACTGGAAATCGTTGTTAACAATTTTTTCCAATATTTGGAATGGACCATCTTTGTATAGGTTTCATTTGTTTTACCTTCACTGTCGACCTTTCCTTGTTGATGTGAAGCCAAAGTGAATCACCAACTTTGAACTTGTGATCAATTCTATGTTTATCATGCCTAGCTTTGTACTTAGGCTGACTTTTCTCCAATTGTTCACGGACATCATGCGATGAACCCGTTGAATTCTCACGAACAAATATTTTAGCCCTGTCAAAATCACTTGAACCATTAACAACAGTTTCATGTCCATAATATACATCTAAAAGAGAATTAGGCAAATATCTATAACAAGTCTCAAATGGAGACTTCAAAGTAGAAGAATGTAAGGCACAATTATAAGCATGTTGCACATAATATAGATGTTCATCCCATAACTTAGGATGTTTGCCACATAGCCCCTAAGCAAATGTACTACTGTGTGGTTTCTGACCTCTGTTTGACCATTAGTCTCGTGGATGAAAAGCATTGCTCTTTTCGGTTTTGTGTCCATTAACCCCCACAATGTTGACCAAAATTCCCAAAGAAATCTAGAATCCCGATCGGATATAATTGAAGTAGGCAATCCAAAATGAACTCAAACAAACTGAAAAAACAAATGTGCATTTCCCTCACCAATTATTTGTTTAGTACATGGAACCAACACACACATTTTGCTAAATCATCCCTCAACATATAAGTAATCATGTTTCTTCCGTGTTATGGGCAAGCCTCCTACAAATTCCATGGAAACACTTTCCCAAGGCCTTGTCGAGCAGGAAGAGGAGTGTAAAGTCCTAATTTCCTATTACTTGGCTTACTTGTAGCACAAAGAACACATCCCTTAATATACTTGTTTACATGTTCATGCATTCTAGGCCAATACCAATATTTTTGTAAATGTGCATTGTCTTACTAACAAAAAAATGCCCCGAACTAAGAAAGTATGTGCTTCCCTAATCATATGCACACGTTCATTTTATAGAATAAAAGTTTTCCAAAATGATATAACAATCCTTCATGCAAATGATAGTCTTTTTCTCTACTTGTTTCCCACTTACTATATCCTCATACACTTCTCTAAAATCAACATCATTAAAATATTGTTCCTTGTAACTAACATGAGCCAAAGAACTATCTTTGCTGAAAAGGATAGATGCTTTACCATTGATGGTCTAGATAACATGTCGGCAACCTTGTTTTGAATACCTTTTTTATGTTAGGAAATAAGAGATCAAATATGCGGAATAATCCCTTACGAATCGCAACAAAGAAACTAATATGCGAAAAATATTACAAATCTCAAATAAAAGTGCGAATAAATAACACAACACGAGAGAGACAAGATTTAACACGGTTCACCCAATTTGGGCTACGTCCACCAAGAATCACTTGCTCATATTTTATTACAAGCCTCCACTCTCTCAATACAATACCTAGATCCGTTTGGAGCTATGCTCAACAAACTCTATAGAATTCACACCCGAATTCAAAACACATCTGCAATACATTTGCTTGTACATCTATCATATGCATAAGACCATATAAATAGACAATTGCTTAAGCAGTTTTACAAAACCGTGGGTATCAAACAATGGGCAAAAAACAAAACCATCCCATAAACCTATGGGTAGCCGAAGAGGCGGTTTTACAAAACAATGGGTACCGAAAAACCATGGGCCCAAAAATAGCCCATAATGGTTACCCATTACCCATGGGTTAATAAACCACCCATGAAAATTTGCTTTGGGGGCTTCACCCCGAACCCCCGACCCGCTCACCGCGAGTGGGACCGCCGTAAAAATACCCGAGTGTAACACATAGAAGGTGTACCACACTCTAACATGAAAATAGGCTCCACAAACATAACAATCTCCCACTTGGAGACTGATTTCCACTGAGCAAGCTTCTCAACCCTTCACTGTCATCCGTAAAGGCCAACCAAAGCTGAACATAGCTTTAGTTTATCCCTTATGACCACCTTGGTCATCATGTCTGATTCTGACTAGTATGAATCTTCTCCAACTTCAACTTATCTTCCTCCAAAGTTGTCCTAATGAAGTGATATCTCAACTGTATATGCTTCATCTTGGAGTGGAAAGAAGAGTTCTTTGCTAGGTGTATAACACTCTGACTATCACTATGCAGCTTACATTCCTCCTGCTTATGCCCCAACTCCTCAAGTAATTGTTGTAACCAAATCATCTCTTTGCTTGCCTTGCCTCTTTGGCAACAACATACTCACCTCAAGTGGTTGACAAAGCCACCAACTTCTGTAGTCGTGAAATCTATCTCACTGTTGTCCCACCTATAATGTAAATATAACTTGTCATGCTCCTCCTGTTGTCTACATCTCCAGCCATGTCTAAATATATATAACCACGTAAAGTGGTGTCGATCCATTGTAGCATAAAATCGTCCCCATGGTCCCTCTCAAATACCGAAGGATCCACTTTCTTGCTTGTCAATGCTCTTTACTGGATCACTCATAAATCTACTCATAGCTCCCACTACATGGGAAATATCAGGCCTAGTGCACACCAAAGCATACATCAAACTGCCAACTACTGATGAGTAAGGTACCTTAGACATCTAGTTTCTTTCCTACTCTGTCTTGGGACACTGCTCCTTTGATAACTTAAAGTGGCCTACCAAAGGAGTCCCAACCGGTTTAGCATCCCCGCATATTAAACCTATCCAATACCTTCTTAATGTACTCTTCCTGAGATAAATTCAGCTTCCATTCCTTCCTATCCCGAGTTATCCTCATACCAAGGATTTGTCTGGCTGCCCCCAAATCCTTCATATCAAAGGATTCACTTAGCTATTTCTTGAGTACTTTTATTTCTTGCATGTTTTTACCTGCAACCAACATGTCATCAACATACAAACACAGGATAATATAACTTCCATCCTCAAATTTCTTTGTATACACGCAATGGTCATAATGACATCTAATATAACCTTGCTCCATCATGAAGCTATCAAACTTCTTATACCATTGGCGTGGAGCTTGTTTCAAGCCATACAAGCTCTTCTTCAGTTTACACACCATCTCCTCTTTACCTTTGACTTCATATCCTTTTGGCTGCTACATATATAGCTCCTCCTCCAAATCACCATGGAGAAATGCAGTCTTTACATCTAACTGTTCTAAGTGCAAGTCTTCTGCTGCCACTATTCCAAGAATAGTTCTGATAGAAGTCATTTTTACTATAGGAGAAAAAATCTCATCAAAATCTATACCTTGTTTCTGTGCAAACCCCTTGACCACCAACCGGGCCTTATATCTTTTCTTTCCTCCTTCTTCATCTTTAACTCTATACACCCACTTGTTCTGCAATGCTCTTTTGCCTTCTAGTAGCTTCACCAAATCCCAAGTTTGGTTCTCCATGAGAGACTTATGCTCCTCATCCATGGCTTGCTCCCACTTCTTCTGGCATCTACCTGCATTACTTCATTAAAGCTCTTTGGCTCTCCACTATCGGTGAGTAATAAATAATAAAGAGAATAAGAAAAAAGCGTTCAAGTTCTTTTCTTACCCTAGAAGACCTCCTCACCGTAGGAGTTTGGGGTTCCTATTGAGTAGGTTCTGAAGGCGATTCATGGGTCACTTTCCCATCCGGAAGATCCTCTACCACTTTGCATATTCTTTCTTGAATTCTTACCTGTTTTCTGTGCAATCGTTGCTTATACATGACTTTCTCATTAAATACCACATCCCTAGACCGAATGATTTTCTTGTTTTTAATACTCCAACATTTAAATCCAAAGTCATCACCACCATAACCAATGAAAGTACTTTTTCCGATTTAGCCTCTAGCTTGGTCCTATCATCCTTGTCTATATGAACAAACACCTCACATCCAAAGACTCTAAGAAATGAATAATCAACTTTCTTACCATACCAAGCCTCCTCAAGTATGCCTCCATCCAAGGCACTTGAGGGTCCTCTATTTATTAAGTACACAACAGTTGTCACTCACAACCCCAAAAAAAGAGGCGCCTCCCGCATATAACCTCATGCTCCTAACACGTTCCATTATTGTTCTGTTCATCCTTTCTGATACCCCATTTTGTTGTGGAGTTCCTGAACTGTCTTTTTCCCGTAGATTCCATTCTTAGAACAAGTAATCATTAAATTCATTGTTGCAATACTCCCCTCCATTATCGACTGAGACATTTTAGCTTAAGACTGTTTCATTCTCTACCAAGGCTTTCCATTTAACAAAAGTGTCAAATACATCAGATTTGTTTCTAATACAATAAACCCAAACTTTCCTTGTTGCATCATCAATAAAAGTAACATAATAACTTGAACCCCCAAGAGATGATACCTAAGCTGGCCCCCACACATCAGAATGTACCAACTCTAACTTACTCTCTTTCTTTATAGGTCCAACCTTGAGAAACCTTACTCGCTTCTATTTCCCATATATGCAGTTCTCACAAAAATCCAAACATGTTTATGTATATCCAGGAAAATTCTTCTTTATGATGTCCATGCCCTTATGGCTCATATGACTGAGCCTATAGTGCCATAATGTTCTATATGCATCTGAAGCCACAAGATTACAATCATTAGTACTTTCAGTGGATAAATACAAGGTTCCAACCTTCTTACCTCTTGCCACCATAAGAGCACCCTTGGTAACCTTCCAAGAGTCAGCTGTAAATATCACAGTACAACCATCACTTCCCAATTGCCCCACCGATATCAAATTTCTCCTTAATGTAGGCACATGTCTAACATCCTTCAATAGCCATGTATTCCCATTCTGCATCTTAACTTGAATAGAACCTTTTCCAACTATACTGCAAGGCTCATCATCACCAAGAAAAACATGCCCAAAATCCCCTTGAACATAATCAAAAAAATAATGCCTATGTGGAGTAGCATGAAAAGAAGCCCCTGAATCTAAAACCCAAGATTCAGTAATATTATGCAAAGAAAGAATCAAAGCATCCTGACATACATTACCCGATGCCACATTTGCCTCCTTGTTTTCTTCTGTTGTTTCTTCTTGTCCGAAGCTCCCAACAAATCCTTCTTTGCATGCCCAGACTTTCCACAGTTCCAACATACAATCTTGCTCTTGGATTTTGACCTTGCCCGATCTTTCGATTTTCCACGATTTCCTCTATTCTTTTGTCTCCCTCTAGTTTCCACTATCAAAGCATTCCCTGAAGTAGAAGATTCCCGGAGCTTTTTCTTCGCATTTCCTCACTTAGAATCACCCCTCTGAACATCCTCAAACTTCAACTTTGAGTTAGTGGAACCGAGTTGCTTACCGCCATTACAGGCTATTCCAACTTTCGGGTAAAGAGCACAGAAATTAATCAAGCCTAACTTCTTCATCAAATTCTATTGTAATCAAGCTAGCATATTCACAACGGTATTGAAATCATTTAAATGATCTCTGCTAAACTATTCTCATACATCCTCATATAATACAACTTTTTCATTAAAAATATCTTGTTAGAGGCGAGGGTTTTCATACAACTTCCCTAATGCATCCATTAGATCTTTTGTAGTCTTTTCCTTTGAAACATTAAATAATACCGAAGATGCAAGACACAACTCCGGATCGTTCCAAGTGCCTTCCGATCCAACAAATCCCATTTTGCATCTGTCATACTCGAGGGTTTGTTCACCTTCTCAGACAACGGAGTATAAAGATCCTTTTGATAAAGGTAATCTTCCATCTGCATCTTCCAAAGACTGAAATTCTACCCATTGAATTTATCAACCCTAGATCTTCCATCATCTACCATAGCTCCCACTCAAGATAAAACTTTCCCTGTGATTCAACACTTCAACAAACCAAACCAGGCTCTGATACCAATTGTTAGGAAATAAGAGATAAAATATGCGGAATAATCCCTTACAAAATCGCAACAGTAGAAAC
This sequence comes from Taxus wallichiana var. yunnanensis, assembly GCA_018340775.1. Taxonomy (NCBI): domain Eukaryota; kingdom Viridiplantae; phylum Streptophyta; class Pinopsida; order Cupressales; family Taxaceae; genus Taxus; species Taxus wallichiana. The sequence continues at coordinate 69,043,551 of CM031237.1, read as the reverse complement.
TAATATGCAGAAAATATTACAGATCTCAAATAAAAGTGTAGAATAAATAACACAACACAGAGAGACAAGATTTAATGTGGTTCACCCAATTTTGGCTACGTCCACCAAGAATCACTTGCTCATATTTTATTACAAGTCTCCACTCTCTCAATACAATACCGAGATCCATTTAGAATTATGCTCAACAAACTCTCACAAATTCACACCCAATTCAAAACACATCTATAATACATTTGCTTGTACACCTATCATATGCATAAGACCATATAAATAGACAATTGCTTAAGCAGTTTTACAAAACCGTGTGTATCAAACAATGGGAAAAAAACAAAACCATCCCATAAACCTATGGGTAGCCGAAGAGGTGGTTTTACAAAACAATGGGTACCGAAAAACCATGGGCCCAAAAAATATCCCATAACAGTTACCCATTACCCATGGGTTAATAAAACACCCATGAAAATTTTCTTTGGGGGCTTCACCCGAACCCCTGACCTGACGCTCACCAAGTGAGTGGGACCGCCATAAAAATACCCGAGTGTAACACATAGAAGGTGTACCACACTCTAACATGAAAATAGGCTCCACAAACATAACATTTTATACACGATTACAAGATAAAATTGTTGCAAAATCCCATCCACACGAAATGTCTAGGCTGCTGCCATTTGGTTTGTGTTTGTAAATCTTGGAAGCACTGGGTTGTTGATGGTCAAAATGTATAATTGTTTCTTTTCCCATTAAATAATGCTTCCACTTTTTAACACTTTGAACCAAAGCATACAACTCTTTATCATAATTTGGATAGTTTCTTACCGCACTTGCAAAGGTTTCTCGAATAGTAACATCGGTCGTTTGACTGCATCAAAAACTTCCCCATTGCGTAGTCACGAGCATCCTGTCTCAATCTCAAATTAATGTTGTAAATCTGGAAGTGCCAAGATCGAAGCGGTACTTATCTTCTCTTTCAATGTATCAAAGGATTTCTATTGTTTTCCTCCCACTAAAAGACATGTTTAATACTCGTCCAAGCATGCTGAAAGGAGAATCAATATATGAGAAGTTAGCAATAAATTTTCTCTAGTCTTGAATCGCACCTAGAAAACTTCTAACTTCAAAGTCACATTAGTGGGTCTAGGCCATTTCACAATAACCTCTATTTTTGCGGGATCAATTCTCAATTCACCATTTCCTCAATATAACCCAAGTAAATTAAAGATGTTTTTCCAATTCACATTTTGACATCTTCAAATACAATTTCTCTTTCCTTGGTTCATCTAAGACTTTTTGGATGTGTTTAACATGTTCATCCCATGACTTCTTTGAAAATAAGAATATCATCTAAGTAGACAATACTTGAAATTATCAATGAATGGTCTAAAGATATCATTCATAACTCTCATGAATGTTGTCGGTGCATTTAATCCAAAAGGCATCACTAACCATTCAAACAATCCCTATTTCATTTTAAAAGCAATTTTCCAAACATCACCTTTTGCAATTCTTACTTGGTGATAACCACTTCTTAAGTCTAACTGAGTGAAATAAATTGCACTCTTTAATTGATCCATAAATCATCTATTCTAGGAAGAGGGTAATGATTCTTTATAGTAATCTTGTTTAAAGCACCAAATCAACACACATTCTTTAAGTGCCATCCTTCTTAGGAACCAAAATAATTGGAAAACCACATGGAGATGTACTTAGGCAATTATACCTTGAGCCAAAAGTTCCCTTACCTATCTCTTGATTTTCTCATTCTCTATTCTTAATGACAACTGTACATTCTAATATTGGGAAGAGGTGTATCCTGAAGCAAAATGTATCTCATGTTGAACCCCTCTTTTGGGAGGTAGACCTTGTGGATCCTGAAAAACATCATCAAAATCAGAAACAATTTTTACCAATTCATCCTTATGTTTCATATCACAATTCTCAAAAGCCATCTCATGTTCTTTCTCTTTGGCTTTGACCACCATGAGCACAAAAATTTTGCTTGAGTTTACAAGCCTTTTCATTTGACCTACAGTTACCAAGGATAGATTATTCTTTTCATGGTGAGCTCTAACAATAAACTCAATTCCATCCTTTACAAGAAAATATTTATTTTCTTCCCTATAGAAGATTGCTTTACGATCATACAAATAAGGACTTCCCAAAACCACCCCACAAATATCCAAAGGAACTACATCCAATTCAACCTCATCTATAAACTTGTCATAATGGAAAATCTAAAAGTACAAGTTTTAGTTACCTGCAGTTTCACATCATCACAAACCCAACCCAAAGGATAAGGCTTAGGATGTGGTTTAGTTTTGAGTCCTAGTTTCTTAACAACCTCCTCAGAAATTAGATTAGCTTGGGATCCACTATCAAAAAGAGTATCAATTTTCACTTGCTTTGAAATTACTCTAATGTGGAAAAGCTCATTCCTTTTCTTGTCATCATGTATAGTTTTCTTACTAGAAGAAGATGCAACATTTGTAGTACTATTTTTGGAAATTGAAAGTTTTGATTTACCTTGAAAATGCATAAAATTTGTGATCTTGGTTTCATCACTGAATCGACCCAAGATCATGAACGTAGTGTTTATTTTCTTTTCCTTTCCATCTTAACCATTTATTTAGGTTTCATTTCGGGATGTAATTTCCAGGCATTTAGACTCATCATGGTTCTTTTTACAATGATTACAAAATGGTTTTTCATCTTCCTTCTTAACAGTAGAGTTTGTTTTATGCTTACCATTTCCTTTTCCTTATTATTTCAAACCTTTTGCTTCAGATTGCTTGTTCTTTTGTTTAAAAAAGAGAAAAAGGACTCCTTTGTCATTTTCCCTCATGCTTCCAAATGGGTTGCTTGAACACATACTTGCATCAAGATTATTAGGTTCTAAAACAAGTATCATATGCCTTAGATAACTATGCAATCCACCAATATATTTAAGAAGTGTTTCTTACATATGTTTAGGAAAATTCCCAGAATTAGAGCCCTTTTCCTAAATTCCTATGTGTATTCTTGAACACTTTGTCCCTTAGTTTGTCAAGTAATGTTTACCAATCCATCATAGCTTGTTGCTTATAACCAAGAGGATAAAATTGTTTCCTAAGATTTGAAACAAATTCGATCGAAGAAGTGATTGATATACCTTTGGTTTCTTTCACTTCACGAAGCTTACTCTCCCACCAAATGAGTGTTGTGCTACCCATCCGAAGAGTTACCAAATGAATCTTTGCTTCATCATCAACAATTCTCTGAACCCGCAATATACTTCTATCTGCTTGACCCGGCTATCCAACTTCTACATTTAGGTCTCCATTATACATTGGCAATTCAATCTTGATATCAAATTTAATGAAGTAAAATCATATTTTAAAGGGTCTCTTTTAAGAATATCAAAACTAGAGCTTTCTTCTTTCTTACCTCCTCTAGTTCCATTTTCCCTTTCCCTACCTTGGTACATTTCTTCCACCATTTCCTTCATCTGTTGGAAGGATTGATGAAATTCTTCTACCTCTCGATCCTCCATTGTAGGACTTCGAGACCGTCTAGTACCACTTTTGGGATCTCCTTCAACTAACTCTCCTTCACCCTTCTTAGATCAAGACCTTGTTAACATCCAACACACAACTTGCAATCAAAACTTGAATAAGCTTCCTCTTCCTCTTCCATGATTTCTTGATACCTATGATGAAAAATCTTGATCTACAAATTTGCACGTGATCTATTCAACCTCTGTTCATGATTTATTAGTGATGCATGCAACTCATCAATTGAAAATTGACTTAGATCCTTAGTTTCTTCAATAGAAACTACCAAAGGATCAAATTTTGCAAGAAAACTTCTAAGAAACTTTTCAATAATCCTTTTGTCTTCAATAGTTTCACCATGAGATTTAATTTGATTGACTAAACCAACTACAAAAGTAAAGAATGATTCTACAGAACTGAATCTTTCATTGACATATTTTCAAAATATCTTCGAAGTAATTGTAGCTTTGTGGTTTTACTTTCTCCTTACCTTGATACGCAACATGGAGAGTTTCCCACGCAATTTCACGCTTTCTTGGTTCTTGCCACTCTAGGTAGGATGCTTTCATGCATGGCTTGATGAATAAAGAAAAGAGCTTTTCCGTCTTTCTTTCTTAATTCCTTCAAAGTGTCTTTCTCTACCTATGAGAGTGTGTTATATGTTGCTGCATTTGCGGGCTCTATGTACCCATTCTCTATGATTTCCCACACATCCTGGGATTTGAATAGTGCCTTCATGGTTAATGACCAATACTTATAATTCTTTCTTGTAAATTGTGGTGTATGTAGACTAGATATAGAAGCCATAACTTATTTTCAATTAGAAAACATGATGAAAAAATTCACGATCGATACCAATTTGTATAAATTAGACACATAAAATAACAACTAATGAAATAAAATAAAGAATTGCAAATTCGGATCAACACTTTTGTGCATATATTTCTTCTTCCTTGTCAGAGCTTTAGCTCAAAACAATCTCTGAATGTGTAAAAACACTTACAATTGCCTCTGATATGTAGATGAATTTTTTCTAACAATAAAAAACCCAACTCTTAAAATAAAACATCAACTAAAAATAACACATGCTTTTTGTGCAATACTAAGCTTTTGTTTTATTTGGAATATCCTAAAAATATGAACAACTTGATTAAACTAAACAATGCATGAACTAATAAAACTAATTAATTTACTTTCTTAAAAAGTTATGGCTTGCATGCAAGGTGGAGGACGACTTTTCTCCTAATAATAGATGAGATGGAATTAGCATTTATTTCCAATATCGAGCTAACCACATAAAGCGATGGCGTATTTGAGTGTAGGATGAGATATAGCTGTTTATGTCACTGGTCATTATTTTTAAAATATAAATTAACATTCTATTAAAAATTATAATCGGATGAAAGAGAAAAGACACTTTTATGCTTATCAATTTTAATTTGGAACATAATCTTGTTACACATACCGCACTTATAATGACTAAAGATTCTTGGGTTAATGAATTTGGTGACTTTTGAAGTAAGGCGACTTTTAGATTAAAGGTCAAGGTGTGCTAGGTTTTAAAATACATGTAAAAATATGTTTAATATAGAAAAAAAGGCCGAAACAGCCTGGAATTTCAAATTAATGGTGCTGATGGTTCTCTCTTATAGGTGGCTGTAAATTATAATCTCTAAGGCGCCCCAATTTTGAGTCATGAGTTTAAGAGGGTAGAAAGTTTATTATAAGGTTGATGGGATTATGATTTTTTTGCGGTTATGGGTTTTGCGAGTAGTTTATAGCATATAGGGAATTTAAATATGTTTCGGTTAATTAGGTCTATATACTTGTTTTTAGGGGATTTGAACTTGTGACCTTCTTTTAAATGCAAAATCCTTAATCCTAAAACCAATAATAAGAAAGGAATCCAAACAAGCAATCAAATTTTGAAAATGGAGGACAAGCAAGCAAACATACCAAGTGTAGATGGAGTATCATAAAAATTTGTCGAAGCTTGAACCACGGTGGCTCGAACAATCCTGGTGGCAAGATATTTCGATGTCGTTTCTCCATTTTCGAGCCAATAGACACTATGTTGTTAAAGCCTTTGAAGAAATTGTTATGGGAATTGAACCGTGATGGGGAGTTTTGCAGGCCAAAGAAAGGTGTCTTGAGGCGTTCCTTCTCTGCATTTTAATTTTTATGCGTTCTTGGTGTGGGGCGATGTATTGATGAGATAAAGGAGTGTAGACAATAAGAAAAACAACAACTGTGCGGTGGAGAAGAGATCAAGATCTAGTAAAACAATCTCCATTATACATGAATCATGTATTTTCACCTTATTGAGTGCCATAGGGATATTACCTAGCAATTGCACATGAGTTGCAATCTACGCTGGAGTTGGACATTTCATCCCTATGGCTAAATTTGCAAAGTAGCTTTGTGCATACCATGGCTTCTTTGTAATCGTAATAACCACAAAGTGGATGTAGCGTTTTAAATCAAGTGAGCTACGCCCGAGAAGTTGGCCTCCTCATGCCCTTGACATCCGCTTCACATAGCTTTCCAACATTGCCTACCATGAGGAGGAGGACCATATGAAGATCAAAACTCGCATTTCAATCTTCATGGAAAAAGCAACACTGCATGTTGGAAATATTCTCCAATCCTCATCTTCCCTAGTCTCTACCCTGGTTCTGATTTCTTCTACATGACCTTTTCGATGTTCTGCGACGTTGAACATACCCATAAACATAGTTTTTACGTCCTTTGCTTCCATACTTTGTGTTACGCTAGCTCTTCGGCTCTGTGATGATCATCTTTATCAATTTTAGGCGCCACGAGACGAAAAAATGGCTTCTATCAAAGACGGCGGAAAACCCTCTATAGTTTCTCTATTGTGCCAAAATAAATATTTGTCTTCTCAACGTAATTTGCAACTCATGTGTAATCGCTAGTTATGCCGAAAGGCATTTTCCAAATGGGATTGGTACCTCTTACCACCGACGTGCATCGAAGCAATCAACGGTTTGTAAATGTAACGTGCATTAACTCTGCCGCGGATGCATCTTGATCGTTTTTTTCTAGAAGCGGTTTTGCAAGGTTCTTCATCACATTTTTGTAGAAGTGGTTTTGTAGGGTTCTGTACTCTCATAAATTAATAAATAAATTGTTTCGAGGAACTATGCTAAACAAAACTCTCACTAATAGTCGTCCTCAAAACCATGACAGTATGGGTAAAATCAAGCTTGCACACGAGATAAATCTGCAACCCTCATATCTTCTCATCTTACTATATACAATCGATTGTTCTAAATTTGTATCTCGTATCTTCTGCGGGTTCAATTGTCTGCGAGTGGAAATTACTTGCTGTTGATGTTTTGATTGTTGTATGCGAAGAAGAAGAAGAAGATTGAGGATTAGGAGACACTTCATTTGGGCGTAATGTCTAGTTGTATTGATTTTACTTCTTTTGCTTCTGAGCACTTGTGCTACATGCATTGTAACCTTTGCAACACCATGAATGCGGGATAAAAGTCCCACAAATAAAATAAAACATTGTCATGCGGCCAGGTGGAGGGAGGTCGGTCAGGGGATGGTTAGGCCATGTGGGGCCTATCGGCTAGGGAGGAGAGAAGGCTCCACGTGGCAACATTTATTAGTTAGTTTTTCCACCTTTGATTCGTGCATGAGGGCACTTTGCTTGGTCATTATAATTAGATGTATATGTTCTTTGCTATTGTCCATATAAACATTATATACATACGAGTACATATTTATTGAATTTTGTATATATGTACATTTACATATCTATTAAATTTCGATGTTTTGTAGATAAATTTTGATGTTTTGTTAAATTATTTTTTATTTTTACAAGAGTTATAGTTTAGTAGTTAGGATGATGGCTTGTTAAGCTATTCACCAAAGTACAAGTCCCTCTAGATATTTAAGATGGAGAGTCAAAACGGATAGGGTTGAGATCGTTAGAATGATAGTTGGAGATAAACACAACCCTTAATTTTGCATGAAATCGCTACCTTAGCGTTCTAAGTTAAATCTACGTCTTCTGTCTCGGCGACGTAGTGAAACATGCATTCAAATTCCTCTTACATTTACATTTTTTCTAACTACCCATTAAAGTCAAGATCTACAAATTCAAACAAGTATTGGCTACTTGCATTTTCAGATATCTCCCTCTACGGTGTCATCGTCATCTTCCACAACACGAGTTTTTCCTTCATTCGATTGACATACAAGTCATGCAATTCATAGACGATATAGTTTCACATTGGATCCATGTTTCCTCATTCATTTCCCTTTCACTTCTCCACCCTCGAATGTCATTTTCTACAATCCTCTTCCTTTCCTTTATTCCTTTTGTATCCTTTTCGGCATTCACATCATACATTTGACGTATGATTGCTAGTCTAATCTCTTTTGTCTAGTGTGTAGTACGCAGGGACGTTTTCTGATTATTTTATCATTTTCTTTTAAAACGCCACTCCCTCAACAAATCAGAGTGATTAAATTGGCTTTTGTGTACGCTCTTGGACTTCTAATTTCCTGATTTTATCTTGTTTGCTGTAGGCGCATATTTCTCACAATGGCTCTTTGCTGTGGGCGCCTAAATCTCGTTTAACTGTTTTGTTTGTTCTTTGATGAAGGCGTCCAGTTCTGATTTGCTTCTTTTCCTAAGCATCCAAGTCTGATTTTGACTGTAGGCATGCATTGGTGCCGGTTTTCCTTTTCTTTTCTTGGCTGCTTCACTTATCTTCTCTACTGCTCTGCAAACCTCCATGGCACTTAAGGCTGTATACTGTCGTTCTTTGTATTTCCATTTGGGCGCTGAGTGCTTTTCATCTATCCATCTGTTGTTTGTACAGTTTTGTCTTTCATTATGGCGCATCTTTTGTTCCCTTTTTTGTCTTTTGTGTAGGCGCCCAGGTCTTCTGATTTCTTTTGAATTTTTTCTTTGGTAAATTCTGTGACTTCTTCTTCGTACTGCAGGTCCAGCTTTCTATTCATACATTTCTTTTACTGCTTCCATCCATACTTTGATCTGACATTTGGGTTCTTATCTTGGCATACAAGCTCTGTGATATACAAATATAGAACAGACTTGTCACATTAAAAATGAAGATAAATTTCAATAATGTAGATTCTCCCCTGATTCCAAAGCAAATATACCAGAAAAACTCACTTATAAACAGTTTAGTTTGAATGAAGAACAATGGTGTAGGTATTTAAGCTTCAATTTGGTGTGACAACAATCTTTTGCCTTCTATTCAAATCTTCCAATACTAATTTTTTAATTTATTTTAACGCAAGCTTTTATTCTTTCTGTCCTTTTTGGAAATTTGCGCACGTCCTTCCCTGTTGTGTGTGCAGGTCCAACTTTTGAATGACCCTGTTCTTCCCTTTTCGTTCACGGACTCTTTCCCTAAATCAAACTCTGCGCAACTAAAACACATTCATTCATCACTCCCAAATCCCTAAGGATGGTGGAAAGTTTTTTAATTTTCTTCGTTCTTCTACTTAGGTTGGAAGTTTCGAACGTCTGTACGACAAGTAGTGTGGGGTAGTGGTGAAAAGAGGGAAAAAGTGGGGAAGTCGATTGCATTTTGTCAAATGTCAATTTTTATATGTTTCTGTGAAGAAATATCTTAGAAGTCTTTCAAATGAAGAAGTGGGAGTAAAATTTTACTTTAAAAATTAACTAACGTTTTTATCAAATTGATATCATTAATTTAATAATTAATTTTGGAATTTAATTAATAAGATTAATAATATCAATTTATAATAAAAATAAATTTAAAATGTTAATTAATAAAATTAAAATTAAAATTAAAGATGTTAAACTAATTATTTAAGGTTTATTAATTAATAATAAGAATTAAATCAATATTACCAATTAATTAATTTTAAATAATTAAGTTAAAATCACTAATAAAACTTTATAAACCATTATGTGAGGACATAAGGATGTGTAAATATGACGGGCCTGCGACAATGATGGGAATACAATGACGCAACAATAGGATAACTTGAATTACGGGTTATGCGAAGATAAAAGGCAAATGACCTCATGGAATGTTGTAGAAAGATGATCTTGTGAGACATTATGATGCGAAAAGTTTTGAAATTTTCAAAATTTGAACATTTTAAAAATTTTGCCCAGAGGGAGCATGGCGGGCCACCTCACTTTAGTGAAAGGTAATCACTTTGCTACTAATTAATTTCCTATATACATAAGATATCAAACCTACAAGGAATGGGGCCCATTGCTTCTCAAGGAAGGCAAAATGATCCAAACGAACACTCCAATTAGTATTAATCCATATCAGCTTTTAAAGTAGGATTTTTGATAGTTTATTATTTAGAAGTCAATGATTTAGATGATTATTCAAGTAGGAATGATACATATGAACTTTCGAATTTGGATTTCTAAAAGTCTATAATTAGAAAGTCTTGAAATCTATATTTAGTAGTTTTTATAGCTTTTGGTATTTTACATTGTTGTGGGTTTTCATATCATTTATGAGCTTTGAAATATATGACAAGAGCATAAATAATTGTTACAAATAATTTTCTATAGTTTGCTCTTTCATATTTCCAATGGTTCTTGCGGGTCACAAATAGGTTTAACGAGCTACGAGATACGACCCCAAAAAGGAACACTATTAAATAATAATATTATTTTCGTATTTTTTTCTTCTTATATCCATTTGAATTCATCCAAAATGTGGATAGCTATTATCTCCATGTAATATGACTGTTGGTTCCTTTTCAAAATCTCTAATTTACTATTCTTAGTAAATTTATCTTTTGTATTACATACCTCTATATTTAGGAAATGTATTGAAATGGAGACTCAAGTTTTGGAAGACATAAGCTACATGTTTGAAAATTTGAAGGCATACATATCTCATATATAGTTTTCCCAAATTTTAATACATTGTTATTTGCACATAATTATGAGGCATACATCTCTCATATAGAGTTTTCCCTTTTTGCATACATTCTTGATTGCAAAGACATGTGACATATATCTCTCCTACATATTTTTCCTAATTTTTATACATTACCAATTTTAATAAAATATTTATATTTGTATAATTAAATTTATTTATGCAATGCATTTATTTAAACTATATAATTTCATTGATTTAATTGCGAATATACTATCACAACACGTTAAACAATGGCATTAGTGAGTTGTCCACTAAATTCAAAAAATATTTTGGATAAGGTCGTATTATTCTAATGTTCTTACATAGATCATATAATGGATCCACTTGGAGTATATTATACTTATTCTTACATATATTATTTGTTAGGCCCATTTGGCCCATGCTAAGTTTATATGGATTACATTAGGTCGGCATGAAGAAATTTTATTGTTACATGTATGCTTTCAAGATGATATATTTATATGATTACACTAGAGCTTAATTTTCCTATTATACACATGTTCCACACAACCAATTTCTTTTGAGATATTTGATTCACATGTTCATTCTAAAATTCAAAGGAAACATATATTATGTTTAATTCTATCTTCATGGCTCCAAGACTTTCTCTTTCTCCCTCACATGGAAGCAATCATATGGTGGTATAAAACATTTTTGACTCCTCCTCTCATATGGAAACAATAAAATGATATTACACATCATATTATACTCAAATTATCTACACTAGTAGACACGCCCAAATAATTTCAAGAAGAGGCTTCCTCATAGTTTTCAACAAAAGTAGATATATTCGCTCTTGCTATGTTTTCTTTGTACATTTCAATAGTTCCTTGATTATTGATTTATATTTTGACACTATCTCACTTACATAAATGTTCCTATTGTAGGATCACATGTCCCATATCCCAAATATAGGAATCGCTTTAGTCCCAAGATCATCCTAGTCCTCTAATATGGAGATAAGGTGGTCCCTCTCTTTTATTTTGAATTTCATCTTGTTATTATTCCTATATTGACTTTGAAAACTATCAACGAGATGCTCAATTGACCTCAAAAAGCATTTTTAAAAGTGCTAATTTATTTTACCTTAATACATATGCATACACACATGAAAGTAGATCATTATGTAGACACCTAATTTTGGCACATGACTAGTTAATTAATATAATGCTAGTGTATTTTTTGTGTTTATTGATCATTAAATCAAATTATGTTGTTTTTAATGTATGTTCCATGTGTTGTTCAAATTTTCAACTTGTTCCCATTGTGTTTTATTTGAACTTTGAAATTTTCAACATAATACTAATTCTTACGACTTTTTCTTGTTCTTATCAACTCTTTATTCTTTCTTGTTTACTTCCCCTTCTTTCGATTTTCTCTCTTCTCCCCAAATTTATCTCCACTCCCTCCATTTCCTTGATTCTTGGTACATTTTTCATAACAATAGCACAAAAGTGTACCAATATGCTTAAGGATAATTTTATGGGCCATTTTCACCCACTACTTAGGTGTATTAGCGTATTAATTCCTTTTGTTCCATCTATTCCTACCTATTTTGTTCTATTTTGCATGCTCGTAGGGTCCTAAATTTGAATAGAAGTCTATAAATTCATAATGCATTCTGCATTTATGACTCATAATGTAATATAGACGATCACAATTGCACAAAAGGTATTGAGGTTGAAAGGATAGAGAATTACTTTTTTAAGAATCTCAATTCCAATAGTATAAGTTCAAGATTAAATGACCATAAATCATTTATCACTTGTTGTATTCATTGAAATAAGGACTAGAAAAAGTGCACATACTAGACTTCTTGTTAGCTTATATTGTGTGTTGATTCCAAGACTTGTTCCCCAAAGGGGTATGATTGAAACATGCCCCTAAATCCATAGCTTAATTTTTTACTATGTTATAGTGTGTTTCAATTCTAGATCATGGGTTGGAAGAAAGAACATTGATTCCAAGTGACTCACAAGCAACTTGTAGAAAATAATGGAAAAGTGAGTGATATTTTCACAACCCAAGAGAAAGGATCAATCATCAAAATTATTATATTTTTGGTTGTTCAACTTTTCTAATTCTTTGGCTTTGGTCAAGTTGCACTCATATTTTTCTTACTTTTTCAAGTCTAAATCTCTTTCTATCTAGACCCAATTTTATTGTGTGTTTCTCACAAAATCACTCTATATTTGTGACAAGTTATGTATCAATCAAACTCTAGCCCTCTATTTTTTTTAAAAATTATTATTATTATTCTATATTCATAAAATACATTTATTTCTACAATTAAATTAAATTTATTATACATATCTATTTAAACATGATTACTATTAAATGTAAATGTTGTTAACTTAAAGACAATGTTAATAATAAACCACTTTCCACATCTACAAAAAAATTGTGCATACAAGAGCAAAGTTAAAAAATATAAGGAGATATACAAACAGCGATTAATGTGGTCGACTTAGCCAAGCATGTGTCTTCGCTCATTCATATAAATATATTTTCTTTCAAAATGAAAATTAAATTATAATATTACTTATTATTCAAGAGATTACAATTTCACATGCTCTTTAAGAAAAATGGATATGTGATAACAACTTAAGATTTAGATATAAGAACTTACGACTTGGATACTTCTATGAGTGCTTGAAGGAAAGGCAACTTTATGATAGTGTAGCTCTTAAACCCTGCTTTGAAGAATAATTCCTTGAATTCTTCCTCACTTCTCTCCTTTCCACCCGTGGTATATATCATCATAGTCATATCAAATAATAATCCCAATCTTTTTAAGTTTCCTTGATTAGCATCAACGAGTGCATCAACAATTAGAACCTTCCCATCTTTTGGCGTTGCTTCATAACTCTTCTTCAAAAGTTTCACACACTGCTCATCATCCCAATCATGCAAAATCCACTGCAATATTCATGATAATATGATTATTATCAAACATTTGTTTTATGTGACAAAGAAAAAGAAGTATTAACAAAAGACATAAATGAGTTATTTTTATAAATGAAATTATACCTTCATGAAAACTACCTCTGCAAAAGGAATTTGGTCAAACATGTTGCCATCCACATGCTGAACTCCTACAATATATAAAAAACAATTATTCGTATAGGTTAAGGAATCAAACAACATATTAAATATAAGATGGAAGAGTTGCTAACCAGGTATGGCAGGGGCAGATGCAATGACATGAGGCAGGTCAAAATTAATGGCATGAATGTGTGGATGTTCTTTGATGATTACAGAGAGTGCAGAGCCCACACCACCTGCAACATCCACCACACTCTTCACACTCTTAAACCCATCATACATCTTCACCACAGAAGCCATGACACCTTCTGTATGACAGGCCATGCCCTCATTGAAAATCTTGTTTGCTTCAGGGTTCCTCGCAACATATTCCCAGGGACTGATGCCGTACACTTTGTTGAAGGGATAACACCCTTCCACCACAGCATCCTGAATATGGTGATAAGCATCCAAATACACCTTCTCTGCTGCCAACAGCAGAAATGGCACACAAGACTCTTTAGTTTCTTCCTTCACTAACAACTTTGAAACACTGTTCAACCCATATTTGAATTGCCTGTTATTGTCATCCATTTCTTCAGTGAAGACCCCACAAGAAGCTAGAAATCTCATGATCCTAAACAGGTATTCCTTGTGGGGAACTTTATTACTTGTGGAGGCAGGAATATATGAAGCAATGTCCTCCACTGTGAGAGGATTTTCCTTGCCATGGGTGGCAATAATTTGAGGAATATTGAGCAAAACAGCAGCTTTGAGGGCCATGGGTTTGGCAGCAGAAAGTATCATTTCATAGAGGTGGACATGGGCTTCCATTTCTGGGTTCTCAGAAGAAGCATCAACAGGGAAGGAAATAGAAGCCATTGTAGAGATATGAATGTTTGGGTCACAAGTTTTGCTCATTTTATAGACAAAAATAAATATCTCTTCCTGATAAATATAACACTTCAAGTCAATCTTCATGTGCTAATTTACACGACATTTTACTGTTCTTCATAGTACACTGTACAGTAAAATGCAGCCCGAAATTTTAGCGAAGCTAAAATATCGCATTTCAAAATTCGTTGGCTTGTTAATAATATATATTATATTGCTTATCATACCAGCTTTTTCCTGTTTTTTAAAACAAAACAATTGATTTAAATTGAAACAAGGCCATGATATGGCAAATACTGCCGAAGGGGATGTATTGAGATGTATTAAGAAGAAAACTGTATGTAGAATTTTTTGGTTGGTATTACAAGAATTTGGTCATGGAACACCCCATACAATGGCTTTATTCAATGGGCATGTGAAGATGTTTTTTTATCTTTTAACAATAAAGTAATTAGAAATATTTGAAAAAGCCATCACACATGTCTTGCATGTTTAAAATGTAAAAGTAAAGCTTGAAAACCTTGCAATCCCAATACATGTAGCAGGAAAAATACAAAGGAAACAATTAACAAAAAGAATTACCAACTCCATCTTGATTTATGTTGTTTCCAAGATATATTGAGTGAGGCAACACAATGGATGGTGTTTTCTTCTCGTACACTTGATACAGAGAAAATATAAGATGAATGACAACATCAAAACAACATATGGGCATCATAATAGTATAGATTCAACCCCCTCTATTAGGAACCATCCCTAAACTGCACATAGAACAAACCACTTCAGATCCAGAAAATAAACACGTGCAGACATTCCATATAAAAATTTCAACAATGCACATATCAAATCAGCCATCCCCATATGACTTGCAACATGACTTATACAGAGAAGACAATAGCAAACCTCATCATAAGTTATATTGTTTCCAAAATCTCAGAGACCTCATAGCCATGACATGTAAGTGATGGAAGAGATATACATCTAAGCCACGAAAAAGATACCTCTCAAAGGTCTGATTTGTTTTATTAGATCTGTAAGTACAATAGATGATTTTAGTAGTTGGTAATGGATTCAAGTTTTTGGTACATGGTTTTGTTGAATCGATTGTATTTTGATGATGCATTTTCCTTGACTATCAATTGCAAACTATTGTACTTAATTTACCCAATGTTGATGGTGTTATAATCAAGCTGTAACAGGAAAGGTGGGGCAATTTGATGTCTCTTCAGCTGAAGCATGACCAGGGATGTCTTTGCTTCCATCATCTCACGCACAGACAATCGGATCTCCTTGGGCATTTTCAATTCTGGACTTGGTGTTTCACTCAAATTTAAAGGAATTTGACAGGATTTAATAAAATGAAGAATAAAAAGAGCAATTTCGAGCATATGAAGCTTGCATATAGTTTCGGTTGCAATGTGTGTGAAGAAAGTAGCAATTTACTTCTGATGTATCAACATTCCTCCCGTAGTACCAAAACCAATCCCCTCATACATTGCAGCCGTTGTAATGACAGAACGGAAATCCCACAACCCCACAACATGAGTTAAGTGCGTGTTTCTCTTAGGAAATAACATTTCAAACCAATCCACCGTAAACACCCAAGAAATAGTCTTATTGTAGCAAAATTAACCCTTGTATTCCCATACTCTATCACAAATCTTCGCATCCTTCTTCGCCAACGACAAATTCATTCTCACAGCTTATTCTAGAAAAAACAACAAAGCATATTTCTCTTATCCCCATGTTTACCGAAATCTTGATCTTCCTATGAAAAATTGAATTGAAATACGTAATTTTTATAGAAAATAGTTCATGGATATTTGGAAAAAAACCCAATGCTCATGGAATTCAAAAAGTTGCAGATATTTTTAGGATTTTTATGCAGGAAATCTAAAATTTGGAAGGTTTGGAATCAAACTCATGACATGTGGGAACTTTAAAAACCCTGTCAAAATCCCAACCAATAACTAGCCGTCAAATATTTTAATGAAATATTGTAACAAATAGCTAAAAATTACTTTCGCTGTGATAGGAAAGAGTAAGTCGGGGGATCGAACCTGGGCACATCTAGAGTTGCTTCCTTCCACGAGAACGAACAAGGGCATTTCCGATAAGCCCTACCACACAAAATTCCAGGCCAACGATGACAATGGGATTGAGGTGATTTTGCTCGACAAAAACCTAATGAGTGTGGCTGGGAAGCTTTGCGCATATCCACAAAACATCCTTCGCTCCACTGATTCTTCCTTGTTTTGAACAAATTTTAATATATGTGGTCTTTTGTGGCCTGATTCAGTGTATTTTGAAGTAAGAGCGAGACTGCCAAAAATATCAATTTACCTGCCATAATCATTCACATTAACTACGTGCCAGCTACATTAAAGAGGCATGGGCTTCTGTCAGTCAAGAAGATGATACAAAGCACTTTTCAATTCTTGCATCAAACATCCCATTGATTTCGTACAAAATCGAGATCAAAGTATAGTTAAACCAAAAAAATCTTACGAAACCACCAAAAACTTCACCTCGTTCCTTAAAATACGACAGTTTCATGAACAATGTGCTCACAAAGACCGCTATGATTCCTGTCTTTGAACATTCCAGAAACCATTGTTACTCCTGTAAACACGTTGCACACTGCTGAAAACCATCACCATGCTCTGAGAAATTAATATAATATTAAGTCGTTGAGGGTAATCATCCTAATTATATTATGGATTTGGAAAAAAAAATCATTTTTTAGGAAACAGAGAAAATTATACAGAAAATAAATTTTCCTACAATCCTAATTAATGAAAATTAAAATAGGAAGAAATCGTGCAAATAGATATTGTTTTTTAAATAGTTATTTCCAGAAGTATTTATGAACTTAAAGCCTTGATTTTAAACCCATCAAAATAATGAAAGTAAGCAATTATAACCTTGAAAAAATGGTTGAAAGAAGAAGAATGCACAAACTGTTCTTCTCGTCATGGGTGCAATATCAATTTCCCTATTTTTCAGAAAATCAAAACAGAGTAAACATGGGGAGAATGAAACCCACAATTTATCCTCTACTTTATTGCTAATAGAGGTGGCTATGGCAGTGACGGTGCTGCACCATGAAACGGATAAGATCTCCAATCGTCTACCCGCTGATTCTCGGGTACAAATGTTTTGAAATCTGTCAAGATAATGAAAGCAAATAATCCTTATCTTAAAACAGAAGGTTTAATAATTACCTTTTATGGCTCCCGTCCATAATGTCCCTTATTCCGGCCATTGTTACAGAGAAAATGTCCAAATCCATGTCAAACAGGGGTACGTAATGGCAATTGGGGCAAAGAGAAAACCCTCGTTCCATTTCTTGGGAGGCTACAATAAATTCCGTTTCCTGCGCGGCTATGATAAAATGGTAACTCCAACCCTTGAATTAATGAAAACACTTTTGAATTAAACCATTGAATTACTGAACGAAAACTTGAATAAAACCATGATACCTGTGATTTCATAGCAACTTCAACAAAAACAAGACAATGGTTCAGATGCAGAATCCAGATAAGAAACTCAAAATGAATAATGGAATTTCATCTTCCAGAAGACCGAAAATAGCTACGGACGTTGTAAACATTGTAATATTAATTACAGATACAGATACCCGAGATGGACCTATTTGCTAAAAATCCGAGCCATCCTCCTCCGACATATAGCCGCCCAACCCCGACAAACAGCCGTAATTCACAGTTTTTTCGGAAAAACAAGCTTCCCGCAATCAATCCTTTTGCACAGTAACAATAAAGGGATTAACCAATGAAATTCAAGCCAAAAATTTTTTGCACCATCTAACTATAGTCAGATGTCACTTAAATAAAGATGGCAGTATTTTATTGGCTATTGTCCAAATGTATAATTGGTTAAGTGAAAGCTATATACTTGCCTTTGGCGATATAATAAACCAAACATCATTTACATTTTAACGAAATCGACAAAATCGTAAATGTAGCTTCGAAGAAAACTTTGAGAAAAACTTTATAGGATGTTGTTCCTCGTCAACACGATTCTACAAAGCTTATTAAATGTTGAGGCGTGAAATTTAAAAATTAAATTATAACTTTCTAGTTTGAGTTTGTATTTTAAAGATTTATTATTTTGTTAAAAAAACATAATTTTATTTACTGTTTTATTAACCTATATTAGATATACATAATCTTTTATGTTTAAATTTTTTTCTTATAACTCTAAATGTTATAATCTTTATATTTAAAAATTCTTCTTATATTATTTTTCTATATTTAGTCATGTATGCTTAACTAAGGTGTGTAAAAATACATAACTCCCAATGTTATCTATGCACAAAGCATATGTATGCCTCACAACACTATATTTGTCATATAAAACTAAAAGATGTTGCACACTATGTAAAAAGTACACAACTCCACAACATTATCTATGCACAAAGCATATTTATGCCTCACAACATTATATTGGTCATATAAAACTAAAAATATTGCACACGTCTATCAACAACTGCTGACCTTACCCCACGATATAGAATTGTTGTTCCTTTCACATAAAAGATGTGCATAACGTGGAATACAAAACCAAAACCTCAATACTTTTAGAATGTGTTATTTTGGTATTAGATTGCAAAATAATATACTTGAAAAAAAAAAACTCAAAATTCAATTCATATGAGATAATGAGAATATGTGAGTTTACATATTAATAGGAATGTATTTCCTATAAAGGTGGAGATTTACTTAACAAACAAATCTTCATAAATATCTTAACAATGTAGAGTATCTCACAAGAACTATTCTACGTAATAGATTCGAACCACTCACCAACAAATATATTTTCTTACCCAACTCATGTGGAGCACTAAACCATAATTTCCTAACATAATACCACCATTCCTTGCATTTTTGTACACCGCCATGTGCTGCTATGATTGGATCGGATGGACGCATCTCCTATCAACATTGATAGTGTTAGCTAGAGGTACATGTAAGCCTTAACCTATTTTTCATAGCTAGAGACAAACCGTATGACAAGGTAAAGCTTGATCAAATGATGGATATTGCATGACAGGATACATACAAATTGAATTAGAAGATCAATAGTGATTTGAGGCTTTTTGAGGGATATTTGTAAGGAATATTTACTTGTAAAGGCCATCTTTGTTCTCTCACCTTATACATAGAAGATTTTATAAATATAAGGAAGTTCGAGCATGTATGCCATGATATGATCGGGGAAAGAAATCTATTGTAAGGTTTCCAAATTGAGCCAAGTGAGGTTCTATAGAAGCTTGTAGAGTTTGCAAGCTTGGGATATGTCTTAAGTTTCAAATTATTAGAAAATTATTGTAGATTCTTGTCATAAGGCTATCATTGTGTTGTAAGGCCATTTGTTGACCTTAAGCCTCGACACATATGTGAGGGTTAAGTAGTTCACCCTATTGTCAAGGATGTACTGGGAGTGCAACTTAAACTATCTGATAAAAAATAAAGAATTCAAATAACGAGTAATTCTCGTTGTTCATTGCAGCAATATCCTTCTTTATTCATTCAAAATAATTGTTACATATATCTTTCACATCCATCTCACACACTCTTATTACATCATTCATTCTTCCTTACTCTCTCTTTATTTACCATATTCTCATTGCATATATATTACATTACTTTATCTCCCTATGATATGATGATAGGATAGGGAGTTTTCATCTATTACATTGAATTACAATAAGTATCTTACTATGCTAATTTTCTAAAAGTCACTTCTTTTGGTTACAAATCTGTTGGCTTAGCTTGTGTTCTATTTGGCTCTTTCAATAGCTTCCCGGTAGACTTCCCAGGATCTTTGTAGTGTTTGGCACTTTTATAGTGTTGTGGGGATTTTTTCGAGTTGTGCGACTTTTGTAGAGTCTTGTGGATTCTTCTTTATTTATGTCTTGTCCTCCAAAATTGATGAAGACCTCTGTCAACATCATCCCCGGACTTCAAACGTTATCTCATCCTCAAGACAACCAAATGATGAAGAACCCTATCAACTTCTTCTTACTTTTATTTGGGTGATATGTGCTACTTTTTTATTTCTTGAAATCCTTTCAAGTATAAATTTTAGCCTTGGAAAACCAAAACATCAACCTATCGAACTTAGGCGTCTAGTGTAGGAAATGTTCCCTCGCTCAACTCACCTAACTAGATTTACAAGACGTCATGGTTTTCCAAAAATATTCTTTATGATTTTATGGAGCCGCACTGGAATGTAATTTGCATACTTTTTTATGATATTTCTTTCAAATGTATGTCTTCTTGAGAATTTTCTTTGATTTCTTTTACACACGTTTATAGTTTAATATTCTCCTCGATTATGAGATTTATCTTTGTGGGTGGCTTCTTAAGTTGGATTTGTTTATATCTTTTCTGCACTATTACAAGCTCTTGTTGCATTCTTGTGATGGATCTATCCATAGTGATACAATGTTCCTCCATATCCACGATTTTCTTGGCCCTCCATTGTTGTTTTGTGCGGTATTGTTCCACTAAGTCATCGGTCATTGTCTTTGCTTACCATTTGTGTCCTTGGTGACATCGTATTTTGTGGACTCTTTGTTTAATTGTGTTTCTAAGTTGTCCAACTCTATTTTCTCTTCTTTGAGTGAGTCCTAGCAAACCCATGGCATAAGCATAATATGCAGCCACATTTATGATTTATGTCACCAATGTTTTTAATGATTTTCAATCTCCACACATTGTTGTTGGTTCTCTGTGGTTTGGGTTTACATGATTTGTGCCTTATATTCATCCACTTTGCAATGCATATATTCTTCTTTGCAGTCTCATCCAAGCTAGAGCTTTCTTCCAGTATTTATTGTAATGATTACTTTGTTGCCTTCTTAGGCTGGGAGTGTAGGATCTATATTCACTTTGGGTTTAGCTACCTTCATGGAGGTTATCAAAAATGGAGGGGCACGATTAAGCTGTCTAGTATGTTTTTTACAAAAAAAGGAGCACCTATTGACATTTTAGATATTTACCCCACTTACACTTAACAATTTACAAAAACTAGTAGTTTAGAAACTAGACTCGAAATGCTACAATTTATGTTCTTATAACATCTTCAAATTTTGAGTGTAACTATCTCAAATAACTCGTCACAAGTTAATGTTTTTATTTTTCGGAAAAAAATGTTCACTTAAGACCTCCTTTTGGCCCCCCATTTCCATGCACTTACCCGGATGTTTAAAGAAACTCTATTGTAAAGATAGAAGATGATGTTCCCAACGATGATGACAGTGATGATGGGGATGATGGTGATGATTTTTCAATACCACAACCCATGAGAACAGCTCAATGTATGCCTAAATGGTATACTAATATGATTTGAGATGCCAAATTGGATGGTCCTCCGGACACATACACTCTTGGACCACAAAATTGCAGCAAATATGTGATGCGGTAAATTTTTCCCTAATGAGTAAAGTACAAAGTAGATGGGACCATTGACAAGTACAAAGTGATACTAGTAGAAAAGGGGTATGCTCATAAGGAGCGTATTGACTACGAGGATACTTTTGCTTCCATAACTAAGACCGAGATGATCAAGATGATATTTACTCTAATTGCATAGTTTGGATGGAAATTTCATCAAATGGACTGAAAAGTGCATTTCTCGATGAACACTTGCACAAAGAGGTATACATGACTCAACCAAAAGGTTTTTTCATACCTATAAAATAAGAAAAGGTATGTAGAATTATCAATTCATTGTATGGTTTTAAACAAGATCCCATGGCATGGTATATCATAATTGATGAGCATCTCGTTCATCATGGATTTTAGAGGAATCTTTATGACCCCAATATTTACCTCAAAAAGAAAGGGGGAAGATTTTTATTGTTGATGTTTAAGTCAACAATTTAGTCACCACCGGTAGTATAGAGAAGATGATCAATGCATCGAAGAAATATCTTAATCGATAATTCGACATGACAGATCTCGATTTGATGTACTATTGCCTTAGATTGGAGGTATGAAAGAAAGAGAATCACATATTTTTTTCCTCGGTTGAAAAAGGCCAAGACCTTTCTCAAGAAGTTTTGGATGATGGATTGCATTCCCATTGGAACACCTATGGAGACAAGACTTCATTTGTCTCGCATAAAATCCATCACCAAAGGTAAATGCAAATCTCTATCAACAGCTTGATCGAAAGTCTCATTTACTTGACATATACTAGGTTAGACATCAAATTTATGGTCATTATCCTGTCACAATTCATGTAGGAACCAAGAGTTTATCACTTTGGAAATAAGCAAAGCAGATCTTGAGATACATCAAGAGGAACTATGGATTTTGGCCTAGAATATAAGAAAAATGATCAATTCTTCTTTATACGATATTAGGACTTAGATCATGTAGGTAACATTGATGAAAGGAAATACTCTTCTGGATTTATATTATTTTTAGGATCTAGTCCAAAGATCATGGGGAAGAAAGAAACAAAATTGTGTTTTTCAATCTTCCATAGAAGTGATGTGGTTACGTTGCATACGTGAGGGACTTGGACAACCACATGAGAACCCTATCATCTTGTATGTTGACAACGAAGGTATTCTAAAACTTGTTCACAATTCAATGTTTCATGAGAGGACGAAGCCCATTGAGGTATAGGTACATTTCATTTGTGAATATGTTATACAACACAACATTCAACTTCAGTTTTCCAAACGGGTCAACAATGTGTAGCTCTCTATTCACAAAGTCACTTGCATGTGACAAATTTGAGATGTTTAGAGAATTCCTCTTGTGTTCACTTGAAACCATATGTTCACGACCACATCCTTAAAACCCTTCAAGATGCACCATATAGAATTCCTCTTCTAAGTCTTCATTCAAGAAGGTGCTCTTTGCATCTATCTAAAAAATCTTCGATTCAAACTAAGCTATAATTGAAAGAAGCAACTGAAAAGTGACCATCTTTGAAGTAGGAGAAAAAGTTTCTTCATAATTTATTCCCTCCTATTGTGAGAAACCTTTTGCAACAAGATGTATTTTTTTACTTATCCATAGTACTATCAACTTTTCACTTGACTTTGTATACCCATTTACAGCCAATGGGTTATTTCCCTAGAGGCAAATCCACCAATTTCTAGGTATTGTTTTTCATCAAGGCATCATAATTTTTTTGCATGATAGTATCCCATTCATGTATGCCTTTTGTTTGAGTATCTTTTTGGCTCAAGTATTTTGTGAACATTAGAAGAAATAAAAATGAACACGCTCTAAAATAGCAATTTTCTTACAAATCCTTTGAGGTTGTGCATCTAATTGAGGCATTTCATCCTTCTCAAGTACATCCTACGAAGTGGATTAAAACCACTTAGGCCTTCATTGGACTAAGGAAATATATTATGGTTGAAGTTCTACCAGGATGAGGAACCAATTCAATTTCGTGTCTTCTATATATAAGATATCACTTGTGGATTTCACAAGTTGTTTTGGTGGAGTTTTTAGAATAGTATGACATGAAATAGACAATTCATTGGTTAAATTAAACACAAAAAATAGATGTTTCTTGATTATAGCCAGTTGTTTGTTGATCACATACAAATAATGACTTTGTTTCTTTAACATCAACATCATAAATAACAATTAATTTGTTAGAGGAAATATCAATCAACCTATAATCCTTGGAATGATCACTTTAACCAACAAATAAACATCTTGTAGTTTTAGATTCTTATGCTCTTTTTATCGGAACCAAAGTATATGAACTAAACCAAAAATATGAACTATTAATACCTTGGGTTTGGTTATGGACTAAGATCCTTCAAGTGTGAGGTCTTGTAAATATTTACAAGGACTCCAATTGAGATTATATACTATTGTGTTTACAGCTTCTCCCTAGTATTTGAATGGTACACCTCTACTATGTATCATACACTTAGCCATCTTCATGTTTGATCTATTTTTCCTTTCAACCACCCCATTTTGTTGTGGGGTATATGGGGTTGTCAGTTGATGATGAATTCCTTCTTTACTATAGTAATCCTTGAACTACTTGGAAGTGAATTTCCCCCATTATCATATCTCAATGTCTTGATTCAAATGTCGGTTGACCTAGTTTTCCACTAATAACTTGAATTTCTCAAAAGAAGCAACACGCTTTGACTTCTTTTTCAAGAAGTAGACCCACATCTTTCACGAATAATAATCTACTAGAAAAATAAAGTACCTCACACCAATAATAGGGGATACTTCCATGATGTCTCACAAATATATACGTGAAAAAGATCTAAAAAAACCTTGGCACACCAAGCACCTTCATTTGGATTTGGCTTCCTTTTCTATTTTCTTGCCAAAGACCACAGAAAACATTCTTGTTTTTTTATAATAGGTAAACCAAGAACTATGTTGGATCTACCAAGCTTGGCATGATACTAAAGTTTGATATCTTTATATCTCTCATGCCATAAAAATTTGGTATCACCCTCCACAACTAAGGCATGTAAATTGATCGTGGCGGGGTTAACTAGTTTATACAAGCATCCTTGCCCGATTCCTAGGTAACAACTTTGTTTTTATACATCAAAATAGAATGCATTTCTTTCCATATAAGCTTACACAAATATTGGGAGTTTTCATTAGCCGACTTATAAATAAAATATTGTATTCATGTTAGGAACATATCCAACATTTCCAATAACTAATTTTACATTATCATTCAAAATTATTCGGATATCCCTTATCCCTTCTACTTTTATGCATGAGAACTTCCATCCCCACTTAAATTGAATCAAAAGAACTAAAATTTATGTGAAAATTTACACACCAATATTTTTGACATGTTAAGTGTCTTGATGCTCCAAAATTAAATATTTAATACCTTGTAGAAATATCATCCAAGCACAATACCATGAATGCATACTCTTTTTTAGGTTCATATTCAATTGTTGCCACATTTTCTTGTCCCTTCTACTTTTTGTTGGCAAGATCATATTGTCTTTTTCGACAATCCTTCTTTACATGACCAATTTTATCATAGTAGTAACATTTGACTTGATATTTAAGAGATTATTTTTTAGGGTGATGTTTCATTTTCCTTTGGATTAATCAACAAAAATATTCTCAATCTGTCTGAACTGGACTCAAGTGTATGAATTTTTCTTCCTTCCTTTTATAACAAATAATAACGGGTCTTGAAACACTTAGTTTAAGTTTGATCATGAATTTTGACGATTCCTACTTACTCTCCCATATAGAGAATTTTTTATGTCCGAAGGAAGTTGATTATGACAAGTGGAACTAAAGTTACAATGGAAAAATTAGAGGTCGTTATCGTAATTGCGTCAATAACTCTTGTCGCATAGCGACCAATGGACCCCAAAACCCATTTGAAAAATTAGTTTCCGATGGCATTTTCAATAAACTAAAGGTGGGTTACGATCCTCTTATCGCGCTAGAGGTAGGAGGTAGTGGTTTTCGCTTTGCTTAAGCTAAGAGACAATCGTAGTGGCAAACCGATTGTTTTTTATTAAAATGACCATGTCACTATAAGTGACTCGATTAGCTAAAAGGGTTTAGGAATATGACTTGCAAGAGTGAAAATAATTTAAAACAACTCGCTTAAGGTTCCTTAAGGTGTTCCATATTACCAGTGGGTCATGCAAAGAGTTTCGTTTTACGGTGCATTTCATGTGGTGCTCCATGCGCTTTGACTTTTTAGTGTCAATTTTTTTTTTTAAACAGCTTCCACAAGAAGTAAGGTTTTATCATTGTTTGGGGTTACATTTCCTAATTATCAACATTTAATTTCAAAATGCAAGAAATGATGAAAGTGGAATTTTGAGAAGGAGAACAGGGAAAGACCATACTTGTTAACGGGTGATGCGGTGTAAGCGAAGAGCTCCATGGGTCCGTTTGTTGCTTCGTTGTGCCTTACAAACCACTGAGCTCTCAAAAGGAAAAAAAAATTGGCTAAGTTTCATAACAAATCGAGAGAGTTATGCAAGAAGATGTTTATCTGTGAATGGATGAAGAATTACACCGAGCCACAACAGATCTTGACCCACTTGGTGAGATATCTTCTTGTTGAAGACCACACATTGCGATGATGTTTGACCATCATATTTCCTCGTGCACATCTCCACAAGAACTTTCCCAAACTTTTCAATGATTTTAGCATGACCAACAATGGAAGCTTTGAATACAACAGCTTCCCCACTCTATTGGTCACACTCACAAGCTCAGAAGCTTTCTTCACTAACATGTCCACTATCTTAGCATTTCCTCCACTTGTTGCTTCGTGCAACATCATGTTTCCCTGCACTTTTTGTTTCCACAAAATTCCATGACCTTCCAAATCACCTTGCATTATCATTTGAGGCATCCTTCCAACAAATTTCTTGCTTCCATGATATGCAGTGATGTGCGATACCATATTCTCTCGTGGGGCTAAATTCACTAAAAAATCCACATCCTTACCCAACAACTTTTCAAGTCCCTTCACATTGTCTCGATACAACAGATTTGTACGGATATTTGTTCATAGCTAGATTTGGGATGAGGATCCCTAAAATATTATCATCTTGCACTACACTCTATTTTTCATTTCATTTATCTTAACCTTTCATTGCAAGATGCTTTTTCATTTATTCAAATCTTATATTACACTCTAATTTCCATTTCTCTTTTCATAGCGCAATAAAACCAATGACAGTAGAATTTTTGTTTCCCTTCATAGACAATTGAACCCACTTTAGATACGATACATGCATCCAGATCAATCTATTTGTATAAAGTAAAATGAGAATACATTCGGATTATAGATTTTATTATCCGTGTGGTACACTTGCATTGACCCATGATACACTCGATTTTAGGACGGCTATAAACGAGATCTCTGTTTAGTTTACTTCCCGCAACCATGTCACCCATGAGCCCACACACTTCTCTTAAAAAACCCACTTGTAGCCTCTAGAAAACATTTTTTTATATCATGCACTCAATGCATTCCATGAAGCCATGTCACAAGTATGCAGAGGTAATGGATCGGGTATTGTGAGAGATCCCTTGAACATAGTTCCATGCAACCATCTATTTATTTAATTATGTGAGTACATAACTCGACTTCACCATTTTTAGTAAAACATAGCTCGATCCCGCACTCATTGTCATTATCCAATTACTACTAGACTCCTAACATTAGCTTGGGCTTCACGTGATTTCTCCTCTGGATTCCAAATAAAGTGTTTGTATTATGATGTAAGGAAATTGACAGAGTCTAAAAAGTTATTTAGGATGTGTCGCTATCCTTGTCCTATTTGAAAGATGAATATATATTTCCCGTGCACCCCTACAAGGATGTGCTATCGGGTAGGGCACTACATCTCCCTCCCCAGTAAGAGCATCATCCTCGATGCGACACAAGACTAAATCTCGAAGGATACATATGCAATAAGGTCAAAAATGACACATGTAGTTTAATAAAATAACTTTTCGTACAACGAGCACAAGGAAGAAAGCTAATTTTAGTAATATCTTAAATTTTAATGTTATGTGAAGATTAGTAGTTAGTTATCTTTTACTTTATTACTTAATTTGTCTTTTTTTCCTTTAAAGTATTTCTTAGTCTCAAGCTCTTAATATTCATTATTTAGAATTTCAATTTACTTATGTTCATGGGTGCCCAAAAATAATTGGCCTCAAGATGTCACACAAAACTCAACACAACACAAATGACCCACGAGACATCTTGCTACATACTTTCATGACTGTATCACATCACAAGACCTCTAATTCCACCATGGAAAGATAAATAAGTAGTCCACATAACGAAGAATTTCCAACAATTATGTCATAGGCATAAATCCAACACACACATGTGACTAACAAACAGTAATCATCACGCTGATACATATACAACTGGTATCACATGACCCAAAGACCATGACTATACCGACACAATGCCAAGTCAATATCCAATAGTACATACTAACCAAGGGGAGCATCAAACCTCAATCATAAAAATGTGTAACAAGACTCGTAAGAGTACACAAAACTCATAACACCAACTCCACACATCGAAAACATCATGAAATGATCTTCATATATCTCCAAAAGCATCACAAAAACAACTCCATATATCTCCTAAAGCATCACCAATCAACTCCATATGCCTCCTAAAGAGAAAGAATCATAGGGCTAAAACCAAGTCAAGTCGCTCCACCATATAGCCCCATCAAGAATATCAGGTCACTCAATCATAGAGTGCCATCGAGAATATCAAGTCACTCAACCATAGAGTGTCATCGAGAACATCAGGTCACTCAACCATAGAGTGCCATCAAGAATATCAGGTCACTCAACCATATAGCCCCATCTCATTTCTCCATATAATGAGGTTAGGTCACCCTATGGCCCTAGGCACATAGAGCTGTCACCCCTAACCCAAGTGACATAATAACTCGTGGTTCAACAACCCACTAGTTATTTGTAACTCCTTGAGGCATACCCCACACAATGAAACGGATCCATAGGTTCCACCACTTCATGGCGGATCCCATGACCCTATTCCAACACATTACGACATTAAAACCAGTATAACAGTCCATCTCAAATGCCAAGTGGCAAAAATCCCAAGCCTTGGGCAAGGTCAGTAAAATTTTAAACATGAAAAGAAATTTTTAAACTAATTTTAAAATGGCTAATTACCCATAATTAGTGCAAATTTTCCGCATGTTAGTGCAACAATCAAATAAAAATTCCCAAAATGTAAGAACACACCAATCAAAAAAATGTTAGTTCTTGCAAGAAAAGAGATAATGATCAATTTATGAATAAAATATGTATTGAGAAATAGCACATTACAATCACTATGTGGCCTCATACGGCCACCAAAGGGGTACTCATCGAGTTGTTGGCACTCGGATGTCGAGCCTCAGCTCATAAAAATATACATGTAACCAAAAATGAGTATATCAAATAATATAATTGTCATCATCTTTGCCTAAATCATCCCTCCATACTCCCACAAGGCTCAACATAATCAAAATAACATAGGATTGTTCGATGGACAACCCAATAGGAAAGATCAGGGGACACTAGTTTGCATAAGTTGAGCCTAAGGTGGTGCGCATCCACAATATACTGAGCAAGCTCAAAGTATACTAAACAAATATAAGTGGTTTTTCAGTCTATATAAGATTCCACTTCCTCACTCGTACTCAGCTCAAGATTATGAAAACATGGTCCACACCTCTCTCCACACATACACTCTTAATGATTTTTCCCCTTAGGGTCGTCTAGTGTAAGGTTCACAACATAACACATAACTAAATTACTAACATGATGGTGATTCACGCACATTATCCATAGCTTATTATGCATGGTATATATATAGGGTATAGCACAATCAATACTTTCACGGGTTTCAATACATCATGTTACCCCATAATGCACCTAAAGTGCAAGTACTATATAATGGGGGTCATACGTTCACCATATGCCCCTAAATCACGACATGAACCATCACATGTTACACAAATTATACGTATGATGAACACAATGACTAACATTACAACATATAGTCAATTGCAATACAACATGGTGATGCACACGATTCATCACAACATGGTGGTGACATCACGATACAATCCAATTCATTATACACCAATTTTTTTATACAACCCATCAGCACACCTACATATCAAAGACTAACAAGACACTCCAACACTCCGCAATCCGCAATAACATTATTTGCACACACAACAAGGCGGGACATCACACGTGAACTTATAATTGAATCCACAAAAAGGAGATCAATACTCTCATCACGGGCACATCAACATGATAACAAATACGTACTTATGTGACATGCACAACATGTGCATTCATAATATCACAATCACAACATTGTTCACATCACAACATATATCACATTACTCTTCCCATCTCCACCACCACCATGCAAGATCATCACAACTCCAATCTATCCCAAAGGTTTGAGAGCATGAACCTCCACTCTAATACCATATGTAATGCCCACATTTCAACACCAAAATACAACAAAAAATTATCCGAATTTTTTTATTTTTCATTGCTCATAACACGACACCACATGGGCTCAAATAGAAAAATTCAACATCACATAAGACACTTACATAAGCATGGACCCACATAGACAACATGATAACATAGGGTACACATCAATGTCTTACTCAAATGATGTAAACCAAGACAATGACCCAACTACGGTAAGGCACACATGATAGGCATACTCCACAACACGGCCTTTTTATGGTTTACATATTTATTACATTTAGTTCTCCATTATATAACCTTATAGGTTTCTAGTGAATTAAACTGGTAAGGGTGTAAAATTTCCCTTTTTCTAAAACTTCAAATACTTTATTTTCGTGTAGCATTATCCTTTAAAAGAGGATGCATTATTGGTTCCTTTCTCAATTACCATTAATTATCCACAGATCATTTGTTAATAAAATTCATTTTATATACCTACGTGCCTCCTAATATTCATTCTTACATTAAAGGTTTGTTTCTCAAAATATGTTTAATTGACGTTAAATTTTATCCTCACTATGAAAAGGAACTAACAAGATGCTAAGGTTCTGCTTTTAAGACGTATATTCGATGTTTAAATTTTACCTTTGCTAGACAAGGGGAACTATCGTGAGGTCAAGGAAGATATATTAGAGTTTAAAGGGTGATTTAGATTCAATATATCTCTTCCCATAAACATCCTTCCATCATAGTACCCTATTTTTCTTGTTATAGTTTGTTATAATTCAACAATTAGTTTAAGTATATTTAACATTTACACATCATAAATTTCTTTTTTGTTATATAAGAGTTTGTGTTGGCTCAAATGCTTGATTTATCCAAGAACAATTCGTATTATTTTTGTTTCTTAACAACAAGAGAATGCCTAAATCAATTATGAAGACTTCAAGCATAACTTTATTTCTAAACAATATCTTATTTACTCTTGTTTCCCATTACTCTTACATGGTTAATTTGGACTCTTATGGGCATTGTTTTAGAACAATTGTAATTCAAATAACACATAATTTACACTTAGGGATTTAAGACTACAAGGAGTACGACCTCACACAAGACAACTCATTTCATTTCTCTTAGACACATAAGTATTAAGTGTATATTACAAGAGAGATATCCCAAATAATCTTATGCATTACAAAAGCCTCCTAAGGACCTATTTCAATTGTTGGGTAAATACGCAAGTAATTCAAAACGTAGTCTCCACTCACATAATTTAGATCTCACAAGAGATCAATCGTAGGTACAACCACCAACTATCTTGCAAGGCTTTGGCCACCCACTAGGGTACCAAGGGAAATTATGCACAAGGGGGTTAACTTATTCATGATATGGTCAAACCTACAACACCTAGACATGATCACCTCACTCATCCCAATATGATAGGTTTCATAACATATATGCACCACATCATAAAATATCAAGGAAATGGTCCTTAATAAGACGTCGTAGGTGCGAAGCATGAGATGATTAATGAGATCATAGTATTTTATTAACATGATCAATGTTTTTATACCTGAAAAAGACTCAAATGGGGGAGGAAGTACAATAGGCATTATAGCTCGTTCTTTTATTTTCGTTAGTTTTGATGAGAGGAGATTCTACCTAGCATTGTGGTTGTTAAGGAAATAAACCAATAATTAACATAGCAAAAGATTAGTTTGATATCTTTATAACATAGGTACAACATTGAGTACAACTTCACATCCAATTTGACACTATAAAATATAGCCACATTGGCATTCTCTTTTCAAAATATACAAAGAACAATTCTTCAAACAATAATACATATCATTATTCTATGGTAATACATGTATTGCAAGGTGAATATAACATTACAATGACAACTCATTAATTACAACATATCACATCCAAAAAATTCCTCTTATTCGGAGTACCTGCAACCAACGTTGCGTCAGTCCTAGGACTGAGTATGGAAATCCCCTACACTCAAGCATAAATTCCACGCATCCATCATTTCAAACAATCTGAATAGACACTAGAGAGAGATAGAAATAGGGAGAGATACGAAATAAAGAGTAAGGGAAGGAGGAAGAAAATTTGGATTCTTTTTCTTTTTAAATCATTGTAACATCTTGTATCCACTTTGTTCATTTCATTTCAACTCATATACATATTAACCCATTTGTATTTTCAAAACCCAATCAATATTTTCATAATTATCTCTAGAGAGAGAAAGGGAAGAGAGAGAAAGTATAGATTTCATTTTCCTTTCTATTCATCATATCATAATCACATACATTATCAAATTTTCATTTCATTTCCAACCCATGAACATTTATAACTCATTTACATTTCTAAAACCAAATTCGAGATACTTATAGAAAGAGAAAAGGGAAGAGAGAGAAACATCATAATTTCCCCAAAAACATTCATACAATAATTTTATCAATTCATACTCTATAAAGTGTGGAAACGATATGTACAAGGTTCCACGGTTAGTTAGGTGTCAACAGAACCCTTATAAGGTGTGTTTAGCTAAAGTTGCGATTTTGGTGCAAGTTGGTGAAACATCAAAAGTTCTTACAAATTGGGTCTTGAAACACTCGGTTTAAGTTTGATCACGAAGTTTGACAATTCCTACTTACTCTCCCATATATAGAGAATTTGTTGTGTCCGAAGAGTTGATTACGACAAGCAGAGCTCAAGTTCTGAGGAAACATTTGGGGTCGGTTATCGTAATTGCGTCAACGGCGCTTGTCGCCGCTTGTGTTGCACAATGAGTGGGCCCCAAAACCCACTTGCAAAATTAGTTTCGGATGGCGTTTTCAGTGAAACAAATGTGGGTTACGATCCTCTTATTTGTAGTCTAGAGGTAGGAGGTAGTGGTTTTCAGTTTCACTTAAGTTAAGAGACAACCGTAAGCCGAAACTGATTGTGTTTTATTAAAACAACCATGTC
Organism: Taxus wallichiana var. yunnanensis; assembly: GCA_018340775.1. Lineage (NCBI taxonomy): Eukaryota > Viridiplantae > Streptophyta > Pinopsida > Cupressales > Taxaceae > Taxus > Taxus wallichiana. Next base: position 69,010,164 of record CM031237.1, on the reverse strand, counting down.
ACTATAAGTGACTTAAAAGCTAAGAGGGTTTAGGAATATGACTTGCAAGAGCGACAAATAATTTAAAACAACTCGTTAAGGTTCCTTAAGGTGCTCCATATTACCAGGGGGCATGCAAAGAGTTTCGTTTTATGGTACGTTTTGGTGTGGCGCTCCATGTGCCTCGACTTTCGGTGTCAAAATTTTTATTTATTTTTTACAGTTCCACAAAAAGTAAGGTTTTATCATTGTTTGGGGTTACATTTCCTAATTATCAACATTTAATTTCAAAATGCAAGAAATGATGAAAGCGGAATTTAGAGAAGGAGAGAAGGGAAAGACCATACTTGTTAACGGGTGAAGCGGTGTAAGCGAAGAGCTCCATGGGTCCATTTGTTGCTTCGTTGTGCCTTACAAACCACCGAGCTCTCAAAAGGAACAAGTTGGCTAAGTTTCATAACAATTCGAGCGAGTTATGCAAGAAGATGTTTATTTGTGAATGGATGAAGAATTGCACCGAGCCACAACAGAGCTTGACCCACTCGGTGAGCTATCTGCTTGTTGAAGACCACACACTGCAATGATTTTTGGCCATCAGATTTCCTCGTGCACATCTTCACTGGCATTTTCCCAAAATTTTCAATGATTTTAGCATGACCAACAATGGAAGCTTTGAATACAATCGTTTCCCCCGCTTTATTGGTCACACTCACAAGCTCAGAATCTTTCTTCACTAACATGTCCACTATCTTAGCGTTTCCTCCACTTGCTGCTTCGTGCAACGCCGTGTTTCCCTGCACATTTTGTTTCCACAAAATTCCATGACCTTCCAAATCACCTTGCGTTATCATTTGAGGCATCCTTCCAACAAATTTCTTGGTGCCATGATATGCAGCGATGTGCAGCACATTATTCTCTGTGTGGCTAAATTCATTGAAAAAATCCACATCCTTACCCAACAACTTTTCAAGTCCCTTCACATCGTCTGATACAACAGATCTGTACAGATATTTGTTCATAGCTAGATTTGGGATGAGGAGCCCTCAAATATTCTCATCTTGCACTACACTCTGCTTTTCATTTCATTTATCTTAACCTTTCATTGCAGTACAATCTTTTCATTTATTCTAATCTTATATTGCACTCTAATTGCCATTTCTTTTTCATATTACAAGAAAAACAATGGCAGGCAAAATTTTTGTTTCCCTTCATAGACAATTGAACCCACTTCAGATACAGATACAGATCCAGATCAATCTATTTGTATAAAGTAAAATGAGAAGACATTCGGATTACAAATTTTCTTATCCGTGTGGTGCGTTGCATTGACCCATAATGCACTGATTTTAGGACGGCTATAAACGAGATCTCCATTTAGTTTACTTCCCTGCAACCATGTCACCCATGAGCCCACACACTTCTCTTAAAAAACCCACTTACAGCCTCTAGAACACATTTTTGTGTATATTATGCACTCAATGCATTCCATGAGGCCATAGCACAGGTATGCAGAGGTAACGGATCGGGTATTGGAGAGAGCTCCCTTGAACATAGTTCCACACAACCATCTATTTATTTAATTATGTGAGTACAGAACTCGACTTCACCATTGTCAGTAAAACAGAGCTCTGATCCTGCACTCGTTGTCACTATCCAATTACTGCTAGACTCCCAACGTTAGCTTGGGCTTCACGTGATTTCTCCTCTGGATTCGAAATAAAGTGCTTGTATTATGATGCAAGGAAATTGACAGGTCTGAAAAGTTATTTAGGATGTGTAGCTCTCCTTTTCCTATTTGAAAGAAGAATATATATTTCCCAGTACACCCCACTGTAAGGATGTGCTATCAGGTAGATCACTACAGGTTTCCCCTGCTTCGCGTATGGTGCTGGTTTATTTACAATTAATTGTTCCCAATGCGCTGACGATGTACGCTTATTAGGTGAGAAGGACAATACTATGTATGGAGTGCTGCACAAAACGCGAATTTCTGTATTCAATAGTTTTGAGTGTTTTATACGCAAATGAATATTTTGCACCTGTCCCGGTCACTATATCGTGTCATTCTCCCTGTCATACTCTTCTGTTCTTGCCATTCTCTCTGGCAATCTGCACAGCATTAGAAAGCATCCCCTCTTTCAAATCCTAAAGTTCTTGTGATCTTCTTTCCCCTTGCAGGACAATTGTAATCCTGGACATGGAGACCATTGCCTCTTCACAAAAAAATTGGCAACCCCAAACAGATATCAAGATCTATGGCTCGCAAAAACACCAAGCCTCCCTCGAGTCTGCTTCATCTTCTCAACACCAACTAACATAATTGTTACCTTCCTCAAATTGAGAGAAAATACACATAATGTGGTCTTGCTCGTCCATATCAATGTCTTTGGTGTTACATCCAAAAATTGGTTGATCGAGGAAGATATCTTGCAAAAATTAAACTCAAAGAATACCATAACCCTAAAGGTAGAGGAAAATTGTTTGGATTTGATTTTTTTGACAGTGACGCATGGGAAATATAGCTTCATGAGAAAGCAATTCCAGAAACATTAAATGGATTGCTTTTGCAGAATCTTTCACCGTCTGGTAGGAGAGAAGATTTTACAATAAATTGGAAATATTTTCCAAATCCTTTTGCTGACAAAATCTGTCAGACTTAAATTTGGTAGTTGAGATTACACAAATCCCAACACTCCCCTAATCTTAACTACCATGCAACTACACCTAGACATTCTCTAAGATACACAAAAGTATCCTTTGGTAAAGGCTTCATGAGAATGTCGGAAAACTGGTCTTCAGACTTGCAAAAGTCCAGATATATTTCACCATTGTTGATGAGCTCCTTGATGAAGTGATATCTGGTGTCGATGTGCTTTCTCCGCTTATGGAACACATGATTCTTTGACAATGCAATTGTTGAATTGTTATCACAAAATATCTTGTGTTGCTTCTTCTTGATAGTGTTCCAAATCTGCTAGAACTCTCCTCATCCATACTTCTGACAGTTGTTGTTGTGGCTGCTACATACTCTACTTCTGCGGATGAGAGAGTGACAATGGGCTGCTTCTTGGATGCCCATGAGACTACACCTGAACCAAAATTAAATACATAGCGGACGTGCTTTTCCTATCATCAATGCTACCTGCACAGTCACTATCCATGTATCCATTAATCTGAAATCATCAAATGGTGCATACCAAATTCCATAATTTGTAGTTCCGGCAACATATCTTAGTATCCTCTTTCCTACAAGCTAGTGTGATTCTTTGGGAGTCTCCATGAACCTTGAGATGAGACTAACTCCATACATGATATCTGGCCTTGTTTCCATCAAGTACATCAGACTTCCAACAAGTCTTTTGTACAATGTTGGATCAACATTGGATCCCTTATCCTCTTTGCTTAATTTGAGGCCCATAACAACTGGTGTTGTTGTTGGATTGCATTTCAGCATATTGAATCTCTTCAACACATCATTTGCATACTTGGACTGACATATGAATATGCCTTCTTCAGATTGAGTCACTTCTATGCCCAAAAAAGTATTTCATCAACCCTAGATTTGTCATTTCAAATTCCTTCTTCATGGCTGACTTAAACAAGTCAATAGATAAATTTCCAGTGAATATGAGATCATCAACATACAAACAAACTATTAGAATCTGACCTCTATTGTTCATCTTGATGTATAGGGTTGGCTCACTACTACTTTTTTTTTGAATCCATTTTGTAGAAAATATGAATCTATTCTGTTGTACCAAGCTCTCGAGCTTGCTTTAGGCCATACAATGCCTTTTTCAGTCTACAAACTTTATGCTCTTGTCCATATACTTTTCATATCCAGGTGGTTGTTGAACATAAAATTCTTCTTCTAAAAAACCATTCAAGAATGTTGACTTGACATCCATTTGATATACTTCCAGTTATTTTGTTATGATATGGCTAAGACAGTTCTAACTGTGTCAAGTCTAGCCACCAGGTGCAAAGTTTCATTATAATCAATTCCAGGTTGTTGTGAGAACCCTTTGCTACTAACCTTTCCTTGTGCTTTTCCACATTTCCATCTTACATTGAATTTGGTCTTATAGACCCACTTAACACCAATAACATCCTTGCCTTCTAGGAAAATTGACTAAGTCCCAAGTTTGATTCTTTTCAATAGAATCCATTTCTTCATCCATAGCTTTTATCCATTCTTCATTTTCTACAACATCTTCAAAATAAATAGGATCACCTTGTGAAAAAATGCAAAATCAAAGTATAGCTCTTCATCTTTCTCATTTTGATCATATATCTCCCTCAGACTTCTTGTCTTCTTGGAAGCATTTCTGAAATGAGATCTGAGTTTTACCAATGTTGGATTAGATGAATCACTATTATTGTGGACTTGTAGTTCCTACATGCCTTGAGGCTTCACTAGGCTGAAAATTTGTTCTAGGTCTCCATATTGTCTGTGGAGTAGGTGTCCTGAAATTATCTCTTGAGTGAGTTCTTTGAGGGTTGTGAAGTTGTCGATGCATTCTGAGGAGTTACTATTGCACTCTGTTGACCAGTAAGGGCCACGAACTGGAGTTGTTGTTGGAGCGAGAGCCCTTGTGGAGCTGGTTGATTGACTTGTGCACCATTTTCTTCAACTTCATATTCTTCATGAGATACCTCTACAGAGATACTATGGCTCTTTATCAATACTTCCATCCCAGCTTCATTCTCTATAAAATCAACATCTCTGTTGATAATAGCCTTCTTGGTGATGGGATTATACAACTTATAAGCCTTTGATTACTCACTGTAACCCACAAAAATGCATTTTTCACCTCTATCATCCAGTTTCTTTCTCAATTCTTGTAGGTACTAGTGCATACACACACATCCAAATACTCTTAAGTGTGCAACATTGTGCTTTCTTCCACTCCATGCTTCTTGAGGAACCTTGTCCATGACACTTTTTGTTGGGCACCTATTTGATAGGTAGGCTGCACATGTAACCGCTTCTACCCAATACTCATTTGGCAAGTGTTTTTCCTTTAGTAGACTCCTAGCCATGTCCATGAGAGTCCTATTCTTTCTTTCTACTACACCATTTTGCTGAGGTGTATACCTAGTTGTCAACTTGCTTGTGTATTCCATTTTCCTTGAGAAAATTTAAAAATTCATTTGAGATATACTCACCACCTCTGTCTGATCTCAAGCACCTTGATAAAATGACCACTCTACTTCTCTCTACGAGGGCCTTGAATTCCTTAAAAATCTCAAAAACATCTGATTTGTGCTTTAGGAAGTATACCCATGTCTTCCTACTGAAGTCATCGATGAAGGTCAAAAAATACATGCTTCCACCTATTGAGGGTGTCTCATATAGGTCCACATAGGTCTTGTGTGGATGATTTTGAGAGGCTCTTGAGCTCTATATGCCTTTCCAACTAGAAAAATTTCCTTGTGTTTCTTTTAAGAGAAATGCAACTTTGGCATGGCATTTCAGGTGGCTCAATCAATGGTATTCCATTCACCATGTTCTTCTTGTGGAGAAAATTTATGCCATTAAAATGTAAATGTCCAAGCCTTAAATGCCAAAGCCAAGCCTGATTTTCTTGATTGACTTGGAGTGCATATGGAGATGTCATGCTTGGAAATCCTCTTTCAGTGAGGTCTTGACATTCCATAGGTGATTTAGAGCTAGCACCACTAGGCTTAAAAATCCTTCTTGAAAATATTTTTCTTCACCCATAGGTGGTTGAGAGCTAGCACCCGCTAGGCTCAAACCTTCTCCTTGAAAATTTTTTTTTTTCACCCATCTTTGAAAAATGCCTAGCGCCCGCTAGGCTTGAAAAACTTCCTTGAGAAAATTTTTGTGCATCATGACTTGGGGAACCTTAGCACCCACTAGGGTTGAGGAACACCCTTGAGAAAAAAATTTGAATTTCTTGGCTTGGAGGAAGCCTAGTGCACCCACTAGGCTTAAGACACCTCCTTGAAAAAAAATCTTCTTCTTTTTTGGAAGAACCTAGCTAGCTTAAGGACCCCTAGGGTTGAGGAACCTTCTTGAAATTTTTTTTTTTTTCTTCCTTTGGAAGATGCCTAGCACCCACTAGGCTTGAGGAACCTTCTTGAGAAAAAAATTTTGAATCCATATTTTTTTTTAGAGCTAGCAACCGCTAGGCTCCGAGATGCTCCTTCGGTGAGATCTCCATGACCCATACAAGAATAAGAGCTAGCAACCACTAGGCTCAAGTCACTTTGTATTTTCAATGGGAACATTCTATTTCTTGTCATTTCCACCTTGGCTATCAACTTGTTGCTTGGATTTCGATCCAAAATAATACATTCTCCTTTCTCAAAATACACTTTGTAGCCTTTCTGTATCAACTGACCTATGCTCATGAGGTTGTGTTTCAACCTAGGGACATAATAAACATCAGAATGAACTTCTTTTCTCCTTGTTTTGTCTTAATATTTATGGTCCCTTTTCCATTTACTAAAACTTTGTTGTCATTACCCAATTTTACCTCTGATTGGACAGATTTGTCCATGCTAGAAAATAATTCTTTTGAACTTGTCATGTGGTTACTACAACCAAAATCCAAAACCATACATCTTTTGTGCTCTCTTGAGCAACATGACAAGTAATAAACATAGAATTATTATTTGAACTTCTAGAATTACATTCTTTTGAAAAATTTACACTTTGTTTGCTTAAATCATACTATTTTTTTGACATTCAGTAGCATAATGCCCATACTTTTTGCAATAATGACATTGAATATTAGATTTTTCATACCTTTCTTCATGCGATTGGTTATGATAATGATTATGAGAGGAACTTACCTCTGCCTCTGCTTGAAAACTCACTTGAGCTGGATTGATCACTTGAATGTGGAGATTCTACCTCCTCTTGCTTGAAATCTTCCTCTTCCTCTCCATTTGCAAATTTTCCTCTACCTCTCTACTAACTGAAACTTGGCTCTTAAAGGCATGTTCTAAAGAGGAACTTTCTAGATCTGTTAAGTCTTTGTTCATGGGATAACAAAGATCCCATTAGCTCATCTACAGAGAGCTAAGTCAAATCCTTGGACTCTTCAATGGCAACAACAATGGAGTCAAACTTGGTTGGTAGACTCCTAAGGATTTTTTCTATGATCCTTTGGTCTTCTAAGGTCTCTCCATGGACCTAATCTGATTTACTACACCCATCACATGGGTAAAAATGAATCAACACTATCAAACTCTTTCATCTGAATATTTTCAAAATCTCTCCTCAACATTTGAAGTTTGGCAAGTTTTACCTTGTTGGTGCCTTGATAGGCAAGTTTCTAAAATATCCCATGCTTGCTTAGACCTAGTGGTTGTGGCTACTCTAGAAAATATAGACATGTCCAGACCTTGTTGGATAAAAACTAAAGCTTTTGCATCCCTTTTTCTATTTTCTTTAAGCATATCCTTGTCTGCCTATGACAAAGCATTATATGCAGCTTGATCTTGTGGTTCTGAAAGCCATTTTTGACAAGCTCCCAAGTATCTTGACTACAAAAAGGGTTTTCATTCTAATAGCCCAATAATCATAATTTTATGCAAAATAAATTGCTTATATATTTTTTAATTTTCCCAAAAGCTTTCTTTGCTCAGAGGATAGATAGATTATGAAAATGCATACAATTGGTCTATTTAGAAGATAGCTTCATGAGCAAGCTTCATGAAAAGCTAGAAAACATTAAAGATTTTGGTAGGAGAGAATATTTTACAATAAATTGGAAATATTTTCCAAATCTCTTTCACTTGACAAAATCTGTCAGGACTTAATTTTGGTAGTTGAGATTACACAATTCCCAACACTAATGGGAAATGTTAATAAGATAGAATGGGATGTAGTGATAGCAAGCATGACAGACATCCTCATGGACAATTTTTATTACCGAGCATGTCCTATTATAGTGGGCGACAAACAATGCAAGAAAAACGTTGTGGAACAAAAAGGGCTCAATTTGGTTTTGTTCAAGTGTAATATGGAAGTTAGGAATTGTGATTATAGGTATGCTCTTCACCTTTATTGTAAATGATATTTTACACTAACAAGTTTGGATCTAAATAAATTAACCACATATTTTAATAATTTTACATCATCCTATTTTCTATCTTATAATATATATTGCACGTATACAAATTAAAATTTTAAGATAGCACATTATTTTCTAGATATAGTGACATTTTTCCTTTCCTTTGTAGATAAGCTTCTTAAATGGCTTGCATGAACATAAACTACCCATATAAAAATGAATTTCTTTTCCAAAAAAAAAATCCCAAAAATTGTAAATTCGTATTTGAATCCTTTAAAGATCAATGTGTTTTCTATCTTTAGAAATATTTTTTTGTTCATAACTATGTTATCCAACTGTAATTATCTAATTTTCATATTGTTACGCTCTTTCCTCTTTTATATTGTTTTATTTCCAAAATATAGCTTTCCAATCTCATTTTTAAAAATATGTTGCTTCATACTTTGAGTCTTCCGTTTCAACTATTTTCTCTAACAATTATGTGAACCTTTATGTTATTATTAGGTTTGTTGATTATAGACGTATTTTACATTACAATGCATGTATCCAAAAATAAATCTTGGAGGAGTGAATATTGTGCTCATACCATCGCTTGGATTAATGAACAATGGTGTCTCCATTACCATGAATGTAGAAACAACTTAATTAATCATACAAACAATGTGTCTTCTCCATCTATTCTGCAAGCGTCTTCATTTTCTCCAACCTAAGAAAACCAACCTTGTTTTTGGTCGTGAAATGTTTTTTCCTAGCCCTCCTCTCTTGATTTATCGAAAGTACCTTATTTGGTTCCCATAGTACCATTTCTCCATCCCCACTTAGTTCACCTTGTAATACAGATTCCTCATCTATATCTCATTTTTCCTTGTCTATAATGTGTTCCTTAGAAACTTTTGCATCTTGCTCTGCTCCTTCCTTCCCTTCTGTTTTGCGTAAAAAACCTATTATGTTTCTCTTAGAAAAACTCTCTCCCAAAAACCTCCAAGTCCAATCGCATACCGCAATGCCTCATCCTTTCAAGTGGACTCTCACTTTCTAAACTCAATGATTCTGCTTAAAGAATAGATTTTTATCGCAAACCCATACATGTTCTATATGCCTTAAAAATTATTGAGGAATGAAAATCATATTCTTGAATATGCCTTTTGGAAAGAACTAGACATCGTTTCACTTAGTGGAATAACATGGATCCTAGAAAATAAAACATATTATTGCAAACTCAGATCAACACTTCTGTGCATATATTTCTTCTTCTAGTTCTCAGAGCTTCGACTCAATACAATCTCTCTAAATGTGTTTGATATATCAAAACACTTACAATTGCCTCTAATAAATAGATGGCTTCATCTAACAATAAAACACTCAACTCTTAAAAATAGAACTAAAAAACACATGCTTTTGTGCAATACAAAGCTTTTGATTTATTTTCTTTAATAGCTTTTCCTAAACTTAAGAACATCTAAAACTAAACTAAAAAATAAAAGCATGTAAAAAAAAACTACTTTTTTTGCTTTTCTTGGGGAAAATTAAACTTTTTTTTTCTAACACTCCCCTTAATTTTGACCTTCAAACTTTATTTTTCTAGAGAGCTGAGTGTGCACTTCTAGATCTGACATATTCCTGATCACAAACTCCCAAACAAGTTCTCAAATACTCAAAACTTCATTTCCCAAAGCTTTCATAAAGATATCAACAAACTGATCTTCGATCTAAAAATTCAAGACAAATTTCCTTGTTGTTAACCAACTCCCTGATGAAGTGATACCTCATGTCTATGTGCTTTCTCCTCTTGTGAAAAACATGATTTTTGGACAATGTTATTGCTGAATTGTTGTCACAAAAAAATTGTGTAGCATCCTCTTGATTCTACCTCAAATCTTTCAACACTCTTCTCATCCAAACAACCTGACATGTTGCTCTTGTTTTGCTACATACTCTGCTTCTTGAAGATAGTGTGACTATGGGTTGCTTCTTCGATGCCCATGAAACTACACTTGTTCCAAAGTGAAAAGCATAGCGGATGTGCTCTTTTTCATCATCAATACTTCCAACATTGTCACTTTATCATGTAACCTATGAGTTTGAACTCATCTGATGTTGAATACAAAATTCCATGATTCTTAGTTCCACATACATACCTCAAAATCCTTTTTCCATCTTGCCAATGTGAATCTTTTGGAGATTCCATGAACCTTGAGATGAGGCTCACACCATACATAATATCCGGCCTTGTGGCCATCAAATACATGAGACTTCCAACTAGTCTTTTGAACAATGTTGGATCTACAAATGATCCATTGTCATCTTTTCTTAACTTCAAACCTACTACAACAATAGGTGTTGGCATTGGCTTGCAATTCAACATGTTAAATCTCTTCAAAACATCATTAGCATACCTTTCTTGTGAAATAAAAACTCCAGCTTCTTGATTGTTGAACTTCTATGCCCAAAAAATAGTGCATGAGGCCTAGATCTGTCATCTCAAATTCTTTCTTCATAGCTGATTTGAATGAATCTATAGATAGATTTCTAGTGATGATTAAATCATCCACATATAAAAAAAATCAAAATTTTACCTTGCTCATTGATCTTGATGTATAAGGTAGGCTCATTGTTGCTCCTACTAAAACCATTCTGTATCAAATAAGAATCAATCCTTGTTGTACCAAGCTCTAGGTGCTTGCTTGAGACCATAGAGCACTTTTTTTTTCAACATGTATACCTTTCCTTCATGACCTTCAATCTCATAACCTTCTGGCTGATTCACATAAACTTCTTCTTCAAGAAAACCATTCAAGAATGTTGATTTTACATCCATCTGATAAATAGGCCATTTGTTTTGAGCTGTAATTGCTAAAACCATTCTTACCATGTCCAAACATGCTACAGGTGCAAATGTCTCATTGTAATCTACTCCATATTGTTGTGAAAAACCTCTTGAAACCAACCTTGCTTTATGTTTTTGTACTTTACCATCAATAGTATATTTGGTCTTATAGACCCACTTCACTCCTATCACGTCCTTTCCTTCGGAAGATCTACCAATTCCCATGTCTGATTCTTCTCTATGGCATCTATCTCATCATCCATGGCTTGAACCCAAACTTCATTGTTTATAGCCTCTTCAAAGTATATTGGATCTGCAACTTGAGAAAACAATGCAAAAACTGAAAAAGCATTAGTTGTATCAACATTATAAATCTCACTAAGACTCCTTGTTTTCCACTGCAAAGGGCTATCTGATGATGGACTATTTTGTACTAAAGGAGTAGCTTTTGGTGTTCTTTGTGGTGTCTATTGTGATGGTTGAAGATGACTGAAATCTTGGAGATCTCCTAGATGTAGATGGAGGTGTAGCTTGTGCTACAACTTGTGGTGCATGTCCAAGATTCAAGAAGATACAATACCTTGTTGCTCTATGCTTTCATCTTCCATATCATCATGAGGAATAGTATGTTGCTACTACACTAACTGTTTTCTCAATACTTCCATCCCATGCCTCATTTTCAACAAACTACATCTCTGCTGATTATGACCTTTCTAGTAACTAGGATTAAACAACTTGTAAGCTTTTGTATTCTCTGAATATCCAACAAATATGCATTTTCTCCTTTGTTGTCTAACTTCTTCCTTAGCTCATCAGGCACATGTGTGTATGCCACACAACCAAAAATTCTAAAATGAGAAACATTGTGTTTCCTCTTAGTCCAAGCTTGTTGAGGAACCATGTTTTGAACAATTTTTGTTGGACACTTGTTTATGATGTAAACAATAATTGCTACTACTTCTGCCCAATACTCATTTGAAAGATGTTTTTCCTTCATCATACTTCTCTCCATCTCCATGATGGTTCTATTCTTTCTCTCTACCACACCATTCTTGTTGTGGTGTATACCTAGTAAGTAAACTACTTGTGTATACCATGATATTTGCAAAAATTCAGAAAAGCATTGGAAACATACTCACCTCCTCTGTCTGTCCTCAAAACTTTGATGTAGTACCCACTTTTTTTTCCACTAAAGCCTTGAACTTGCTGAAATATATCAAAAGCATCTTGATTTGTGTCTCAAAAAAGTACACCCATGTCTTCCTTGTATAGTCATCAATGAATGTCATAAAATATGAGCAACCTCCAATAGAATTTGTTTGCATCGGTCCACATAAATCTGAGTGAACAATTTCAAGTGGTGCACTTGTTCTTTTTTTTTCCAACTGGGAAGGACTCTCTGTGTTGCTTCCCCAAAATACAACCTTCACAAACTCTATCTAGTTTCTGAATCAAAGGAAAACCTTTCACCATATTTTTTTGTGTAATAAATTCAAACCACCAAAGTTTAAATGACCAAACCTGAGATGCCATAGCCACGATTCATCTTTTTCAACTGATTGAAAAGTTGATTCAATCTCCTTAGCTCCGACTGATCTATAGTATGAGCTCCGGATGTGGCTAGTATAATCTTCAAAGGAAACATTTTGTTGCTTTTCATCTTCACTTTAGCAATCACCTGGGTACTTGGAGCTTTATCCACGATCACACATTCATTGTCTTCAATGTAAACTTTGTATCCCTTTTGTACCAATTGACCAATGCTCATAAGATTGTGCTTCAAACCTACAACATAATAAACATCCTGCATAATCTTTTTCTCCCCCTTTTTTTTAGAATGTTGATTGTTCCTTTTCCTTTTACAGTCACTGTATTATTATTCCCAAGGGTAACTTTTATCTTTACTTGACTCATCCAAATTAGAAAATAAATCTAAGTTACCTGACATGTGATTACTACAACTAGAATCCAAATACCACACATCACTAGGACTCTCTTGGGATAGATTACACTCAATAGGTGATGCTTGCTTCGAAATATTTGTGCATGCAATAAACATGGAGCTTGGAGTAGAGCTCCCAACCTGATTTTGATTCTTCTTGTTCTGATCATACTACTTTTTCCTACATTCAAAAGCATAGTGCCCATATCTCTTGCAATAGTGACACTGCACATGCGATTTATCCTGTCTCTGACCTGAAAAATGATTATGATTGTGCTCTTGACTATGTCCTCTTCCACTTGAGTTTGATGGACCATTGTTACGTCCTCTAGATGAACTTCTTCCTCTCCTCTAGGGCTGAAATTTCCTCTTCCTCTTCCATGATTTCCTGATACATTGTGATGAAAAATCTTGATCTACAACTACATGTGATCTATTCAACCTTTGTTCATGATTTATTAGTGATGCATGCAACTCATCAATTGAAAACTGACTTAGATCCTTAGTTTCTTCAATAACAACTACCAAAGGATCAAATTTTGTAGGAAAACTTCTAAGCAAATTTTTCAATAATCCTTCTATCCTCAATAGTTTCACCATGAGATTTGATTTGATTGACTAAACCAACTACAAAAGTAAAGAATGATTCTACGGAATCTAATCTTTCATTGACATATTTTCAAAATCTCTATGAAGTAATTGTAGCTTGGTGGTTTTTACTTTCTCTTTACCTTGATACAACTTGGAGAGTTTCCCATGCAATTTGTGCTTTACTAGTTGTTTTCCACTCTAGGTAGGATGCTTTCATGCATGGCTTGATGAATGAAGAAAAGATTTTTCCATCTTTCTTTCTTAATTCCTTCAAAGTGTCTTTCTCTTCCTGTGAGAGTGTGTTATATGTTGCTGCATTTATGGGGCTCTGTGTACCCATTCTCTATGATTTCCCACACATCCTGGGATCTGAATAGTGCCTTCATGGTTAATGACCAATACTCATAATTCTTTCCTATAAATTGTGGTGTCTGCAGACCGATATAGAAGCCATAACCTGTTGTCAATTAGAAACCTACTGAAAAAAATCCACGCTCTGATACCAATTTGTAGAAATTAGGCACATAAAATAACAACTAACAAAATAAAATAAAGAATTGCAAATAAAACATATTATTGCAAACTCATATCAACACTTCTGTGCATATATTTCTTCTTCTTCCTTCCAGAGCTTCGACTCAATACAATCTCTCTGAATGTGTTTGATATATCAAAACACTTACAATTTCCTCTAATAAATAGATGGCTTCATCTAACAATAAAACACTCAACTCTTAAAAATAGAACTAAAAACATGCTTTTGTGCAATACAAAGCTTTTGATTTATTTTCTTTAATAGCTTCAAAAATAAAAGCATGTAAAAACAAACTACTTCATCTCAAGAACAACCTCCACCATCTTTTGTGTCATTTTTCTTCCTAATATAGGAATAGAAGCTAATGAACTACAAAACTATTTGCTTTCTATTAGTCATGGTTCTTTCCACTTTTCGTGGCTGAACTTTGTTTTTCACCCATAAATGAATACAACATAGATGGATTATTTGTTATGGCATTTCCATCATAAGTTTCGATAGGATAAGCAATGTTCAAACAAGCACACATCAAATATGTTCAAATGCATGAATATGCTCTTCACTTGATATAATACCATGGTGGTCGCTTTGTGCACATCATCCATGCTTTAAATATTTTTGCAAAACATCATGATGTGAAATCCTAACCAAGTAACAACCACTATTTTCATGAAGCAAAATTTTCATAGGTAATGCTCTTTCCAACAACAATAAAGGATCTTCAACATCAAGGTTTCATGACTTTCTAAATGACGACCTTCTAGATAACTTAATGAGATTTGATTGAATTACGAGGACTAAAGGTCAAGACAACTCCATAAGGAAATTATGAAGGAAATGACTCGACTCCGCGAGCTCACATTCCAGATGACAAACAAAGTTACAGGTGGGCTCGAAATGAAGGAGCAAAGTGTCGTAGAGAGAGCCACGTGTCCTAGCGGCACTTCTCCAAAGATGAATCCATAAAGGGAGGCTCAAACAAGCCCCGCATCTCCACGTGTCCTAGGTCAAAGTGGGCCATCGGGGGAAAGTTGGTTTTTTTCCCCTTGTTATTCCAAAAGGGGTAAAAGTTGCAAAATGGGCCGCAACTCCACCCAAGGGAAAAAGTTCAGCGTTTGAGCCCGAGTCAAGCCAAAGCCCGCCCTCCTGTACGAACCCGATACAAACTTCGAAGGGGCATATCTTTCGACTCAGGGCTCAAAATATTGCAAATCTACACCATTGGAAAGATCTCGGCCTCACCTATGCCACGGAGGTCTAAAACTTTAATTTTGAGGAGGTTAGGTGAAGAAAAATGGAGGAAACATCTTCTGGCCTTCAATGCAGGATCCATCTTGTCTCAACAACCAGATCGGATTCGATCTGTTTCCATCATTTCCACTTCTTTCAAGGTGCCAAACCAAGGATCGATGCAGTAAAGATGGATTTGGGGGAAATTTTATCAGAAGCATTAACAATAGTGGTTGAGTTCTGACCTACTTTTCCCACTTCTCTCTCTTCTTTCTTCTTTCAGGTTGAATCTATAAATACAGGGGCATGATTCATTGTAAAGGGTTGTTGTTCATTCTTCTTCCCCCCCCCTCTCTCTTTTTTCTTCCCTGGGTCAAAAATGGAGTCTTGAACCTCCTTTCATGGCTCTGTAATGGCATTCTCTTGCCTCTTTCCCACTAACGATGTACTGTGTGAACTTTTGGAGCAATAAATTTTGTTTGTGATGCATCTATCCATCCTTTGCTTATTTTATTGTCTCTCCTCACCTCTCATCATTGCAGGGTATACTGTGCATATTCTGATGTTTGTTGCAGGTCCTGGGAGTGCTGTGTTTAATGGGTTTTGAAGTGGTGTTCTGTGTGAAATTTATCTCTGGTCTGTGGTGCATCTTGTCCACCCTCTCCTCTAGCTCACCTCTCTCCACTTCAGGCAGCTGAGATTGTGACCAACACTCCCCTTTTCTTGGTGCTATCACCTCGTTAGTGTAGGATTTCCCTCTTTATGCACTTTCTCTCTCCCTGTCTCCTTGGCATTGTTAGGATAGGTATAGTTAGACGTCATTTCTGCATTAGGAGTAGTTTAGCATTAGGATCAGGAAGAAGAAGTCAACTTTCTCCGGAGGGCCATCTCAAGTCCACAAGTCCCACAACTTGAGAGATGGTCCAATGTTATGCAAATCACACCAAATGAGTCTGCCTTAGAAAAGTAGATTTTTAGAGCTCATTTGGGGGTGTTGTGATTTCACATTAACAGTTTTGGCACACCCGGTGGGACAGGTCTGAAGCACCTTACCACTTCACTTCATCAGGTTCGATGTGCTCTTGGTGAAGATTTCAGCCTTTGGAGGCACTTTCAAGCACATCTGGCGACTCCATCTAGTCAAAACCCATTCTCTGAGTTACAGACCTTTTCCATCCATTTCCACTCATTTTCATCTATTTTCCTCTTCCATCTCTTCCATTTTCTCCCATTCCATGAGGTTGTACAATTATGACTTCATTCCCTTCATGGAACTCACACTTACAACAATACAGTCCACCTCCAATGTATTTCCCAACTCCTCCAGATCAACATTATAATCAGATCCAGGACCATTATGCTTACCCATATGAGCAGTGTCAAAACTAGTTTGACTATGAAGCTTATCAAGGACAAGGGGACGCATATGATGGTGATAGTTATGCAGAGGATGCTTGGTCTACTGAGAAGATTCAAAAAATGGAGGCTGACATGGTTCAATTTAGGGCAACAACTCAAATGATGGCTTTCAGAATTGGTTACAGGGCACCTTGTCCATGGGAAGGCCCTTTTCCAAGACACTACAACCCTCAGGAGAAGCTGACTTCATGATTGGAATGCTGCCCCAACTTACACAATGGATTGAGGACATTGGGGCTTATGAGCAAAGTGCGGACAACCTTGTCAATGGGTAAGTCAATCACCAGCTCCCTACCTTTCATTTTCTCTCCCTCAATCTTTATCATTTCGACAGAGGCAAGAGTCAAGCCCCTCACTTGCTGCCCCAAGTGTTAATTTCATTTCTCCATCCCCTAGTCTTCCATCCCACCTCAGTTTCTCTACCCTTTTCCCTTCCAAACCCAATTCCCCTCTACAAGAGCCAAAAGAAATGCCTTCCCCTCCACCAAAAACAAGGAAACAACTAGTGGAGACCCCACCCACCACTCCTCTTGCCTTCCCAAGTCCATGTTGGGAAGAGACTCCAAAAACTAGCCAAGGAGAACATCAAACAGAGGAACCCAACAGAGAAGAAATGATAGAAAATCTAAAGAGTTGGGCTGCTAAATTTGAGTTTTCAAAGGTTCCCTTGTTGGTTAAGCCTATGGAGGAGACTGAGGTCAAGCCGCAAGTGGTGGAAGCTCCAGCTACACAACAAAGTAGGGGGAGGAAGGAGCTACTCCTAATCCAAAAGAAGAGGAGTACATTCTGGCTGTGGAGGAGGACCATATAGTTTCAGAGGCTCCAAGTGCGGAGCAGGCCACAAAAGAACCTTCAGTTCTTCCTCCCACTTCATCCCCTTCAAGCTCTAATGTTGAGGAAGAGTTTGAGCTTTCAAACTTCATGTTTGAGGATGAAGGGAACCATGGTGAGTCAATTGTAGATCAAGAGGACACCATGAAGGAGGTTGAGCACCTGCAGCAGGACAACAAGGAGGTAGATTACCTGTCTGACTTGGAGGATTGCCTTGATGGAGGGGAACCCATGGAGATCACATCATTTTTTCCTCCATCCATCTTCCACACACATGAACCTACTGCCATGAAGGAGGATATTCAAGTGCAAAATCCTGCACTCCATAATGGCCCTCTGGAACCAAGGTTGGAAGATCTTGATCTTCCATGTTCTTCAAAGGAGGAGGAAGAGAAAAGGGGAGGATGTCATCATCTCTCTCACACCATCCACCCAAGAAGGTCCACAAGAAGACTCCATTTTTGGAGTTGAATTTCAGAGAAATGGGCACATCCAAAGGATCAGACCATGTGCCCGATCAGTACTTGGCTTCATTGGAGCCAAGGGAGAAGCCAAAACCAGTCATGCCCACTCCAGGGCATGAGGATGAGCATCAAAGTACCAAGGGTCACCATCAACACCTCCATAGAGTCCAATGCAAGTCAGCTTGAGGAGGTATTTCCCATTAATGTTGATACCTTGATGATTTGGGTGGAGGACCAGCTTATTGTCAGTTTTTCACTCATACAGGAAGCTATATTTAGTGTCAAATCATTTGCATGGCTGCCCCTCTTGAGAAAGGGAAGCTACTTCTCCCTACCTGTAGCAGGCTTTGTTTAGCATTCTTTCTCTCTGGTTAGTGTAGGAGTAGGAGTAGACTTTGTTTCAGCAGAAAAGAAGTGCTTATGCACACTCTACATGTCTCATTTGAGGCATGTATGATTTGGTCTTTGTATATAAGTTTTGTCCATTTTGCTCCAAGGGTGCATAAGGCCAGGCTCTTCAATATTCATGGCAAGAAGACTCATAGTGGTCTATAATAGTTGCTAGCTCCAAAATGGAACAAATCCAGAGAAACTTAAGCCATTTCAAATAGTCCATTTCAGGGATAGGTGAAAGCCCGGTCAATACAATTTTCTACTCTCAGAAACTCCATTTTAAGATTTTCTTATGAAAATTGAGAGTGCCAATGACATGGTGGGTGGATTCAGAGTCAGGCAGAGGTCAGCAAAGTGTAGAGAGTCGGGGAGTCCATTTTATAAGAAGGATCAGTGTCAGGCCATCATTCTTGACTCCATGCCCAATGGATGCTTCAAGGCCACTAGTCTCTTCATCTAGCAGGCAGATGTCCCCGTGAGTCACCAAATTGTTATCCCAAATTCACCCCCCAAAAATTTGGTCAAGACAACTCCTACACATAAGGAAATTATGAAGGAAATGACTCAGACCCATGAGCTCACATTCCAGGATGACAAACAAGTTACAGGTGGGCTCGAAATGAAGGAGCAAGTGTCGTAGAGAGAGCCACGTGTCCTAGCGGCACTTCTCCAAAGATGAATCCATAAAGGGAGGCTCAAACAAGCCCCGCATCTCCACGTGTCCCAGGTCAAAGTGGGCCATCGGGGGAAAGTTGGTTTTTTTCCCCTTGTTATTCCAAAAGGGGTAAAAGTTGCAAAATGGGCCGCAACTCCGCCCAAGGGAAAAAGTCAGCGTTTGAGCCCGAGTCAAGCCAAAGCCCGCCCTCCTGTACGGACCCGATACAAACTTCGAAGGGGCATATCTTTCAACTCAGGGCTCAAAATATTGCAAATCTGACACCATTGGAAAGATCTCGGCCTCACCTATGCCAGAGGTCTAAAACTTTAATTTTGAGGAGGTTAGGTGAAGAAAAATGGAGGAAACATCTTCTAGCCTTCAATGCAGATCCATCTGTCTCAACAACCAGATCGGATTCGATCTGTTTCCATCGTTTCCACTTCTTTCAAGGTGCCAACCAAGGATCGATGCAGTAAAGATGGATTTGGGGAAGATTTTATCAGAAGCATTAACAATGCAGTGGTTGAGTTCGACCTACTTTTCCCACTTCTCTCTCTCTTTCTTCTTTCAGGTTGAATCTATAAATACAGGGGCAAGATTCATTGTAAAGGGTTGTTGTTCATTCTTCTTCCCTACCCCCTCTCTCTTTTCTTCCCTAGGGTCAAAATGGAGTCTAACCTCCTTTCATGGCTCTTGTAATGGCATTCTCTTGCCTCTTTCCCACTAACGATGTACTGTGTGAACTTTTGGAGCAATAAATTTTGTTTGTGATGCATCTGTCCATCCTTTGCTTATTTTATTGTCTCTCCTTGCCTCTCGCTGTCATTACAGGTATACTGTGCATATTCTGATGTTTGTTGCAGGTCCTGGGAGCTTGTGTTTAATGGGTTTTGAAGTGGTGTTCTGTGTGAAATTTATCTCTGGTCTATGGTGCATCTTGTCCACCCTCTCCTCTGCTCACCTCTCTCCACTTCAAGCAGCTGAGATTGTGACCAGCACTCCCCTTTTCTTGGTGCTATCACCTCGTTAGTGTAGGATTTCCCTCTTTATGCACTTTCTCTCTCCCTGTCTCCTTGGCATTGTTAGGATAGGTATAGTTAGACGTCATTTCTGCATTAGGAGTAGTTTAGCATTAGGATCAGGAAGAAGAAGCCGGCTTTCTCTGGAGGGCCATCTCAAGTCTAATTTTCACTTCCTTTGCTTTTGCTAGGTATGAATGAAAACATAAAGGATCCACCCATGTTCATGGATTTTTATGGAGGCATAAAGGAGCACATAATGTTGAATCTGGGATTAATAAATGAAATTATAGTTTCTAAAGAAAACGATCAATCAATATGTTTCCACATGGAATCCAAGACCAAGCTTTAATATAAATACCATGGTGTCCATATTAATTCTCGATGACCCCTTCCTACTAGAAACATATTCAATATGTTTTTACTACCTACATAATAAATATAAAGATCTTCTAAACTTTGTTTAAAGGAACATGAAATGTTCTATAAGATAAATGTTTACGAAGAAAGGCAATTCACTTCAATGTCAATGCAATGCAACTTTGGAAATGCAACTCTAATCATCACTTCCATTGATATATTCTAAGAGAAAAATACCTCCCTCATGTAATGATGAAAATTGAACATCCAAATCCCCCACATACTTTAAAGTTAGTGAGAAAATAGTCCTATCTAGCTATATTGTTCTCAAATATATTTCCAAGTATACATTCAAGGAAGATCAATGCTCTAAAACATACCATCATATGCTCTCAGGATTTCTAAGTGCAATACATTATGATGATCCCTCATTTGTTTCCTTCAAAAAGGTCCTAACCAGAATTATCACATACCATGACATCAAGACAATAAGAAGCTTTACCACATGTTGCAAAAATTGTCACTCATTATTTGCAGCTACTTTATTCATCAAATGTAGGAAAGAAGATCTTACAAAATTTCTCCCAAGATGCATCCAATTCTCTTTCAGATCTAGCTTATTGGATTCCTCTCTCACTTATAAAAGCTTCTCCTGGTCTTATGACATACAAAGATCCAAAAATAAATGGAAAAAAAGGGGTTTGGAAACCATGGTACACGTCTACTCCTATGACATATAAATCCCACTAAGAGATTCTCCTTTCTTCAATAGGCTTCACTAGAGTGAACTTATGTTATACAAGTCATTTTGCAGAACATACTAGAAATACTAAGATTTCCACTACATAAAGTGTATTGAAAATCAAACTCCTTTGCAAACTCTTATATCATCCATAAAGATGTTTCTTGCAAAATTCACACCTTCCTGAGATCTCTGTAAGGGACTCTCCGATGAGCTTCTTGGTAATGTTTCTGAACTTCAGACAGCTTAGATGAATGACATCTCTTATCCCAAACTCCACCCCAATAATAACCGTGCAGCTTGATGAAGTCTAAGAATGGAAATGGCAAGACTTGGTTGGTTGTCTCCTAAACGGGTGCACCCATGTCTCGCATCTCAAAAGGGCCGAGGTGTTTCCGAGATCATAATCTTAACCATCCTCGTATGGGACCATGCAAAGAGCTTGGGACTTGATCTCCTGAGAAGGCCTGGTTCTGTCATTCATTTTATTTCTACTTCTACGTATACACCTAGTGTCAAAAGTTGGAAACTAAGCTAAGGATGCTAAGTGACCAGTTAAAGAAGGATAAATATACTATGTAGAATCATCTTGATTATAGCAAAGTGAGAGCAACTGTGAAAAGAGGGATGAACATTATCTATTCCTTTGATTAAGAATGACAAGGAATGTGTGAAAGGAGGCTAGGCACAAGAAAGACAACAAACACGCATTCACCAGGTATCGCTCTTCATGGAACACAACCAAATATGGAACTATAGGATCAAGTTCAAAGATAACCAAACATAATACCCAAAAGAAAAAGGCAAGAAGAAGAATGTAAAAACATTAGGACAGAATAGTCACAAATGATGCTTTTATTATCTTATAATGCACATAACCATTATTGGCAATGACGAGAAGGAGGACAATATCCACAAACTGCAAGAGCCACAAGGTACAAAAGGTCTCGTAATCTCAAAATACAAAAATATGGTGTCTAGTAAAATGCATAAGGATCCAAAGTTTCCAACTTAACAAATGATCCTTTCATCTTACATTTATAGATGAATCCATGAGTGAAGAAGGGAAAAAGTGAGGAAAACCAAATTAGAAACACAACCATCATCAAGAAGCATTCAATGTCTACAAACCCGCTTTGAAATTTGTAAATACACTTCCCTGCATGCTGCTTGATTTGCTTCTAAGAAAAAAAAGAGGAGGATCATACCTCAAATTGGGGTGTGCTGAGCAATTAGATATGCTCATCAATGTTCATAAAGACATTTTCCCCATTTCTCACCTACCTCTTATCTACCAATTTGAATCTTCCAGACCTCTCAGACTGTGAGCAATGTCGAGTCATCGTGCATACTTAAAAGAACATGGCATGTACGCAATCATCGATGAGATGGTGGCCAAATGTGTTAGCAACTATTTATCATCGTTTGGTATGTTTCAATCATTCATTTGTTGTAAGGATTCTTGTGCCCTATCGCCGCTTTTGATTGTTGTATCGAATACACTTAAGCGTGCCAAAAGATGATCCGATACATAAGTATGATAAGGAGGAAGGGCGTATGGAGAAAAATACATGGGCTGTAAAGCAGGGGGGCAGTGATGGTCATGGGAGAGCATGAAGCAAAAGGGGCGAGAATGTATGTTAAGCTGCAACTATTACAAAGTGCAATGAAGTGAGTATGTAACAAAGGTATGCAAAAGGACTTAGTAGGCAAGTGCGAGGCATGCGATGGGAAGAAACTGACTAGAAGAAGGTGAACGCATTTGAAAGGTATGAGGGGAAGTGGGAGTGACAAAGTGAAAGCGCTTATAGGTAATCACCAAGGAATGTGCTAAAATGATTTTGAGACGCTGTAATTCTTCACATAGATAACTTAGGCCAAATAGACAGTAGTTATCCAAATTCAAGTAGAGAGCTATTCTGATACAAATTTTTGGTGACTTTCGCTGCCATTTCGCCACTAGATAAAAGAGACTGGTGAGTCTAAGTATCCATCAAGGCGGATTCTACTATGTTCAATTATTAAATGCCCTCGATTACTTGAGAATCATTCTTCTCAGGTTCACAGAATTCAACCGAGAAATGAAACATAACTGAACGCTACAC